>JASFXZ010000003.1:27247586-27988561 GCA_032209605.1 Mactromeris polynyma
TTTAAATATATTTTATTGTGTTAACGACCTTCATTTTGAAACTACTGTATATTATACATGTATCTCAAACTTTTTAAACGTTTAAACGTGTTTTGATAATTATTTTAACAACGATTTCATCAACAGTATTGTCAATATCCAATATGCATACTATTGGCCATAAGTGCTTCGATATTTCTTCATTCCAAAACTTTCTGCCTAAATTAAGGTCATGTAAACTGGATCTATATTTAATGTCATTGGGCTGTTAGGGTTTTGGCTGTCTGATCGAAATAAATATTTAATCAACAGCGAGTATGTACATGGCTTAGTCAACAAAGTGTATCACACTGTAGAACAACATCCTGCTGTCATAAATATTTGTTCGCTTATTGATATATCTAGAAGTGAGAGGAAAAATGTCCATTTAGTCATTGTTACATATTTCTTTCGTTTGTAAATTTCGGGCTCTATTTTTAAAACCTAGTTTTAATTATTTTCAAGAGGATAAATCACGTATTACCAATCGTCTACGTAGTGGTCTGCCTTTAAAAGTTCTGAGACCTCTGACGTCACAAACATTTTATTTCGTTTTCGTTATCTGTTGATTTTAAATATTCAATATTGGCATTTTCTGATTATATTACAAAGAAATCAGGCCTATGAAGATGGTTAAATAAAAAAGTAAATTTGACAGAGCAAATAAATGACTATGGAATCACGTAATTGTTCATGTGGTTCCTTTTCTGTTTGTTAATGAGTCATTTGTAGCCTATGCCTTATTGTTTAACGCTTTGCTTTATTCGAAATGACGTCGTTGACACAAAATCGGTATTCATTGACAATTCATTTTCTCTTCATGACAGTGGTAATCCAGTTTTACAAATGACAGTGACCCTAAATATTGATCCAAATTTGTATGGGCTAAGTATTTAAATGTATACTCATTTTAAGCATTGTTGATAGCCAAGTTATTAATGTATTTGCACTGTATATTGTTTTTAATTGGTTGTAAAGTATTTAGAGAGGGTTCAATGTGTGAGTATTGTTGTGCTATTGTTATACAGTACATCCTCTCTGGAGCAACCACGTTTAGAAGCAAGAGAGTTTGGTTGTTGTTGAGAGGTGGTTGTCTGAGAGAGGTTACACTGACAGTTAATGATACTGTTACTGTTGTTCAAGGGAGGTTGTTGTTATAGAGAAGTTAAACTAACTGTAAATCATTTATACAGGAAGAAATGCTGCGGTTGTTGAAAAGAGGTTGTTGCTCAAGAGAGGGCCGCTTTAGAGAGTTTGCACTGTATTCATTTTATGCATTTATCCACGTCACATTCAGGCATATATAGATCTCATTATATTGTAAATGTACCGGTATTTACATTTGGCAGCAGTTAATAATGATTATGCATTTGTTGAAATATGCTCATTGCGCGACAGACGGGAATACATCACGTGACATTATATGACCGACACGTTTTAGCTACAGATGATATTAATTTTTCAATTTTACTGGAAGTTGATACTCATTAGCTTTTTCTATATAGGAACAATTCGTATACAGTAATCCTTCAATAATAAGACCACCAATGGGATCCTTAAAAACTGGTCTTAATATTGAGGTGGTCGTATTATTAAGGTTGAATAAAGAGTAGAACAGTCAAAATGGACTTGAAAATTGTGGTCCTAATTTTGAGGTTGTCTTATTATTGAGGTGGGTTTTAAGTGATATAACTGTATTGCTATATTTTATCAGCCAATAAAATGCGAGGAGGAATTCTGATGCACAATAATTCAATCACGAGTGCATGGTTATTGCGAATCCAAACTCCTGCCTATACATTATTGACTTATAAAATAAAGGAACACTTTTAGTATTTCTTAATTCATTTCAAAGCATTATTGGCTTATAGAGGACAGAAATTTAGACAACGTAAAGTCATAAAAATACATAAATAATGTAAAGAATTCAACTTGTTATTGATATCATGTGTGGTAGTGCAAACTCCATCAACAATTGTCATGTGTGATGCTAATAGAATAATGTCTTTGTATTTGTATTCTCTTAGATTCATTTTGGAATTGTTTTAGAATTGTTTTGTTATTTTGTGGGAGTAATTCAATAAATCTATTTATGGGATTCGGAATATTTATTTTTGTTTTTAAGTTCAATGTTCCACAGGTATTATTGGCGCCGCCCATGAGGGCGGGGCCTTTAATGGAATCACGAAATGTTTGAGACTATGGTAGGAGCATCTATTTATAACTGAATCTATTTTTAGACTGGGGCGTTAGCCCCATGTCTTTAGTAACCGTAATTTTGGAAACAGCCGTATCAGAGTTAGACGGTTTTGATACCACTCTATGAATCTATTTTTAGAATGTGGCGTTAGCCCCATGTCTTTAGTAACCGTAATTTTGGAAACAGCCGTATCAGAGTTAGACGGTTTTGATACCACTCTATGTATCACTGCGCATGATTTGCATAAACCAATCAAATGACTAATTTATTGTGAAGTCACAAACCGCCGTACTACTTTTTCCATTGACTTTTTGATGGATTTGCCTATTGCTGTGAAGGTAAATATATTTTTTTAGGAAATTTTACATTTAAATTGGGAAAAATGTATATTTTTGCATTGGGAATATATACTGAGCCAAACAAGTAACGATACATACTTAGATCCTTTGTAAAATCTTAAAGCTTAAACTTGTGTTATATGTACATGTACTGTGATTACATGATTGTTTAAACGTATGACTGTTTTCACAGACCATTATCGATTATTGTAGAATATCGTGTTACTGGCAATAGGGATTTTTTTTATTTTTGCACGCACTGCACGGGAAACCCATGACGATGAACATGTATCGACATAAAAATATACGCATTGCACAGATATTGTACCTGTATTGTGAAAACAGGCAAAATTCAATATTTCTCTGCTGTAATTATGCCGAGACTGAATGCAAATCAACGCCTTATAGCCATTGGTATGCTACAAGCAAACTTACGTCACGCTGACGTCGCTGCTCACTTGGGAGTGTCTAGGTTGACTATAACCCGACTTTTAGGCCGTTATCGTGCCCTTGGTTCTGTTAATGACCGTCCCCGTTCTGGTAGGCCCCGTGAAACGACTCCTGCACAGGACCGTCACATAAGGACGTCACACTTACGTGACCGGTTTCTTCCATCTACTGTTACTGCTGCTGTAACACATGGTCGTACAAACAACAGAATCAGTGCTCAAACAGTCCGAAACAGACTCGCCGAGCGTGGTATAAGAGCCAGACGTCCGTATCATGGGCCTATATTTACCCAACGTCATCGCGTCTTGAGACGTCAGTGGGCCACTGGACATTTGAATTGGACAAGAAATCAATGGGATACGGTAATGTTCACTGATGAGTCGCGTTTTTGTTTGAGGCGAGGAGATGGACGTGCTAGAGTATACCGTAGAGTCGGTGAACGTTATGCTGAAGTCTGTGTGCACGAGGTGGACCGTTACGGTGGTGGAAGTATCATGGTTTGGGGCGGAATATCCTACCAGAATCGCACTCCATTGGTTATTATGCGTGGGAATCTAACGGGACAACGTTATCGAGAAATTTTAACACCAGTTGTCGCACCATTTCTTAACGCTAACGTGAACGTCACGTTGTTCCAGCAAGACAATGCTAGGTGCCATACAGCACATGTATGCCGCAATTTTCTTACCCAACAAAATATTAATGTTCTAGATTGGCCTGCTTGTTCTCCAGATTTGTCCCCAATAGAACATCTTTGGGATGCCCTGGACCGTCGGATTAGACTTCGCAATCCCCAAACATTAGCGCAGTTGGAGTTTTTTTTATTCAAGAATGGAATGCCATTCCACAGCGAGATATTCAAACACTTTTCAATTCTATGCGTAGACGATGCACTGCTGTAATGAATGCACAGGGAGGTCACACCCGGTATTAACAAATTCCAGAACTTAACATTTTCATCAGTCCATTTTCTTATTGATTTTCAAAAGTTTAAATGAAATTGAAGCATAATAATCAATTTAAATTATGTATCAAAGACCATATTTTCAAAATGCTTAAAAACATATTTATATTACTGACCCACGATAAAATTGTATCCAATTGATTTCATGTATCGTAACTTGTTTGGCTCAGTATATACTGACACCACGAAGAAACTGTGCACTGACTTAAATTTTGACCCCCGGGCATATTAAATTTTGACCCCCGTGCATATTGTGTTTTGATCCCCGGGCAAATTTCGTTTTGCCCCAGGGCATATTAAATTTTGACCCCGGGCATATTTTGTTTTGACCCCCGGGCATATTTTGTTTTGATCCCCGGGCAGTTTTTGTTTTACCCCCGGGCAAATTGAATTTTAGGAAAAGAACATCGACGATCGCTTTCTTACTTAATAATACATATAATAGATAGCGTAGCGATAGAAGCTCGTCGTAAATAGGCACCCGTATGGTATACAGTGCTGGTTTGTATACCCTATCTAGTAATCATCGCGGGCATTTTAGGCCAGGCCCTCTTACTAGACGGGGAGATTCCTACTTTACCGAGCTTTCATCGTTTCGTGATGTCTGGAAGCGGGTCCTAATGCTACGCCGTGCATCACATCACTGTAGCATTAAGTCGGTCTAACCTCCATACTTCCAGTAGACCGCTTTTTGATTGAATGTCGAATGTTGAAGGCCGATGTGGACATTCAAAGACTAGATTTTATTTAGCTACATACGAGAATACTAATTTTAGACGCACGTTTCTAAGTTTGAAGTTTGAGGGTCGAACCTCGTAGTAAGTGGTCGTTAATATTCGTACCACTAGTGATCGCTTAGTACGCTTTCGATTAGTATTCTCTGTAAGCTACAAGGTGGAGTCAAGAAAGAAACAAACAATATTGAGTTTATTGTATTTTATTGCTAATACTATACAATACACAGTGTATAGTGATCGACGATACGGTTCTTGAATTTCCCGCCAGACTTGGCGTTCAATATTATATCGTTGAGACCATAGTGCTTGTCCAAAAGATGGTTTATTCGCTATTAAAGTCGATTGTTCATAGACGTACGATAATTTCTCCGTCTCCTCATTTATTTAATGTTCCTTCGCACTGGCACTCGATCGTCTTTCTATCCCTATACAATAATTACGACTTCTATCCTTTCGTCGGTCGCATCTGCTGGAGAAGAACTTGCCGGTCGAAAATATTGCTCCATAAGCTCTCGCATAGACCGAACACTGATATATGCTCGATATACATATCGAGTCGCGTTTACAACATATCCGACAAATTGTATAGCTGTTAAAACAGCGTATAAAGCTGGATAAGAACTTGCCGGTCGAAAATATTGCTCCATTAGCTCTCGCATAGACCGAACACTGATATATGCTCGATATACATATCGAGTGGCGTTTACAACATATCCGACACATTGTACAGCTGTTAAAACAGCGTATAAAGCAGTTTCGTATAGCATAATCGTAGTTTGTTGAAATATGGTTGTACACAGAAAATCTACGGAGGAAACTTATTTAATGAACGAAATGTTCCTCGTTGTGCCTTTTATACTATTTATTTTAAAGTATATATGTTAATAATATTTTAACAGAAGCCAACGAACTAAATGTTTCCGTTTTAATTTGTTTTGAAATCGTACGCGTTCGTATCTCGACGGATCCGAAAACAAGATGGATAGAATACTGACGAGCCTGCGTCGGGAATTTCGCCGCCGGTAGAACTGCAGATTTGATCGTTCCCGTTATACTATACCATATTTGTTTGAGTCACGCTGAACACTACCCGCACGTCGCTATAAGTCCGATTACCGTGATCGACAGGCCGTTCTTCAATATCGACCGAAAGGGAGTCTACGTAAAACTGTTCAAATAAGAGGCGCGTCACCGTGAGTGGTGTGGACTAGATGTAAAATGGAAACGGGCAGCTACATTAGCGATATGTTAACAAATTGAATTTTCGGAAAAGAACATCGACGATCGCTTACTTACTTAATACAATATATACACATAATAGATAGCGCAGCGATAAAACTCGTCGTAAATAGGCACCCGTATGGTATACAGTGCTGGTTTGTATACCCTATCTAGTAATCATCGCGGGCATTTTAGGCCAGGCCCTCTTAATAGACGGGGAGATTCCTACTTGTCCGAGCTTTCATTGTTTCGTGATGTCTGGAAGCGGGTCCTAATGCTACGCCGTGCATCAACTCACTGTAGCATTAAGTCGGTCTAACGACACCTCCATACTTCCAGTAGACGCTATTTGTCGAATGTTGAATCGTACGCGTCCGTATCTCGACGGATCCGAAAACAGAATACTGACGATGTGGTCATTCAAAGACTAAATTATTATTTTTTCCTAGCTACAGATGAGAATACTAATGTTAGACGTACGTTTCCATGTTTGAAGTTTGAGTGTCGAAGCTCTTAGTAAGTGGTCGTTGATATTCGGATTCGCTTAGTACGCGTACCATTGTGTAGCACGCGTGTGCACACGCCAATGCGACGCGCCGTATCGGACAAATTTACCATTGGGCATATTTTATTTTGACCCTCGGGCAAATTTTGTTTTGACCCCGGGCAAATTTTGTTTTGACCCCGGGCATATTTAGTTTTGACCCCCGAGCATATTTAGTTTTGACCCCGGGCATATTTTATTTTGACCCCCGGACATATTAAGTTTTGACCCTCGGACAATTTTGGTTTTTGACCCCCGGGCAGTTTTTCTTTGCCCCCGGGCAAATTTTGTTTTGACCCCGGGCATATTTAGTTTTGACCCCGGGCATATTTTATTTTGACACCCGGACATATTTAGTTTTGACACTCGGACAATTTTGGTTTTTGACCCCCGGGCAGTTTTTCTTTGCCCCCGGGCAAATTTTATTTTGACCCCCGGGCAAATTTTGTTTTCATCCCCGGGCATCTTTTGTTTTGACCCCCGGGCATATTTAGTTTTGTCCACGGGCATATTAAATTTTGACTCCCGTCTGGAAGCGGGTCCTAATGCTACGCCGTGCATCACCTCACTGTAGCATTAAGTCGGTCTAACCTCCATACTTCCAGTAGACCGCTTTTTGATTGAATGTCGAATGTTGAAGGCCGATGTGGACATTCAAAGACTAGATTTTATTTTAGCTACATACGAGAATATTAATTTTAGACGCACGTTTCTAAGTTTGAAGTTTGAGTGTTGAACCTCGTAGTAAGTGGTCGTTAATATTCGTACCACTAGTGATCGCTTAGTACGCTTTCGATTAGTATTCTCTGTAAGCTACAAGGTGGAGTCAAGAAAGAAACAAACAATATTGAGTTTATTGTATTTTATTGCTAATACTATACAATACACAGTGTATAGTGATCGACGATACGGTTCTTGAATTTCCCGCCAGACTTGGCGTTCAATATTATATCGTTGAGACCATAGTGCTTGTCCAAAAGGTGGTTTATTCGCTATTAAAGTCGATTGTTCATAGACGTACGATAATTTCTCCGTCTCTTCATTTATTTAATGTTCCTTCGCACTGGCACTCGATCGTCTTTCTATCCCTATACAATAATTACGACTTCTATCCTTTCGTCGGTCGCATCTGCTGGAGAAGAACTTGCCGGTCGAAAATATTGCTCCATAAGCTCTCGCATAGACCGAACACTGATATATGCTCGATATACATATCGAGTCGCGTTTACAACATATCCGACACATTGTACAGCTGTTAAAACAGCGTATAAAGCTGGATAAGAACTTGCCGGTCGAAAATATTGCTCCATTAGCTCTCGCATAGACCGAACACTGATATATGCTCGATATACATATCGAGTCGCGTTTACAACATATCCGACACATTGTACAGTTGTTAAAACAGCGTATAAAGCAGTTTCGTATATCATAATCGTAGTTTGTTGAAATATGGTTGTACACAGAACATCTACGGAGGACATTTATTTAATGAACGAAATGTTCTTCGTTGTGCCTTTTATACTATTTATTTTAACACATATATGTTAATAATATTTTAACAGAAGCCAACGAACTAAATATTTCCGTTTTAATTTGTTTTGAAATCGTACGCGTTCGTATCTCGACGGATCCGAAAACAAAATGTACAGAATACTGACGAGTCTGCGTCGGGAATTTCGCCGCCGGTAGAACTGAAGATTTGATCGTTCCCGTTATACTATACCATATTGTTTTGAGTCACGCCGAACACTACCCGCACGTCGCTATAAGTCCGATTTCAGTGATCGACAAGCCGTTCATCAATATCGACCGAAAATCGTTAATAAATATTTGGAAAATCGCTTAAAAATCCGGCATGGTTTCGGCTCGTAGGAAATCAGCAGGCGAAAGACCGCATGAGTGTTGCGCACTGATTTATATACCCCAGTAAAACCACGTGACTTCCAACGATTGGTTATTCTTTGTACCACGTGTGCTACTGAACGCTGATTGGCTGTCGGGTTTTTGATAGTACGTTTTATTAAAAGTTTTTTATAATAAAAATCTGTTTTAGGATAATGACGTTATAATGTCTGCGTTTGAATGGTCGGGAACTGTCGACGTGTCATCGTTTGATTGGTCTAGAAACTTGTCGACGTGGCTAATACCACGTTTCGCAATTTAACACCCGATCTAGTGAGGAAAGCGGTCATTGAGGGTCAGGGCCTCTCACTAGACGGTGCCACTCCATCTTTACCTCGCCTTTGACGCTTCGTGGTGACCTATCGCATTCTAGACTGGGAAATTCCTATTTTTCATATTTATTTTAACATATATATGTTAATAATATTTTAACAGAAGCCAACAAACTAAATATTTCCGTTTTAATTTGTTTTGAAATCGCACGCGTTCGTATCTCGACGGATCCGAAAACAAGATTGACAGAATACTGACGAGTCTGCGTCGGGAATTTCGCCGCCGGTAGAACTGAAGATTTGATCGTTCCCGTTATACTATACCATATTGTTTTGAGTCACGCTGAACACTACCCGCACGTCGCTATAAGTCCGATTTCAGTGATCGACAAGCCGTTCATCATTATCGACCGAAAGAGAGTCTACGTAAAACTGTTCAAATAAGAGGCGCGTCACCGAGAGTGGTGTGGACTAGATGTCGCTAATGTTCAGTATCGTCGAAAAACTGGAAACGGGGAGCCCCATTAGCGATATCTTAACAAATTGAATTTTCGGAAAAGAACATCGACGATCGCTTACTTACTTAATAATACATATAATAGATAGCGTAGCGATAGAAGCTCGTCGTAAATAGGCACCCGTATGGTATACAGTGCTGGTTTGTATACCCTATCTAGTAATCATCGCGGGCATTTTAGGCCAGGCCCTCTTACTAGACGGGGAGATTCCTACTTTACCGAGCTTTCATCGTTTCGTGATGTCTGGAAGCGGGTCCTAATGCTACGCCGTGCATCACATCACTGTAGCATTAAGTCGGTCTAACGACACCTCCATACTTCCAGTTGACCGCATTTTGATTGAATGTCGAATGTTGAAGGCCGATGTGGACATACAAAGACTAGATTTTATTTTAGCTACATACGAGAATATTAATTGTAGACGCACGTTTCTAAGTTTGAAGTTTGAGTGTCGAACCTCGTAGTAAGTGGTCGTTAATATTCGTACCACTAGTGATCGCTTAGTACGCTTTCGATTAGTATTCTCTGTAAGCTACAAGGTGGAGTCAAGAAAGAAACAAACAATATTGAGTTTATTGTATTTTATTGCTAATACTATACAATACACAGTGTATAGTGATCGACGATACGGTTCTTGAATTTCCCGCCAGACTTGGCGTTCAATATTATATCGTTGAGACCATAGTGCTTGTCCAAAAGATGGTTTATTCGCTATTAAAGTCGATTGTTCATAGACGTACGATAATTTCTCCGTCTCCTCATTTATTTAATGTTCCTTCGCACTGGCACTCGATCGTCTTTCTATCCCTATACAATAATTACGACTTCTATCCTTTCGTCGGTCGCATCTGCTGGAGAAGAACTTGCCGGTCGAAAATATTGCTCCATAAGCTCTCGCATAGACCGAACACTGATATATGCTCGATATACATATCGAGTCGCGTTTACAACATATCCGACAAATTGTATAGCTGTTAAAACAGCGTATAAAGCTGGATAAGAACTTGCCGGTCGAAAATATTGCTCCATTAGCTCTCGCATAGACCGAACACTGATATATGCTCGATATACATATCGAGTGGCGTTTACAACATATCCGACACATTGTACAGCTGTTAAAACAGCGTATAAAGCAGTTTCGTATAGCATAATCGTAGTTTGTTGAAATATGGTTGTACACAGAAAATCTACGGAGGAAACTTATTTAATGAACGAAATGTTCCTCGTTGTGCCTTTTATACTATTTATTTTAAAGTATATATGTTAATAATATTTTAACAGAAGCCAACGAACTAAATGTTTCCGTTTTAATTTGTTTTGAAATCGTACGCGTTCGTATCTCGACGGATCCGAAAACAAGATGGATAGAATACTGACGAGCCTGCGTCGGGAATTTCGCCGCCGGTAGAACTGCAGATTTGATCGTTCCCGTTATACTATACCATATTTGTTTGAGTCACGCTGAACACTACCCGCACGTCGCTATAAGTCCGATTACCGTGATCGACAGGCCGTTCTTCAATATCGACCGAAAGGGAGTCTACGTAAAACTGTTCAAATAAGAGGCGCGTCACCGTGAGTGGTGTGGACTAGATGTAAAATGGAAACGGGCAGCTACATTAGCGATATGTTAACAAATTGAATTTTCGGAAAAGAACATCGACGATCGCTTACTTACTTAATACAATATATACACATAATAGATAGCGCAGCGATAAAACTCGTCGTAAATAGGCACCCGTATGGTATACAGTGCTGGTTTGTATACCCTATCTAGTAATCATCGCGGGCATTTTAGGCCAGGCCCTCTTAATAGACGGGGAGATTCCTACTTGTCCGAGCTTTCATTGTTTCGTGATGTCTGGAAGCGGGTCCTAATGCTACGCCGTGCATCAACTCACTGTAGCATTAAGTCGGTCTAACGACACCTCCATACTTCCAGTAGACGCTATTTGTCGAATGTTGAATCGTACGCGTCCGTATCTCGACGGATCCGAAAACAGAATACTGACGATGTGGTCATTCAAAGACTAAATTATTATTTTTTCCTAGCTACAGATGAGAATACTAATGTTAGACGTACGTTTCCATGTTTGAAGTTTGAGTGTCGAAGCTCTTAGTAAGTGGTCGTTGATATTCGGATTCGCTTAGTACGCGTACCATTGTGTAGCACGCGTGTGCACACGCCAATGCGACGCGCCGTATCGGACAAATTTACCATTGGGCATATTTTATTTTGACCCTCGGGCAAATTTTGTTTTGACCCCGGGCAAATTTTGTTTTGACCCCGGGCATATTTAGTTTTGACCCCCGAGCATATTTAGTTTTGACCCCGGGCATATTTTATTTTGACCCCCGGACATATTAAGTTTTGACCCTCGGACAATTTTGGTTTTTGACCCCCGGGCAGTTTTTCTTTGCCCCCGGGCAAATTTTGTTTTGACCCCGGGCATATTTAGTTTTGACCCCGGGCATATTTTATTTTGACACCCGGACATATTTAGTTTTGACACTCGGACAATTTTGGTTTTTGACCCCCGGGCAGTTTTTCTTTGCCCCCGGGCAAATTTTATTTTGACCCCCGGGCAAATTTTGTTTTCATCCCCGGGCATCTTTTGTTTTGACCCCCGGGCATATTTAGTTTTGTCCACGGGCATATTAAATTTTGACTCCCGTCTGGAAGCGGGTCCTAATGCTACGCCGTGCATCACCTCACTGTAGCATTAAGTCGGTCTAACCTCCATACTTCCAGTAGACCGCTTTTTGATTGAATGTCGAATGTTGAAGGCCGATGTGGACATTCAAAGACTAGATTTTATTTTAGCTACATACGAGAATATTAATTTTAGACGCACGTTTCTAAGTTTGAAGTTTGAGTGTTGAACCTCGTAGTAAGTGGTCGTTAATATTCGTACCACTAGTGATCGCTTAGTACGCTTTCGATTAGTATTCTCTGTAAGCTACAAGGTGGAGTCAAGAAAGAAACAAACAATATTGAGTTTATTGTATTTTATTGCTAATACTATACAATACACAGTGTATAGTGATCGACGATACGGTTCTTGAATTTCCCGCCAGACTTGGCGTTCAATATTATATCGTTGAGACCATAGTGCTTGTCCAAAAGGTGGTTTATTCGCTATTAAAGTCGATTGTTCATAGACGTACGATAATTTCTCCGTCTCTTCATTTATTTAATGTTCCTTCGCACTGGCACTCGATCGTCTTTCTATCCCTATACAATAATTACGACTTCTATCCTTTCGTCGGTCGCATCTGCTGGAGAAGAACTTGCCGGTCGAAAATATTGCTCCATAAGCTCTCGCATAGACCGAACACTGATATATGCTCGATATACATATCGAGTCGCGTTTACAACATATCCGACACATTGTACAGCTGTTAAAACAGCGTATAAAGCTGGATAAGAACTTGCCGGTCGAAAATATTGCTCCATTAGCTCTCGCATAGACCGAACACTGATATATGCTCGATATACATATCGAGTCGCGTTTACAACATATCCGACACATTGTACAGTTGTTAAAACAGCGTATAAAGCAGTTTCGTATATCATAATCGTAGTTTGTTGAAATATGGTTGTACACAGAACATCTACGGAGGACATTTATTTAATGAACGAAATGTTCTTCGTTGTGCCTTTTATACTATTTATTTTAACACATATATGTTAATAATATTTTAACAGAAGCCAACGAACTAAATATTTCCGTTTTAATTTGTTTTGAAATCGTACGCGTTCGTATCTCGACGGATCCGAAAACAAAATGTACAGAATACTGACGAGTCTGCGTCGGGAATTTCGCCGCCGGTAGAACTGAAGATTTGATCGTTCCCGTTATACTATACCATATTGTTTTGAGTCACGCCGAACACTACCCGCACGTCGCTATAAGTCCGATTTCAGTGATCGACAAGCCGTTCATCAATATCGACCGAAAATCGTTAATAAATATTTGGAAAATCGCTTAAAAATCCGGCATGGTTTCGGCTCGTAGGAAATCAGCAGGCGAAAGACCGCATGAGTGTTGCGCACTGATTTATATACCCCAGTAAAACCACGTGACTTCCAACGATTGGTTATTCTTTGTACCACGTGTGCTACTGAACGCTGATTGGCTGTCGGGTTTTTGATAGTACGTTTTATTAAAAGTTTTTTATAATAAAAATCTGTTTTAGGATAATGACGTTATAATGTCTGCGTTTGAATGGTCGGGAACTGTCGACGTGTCATCGTTTGATTGGTCTAGAAACTTGTCGACGTGGCTAATACCACGTTTCGCAATTTAACACCCGATCTAGTGAGGAAAGCGGTCATTGAGGGTCAGGGCCTCTCACTAGACGGTGCCACTCCATCTTTACCTCGCCTTTGACGCTTCGTGGTGACCTATCGCATTCTAGACTGGGAAATTCCTATTTTTCATATTTATTTTAACATATATATGTTAATAATATTTTAACAGAAGCCAACAAACTAAATATTTCCGTTTTAATTTGTTTTGAAATCGCACGCGTTCGTATCTCGACGGATCCGAAAACAAGATTGACAGAATACTGACGAGTCTGCGTCGGGAATTTCGCCGCCGGTAGAACTGAAGATTTGATCGTTCCCGTTATACTATACCATATTGTTTTGAGTCACGCTGAACACTACCCGCACGTCGCTATAAGTCCGATTTCAGTGATCGACAAGCCGTTCATCATTATCGACCGAAAGAGAGTCTACGTAAAACTGTTCAAATAAGAGGCGCGTCACCGAGAGTGGTGTGGACTAGATGTCGCTAATGTTCAGTATCGTCGAAAAACTGGAAACGGGGAGCCCCATTAGCGATATCTTAACAAATTGAATTTTCGGAAAAGAACATCGACGATCGCTTACTTACTTAATAATACATATAATAGATAGCGTAGCGATAGAAGCTCGTCGTAAATAGGCACCCGTATGGTATACAGTGCTGGTTTGTATACCCTATCTAGTAATCATCGCGGGCATTTTAGGCCAGGCCCTCTTACTAGACGGGGAGATTCCTACTTTACCGAGCTTTCATCGTTTCGTGATGTCTGGAAGCGGGTCCTAATGCTACGCCGTGCATCACATCACTGTAGCATTAAGTCGGTCTAACGACACCTCCATACTTCCAGTTGACCGCATTTTGATTGAATGTCGAATGTTGAAGGCCGATGTGGACATACAAAGACTAGATTTTATTTTAGCTACATACGAGAATATTAATTGTAGACGCACGTTTCTAAGTTTGAAGTTTGAGTGTCGAACCTCGTAGTAAGTGGTCGTTAATATTCGTACCACTAGTGATCGCTTAGTACGCTTTCGATTAGTATTCTCTGTAAGCTACAAGGTGGAGTCAAGAAAGAAACAAACAATATTGAGTTTATTGTATTTTATTGCTAATACTACTGTGGATTCATTAATTTTCGTTGAACATTAAATTTCGTGGATTTCGTGGTTGAGCTTATCCACGAATTCAAGTACCCAACGAAAATTTTGTCTTACGATCGTATCCGAAAAGTCTATGTCCGAAAACTAGTACACTCCAGATAAACATCGCCGCTAACACGCGGTTACCTCCCGTGAATTGTGTCAGTTTATAAGCATGTTGGTGTATATATAATGTAAATATTTGATAACAATAAACTATTAATGCTTTTACTATTTATGTTTGTTATATATTCTTCGTCATTATTAAGTTGAGTAGTCAGTTCTGTGATGATGTTGTTGATCTGGTGTGCTATATTTAGCAGCTCTACTTCCAAGTACAGTACACGAATATTTTCATATCGTTGTGATCAGTGTGTTGGAAGTATAATCTCAACGTGTGAAATGTATCGTCGTTATAGCGTAATTATACAGTTTGTGACAGTTATAAAATAAGTGATAAAAAATAACAAACAATCACAGAGAGTTATAAGAAATTTAATTTGTTTTTCACATGTTATTAAATAATAATAGCAAAATAATAATATCATTAACGATCAATCATGATGAATGATGGTATCATTTTTACGCTGAATTAACACAATTCCAGTCACACTGTACAGTCACTTGTAATCATCACACAATAACAATCACTTTTAACAAAGTCCGGCTAACTGAAACCCCTTCACAACTAAATCTCGCCGATCTTCAAATTTCCCATGTGTAGTAATGATCCAATTGGCATGAATGGGTTTGAGCGTTGAGCATTAATGGTGGACCCCTCGGTGAACGGGGTAACGTTGTGGTATCTTCCCCATTCTTCTTCTTTGCTTTCACATACTGGTCCCTCATACTTCTCACGGTGGTCTCGCTTACTTTTCGACAATACAAAGAGGAGAATTTCCTCGAGGCCTTAGCAACCCCATTATCAATTGCATATCTTGCAATTTTAGCCCTTGACTCGTCATCGTAGTGGCCGTAATCTCCCCGCTTTCTTTTTCTGGACTGCTTCTGACTTTCTGATTGTATATCTACGTAGTCGTTGGCTGCTTGAAATGTACGAGCCTCTCTTGGTGATGCAGCATCTTCTGGATTCGGTAACCCCGGAGTTGACGGTAACCGTGTAACGACGTTACCGGACTTTAGCCACGACATCAACATAATTCTATATTTAGCTTGTGTGTAGACGATAGTTTGGTTTCTCAAAAGCGAGTGATTTCGAAGATGATTTGCATTAACTTTTATTGACTGATTGTTAATTCGTTTAGCGCCAGATTAACTGGTGCTTAATTGACATATTTAAATGACATGTGATGTAAACAATAGGTAGATAATTCTCAATATAATGTGTTAATTGACACTTGCATAGTGTGGCTAACTAAGGGAACGGGGCCACACGATGTAACATCGATAACAATGAAAGGTGAGAAAATACCTGTATATCTTTCGGGTCCGTGTCACTGTTTTCTAATTGACATATATATTTTATTTGTTTTGGACTTATAGACTACTTTTTTAATTTATGCTTCAAAAATCAAAAAACCACGAATTCAAGTACCCCACGAAATGCCCATTTTGACAAAACCACGAAATTTGGTACCAACGAAAATTAATGAATCCACAGTATACAATACACAGTGTATAGTGATCGACGATACGGTTCTTGAATTTCCCGCCAGACTTGGCGTTCAATATTATATCGTTGAGACCATAGTGCTTGTCCAAAAGATGGTTTATTCGCTATTAAAGTCGATTGTTCATAGACGTACGATAATTTCTCCGTCTCCTCATTTATTTAATGTTCCTTCGCACTGGCACTCGATCGTCTTTCTATCCCTATACAATAATTACGACTTCTATCCTTTCGTCGGTCGCATCTGCTGGAGAAGAACTTGCCGGTCGAAAATATTGCTCCATAAGCTCTCGCATAGACCGAACACTGATATATGCTCGATATACATATCGAGTCGCGTTTACAACATATCCGACAAATTGTATAGCTGTTAAAACAGCGTATAAAGCTGGATAAGAACTTGCCGGTCGAAAATATTGCTCCATTAGCTCTCGCATAGACCGAACACTGATATATGCTCGATATACATATCGAGTGGCGTTTACAACATATCCGACACATTGTACAGCTGTTAAAACAGCGTATAAAGCAGTTTCGTATAGCATAATCGTAGTTTGTTGAAATATGGTTGTACACAGAAAATCTACGGAGGAAACTTATTTAATGAACGAAATGTTCCTCGTTGTGCCTTTTATACTATTTATTTTAAAGTATATATGTTAATAATATTTTAACAGAAGCCAACGAACTAAATGTTTCCGTTTTAATTTGTTTTGAAATCGTACGCGTTCGTATCTCGACGGATCCGAAAACAAGATGGATAGAATACTGACGAGCCTGCGTCGGGAATTTCGCCGCCGGTAGAACTGCAGATTTGATCGTTCCCGTTATACTATACCATATTTGTTTGAGTCACGCTGAACACTACCCGCACGTCGCTATAAGTCCGATTACCGTGATCGACAGGCCGTTCTTCAATATCGACCGAAAGGGAGTCTACGTAAAACTGTTCAAATAAGAGGCGCGTCACCGTGAGTGGTGTGGACTAGATGTAAAATGGAAACGGGCAGCTACATTAGCGATATGTTAACAAATTGAATTTTCGGAAAAGAACATCGACGATCGCTTACTTACTTAATACAATATATACACATAATAGATAGCGCAGCGATAAAACTCGTCGTAAATAGGCACCCGTATGGTATACAGTGCTGGTTTGTATACCCTATCTAGTAATCATCGCGGGCATTTTAGGCCAGGCCCTCTTAATAGACGGGGAGATTCCTACTTGTCCGAGCTTTCATTGTTTCGTGATGTCTGGAAGCGGGTCCTAATGCTACGCCGTGCATCAACTCACTGTAGCATTAAGTCGGTCTAACGACACCTCCATACTTCCAGTAGACGCTATTTGTCGAATGTTGAATCGTACGCGTCCGTATCTCGACGGATCCGAAAACAGAATACTGACGATGTGGTCATTCAAAGACTAAATTATTATTTTTTCCTAGCTACAGATGAGAATACTAATGTTAGACGTACGTTTCCATGTTTGAAGTTTGAGTGTCGAAGCTCTTAGTAAGTGGTCGTTGATATTCGGATTCGCTTAGTACGCGTACCATTGTGTAGCACGCGTGTGCACACGCCAATGCGACGCGCCGTATCGGACAAATTTACCATTGGGCATATTTTATTTTGACCCTCGGGCAAATTTTGTTTTGACCCCGGGCAAATTTTGTTTTGACCCCGGGCATATTTAGTTTTGACCCCCGAGCATATTTAGTTTTGACCCCGGGCATATTTTATTTTGACCCCCGGACATATTAAGTTTTGACCCTCGGACAATTTTGGTTTTTGACCCCCGGGCAGTTTTTCTTTGCCCCCGGGCAAATTTTGTTTTGACCCCGGGCATATTTAGTTTTGACCCCGGGCATATTTTATTTTGACACCCGGACATATTTAGTTTTGACACTCGGACAATTTTGGTTTTTGACCCCCGGGCAGTTTTTCTTTGCCCCCGGGCAAATTTTATTTTGACCCCCGGGCAAATTTTGTTTTCATCCCCGGGCATCTTTTGTTTTGACCCCCGGGCATATTTAGTTTTGTCCACGGGCATATTAAATTTTGACTCCCGTCTGGAAGCGGGTCCTAATGCTACGCCGTGCATCACCTCACTGTAGCATTAAGTCGGTCTAACCTCCATACTTCCAGTAGACCGCTTTTTGATTGAATGTCGAATGTTGAAGGCCGATGTGGACATTCAAAGACTAGATTTTATTTTAGCTACATACGAGAATATTAATTTTAGACGCACGTTTCTAAGTTTGAAGTTTGAGTGTTGAACCTCGTAGTAAGTGGTCGTTAATATTCGTACCACTAGTGATCGCTTAGTACGCTTTCGATTAGTATTCTCTGTAAGCTACAAGGTGGAGTCAAGAAAGAAACAAACAATATTGAGTTTATTGTATTTTATTGCTAATACTATACAATACACAGTGTATAGTGATCGACGATACGGTTCTTGAATTTCCCGCCAGACTTGGCGTTCAATATTATATCGTTGAGACCATAGTGCTTGTCCAAAAGGTGGTTTATTCGCTATTAAAGTCGATTGTTCATAGACGTACGATAATTTCTCCGTCTCTTCATTTATTTAATGTTCCTTCGCACTGGCACTCGATCGTCTTTCTATCCCTATACAATAATTACGACTTCTATCCTTTCGTCGGTCGCATCTGCTGGAGAAGAACTTGCCGGTCGAAAATATTGCTCCATAAGCTCTCGCATAGACCGAACACTGATATATGCTCGATATACATATCGAGTCGCGTTTACAACATATCCGACACATTGTACAGCTGTTAAAACAGCGTATAAAGCTGGATAAGAACTTGCCGGTCGAAAATATTGCTCCATTAGCTCTCGCATAGACCGAACACTGATATATGCTCGATATACATATCGAGTCGCGTTTACAACATATCCGACACATTGTACAGTTGTTAAAACAGCGTATAAAGCAGTTTCGTATATCATAATCGTAGTTTGTTGAAATATGGTTGTACACAGAACATCTACGGAGGACATTTATTTAATGAACGAAATGTTCTTCGTTGTGCCTTTTATACTATTTATTTTAACACATATATGTTAATAATATTTTAACAGAAGCCAACGAACTAAATATTTCCGTTTTAATTTGTTTTGAAATCGTACGCGTTCGTATCTCGACGGATCCGAAAACAAAATGTACAGAATACTGACGAGTCTGCGTCGGGAATTTCGCCGCCGGTAGAACTGAAGATTTGATCGTTCCCGTTATACTATACCATATTGTTTTGAGTCACGCCGAACACTACCCGCACGTCGCTATAAGTCCGATTTCAGTGATCGACAAGCCGTTCATCAATATCGACCGAAAATCGTTAATAAATATTTGGAAAATCGCTTAAAAATCCGGCATGGTTTCGGCTCGTAGGAAATCAGCAGGCGAAAGACCGCATGAGTGTTGCGCACTGATTTATATACCCCAGTAAAACCACGTGACTTCCAACGATTGGTTATTCTTTGTACCACGTGTGCTACTGAACGCTGATTGGCTGTCGGGTTTTTGATAGTACGTTTTATTAAAAGTTTTTTATAATAAAAATCTGTTTTAGGATAATGACGTTATAATGTCTGCGTTTGAATGGTCGGGAACTGTCGACGTGTCATCGTTTGATTGGTCTAGAAACTTGTCGACGTGGCTAATACCACGTTTCGCAATTTAACACCCGATCTAGTGAGGAAAGCGGTCATTGAGGGTCAGGGCCTCTCACTAGACGGTGCCACTCCATCTTTACCTCGCCTTTGACGCTTCGTGGTGACCTATCGCATTCTAGACTGGGAAATTCCTATTTTTCATATTTATTTTAACATATATATGTTAATAATATTTTAACAGAAGCCAACAAACTAAATATTTCCGTTTTAATTTGTTTTGAAATCGCACGCGTTCGTATCTCGACGGATCCGAAAACAAGATTGACAGAATACTGACGAGTCTGCGTCGGGAATTTCGCCGCCGGTAGAACTGAAGATTTGATCGTTCCCGTTATACTATACCATATTGTTTTGAGTCACGCTGAACACTACCCGCACGTCGCTATAAGTCCGATTTCAGTGATCGACAAGCCGTTCATCATTATCGACCGAAAGAGAGTCTACGTAAAACTGTTCAAATAAGAGGCGCGTCACCGAGAGTGGTGTGGACTAGATGTCGCTAATGTTCAGTATCGTCGAAAAACTGGAAACGGGGAGCCCCATTAGCGATATCTTAACAAATTGAATTTTCGGAAAAGAACATCGACGATCGCTTACTTACTTAATAATACATATAATAGATAGCGTAGCGATAGAAGCTCGTCGTAAATAGGCACCCGTATGGTATACAGTGCTGGTTTGTATACCCTATCTAGTAATCATCGCGGGCATTTTAGGCCAGGCCCTCTTACTAGACGGGGAGATTCCTACTTTACCGAGCTTTCATCGTTTCGTGATGTCTGGAAGCGGGTCCTAATGCTACGCCGTGCATCACATCACTGTAGCATTAAGTCGGTCTAACGACACCTCCATACTTCCAGTTGACCGCATTTTGATTGAATGTCGAATGTTGAAGGCCGATGTGGACATACAAAGACTAGATTTTATTTTAGCTACATACGAGAATATTAATTGTAGACGCACGTTTCTAAGTTTGAAGTTTGAGTGTCGAACCTCGTAGTAAGTGGTCGTTAATATTCGTACCACTAGTGATCGCTTAGTACGCTTTCGATTAGTATTCTCTGTAAGCTACAAGGTGGAGTCAAGAAAGAAACAAACAATATTGAGTTTATTGTATTTTATTGCTAATACTATACAATACACAGTGTATAGTGATCGACGATACGGTTCTTGAATTTCCCGCCAGACTTGGCGTTCAATATTATATCGTTGAGACCATAGTGCTTGTCCAAAAGATGGTTTATTCGCTATTAAAGTCGATTGTTCATAGACGTACGATAATTTCTCCGTCTCCTCATTTATTTAATGTTCCTTCGCACTGGCACTCGATCGTCTTTCTATCCCTATACAATAATTACGACTTCTATCCTTTCGTCGGTCGCATCTGCTGGAGAAGAACTTGCCGGTCGAAAATATTGCTCCATAAGCTCTCGCATAGACCGAACACTGATATATGCTCGATATACATATCGAGTCGCGTTTACAACATATCCGACAAATTGTATAGCTGTTAAAACAGCGTATAAAGCTGGATAAGAACTTGCCGGTCGAAAATATTGCTCCATTAGCTCTCGCATAGACCGAACACTGATATATGCTCGATATACATATCGAGTGGCGTTTACAACATATCCGACACATTGTACAGCTGTTAAAACAGCGTATAAAGCAGTTTCGTATAGCATAATCGTAGTTTGTTGAAATATGGTTGTACACAGAAAATCTACGGAGGAAACTTATTTAATGAACGAAATGTTCCTCGTTGTGCCTTTTATACTATTTATTTTAAAGTATATATGTTAATAATATTTTAACAGAAGCCAACGAACTAAATGTTTCCGTTTTAATTTGTTTTGAAATCGTACGCGTTCGTATCTCGACGGATCCG
Source organism: Mactromeris polynyma (assembly GCA_032209605.1). Classification (NCBI taxonomy): domain Eukaryota; kingdom Metazoa; phylum Mollusca; class Bivalvia; order Venerida; family Mactridae; genus Mactromeris; species Mactromeris polynyma. The sequence continues at coordinate 27,269,426 of JASFXZ010000003.1, forward strand.
AAAACAAGATGGATAGAATACTGACGAGCCTGCGTCGGGAATTTCGCCGCCGGTAGAACTGCAGATTTGATCGTTCCCGTTATACTATACCATATTTGTTTGAGTCACGCTGAACACTACCCGCACGTCGCTATAAGTCCGATTACCGTGATCGACAGGCCGTTCTTCAATATCGACCGAAAGGGAGTCTACGTAAAACTGTTCAAATAAGAGGCGCGTCACCGTGAGTGGTGTGGACTAGATGTAAAATGGAAACGGGCAGCTACATTAGCGATATGTTAACAAATTGAATTTTCGGAAAAGAACATCGACGATCGCTTACTTACTTAATACAATATATACACATAATAGATAGCGCAGCGATAAAACTCGTCGTAAATAGGCACCCGTATGGTATACAGTGCTGGTTTGTATACCCTATCTAGTAATCATCGCGGGCATTTTAGGCCAGGCCCTCTTAATAGACGGGGAGATTCCTACTTGTCCGAGCTTTCATTGTTTCGTGATGTCTGGAAGCGGGTCCTAATGCTACGCCGTGCATCAACTCACTGTAGCATTAAGTCGGTCTAACGACACCTCCATACTTCCAGTAGACGCTATTTGTCGAATGTTGAATCGTACGCGTCCGTATCTCGACGGATCCGAAAACAGAATACTGACGATGTGGTCATTCAAAGACTAAATTATTATTTTTTCCTAGCTACAGATGAGAATACTAATGTTAGACGTACGTTTCCATGTTTGAAGTTTGAGTGTCGAAGCTCTTAGTAAGTGGTCGTTGATATTCGGATTCGCTTAGTACGCGTACCATTGTGTAGCACGCGTGTGCACACGCCAATGCGACGCGCCGTATCGGACAAATTTACCATTGGGCATATTTTATTTTGACCCTCGGGCAAATTTTGTTTTGACCCCGGGCAAATTTTGTTTTGACCCCGGGCATATTTAGTTTTGACCCCCGAGCATATTTAGTTTTGACCCCGGGCATATTTTATTTTGACCCCCGGACATATTTAGTTTTGACCCTCGGACAATTTTGGTTTTTGACCCCCGGGCAGTTTTTCTTTGCCCCCGGGCAAATTTTGTTTTGACCCCGGGCATATTTAGTTTTGACCCCGGGCATATTTTATTTTGACACCCGGACATATTTAGTTTTGACACTCGGACAATTTTGGTTTTTGACCCCCGGGCAGTTTTTCTTTGCCCCCGGGCAAATTTTATTTTGACCCCCGGGCAAATTTTGTTTTCATCCCCGGGCATCTTTTGTTTTGACCCCCGGGCATATTTAGTTTTGTCCACGGGCATATTAAATTTTGACTCCCGTCTGGAAGCGGGTCCTAATGCTACGCCGTGCATCACCTCACTGTAGCATTAAGTCGGTCTAACCTCCATACTTCCAGTAGACCGCTTTTTGATTGAATGTCGAATGTTGAAGGCCGATGTGGACATTCAAAGACTAGATTTTATTTTAGCTACATACGAGAATATTAATTTTAGACGCACGTTTCTAAGTTTGAAGTTTGAGTGTTGAACCTCGTAGTAAGTGGTCGTTAATATTCGTACCACTAGTGATCGCTTAGTACGCTTTCGATTAGTATTCTCTGTAAGCTACAAGGTGGAGTCAAGAAAGAAACAAACAATATTGAGTTTATTGTATTTTATTGCTAATACTATACAATACACAGTGTATAGTGATCGACGATACGGTTCTTGAATTTCCCGCCAGACTTGGCGTTCAATATTATATCGTTGAGACCATAGTGCTTGTCCAAAAGGTGGTTTATTCGCTATTAAAGTCGATTGTTCATAGACGTACGATAATTTCTCCGTCTCTTCATTTATTTAATGTTCCTTCGCACTGGCACTCGATCGTCTTTCTATCCCTATACAATAATTACGACTTCTATCCTTTCGTCGGTCGCATCTGCTGGAGAAGAACTTGCCGGTCGAAAATATTGCTCCATAAGCTCTCGCATAGACCGAACACTGATATATGCTCGATATACATATCGAGTCGCGTTTACAACATATCCGACACATTGTACAGCTGTTAAAACAGCGTATAAAGCTGGATAAGAACTTGCCGGTCGAAAATATTGCTCCATTAGCTCTCGCATAGACCGAACACTGATATATGCTCGATATACATATCGAGTCGCGTTTACAACATATCCGACACATTGTACAGTTGTTAAAACAGCGTATAAAGCAGTTTCGTATATCATAATCGTAGTTTGTTGAAATATGGTTGTACACAGAACATCTACGGAGGACATTTATTTAATGAACGAAATGTTCTTCGTTGTGCCTTTTATACTATTTATTTTAACACATATATGTTAATAATATTTTAACAGAAGCCAACGAACTAAATATTTCCGTTTTAATTTGTTTTGAAATCGTACGCGTTCGTATCTCGACGGATCCGAAAACAAAATGTACAGAATACTGACGAGTCTGCGTCGGGAATTTCGCCGCCGGTAGAACTGAAGATTTGATCGTTCCCGTTATACTATACCATATTGTTTTGAGTCACGCCGAACACTACCCGCACGTCGCTATAAGTCCGATTTCAGTGATCGACAAGCCGTTCATCAATATCGACCGAAAGAGAGTCTACGTAAAACTGTTCAAATAAGAGGCGTGCACCGAGTGTGGTGTGGACTAGATCTCGCTAATGTTCAGTATCGTCGAAAAACTGGAAACGGGCAGCCCCATTAGCGATTGTTAACAAATTGAATTTTCGGAAAAGAACATCGACGATCGCTTACTTACTTAATAATACATATAATAGATAGCGTAGCGATAGAAGCTCGTCGTAAATAGGCACCCGTATGGTATACAGTGCTGGTTTGTATACCCTGTCTAGTAATCATCGCGGGCATTTTAGGCCAGGCCCTCTTACTAGACGGGGAGATTCCTACTTTACCGAGCTTTCATCGTTTCGTGATGTCTGGAAGCGGGTCCTAATGCTACGCCGTGCATCACATCACTGTAGCATTAAGTCGGTCTAACGACACCTCCATACTTCCAGTTGACCGCATTTTGATTGAATGTCGAATGTTGAAGGCCGATGTGGACATACAAAGACTAGATTTTATTTGAGCTACATACGAGAATATTAATTGTAGACGCACGTTTCTAAGTTTGAAGTTTGAGTGTCGAACCTCGTAGTAAGTTGTCGTTAATATTCGTACCACTAGTGATCGCTTAGTACGCTTTCGATTAGTATTCTCTGTAAGCTACAAGGTGGAGTCAAGAAAGAAACAAACAATATTGAGTTTATTGTATTTTATTGCTAATACTATACAATACACAGTGTATAGTGATCGACGATACGGTTCTTGAATTTCCCGCCAGACTTGGCGTTCAATATTATATCGTTGAGACCATAGTGCTTGTCCAAAAGATGGTTTATTCGCTATTAAAGTCGATTGTTCATAGACGTACGATAATTTCTCCGTCTCCTCATTTATTTAATGTTCCTTCGCACTGGCACTCGATCGTCTTTCTATCCCTATACAATAATTACGACTTCTATCCTTTCGTCGGTCGCATCTGCTGGAGAAGAACTTGCCGGTCGAAAATATTGCTCCATAAGCTCTCGCATAGACCGAACACTGATATATGCTCGATATACATATCGAGTCGCGTTTACAACATATCCGACACATTGTACAGCTGTTAAAACAGCGTATAAAGCTGGATAAGAACTTGCCGGTCGAAAATATTGCTCCATTAGCTCTCGCATAGACCGAACACTGATATATGCTCGATATACATATCGAGTCGCGTTTACAACATATCCGACACATTGTACAGTTGTTAAAACAGCGTATAAAGCAGTTTCGTATATCATAATCGTAGTTTGTTGAAATATGGTTGTACACAGAACATCTACGGAGGACATTTATTTAATGAACGAAATGTTCTTCGTTGTGCCTTTTATACTATTTATTTTAACACATATATGTTAATAATATTTTAACAGAAGCCAACGAACTAAATATTTCCGTTTTAATTTGTTTTGAAATCGTACGCGTTCGTATCTCGACGGATCCGAAAACAAAATGTACAGAATACTGACGAGTCTGCGTCGGGAATTTCGCCGCCGGTAGAACTGAAGATTTGATCGTTCCCGTTATACTATACCATATTGTTTTGAGTCACGCCGAACACTACCCGCACGTCGCTATAAGTCCGATTTCAGTGATCGACAAGCCGTTCATCAATATCGACCGAAAGAGAGTCTACGTAAAACTGTTCAAATAAGAGGCGTGCACCGAGAGTGGTGTGGACTAGATCTCGCTAATGTTCAGTATCGTCGAAAAACTGGAAACGGGCAGCCCCATTAGCGATTGTTAACAAATTGAATTTTCGTAAAAGAACATCGACGATCGCTTACTTACTTAATAATAGCGTAGCGATAGAAGCTCGTCGTAAATAGGCACCCGTATGGTATACAGTGCTGGTTTGTATACCCTATCTACTAATCATCGCGGGCACTTTAGGCCAGGCCCTCTTACTAGACGGGGAGATTCCTACTTTACCGAGCTTTCATCGTTTCGTGATGTCTGGAAGCGGGTCCTAATGCTACGCCGTGCATCACATCACTGTAGCATTAAGTCGGTCTAACGACACCTCCATACTTCCAGTAGACCGCTATTTGTCGAATGTTGAATCGTACGCGTCCGTATCTCGACGGATCCGAAAACAAGATGGACAGAATACTGACGATGTGGTCATGCAAAGACTAAATTATTATTTTTTCCTAGCTACTGATGAGAATACTTATGTTAGACGTACGTTTCCATGTTTGAAGTTTGAGTGTCGAAGCTCTTAGAAAGTGATCGTTGATATTCGGATTCGCTTAGTACGCGTACCATTGGGTAGCACGCGTGTGCTTCCGCAAATGCGACGCGCCGTATCGGACAAATTTACCATTGGTTAGCACGCGTGTTCACCCGCCGATGTAGCGTGCAGTATCTGCGATTAATAGTACGGGCTCATTGGCCCATCCACTCTTATCAGACTTGCTGTCGCGTTTACAATTGTAGTTGAAAAGCAATTGGTCGCCAGCTCCGATGTCGCATTTTGCTACTAATAAAGTTGAATTTTATCGCCAACGCGCCGCGGTTTTGGAATGACGTTGGCGTTTTTAGAGCTATGATTGATCAGTCGACCTTTTATAAACCTAGACGTTTCATGACAATCGCAATGGGCATCGGCGTCGATCCAATATGTTTGCCCCTCGAACCCGAACTGAAACATATACCGATTATTCGCGTAAGTAGCTCGCTGTGGTAATCGCACAGGACCGAGCTCTTCGTACATACGACGAGTCTCAATGGCAAGACCCGCCACAATCCCGGTGTTGGTGACCTTCAGATCGGGCCATTTTTGTGACCTAATGTTTTCGTCAAGCTCGTGTTCTCCTTCCGTCCGCGATCGTACTTTGCTGTTCTGACTATTTTTATTTGCTCGAACTTCTACTTGGTGCACGCGACCATGCAGACTTTCAGTTGCTTTTTGGCATACCAGCGACGCTCCTGTAGTGCTGCATCGACTCTTGAGCGCAGACCGGGCGCCTGTAGACTACGACGCAAACTATGTTTAATTTCATCGACGCGCAATATCATTCGGCGGTGATAGGCCATGCCATTCAAGGATCTAATCACCTTCGGGTTGTCAGGTAAATTAAGATGCGGCATGCTCGATAATAGCTTTCGCATCAAGCAACGGTCCGTCAGCGGAAATCTTAACCGTATCCACCAAAGCCTGCATGCGCGCAAATAACAAATTGAATTTTCGGTAGAGAACATCGACGATCGCTTACTTAATATGATATATACATATATGCAGCGTAGCGATAGAAGCTCGTCGTAAATAGGCACCCGTATGGTACACAGTGCTGGTTTGTATACCCTATCTAGTAATCATCGCGGGCATTTTAGGCCAGGCCCTTTTACTAGACGGGGAGATTCCTACTTTTCCGAGCTTTTATCGTTTCGTGAGTTCTGGAAGCGGGTCCTAATGCTACGCCGTGCATCACCTCACTGTAGCATTAAGTCGGTCTAACGACACCTCCATACTTCCAGTAGACCGCTATTTGTCGAATGTTGAAGACCGATGTGGTCATTCAAAGACTAAATTATTATTTTTTCTTAGCTACAAATGAGAATACCAATGCTAAACGTACGTTTCCATGTTTGAAGTTTGAGTGTCGAACCTTTTAGTAAGTGGTCGTTAATATTCGTATCACTAGTGATTCGCTTATACCTAAGTCACAATTAAATCGGTGGCCGGGCGGCGTGTGCGATTTCTAAGCATCGGTCGGCGTGTAGAGGTCGGCGAAAAATCGCGCGATAGGGCGGTCACAGTCACATTGAAAGCGATCGGCCGACCTTCCAGAAAATGGGGTCAAATTCTTGGCCCGTTTATCGGCCGGTGTCCGAAAGGCACTCGTCCGATGTCCTGTCTATGTCCCTGCAATACCCATGCGAGTCCCAGTGGCGTCTGATTGGCATCTGGGCGGCGTTTGACCGATATATGGATTGTCTGGGTTGTCCAAAATTTGACCCGGCGCCCGCCCGATGTGTGCGATGCCCTGTCGGACATCGGCCAGGCATCGACCGATTTATCGGCGATCAGTTTGCGATGCGAAACGTGACTAGGGTATTAGTAAGCGTTCGATCGGTATTCTCTATTAACTACAAGGTGGAGTCAAGAAACCTGTCATATTATAGACATGTGACTTTCGTGGCTACTACCATATGATAGACATGTGTACTTTCGTGGCTACTGCCATATTATAGACATGCGACTTTCGTGGCTACTACCATATTATAGACATGTGACTTTCGTGGCTACTGTCATATTATGGACATGCTACTTTCGTGGCTACTATCATAGTATAGACATTTGACTTTCGTGGCTACTACCATATTATAGACATGGTACTTCGTGGCTACTGTCATATTATAGACATGTGACTTTAGTGGCTACTTCTGTAGTATAGACATGTGACTTTCGTGGCTACTACCATATTATAGACATGTGACTTTCGTGGCTACTACCATATTATAGACATGTGACTTTCGTGGCTACTGTCATATTATAGACATGTTACTTTCGTGGCTACTACCATATTATAGACATGTTACTTTCGTGGCTACTACCATATTATAGACATGTTACTTTTGTGGCTACTGTCATAATAATATTACAATATGTCCGTAGCCACGAAAGTACAAGGCGGAGTTAAAATGAATATTCATGAGTTGTTATTTTCACAAAATGGCTTTTTACGGCACATACTAAAAAATGCTCAAATTAAATCGCATTAAAATACATAAATCTCTCTATTCATATTTCTGTTTTTGAAACAATAATATCTGGTAATATTCTTATTAAGACGGCACGTTACGGTCTTTAAATTCTTATGAAGCCGTTCTTCCCGGCACGTTGCGGTATGTGCTGTAAAAAACATTTTGTGAAAATTACAACTCATGGATATTCATTTTAACTCCGCCTTGTACTTTCGTGGCTACGGACTTTCATAGCTATTAAGTAATAGCATTCAACGTCCTTCAATAGAAATAATTCATCTTATTCGTTGCTGTTTAGAGAAAAACATACCGCTTTATTAACCATTTCTCCTTGCTTAAAGTAGTCCGTATTATCCACAATAAAGATAAAACTTTGACTTGAAGTAAACTTCGTATTACATTAGTCGTTATAAATAGACGGGTTTTCCGAAAACAAAATTAACGATTGTTTGGCGAGTTTTTATCGTTTTTCGGAAACTACACGTAGTTTAAGTTTAATAGTTCAGCAATTTTCTATTAGACATAGTTTAGTTATATCATGTGACATGACTTATGGTATGAATTATCTAAAGACAATTTAACAACGTGATCATTTTGACGAGAGAGTTTTGTCCACCAACTATGATTATACAGGGCGATTCAAAATATATACATGTACTATGGGATCCCAGTGTAATCTATTTTCTAGCCTATGAATAGATTACGCTGGGATCCCGTACTACAAATACATACATGTACGAACATGTCTTTTCAAAAATTTACTCCACAAAACTCGGTTATTCCTGGCATCATACATCAATGAATCATTTTAATAAAATAACATGTGGTATTCATAAAATATATATTTGTAAATGAATAAAAATGAATTACATAAATTACATAAAAAGTTATACCAACAATATTACTGTAGCATTAAACGGTAAATATAAACGAGAAATTAATTTAATTGTTTAAAAAATGTTCAAATATGCATAACATATCAAATCTTATATTTGTTATATATAACACGTTGGGGTGGCTGCTAAACGTTTCCGTACTAAGGCGTAAAACGATGTTTGTTTTAGGTATCCCAACCTACCCTATTGTTTTGCCCCTACCTTAGAACATTTTGTCACGTATTAACATTATTGTTTTCGTGGCTAAAATGCCTTCTTTTTTGTAAAATGTCTTTGTTTGATTATTTCTTTAGGTTGGCATTTCTGCCCAGTTATTAGACCAGTTAACAGGACGAGCATTCCAGCTATAAAGCGTTATATTGATTAAAAATCGATAACCCGGTATCTACTAGCCCTGCTACAGATGAGAATGCTTATTTTTTTCATTAGTATAAACTTTATTCAAACAATATATCCTCGGTCATCTCATGCATAGACCGATAACGGACATATCCTCGACACACATATCTACTCGCATCTACCACACGCCGTACAACATCTTGTACACATCGTACAACAGTCACAGCACCTTGAAGTGCTCTTACAACATGCATAATCATGTCGCGCGCTATACACAGAAATAGAAAGTTGTCTTGTGAAATGAAATGCAATTCTGATGATTGAAACACCATAAAGCTATCAGAGAAAAATTACCTTTGTTAAACTGGTCCAGTGAATCTCATTTTCCACAATACATCATTTCATGGTTGATATCAGGTTATCCTCGATTTAATCATTTTACCCTTACTATCCAATTAATATTCCTGTTATCAGTGCTCTCTGGCAATAGTCCAAACATTTAGAACAACAGTTTGGTACTTGGCTAGTTGCTTTTCTACACGGCATAGAGGGGATCACGACTATACAACTTAAATATCATTAAATGAGCCTTCCCAATAATCATAACGACTTTGGTTTCTCTCGCAACACAACTGTTGTTTTAATTGGTGTAGGCAGTGTCTTAATGTTACCTCACGATAGTCATCTTTTCACTCTTCCGCTGTTGTTCTTCGCACATGTTTCTGTCCACTTCATTTTAAACTGCGTTGAAATCGCGACTCTACTTGTCGACGTCCATCAGCCGGTTCAATGTGGCAACGTTAGCATAGTATCATTTTTACGCCGTTAAAATATAACCTCTTCTCCTGTTTTACACACCCCAGTATCCTACGTACCCACTTCGCCGCCAACGATTAAATATATAATTCAACATCCTTCAATAGAAATAATTCATCTCCCTTGTAGCTGTTTAGAGAAAAACAATAACGCTTCTCCTTGCTTAAGTAGTACGTTTTATTCACAATAATAAAATTAACTTCGTCAACCAAGTTCAAGTGCTCTATTTTTATATACAGGATATTACATTAGTCGTTATAAATAGACGGGTTTTCTGAAAACGAAAATAACGATTGTTTGGCGAGTTTTTATCGTTTTTCGGAAACTACACGTAATAGTTCAGCAATTTATTATTAGACATGACTTATGGTATGAATTATTTTTAGACAGTTAAACAGCGTAAACTTTTAACGAGAGAGTTTTGTCCACCATATATAGGGCGATTCAAAATATACATGATACATGTAGATATTTTTAAATGAACAAAAATGTATAATATACCATATGTAAATGAAGTACAGTAAAACCTCTCTTAAAGACAACCTCAAAATTAAAAACACAATATTCAAGTCCATTTTCAATGATTTACATTTTAATCAACCTCAATATTAAGACCGCCCCAATACGATGACCAGTTTTTAAAGGTCCCAAGGTTGGTCTTATTATTGATTTTATTGTAATTATTAACCAAATTGTCTGAAATTGAGCGTTATTAAGTTCCCATCATTTCTGAAATTTATTGTTGATAACGAAAGTGGTTATCTTAGTTTCACTAATTTCCCGATTGACATTGTACATTGATTCCATCCGGATATTGTTTGAAATATCACTGTCAATATTTCAACATTAATAGGTACGTTAATCAATGGTATCACGACATTCCTGGTCAAGTGACGTATCGTTCTTCCATCGTATTCAGACACTGCGCACTATTCGAGAAAACTATTATAATTATCTACATTTGTAATTAATTGTTTACCTCATTAGGTCATGTATTACATGAAGTGAGTGAAATAAGCTGAAGTTGAAAACTGAAACTAAAATCTTAAACTGAAACTGGACAGTCGGACAGTCGGACAGTCAGTCAAGACAGTCGGACAGTCAGTCAAGACAGTCGGACAGTCAGTCAGAACAGTCAGTCAGGACAGTCAGTCAGGACAGTCGTACAGTCAGTCAGGACAGTCAGTCAGGACAGTCGTACAGTCAGTCAGGACAGTCAGTCAGGACAGTCGTACAGTCAGTCAGGACAGTCGGACAGTCAGTCAGGACAGTCGGACAGTCAGTCAGGCCAGTCGAGCAGTCAGTCAGTCAGTCGGACAGACAGTCAGGACAGTCGGACAGGCAGTCAGGACAGTCGGACAGTCAGTCAGGACAGTCGGACAGTCAGGACAGTCGGACAGTCAGGACAGACAGGACAGTCGGACAGTCAGTCAGGACAGTCAGTCAGGACAGTCAGGACGGTCGGACGGTCGGACGGTCGGACGGTCGGACGGTCGGACGGTCGGACGGTCGGACGGTCGGACGGTCGGACGGTCGGACGGTCGGACGGTCGGTCGGTCGGTCGGTCGGTCGGTCGGTCGGTCGGTCGGTCGGTCGGTCGGTCGGTCGGTCGGTCGGTCGGTCGGTCGGTCGGTCGGTCGGTCGGTCGGTCGGTCGGTCGGTCGGTCGGTCGGTCGGTCGGTCGGTCGGTCGGTCGGTCGGTCGGTCGGTCGGTCGGTCGGTCGGTCGGTCGGTCGGTCGGTCGGTCGGTCGGTCGGTCGGTCGGTCGGTCGGTCGGTCGGTCGGTCGGTCGGTCGGTCGGTCGGTCGGTCGGTCAGGATAGTCGGACAGTCAGTCAGGACAGGACAGTCAGTCAGGACAGGACAGTCAGGACAGGACAGGACAGTCAGGACAGGACAGTCAGGACAGGACAGTCAGTCGGACAGTCAGTCAGGACAGTCGGACAGTAAGTCAGGACAGGACAGTCAGTCAGGACAGTCAGTCAGGACAGTCAGGACAGTCAGTCAGGACAGTCGGACAGTCAGTCAGGGCAGTCGGACAGTCAGTCAGGACAGTAGGACAGTCAGTCAGGTCGGTCAGTCAGTCAGGACAGTCGAGCAGTCAGTCAGGACAGTCGAGCAGTCAGTCAGGACAGTCCCACAGTCAGTCAGGACAGTCGGACAGTCAGTCAGGACAGTCGGACAGTCAGTCAGGACAGTCGAGCAGTCAGTCAGTCAGTCAGTCGGACAGACAGTCAGTACAGTCGGACTGTCAGTCTGGACAGTCGGACAGTCAGTCAGGACAGTCGGACAGTCAGTCAGGACAGTCGGACAGTCAGTCAGGACAGTCGGACAGTCAGGACAGTCAGGACAGTCAGGACAGCCGGACAGTCAGTCATGACAGTCGGACAGTCAGTCAGGACAGTCAGTCAGGACAGTCAGTCAGGACAGTCGTACAGTCAGTCAGGACAGTCAGTCAGGACAGTCGTACAGTCAGTCAGGACAGTCAGTCAGGACAGTCGGACTGTCAGTCTGGACAGTCGGACAGTCAGTCAGGACAGTCGGACAGTCAGTCAGGACAGTCGGACAGTCGGACAGTCAGTCAGGACAGTGAGGGCAGTCAGGACAGTGAGGGCAGTCAGGACAGTGAGGGCAGTGAGGACAGTCGGACAGTCAGTCAAGACAGTCGGACAGTCAGTCAGGACAGTCGTACAGTCAGTCAGGACAGTCAGTCAGGACATTCGTACAGTCAGTCAGGACAGTCGTACAGTCAGTCAGGACAGTCGGACAGTCAGTCAGGACAGTCGGACAGTCAGTCAGGACAGTCGAGCAGTCAGTCGGACAGACAGTCGGTCGGTCGGTCGGTCGGTCGGTCGGACGGTCGGACGGTCGGACGGTCAGTCAGGACAGTCGGACAGTCAGTCAGGACAGGACAGTCAGTCGGACAGTCAGTCAGGACAGTCGGACAGTCAGTCAGGACAGGACAGTCAGTCAGGACAGTCAGTCAGTCAGGACAGTCAGTCAGGACAGTCAGGACAGTCGAGCAGTCAGTCAGTCGGACAGACAGTCAGTACAGTCGGACAGACAGTCAGTACAGTCGGACTGTCAGTCTGGACAGTCGGACTGTCAGTCAGGACAGTCGGACAGTCGGACAGTCGGACAGTCGGACAGTCGGACAGTCAGGACAGTCGGACAGTCGGACAGTCAGGACAGTCAAGACAGTCAAGACAGTCGGACAGTCAGTCAGGACAGACGGTCGGACGGTCGGACGGTCGGTCGGTCGGTCGGTCGGTCGGTCGGTCGGTCGGTCGGTCGGTCGGTCGGTCGGTCGGTCGGTCGGTCGGTCGGTCGGTCGGTCGGTCGGTCGGTCGGTCGGTCGGTCGGTCGGTCGGTCGGTCGGTCAGGACTACTGAAACTACTGTATATTATACATGTATCTCAAACGTTTTAAACGTTTAAACGTGTTTTGATAATTATTTTAACAACGATTTCATCAACAGTATTGTCAATATCCAATATGCATACTATTGGCCATAAGTGCTTCGATATTTCTTCATTCCAAAACTTTCTGCCTTCCAAAACTTTCTGCCTAAATAAAGGTCATGTAAACTGGATCTATATTTAATGTCATTGGGCTGTTAGGGTTTTGGCTGTCTGATCGAAATAAATATTTAATCAACAGCGAGTATGTACATGGCTTAGTCAACAAAGTGTATCACACTGTAGAACAACATCCTGCTGTCATAAATATTTGTTCGCTTATTGATATATCTAGAAGTGAGAGGAAAAATGTCCATTTAGTCATTGTTACATATTTCTTTCGTTTGTAAATTCTGGCTCTATTTTTAAAACCTAATTTTAATTATTTTCAAGAGGATAAATCACGTATTACCAATCGTCTACGTAGCGGTCTGCCTTTAAAAGTTCTGAAACCTCTGACGTCACAAACATTTTTTTTCGTTTTCGTTATCTGTTGATTTTAAATATTCAATCTTGGCATTTTCTGATTATATTACAAAGAAATCAGGCTATGAAGATGGTTAAATAAAAAAGTAAATTTGACAGAGCAAATAAATGACTATGGAATCACGTAATTGTTCATGTGGTTACTTCTCTGTTTGTTAATGAGTCATTTGTAGTCTATGCCTTATTGTTTAACGCTTTGTTTTATTCAAAATGACGTCGTTGACACAAACTCGAAATTTGTATTCATTGACAATTCATTTTCTCTTCCTGACTGTGATAATCCAGTTTTACAAATGACAGTGACCCTAAATATTGATCCAAATTTGTATGGGCTAAGTATATACATGTATACTCATTTTAAGCATTGTTGATAGCCAAGTTATTAATGTTTTTGCACTGTATATTGTTTTTCATGGGTTGTAAAGTATTTAGAGAGGGTTCAATGTGTGAGTATTGTTGTGCTATTGTTATACAGTACATCCTCTCTGGAGCAACCACGTTTAGAAGCAAGAAAGTTTGGTTGTTGTTGATAGGTGGTTGTCTGAGAGAGGTTACACTGACAGTTAATGATACTGTTGTTGAAGAGAGGTTGTTGTTCTAGAGAAGTTAAACTGACTGTAAATCATTTCTACAGGAAGAAATGCCGCGGTTGTTGAAGAGAGGTTGTTGCTCAAGAGAGGGTCGCTTTAGAGAGTTTCACTGTATTCATTTTATGCATTTATCAACGTCACATTCAGGCATATATAGATCTCATTTATATTGTAAATGTACCGGTATTTACATTTGGCAGCAGTTAATAATGATTATGCATTTGTTGAAATATGCTCATTGCGCGACAGACGGGAATACATCACGTGACATTATATGACCGACACGTTTTAGCTACAGATGATATTAAGTGTTCAATTTTACTGGAAGTTGATACTCATTAGCTTTTTCTATATAGGAACAATTCGTATACAGTAATCCTTCAATAATAAGACCACCAATGGGATCCTTAAAAACTGGTCTTAATATTGAGGTGGTCGTATTATTAAGGTTGAATAAAGAGTAGAACAGTCAAAATGGACTTGAAAATTGTGGTCCTAATTTTGAGGTTGTCTTATTATTGAGGTGGGTTTTAAGTGATATAACTGTATTGCTATATTTTATCAGCCAATAAAATGCGAGGAGGAATTTTGATGCACAATAATTCAATCACGAGTGCATGGTTATTGCGAATCCAAACTCCTGCCTATACATTATTGACTTATAAAATAAAGGAACACTTTTAGTATTTCTTAATTCATTTCAAAGCATTATTGGCTTATAGAGGACAGAAATTTAGACAACGTAAAGTCATAAAAATACATAAATAATGTAAAGAATTCAACTTGTTATTGATATCATGTGTGGTAGTGCAAACTCCATCAACAATTGTCATGTGTGATGCTAATAGAATAATGTCTTTGTATTTGTATTCTCTTAGATTCATTTTGGAATTGTTTTAGAATTGTTTTGTTATTTTGTGGGAGTAATTCAATAAATCTATTTATGGGATTCGGAATATTTATTTTTGTTTTTAAGTTCAATGTTCCACAGGTATTATTGGCGCCGCCCATGAGGGCGGGGCCTTTAATGGAATCACGAAATGTTTGAGACTATGGTAGGAGCATCTATTTATAACTGAATCTATTTTTAGACTGGGGCGTTAGCCCCATGTCTTAAGTAACCGTAATTTTGGAAACAGCCGTATCAGAGTTAGACGGTTTTGATACCACTCTATGAATCTATTTTTAGAATGTGGCGTTAGCCCCATGTCTTTAGTAACCGTAATTTTGGAAACAGCCGTATCAGAGTTAGACGGTTTTGATACCACTCTATGTATCACTGCGCATGGTTTGCATAAACCAATCAAATGACTAATTTATTGTGAAGTCACAAACCGTCGTACTACTTTTTCCTTTGACTTTTTGATGGATTTGCCTATTGCTGTGAAGGTAAATATATTTTTTTAGGAAATTTTACATTTAAATTGGGAAAAATATATATTTTTTGCATTGGGAATATATACTGAGCCAAACAAGTAACGATACATACTTAGATCATTTGTAAAATCTTAAAGCTTAAACTTGTGTTATATGTACATGAACTGTGATTACATGATTGCTTAAACGTATGACTGTTTTCACAGACCATTATCGATTATTGTAGAATATCGTGTTACTGGCAATAGGTTTTTTTTTACTTTTTCACGCACTGCACTGGAAACCCATGACGATGAACATGTATCGACATAAAAATATACGCATTGCACAGATATTGTACCTGTATTGTGAAAACAGGCAAAATTCAATATTTCTCTGCTGTAATTATGCCAAGACTGAATGCAAATCAACGCCTTATAGCCATTGGTATGCTACAAGCAAACTTACGTCACGCTGACGTCGCTGCTCACTTTGGAGTGTCTAGGTTGACTATAACCCGACTTTTAGGCCGTTATCGTGCCCTTGGTTCTGTTAATGACCGTCCCCGTTCTGGTAGGCCCCGTGAAACGACTCCTGCACAGGACCGTCACATAAGGACGTCACACTTACGTGACCGGTTTCTTCCATCTACTGTTACTGCTGCTGTAACACATGGTCGTACAAACAACAGAATCAGTGCTCAAACAGTCCGAAACAGACTCGCCGAGCGTGGTATAAGAGCCAGACGTCCGTATCATGGGCCTATATTTACCCAACGTCATCGCGTCTTGAGACGTCAGTGGGCCACTGGACATTTGAATTGGACAAGAAATCAATGGGATACGGTAATGTTCACTGATGAGTCGCGTTTTTGTTTGAAGCGAGGAGATGGACGTGCTAGAGTACACCGTAGAGTCGGTGAACGTTATGCTGAAGTCTGTGTGCACGAGGTGGACCGTTACGGTGGTGGAAGTATCATAGTTTGGGGCGGAATATCCTACCAGAATCGCACTCCATTGGTTATTATGCGTGGGAATCTAACGGGACAACGTTATCGAGAAATTTTAACACCAGTTGTCGCACCATTTCTTAACGCTAACGTGAACGTCACGTTGTTCCAGCAAGACAATGCTAGGTGCCATACAGCACATGTATGCCGCAATTTTCTTACCCAACAAAATATTAATGGTCTAGATTGGCCTGCTTGTTCTCCAGATTTGTCCCCAATAGAACATCTTTGGGATGCCCTGGACCGTCGGATTAGACTTCGCAATCCCCAAACATTAGCGCAGTTGGAGTTTTTTTTATTCAAGAATGGAATGCCATTCCACAGCGAGATATTCAAACACTTTTCAATTCTATGCGTAGACGATGCACTGCTGTAATGAATGCACAGGGAGGTCACACCCGGTATTAACAAATTCCAGAACTTAACATTTTCATCAGTCCATTTTCTTATTGATTTTCAAAAGTTTAAATGAAATTGAAGCATAATAATCAATTTAAATTATGTATCAAAGACCATATTTTCAAAATGCTTAAAAACATATTTATATTACTGAC
The DNA here is from genome assembly GCA_032209605.1 of Mactromeris polynyma. Lineage (NCBI taxonomy): Eukaryota > Metazoa > Mollusca > Bivalvia > Venerida > Mactridae > Mactromeris > Mactromeris polynyma. The sequence continues at coordinate 27,286,258 of JASFXZ010000003.1, forward strand.
CCACGATAAAATTGTATCCAATTGATTTCATGTATCGTAACTTGTTTGGCTCAGTATATACTGACACCACGAAGAAACTGTGCACTGACTTAAATTTTGACCCCCGGGCATATTAAATTTTGACCCCCGTGCATATTGTGTTTTGATCCCCGGGCAAATTTCGTTTTGCCCCAGGGCATATTAAATTTTGACCCCGGGCATATTTTGTTTTGACCCCCGGGCATATTTTGTTTTGATCCCCGGGCAGTTTTTGTTTTACCCCCGGGCAAATTGAATTTTAGGAAAAGAACATCGACGATAGCTTTCTTACTTAATAATACATATAATAGATAGCGTAGCGATAGAAGCTCGTCGTAAATAGGCACCCGTATGGTATACAGTGCTGGTTTGTATACCCTATCTAGTAATCATCGCGGGCATTTTAGGCCAGGCCCTCTTACTAGACGGGGAGATTCCTACTTTACCGAGCTTTCATCGTTTCGTGATGTCTGGAAGCGGGTCCTAATGCTACGCCGTGCATCACCTCACTGTAGCATTAAGTCGGTCTAACCTCCATACTTCCAGTAGACCGCTTTTTGATTGAATGTCGAATGTTGAAGGCCGATGTGGACATTCAAAGACTAGATTTTATTTTAGCTACATACGAGAATACTAATTTTAGACGCACGTTTCTAAGTTTGAAGTTTGAGTGTCGAACCTCGTAGTAAGTGGTCGTTAATATTCGTACCACTAGTGATCGCTTAGTACGCTTTCGATTAGTATTCTCTGTAAGCTACAAGGTGGAGTCAAGAAAGAAATAAACAATATTGAGTTTATTGTATTTTATTGCTAATACTATACAATACACAGTGTATAGTGATCGACGATACGGTTCTTGAATTTCCCGCCAGACTTGGCGTTCAATATTATATCGTTGGGACCATAGTGCTTGTCCAAAAGGTGGTTTATTCGCTATTAAAGTCGATTGTTCATAGACGTACGATAATTTCTCCGTCTCCTCATTTATTTAATGTTCCTTCGCACTGGCACTCGATCGTCTTTCTATCCCTATACAATAATTACGACTTCTATCCTTTCGTCGGTCGCATCTGCTGGAGAAGAACTTGCCGGTCGAAAATATTGCCCCATAAGCTCTCGCATAGACCGAACACTGATATATGCTCGATAAACATATCGAGTCCCGTTTACAACATATCCGACACATTGTACAACTGTTAAAACAGCGTATAAAGCAGTTTCGTATAGCATAATCTTAGTTTGTTGAAATATGGTTGTACAAATGTACACAGAAAATCTACGGAGGAAACTTATTTAATGAACGAAATGTTCCTCGTTGTGCCTTTTATACTATTTATTTTAAAGTATATATGTTAATAATATTTTAACAGAAGCCAATGAACTAAATGACTCCGTTTTAATTTGTTTTGAAATTGTACGCGTTCGTATCTCGACGGATCCGAAAACAAGATGGATAGAATACTGACGAGCCTGCGTCGGGAATTTCGCCGCCGGTAGAACTGCAGATTTGATCGTTCCCGTTATACTATACCATATTTGTTTGAGTCACGCTGAACACTACCCGCACGTCGCTATAAGTCCGATTACCGTGATCGACAAGCCGTTCTTCAATATCGACCGAAAGGGAGTCTACGTAAAACTGTTCAAATAAGAGGCGCGTCACCGAGAGTGGTGTGGACTAGATGTCGCTAATGTTCAGTATCGTCGAAAAACTGGAAACGGGCAGCTCCATTAGCGATATGTTAACAAATTGAATTTTCGGAAAAGAACATCGACGATCGCTTACTTACTTAATACAATATATACACATAATAGATAGCGCAGCGATAAAAGCTCGTCGTAAATAGGCACCCGTATGGTACACAGTGCTGGTTTGTATACCCTATCTAGTAATCATCGCGGGCATTTTAGGCCAGGCCCTCTTACTAGACGGGGAGATTCCTACTTGTCCGAGCTTTCATTGTTTCGTGATGTCTGGAAGCGGGTCCTAATGCTACGCCGTGCATCAACTCACTATAGCATTAAGTGGGTCTAACGACACCTCCATACTTCCAGTAGACCGCTATTTGTCGAAGGTTGAATCGTATGCGTCCGTATCTCGACGGATCCGAAAACAGAATACTGACGATGTGGTCATTCAAAGACTAAATTATTATTTTTTCCTAGCTACATATGAGAATACTAATGTTAGACGTACGTTTCCATGTTTGAAGTTTGAGTGTCGAAGCTCTTAGTAAGTGGTCGTTGATATTCGGATTCGCTTAGTACGCGTACCATTGTGTAGCACGCGTGTGCACACGCCAATGCGACGCGCCGTATCGGACAAATTTACCATTGGGCATATTTTATTTTGACCCTCGGGCAAATTTTGTTTTGACCCCGGGCAAATTTTGTTTTGACCCCGGGCATATTTAGTTTTGACCCCCGGGAATATTTTATTTTGACCCCGGGCATATTTTATTTTGACCCCGGTCATATTTAGTTTTGACCCTCGGACAATTTTGGTTTTTGACCCCCGGGCAGTTTTTCTTTGCCCCCGGGCAAATTTTGTTTTGACCCCCGGGCATATTTAGTTTTGACCCCAAGCATATTTTATTTTGACCCCCGGACATATTTAGTTTTGACCCTCGGACAATTTTGGTTTTTGACCCCCGGGCAGTTTTTCTTTGCCCCCGGGCAAATTTTGTTTTCATCCCCGGTCATCCCTTGTTTTGACCCCCGGGCATATTTAGTTTTGTCCACGGGCATATTAAATTTTGACCCCCGTCTGGAAGCGGGTCCTAATGCTACGCCGTGCATCACCTCACTGTAGCATTAAGTCGATCTAACCTCCATACTTCCAGTTGACCGCTTTTTGATTGAATGTCGAATGTTGAAGGCCGATGTGGACATTCAAAGACTATATTTTATTTTAGCTACATACGAGAATACTAATTTTAGACGCATGTTTCTAAGTTTGAAGTTTGAGTGTCGAACCTCGTATTAAGTGGTCGTTAATATTCGTACCACTAGTGATCGCTTAGTACGCTTTCGATTAGTATTCGCTGTAAGCTACAAGGTGGAGTCAAGAAAGAAACAAACAGTATTGAGTTTATTGTATTTTATTGCTAATACTATGCAATACACAGTGTATAGTGATCGACGATACGGTTCTTGAATTTCCGGCTTGACGTTCAATATTATATCGTTGAGACCATAGTGCTTGTCCAAAAGGTGGTGGTGTTTATTCGCTATTAAAGTCGATTGTTCATAGACGTACGATAATTTCTCCGTTCCCTCATTTATTTAATGTTCCTTCGCACTGGCACTCGATCGTCTTTCTATCCCTATACAATAATTACGACTTCTATCCTTTCGTCGGTCGCATCTGCTGGAGAAGAACTTGCCGGTCGAAAATATTGCTCCATAAGCTCTCGAATAGACCGAACACTGATATATGCTCGATATACATATCGAGTCGCGTTTACAACATATCCGACACATTGTACAGCTGTTAAAACAGCGTATAAAGCTGGATAAGAACTTGCCGGTCGAAAATATTGCTCCATTAGCTCTAGCATAGACCGAACACTGATATATGCTCGATATACATATCGAGTCGCGTTTACAACATATCCGACACATTGTACAGTTGTTAAAACAGCGTATAAAGCAGTTTCGTATATCATAATCGTAGTTTGTTGAAATATGGTTGTACACAGAACATCTACGGAGGACATTTATTTAATGAACGAAATGTTCCTCGTTGTGCCTTTTATACTATTTATTTTAACATATATATGTTAATAATATTTTAACAGAAGCCAACGAACTAAATATTTCCGTTTTAATTTGTTTTGAAATCGTACGCGTTTGTATCTCGACGGATCCGAAAACAAAATGTACAGAATACTGACGAGTCTGCGTCGGGAATTTCGCAGCCGGTAGAACTGAAGATTTGATCGTTCCCGTTATACTATACCATATTGTTTTGAGTCACGCCGAACACTACCCGCACGTCGCTATAAGTCCGATTTCAGTGATCGACAAGCCGTTCATCAATATCGACCGAAAATCGTTAATAAATATTTGGAAAATCGCTTAAAAATCCGGCATGGATTCGGCTCGTAGGAAATCAGCAGGCGAAAGACCGCATGAGTGTTGCGCACTGATTTATATACCCCAGTAAAACCACGTGACTTCCAACGATTGGTTATTCTTTGTACCACGTGTGCTACTGAACGCTGATTGGCTGTCGGGTTTTTGATAGTACGTTTTATTAAAAGTTTTTTATAATAAAAATCTGTTTTAGGATAATGACGTTATAATGTCTGCGTTTGAATGGTCGGGAACTGTCGACGTGTCATCGTTTGATTGGTCTAGAAACTTGTCGACGTGGCTAATACCACGTTTCGCAATTTAACACCCGATCTAGTGAGGAAAGCGGTCATTGAGGGTCAGGGCCTCTCACTAGACGGTGCCACTCCATCTTTACCTCGCCTTTGACGCTTCGTGGTGACCTATCGCATTCTAGACTGGGAAATTCCTATTTTTCATATTTATTTTAACATATATATGTTAATAATATTTTAACAGAAGCCAACGAACTAAATATTTCCGTTTTAATTTGTTTTGAAATCGTACGCGTTCGTATCTCGACGGATCCGAAAACAAGATGGACAGAATACTGACGAGTCTGCGTCGGGAATTTCGCCGCCGGTAGAACTGAAGATTTGATCGTTCCCGTTATACTATACCATATTGTTTTGAGACACGCTGAACACTACCCGCACGTCGCTATAAGTCCGATTTCAGTGATCGACAAGCCGTTCATCAATATCGACCGAAAGAGAGTCTACGTAAAACTGTTCAAATAAGAGGCGTGCACCGAGAGTGGTGTGGACTAGATGTCGCTAATGTTCAGTATCGTCGAAAAACTGGAAACGGGGAGCCCCATTAGCGATATCTTAACAAATTGAATTTTCGGAAAAGAACATCGACGATCGCTTACTTACTTAATAATACATATAATAGATAGCGTAGCGATAGAAGCTCGTCGTAAATAGGCACCCGTATGGTATACAGTGCTGGTTTGTATACCCTATCTAGTAATCATCGCGGGCATTTTAGGCCAGGCCCTCTTACTAGACGGGGAGATTCCTACTTTACCGAGCTTTCATCGTTTCGTGATGTCTGGAAGCGGGTCCTAATGCTACGCCGTGCATCACATCACTGTAGCATTAAGTCGGTCTAACGACACCTCCATACTTCCAGTTGACCGCATTTTGATTGAATGTCGAATGTTGAAGGCCGATGTGGACATACAAAGACTAGATTTTATTTTAGCTACATACGAGAATATTAATTGTAGACGCACGTTTCTAAGTTTGAAGTTTGAGTGTCGAACCTCGTAGTAAGTGGTCGTTAATATTCGTACCACTAGTGATCGCTTAGTACGCTTTCGATTAGTATTCTCTGTAAGCTACAAGGTGGAGTCAAGAAAGAAACAAACAATATTGAGTTTATTGTATTTTATTGCTAATACTATACAATACACAGTGTATAGTGATCGACGATACGGTTCTTGAATTTCCCGCCAGACTTGGCGTTCAATATTATATCGTTGGGACCATAGTGCTTGTCCAAAAGGTGGTTTATTCGCTATTAAAGTCGATTGTTCATAGACGTACGATAATTTCTCCGTCTCCTCATTTATTTAATGTTCCTTCGCACTGGCACTCGATCGTCTTTCTATCCCTATACAATAATTACGACTTCTATCCTTTCGTCGGTCGCATCTGCTGGAGAAGAACTTGCCGGTCGAAAATATTGCCCCATAAGCTCTCGCATAGACCGAACACTGATATATGCTCGATAAACATATCGAGTCCCGTTTACAACATATCCGACACATTGTACAACTGTTAAAACAGCGTATAAAGCAGTTTCGTATAGCATAATCGTAGTTTGTTGAAATATGGTTGTACACAAAAAATCTACGGAGGAAACTTATTTAATGAACGAAATGTTCCTCGTTGTGCCTTTTATACTATTTATTTTAAAGTATATATGTTAATAATATTTTAACAGAAGCCAACAAACTAAATGTTTCCGTTTTAATTTGTTTTGAAATTGTACGCGTTCGTATCTCGACGGATCCGAAAACAAGATGGATAGAATACTGACGAGCCTGCGTCGGGAATTTCGCCGCCGGTAGAACTGCATATTTGATCGTTCCCGTTATACTATACCATATTTGTTTGAGTCACGCTGAACACTACCCGCACGTCGCTATAAGTCCGATTACCGTGATCGACAAGCCGTTCTTCAATATCGACCGAAAGGGAGTCTACGTAAAACTGTTCAAATAAGAGGCGCGTCACCGAGAGTGGTGTGGACTAGATGTCGCTAATGTTCAGTATCGTCGAAAAACTGGAAACGGGCAGCTCCATTAGCGATATGTTAACAAATTGAATTTTCGGAAAAGAACATCGACGATCGCTTACTTACTTAATACAATATATACACATAATAGATAGCGCAGCGATAAAAGCTCGTCGTAAATAGGCACCCGTATGGTATACAGTGCTAGTTTGTATACCCTATCTAGTAATCATCGCGGGCATTTTAGGCCAGGCCCTCTTACTAGACGGGGAGATTCCTACTTGTCCGAGCTTTCATTGTTTCGTGATGTCTGGAAGCGGGTCCTAATGCTACGCCGTGCATCACATCACTGTAGCATTAAGTCGGTCTAACGACACCTCCATACTTCCAGTTGACCGCATTTTGATTGAATGTCGAATGTTGAAGGCCGATGTGGACATACAAAGACTAGATTTTATTTTAGCTACATACGAGAATATTAATTGTAGACGCACGTTTCTAAGTTTGAAGTTTGAGTGTCGAACCTCGTAGTAAGTGGTCGTTAATATTCGTACCACTAGTGATCGCTTAGTACGCTTTCGATTAGTATTCTCTGTAAGCTACAAGGTGGAGTCAAGAAAGAAACAAACAATATTGAGTTTATTGTATTTTATTGCTAATACTATACAATACACAGTGTATAGTGATCGACGATACGGTTCTTGAATTTCCCGCCAGACTTGGCGTTCAATATTATATCGTTGAGACCATAGTGCTTGTCCAAAAGGTGGTGGTGTTTATTCGCTATTAAAGTCGATTGTTCATAGACGTACGATAATTTCTCCGTCTCCTCATTTATTTAATGTTCCTTCGCACTGGCACTCGATCGTCTTTCTATCCCTATACAATAATTACGACTTCTATCCTTTCGTCGGTCGCATCTGCTGGAGAAGAACTTGCCGGTCGAAAATATTGCTCCATAAGCTCTCGCATAGACCGAACACTGATATATGCTCGATATACATATCGAGTCGCGTTTACAACATATCCGACACATTGTACAGCTGTTAAAACAGCGTATAAAACTGGATAAGAACTTGCCGGTCGAAAATATTGTTCCATTAGCTCTAGCATAGACCGAACACTGATATATGCTCGATATACATATCGAGTAGCGTTTACAACATATCCGACACATTGTACAGCTGTTAAAACAGCGTATAAAGCAGTTTCGTGTAGCATAATCGTAGTTTGTTGAAATATTGTTGTACATAGAACATCTACGGAGGACATTTATTTAATGAACGAAATGTTCCTCGTTGTGCCTTTTATACTATTCATTTTAAAGTATATATGTTAAAAATATTTTAACAAAAGCCAACGAACTAAATGTTTCCGTGTTAATTTGTTTTGACATTGTACGCGTTCGTATCTCGACGGATCCGAAAACAAGATGGTCTGAATACTGACGAGTCTGCGTCGGGAATTTCGCCGCCGGTAGAACTGAAGATTTGATCGTTCCCGATATACTATACCATATTGTTTTGAGTCACGCCGAACACTACCCGCACGTCGCTATAAGTCGGATTACCGTGATCTACAAGCCGTTCTTCAATATTGACCGAAAGAGAGTCTACGTAAAACTGTTCAAATAAGAGGCATGCACCGAGAGTGGTGTGGACTAGATGTCGCTAATGTTCAGTATCGTCGAAAAACTGGTAACGGGCAGCCCCATTAGCGATATCTTAACAAATTGAATTTTCGGAAAAGAACATCGACGATCGCTTACTTACTTAATGATACATATAATAGATAGCGTAGCGATAGAAGCTCGTCGTAAATAGGCACACGTATGGTATACAGTGCTGGTTTGTATACCCTATCTAGTAATCATCGCGGGCATTTTAGGCCAGCCCCGCTTACTAGACGGGGATATTCCTACTTTACCGAGCTTTCATCGTTTCGTGATGTCTGGAAGCGGGTCCTAATGCTACGCCGTGCATCACCTCACTGTAGCATTAAGTCTGTCTAACGACACCTCCATACTTCCAGTAGACCGCTATTTGTCGAATGTTGAATCGTACGCGTCCGTATCTCGACGGATCCGAAAACAAGATGGACAGAATACTGACGATGTGGTCATTCAAAGACTAAATTATTATTTTTTCCTAGCTACAGATGAGAATACTAATGTTAGACGTACGTTTCCATGTTTGAAGTTTGAGTGTCGAAGCTCTTAGAAAGTGGTCGTTGATATTCGGATTCGCTTAGTACGCGTACCATTGGGTAGCACGCGTGTGCTTCCGCAAATGCGACGCGCCGTATCGGACAAATTTACCATTGGGTAGCACGCGTTTTCACCCGCCGATGCGACGCGCAGTATCGGACAAATTTGCCATTGGTTAGCACGCGTGTTCACCCGCCGATGTAGCGTGCAGTATCTGCGATTAATAGTACGGCTCATTGGCCCATCCACTCTTATCAGACTTGCTGTCGCGTTTACAATTGTAGTTGAAAAGCAATTGGTCGCCAGCTCCGATGTCGCATTTTGCTACTAATAAAGTTGAATTTTATCGCCAACGCGCCGCGGTTTTGGAATGACGTTGGCGTTTTTAGAGCTATGCCCTCTACTACTACTCCTCGTCGGTATAATTGTTTAAAGTAAAACACCAGTTTAATGCGGCAGCCATTTCGTGCTGAAGTGTCGTAGCTTAGTATTACCTACGACAGTTCAGCCTAGTTTCCTATACAGACTACCCAAATATATGTGGGGCGGTCTTCAGGTCCTCTTGTACATATATGTGTCAATATTCTCAAAAGTTGACTCCTCAAAGCAAATTGGCGGATTTCCAATGAATGTATAGGAATGTATAGGAGACAAAATTGACTCCTCAAAACAAAATGACGGATTTACATTGGATATATAGTAAACAAAATTACCTAGAGTCATGCCCTCTTCTAACGACAGTTCTGCCTAGTTTCCTTCACAGACTACCCAAATATATGTGGGGCGGTCTTCAGGTCCTCTTGTACATATATGTATCTATATTCTCAAAAGTTGACTCCTCAAAGCAAATTGGCGGCCTTCCATTGAATGTGTAGGAATGTATAGGAGACAAAATTGACTCCTCAAAACAAAATGACGGATTTACATTGGATATATAGTAAAACAAATTACCTAGAGTCATGCCCTCTACTACTACAAATTGGCGGCCTTCCATTGAATGTGTAGGAATGTATAGGAGACAAAATTGACTCCTCAAAACAAAATGACGGATTTACATTGGATATATAGTAAAACAAATTACCTAGAGTCATGCCCAGTTTAACGCGGCAGACATTTCGTACTGAAGTGTCGTAGCTTAGTATTACCTACGACAGTTCAGCCTAGTTTCCTATAATGACTACCCAAATATATGTGGGGCGGTCTTCAGGTCCTCTTGTACATATATGTATCTATATTTTCTGAAAAGTTGACTCCTCAAAGCAAATTGGCGGATTTCCATTGAATATATAGGAATGTATAGGAGACAAAATTGACTCCTCAAAACAAAATGACGGATTTACATTGGATATATAGTAAACAAAATTACCTAGAGTCATGCCCTCTACTACTACTGACGGATTTACATTGGATATATAGTAAACAAAATTACCTAGAGTCATGCCCTCTACTACTATACCTCGTCGGTATAATTGTTTAAATTAAAACACCAGATTAATGCGGCAGCCATTTCGTGCTGAAGTGTCGTAGCTTAGTATTATCTACGACAGTTCAGCCTAGTTTCCTATACAGACTACCCAAATATATGTGGGGCGGTCTTCAGGTCCTCTTGTACATATATGTATCTATATTTTCTCAAAAGTTCACTCCTCAAAGCAAATTGGCGGATTTCCATTGAATATATAGGAATGTATGACAGTTCAGCCTAGTTTCCTATACAGACTACCCAAATATATGTGGGGCGGTCTTCAGGTCCTCTTGTACATATATGTATCTATATTTTCTTAAAAGTTGACTCCTCAAAGCAAATTGGCGGATTTCCATTGAATATATAGGAATGTATAGGAGACAAAATTGACTCCTCAAAACAAAATGACGGATTTACATTGGATATATAGTAAACAAAATTACCTAGAGTCTACTACTCCCTCTACTACTCGGTAGCCATTTCGTGCTGAAGTGTCGTAGCTTAGTATTACCTACGACAGTTCAGCCTAGTTTCCTATACAGACTACCCAAATATATTTGGGGCGGTCTTCAGGTCCTCTTGTACATATATGTATCTATATTTTCTAAAAAGTTGACTCCTCAAAGCAAATTGGCGGATTTCCATTGAATATATAGGAATGTATAGGAGACAAAATTGACTCCTCAAAACAAAATGACGGATTTACATTGGATATATAGTAAACAAAATTACCTAGAGTCATGCCCTCTACTACTACTACCTCTACTACTCGGTAGCCATTTCGTGCTGAAGTGTCGTAGCTTAGTATTACCTACGACAGTTCAGCCTAGTTTCCTATACAGACTACCCAAATATATTTGGGGCGGTCTTCAGGTCCTCTTGTACATATATGTATCTATATTTTCTGAAAAGTTGACTCCTCAAAGCAAATTGGCGGATTTCCATTGAATATATAGGAATGTATAGGAGACAAAATTGACTCCTCAAAACAAAATGACGGATTTGCATTGGATATATAGTAAACAAAATTACCTAGAGTCATGCCCTCTACTACTACTACGACAGGTCAGCTAAGTTTCCTTGACAGACTACCCAAATATATTTGGGGCGGTCTTCAAGTCCTCTTGTACATTTATGTATCTATATTCTCAAAAGTTGACTCCTCAAAGCAAATTGGCGGATTTCCATTGAATGTATAGGAATGTATAGGAGACAAAATTGACTCCTCAAAACAAAATGACGGATTTACATTGGATATATAGTAAACAAAATTACCTAGAGTCATGCCCTCTACTACTACTAAGAGTCATGCCTTCTACTACTACTACCTCTTTCCCCGGCATGGCACGTCCTCCTTGTCTGGTAAGTACAGAAGTAGACCGGCCTCGGGATCTAGGCAAGTGCAGCCCGTGGTCTGCCGCTATGTCGCGGTGAAATAGGCGGGCACTCGACCGACGAAGCACGGGAAACGATCTTGGCCACTTTCCCGTCATCACACGTGCCTGCTAGCCTGGTAGGTACGGAAGCAGACGAGCTTCGGGTACTAGGCAAGTGCGGCCCATGGTCTGCCGCTATGTCGCGGTGAAATAGGCGGGTTTGGATCAAGCATAAATAGAGGCTTATTTGCAGAAAGTTTTATTTCATCATTATATTAAATGAAAAAGATACAGCTACAATCCGGTTATTTCTGGATCACCCCTCGTAGTTCCATAATCTGATGCATTGTTTTGGTGTGGTCCGTGTGATGAGTATTGTTATACTGCGGATCCCTTTGATTTACGGAATACGGGTATGGCGGAGGGTGCGTTCCGTACACTTGATCCAGCGGCGAGGCGCCCGCGGAATACTCGTAGAAACTATGGTTTCCAACTATGTTCGTCCTGTTAAAGTCGCCCATAACCATAAAATTCCACTTTGGTACGTCGTCGCCGCACATAGTCAGCATCTTATTAACCACCACGGTGTTGTACGCGCTTCTGCCGGTTTTATCGCCCGAAGGAGGGTTGTACACTACGAGCACAGCGAACTTTTTCGATTTATACACGAAAGAGACACACACCGCTTCCATTTGGAAATTGTCGTCCCCCGTATACTAAAACACCAGCTCTCGCTTGGTGCACGCCTGCTTGTTCAACCATACCGCGCAGCCTCCTCTAGCCTTGTGTCCGTCGCCTCGATCGCAAAAAAGCCCTCATGTTCGGCGCTGTACTCCCTGTCTTTCTTGCCTTCGGTAAAAAACTTTCGCATGCGGCTTTGATGTCGGAGTCGAATTTCTCGTTGCAAAACCCTTTAAATTTGGCGTCGCTCGCAATACTAGTCGGATTGTGGAATGATATACTCGGGTAATCTTCCGTTACCGGTAGCTGTTTGCTTGTACAAATCATTCTCAGGTTAAATCGGCGTTCAATTCAGAAAATCTACTATCTTAATTTATTTAAATACTATTAAATGCTTGATCCAAACCCGCCTGTTTCACCGCGACATAGCGGCAGACCACGGGCCGCACTTGCCTAGTACCCGAAGCCCGTCTCCTTCCGTACCTACCAGGCTAGCAGGCATGTGTGATGACGGGAAAGTGGCCAAGATCGTTTCCCGTGCTTCGTCGGTTGAGTGCCCGCCTATTTCACCGCGACATAGCGGCAGACCACGGGCTGCACTTGCCTAGATCCCAAGGCCGGTCTACTTCTGTACTTACCAGACAAGGAGGACGTGCCATGCCGGGGAAATAGGTAGTAGTAGTAGAGGGCATGACTCTAGGTAATTTTGTTTACTATATATCCAATGTAAATCCGTCATTTTGTTTTGAGGAGTCAATTTTGTCTCATATGCATTCCTATACATTCAATGGAAATCCGCCAAGTAGAGTAGTAGTAGAGGTAGTAGTAGAGGGCATGACTCTAGGTAATTTTGTTTACTATATATCCAATGTAAATCCGTCATTTTGTTTTGAGGAGTCAATTTTGTCTCATATGCATTCCTATACATTCAATGGAAATCCGCCAAGTAGTAGAGGGCATGACTCTAGGTAATTTTGTTTACTATATATCCAATGTAAATCCGTCATTTTGTTTTGAGGAGTCAATTTTGTCTCATATGCATTCCTATACATTCAATGGAAATCCGCCAATTTGCTTTGAGGAGTCAACTTTTGAGAATATAGATACATATATGTACAAGAGGACCTGAAGACCGCCCCACATATATTTGGGTAGTCTGTATAGGAAACTAGGCTGAAATGTCTTAGGTAATACTAAGCTACGACACTTCAGCACGAAATGGAGTACAATCGGTTATTTAATAATCAAATTTGTAATTAGGTGATCATCGGAAAAGAACTCGGCGGCGAGGGTACACCGCACTTGCAAGGGTACGTATAATTTGCTAAAAGAATAAGACTGACGGGACTCAGAATATTGACCACGGGCCGAACTTGCCAAGTACCTACCAGGCAAGGAGGCACGTGCGATGACGGGAAAGTGGCCGAGATCGTCTCCCGTGCTTCGACGGCCGACTGTCCGCCTGTCTCACCGCGACTTAGCGGCCGACCACGTTATCGAAAGCTTCGCCTACTACGTGCATTAGTGCCGTCGATATAACCCAATCTACCATATCTCCTACGGGAATTGTCTTAATATATACACGATGATGCACGCACAACCGTGATTGACTGCCTATATAAAAGGAACAAAGAAAAACATAAATAGAGGCTTATTTGCAGAAAGTTTTATTTCATCATTATATTAAATGAAAAAGATACAGCTACAATCCGGTTATTTCTGGATCACCCCTCGTAGTTCCATAATCTGATGCATTGTTTTGGTGTGGTCCGCGTGATGAGTATTGTAATACTGCGGATCCCTTTGATTTACGGAATACGGGTATGGCGGAGGGTGCGTTCCGTACACTTGATCCAGCGGCGAGGCGCCCGCGGAATACTCGTAGAAACTATGGTTTCCAACTATGTTCGTCCTGTTAAAGTCGCCCATAACCATAAAATTCCACTTTGGTACGTCGTCGCCGCACATAGTCAGCATCTTATTAACCACCACGGTGTTGTACGCGCTTCTGCCTGTTTTATCGCCCGAAGGAGGGTTGTACACTACGAGCACAGCGAACTTTTTCGATTTATACACGAAAGAGACACACACCGCTTCCATTTGGAAATTGTCGTCCCCCGTATACTTAAACACCAGCTCTCGCTTGGTGCACGCCTGCTTGTTCAACCATACCGCGCAGCCTCCTCTAGCCTTGTGTCCGTCGCCTCGATCGCAAAAAAAGCCCTCATGTTCGGCGCTGTACTCCCTGTCTTTCTTGCCTTCGGTAAAAAACGTTTCGCATGCGGCTATGATGTCGGAGTCGAATTTCTCGTTGCAAAACCCTTTAAATTTGGCGTCGCTCGCAATACTAGTCGGATTGTGGAATGTTATACTCGGGTAATCTTCCGTTACCGGTAGCTGTTTGCTTGTACAAATCATTCTCAGGTTAAATCGGCGTTCAATTCAGAAAATCTACTATCTTAATTTATTTAAATACTATTAAATGTTTTTCTTTGTTCCTTTTATATAGGCAGTCAATCACGGTTGTGCGTGCATCATGTTGTATATATTAAGACAATTCCCGTAGGAGATATGGTAGATTGGGATATATCGACGGCACTAATGCACGTAGTAGGCGAAGCTTTCGATAACGTGGTCGGCCGCTAAGTCGCGGTGAAACAGGCGGGCAGTCGGCCGCCGAAGCACGGGAGACGATCTCGGCCACTTTCCCGTCATAGCACGTACCTCCTTGCCTGGTAGGTACGGAAGCAGACGGGCTTCGGGTACTAGGCAAGTGCGGCCCATGATCTGCCGCTAAGTCGCGGTGAGACAGGCGGACAGTCGGCCGCCGAAGCACGGGAGACGATCTCGGCCACTTTCCCGTCATCGCACGTGCCTCCTTGCCTGGTAGGTACTTGGCAAGTTCGGCCCGTGGTCAATATTTTGAGTCCCGTCAGTCTTATTCTTTTAGCAAATTATACGTACCCTTGCAAGTGCGGTGTACCCTCGCCGCCGACTTCTTTTCCGATGATCACGTAATTACAAATTTGATTATTAAATAACCGATTGTACTCCATTTCGTGCTGAAGTGTCGTAGCTTAGTATTACCTACGACAGTTCAGCCTAGTTTCCTATACAGACTACCCAAATATATGTGGGGCGGTCTTCAGGTCCACTTGTACATATATGTATCTATATTCTCAAAAGTTGACTCCTCAAAGCAAATTGGCGGATTTCCATTGAATGTATAGGAATGCATATGAGACAAAATTGACTCCTCAAAACAAAATGACGGATTTACATTGGATATATAGTAAACAAAATTACCTAGAGTCATGCCCTCTACTACTTACATTGGATATATAGTAAACAAAATTACCTAGAGTCATGCCCTCTACTACTACTACTACTACTGGTATAATTGTTTAAAGTAAAACACCAGTTTAATGCGGCAGCCATGTCGTGCGGAAGTGTCGTAGCTTAGTATTACCTACGACAGTTCAGCCTAGTTTCCTATACAGACTACCCAAATATATGTGGGGCGGTCTTTAGGTCCTCTTGTACATATATGTATCTATATTCTCAAAAGTTGACTCCCCAAAGCAAATTGGCGGATTTCCATTGACTGTATAGGAATGTATAGGAGACAAAATTGACTCCTCAAAACAAAATGACGGATTTACATTGGATATATAGTAAACAAAATTACCTAGAGTCATGCCCTCTACTACTAATTTTATATATAGTAAACAAAATTACCTAGAGTCATGCCCTCTACTACTGCCCTCTACTACTACTACTAGAGACAAAATTGACTCCTCAAAACAAAATGACGGATTTACATTGGATATATAGTAAACAAAATTACCTAGAGTCATGCCCTCTACTACTACTACTACTACTGGTATAATTGTTTAAAGTAAAACACCAGTTTAATGCGGCAGCCATTTCGTGCTGAAGTGTCGTAGCTTAGTATTACCTACGACAGTTCAGCCTAGTTTCCTATACAGACTACCCAAATATATGTGGGGCGGTCTTCAGGTCCACTTGTACATATATGTATCTATATTCTCAAAAGTTGACTCCTCAAAGCAAATTGGCGGATTTCCATTGAATGTATAGGAATGCATATGAGACAAAATTGACTCCTCAAAACAAAATGACGGATTTACATTGGATATATAGTAAACAAAATTACCTAGAGTCATGCCCTCTACTACTGACTCCTCAAAACAAAATGACGGATTTACATTGGATATATAGTAAACAAAATTACCTAGAGTCATGCCCTCTACTACTACTACTACTGGTATAATTGTTTAAAGAAAAACACCAGTTTAATGCGGCAGCCATGTCGTGCGGAAGTGTCGTAGCTTAGTATTACCTACGACAGTTCAGCCTAGTTTCCTATACAGACTACCCAAATATATGTGGGGCGGTCTTTAGGTCCTCTTGTACATATATGTATCTATATTCTCAAAAGTTGACTCCCCAAAGCAAATTGGCGGATTTCCATTGACTGTATAGGAATGTATAGGAGACAAAATTGACTCCTCAAAACAAAATGACGGATTTACATTGGATATATAGTAAACAAAATTACCTAGAGTCATGCCCTCTACTACTACATTGGATATATAGTAAACAAAATTACCTAGAGTCATGCCCTCTACTACTGCTAGAGACAAAATTGACTCCTCAAAACAAAATGACGGATTTACATTGGATATATAGTAAACAAAATTACCTAGAGTCATGCCCTCTACTACTACTACTACTGGTATAATTGTTTAAAGTAAAACACCAGTTTAATGCGGCAGCCATTTCGTGCTGAAGTGTCGTAGCTTAGTATTACCTACGACAGTTCAGCCTAGTTTCCTATACAGACTACCCAAATATATGTGGGGCGGTCTTCAGGTCCTCTTGTACATATATGTATCTATATTCTCAAAAGTTGACTCCTCAAAGCAAATTGGCGGATTTCCAATGAATGTATAGGAATGCATATGAGACAAAATTGACTCCTCAAAACAAAATGACGGATTTACATTGGATATATAGTAAACAAAATTACCTAGAGTCATGCCCTCTACTACTACTACTACTACTGGTATAGTTGTTTAAAGTAAAACACCAGTTTAATGCGGCAGCCATTTCGTGCTGAAGTGTCGTAGCTTAGTATTACCTACGACAGTTCAGCCTAGTTTCCTATACAGACTACCCAAATATATGTGGGGCGGACTTCAAGTCCTCTTGTACATATATGTATCTATATTCTCAAAAGTTGACTCCTCTAAGCAAATTGGCGGATTTCCATTGAATGTATAGGAATGTATAGGAGACAAAATTGACTCCTCAAAACAAAATGACGGATTAACATTGGATATATAGTAAACAAAATTACCTAGAGTCATGCCCTCTACTACTACTACTACCTATTTCCCAGGCATGGCACGTCCTCCTTGTCTGGTAAGTACAGAAGTAGACCGGCCTTGGGATCTAGGCAAGTGCAGCCCGTGGTCTGCCGCTATGTCGCGGTGAAATGGGCGGGCACTCGACCGACGAAGCACGGGAAACGATCTTGGCCACTTTCCCGTCATCACACGTGCCTGCTAGCCTGGTAGGTACGGAAGGAGACGGGCTTCGGGTACTAGGCAAGTGCGGCCCGTGGTCTGCCGCTATGTCGCGGTGAAACAGGCGGGTTTGGATCAAGCATAAATAGAGGCTTATTTGCAGAAAGTTTTATTTCATCATTATATTAAATGAAAAAGATACAGCTACAATCCGGTTATTTCTGGATCACCCCTCGTAGTTCCATAATCTGATGCATTGTTTTGGTGTGGTCCGCGTGATGAGTATTGTAATACTGCGGATCCCTTTGATTTACGGAATACGGGTATGGCGGAGGGTGCGTTCCGTACACTTGATCCAGCGGCGAGGCGCCCGCGGAATACTCGTAGAAACTATGGTTTCCAACTATGTTCGTCCTGTTAAAGTCGCCCATAACCATAAAATTCCACTTTGGTACGTCGTCGCCGCACATAGTCAGCATCTTATTAACCACCACGGTGTTGTACGCGCTTCTGCCGGTTTTATCGCCCGAAGGAGGGTTGTACACTATGAGCACAGCGAACTTTTTCGATTTATACACGAAAGAGACACACACCGCTTCCATTTGGAAATTGTCGTCCCCCGTATACTTAAACACCAGCTCTCGCTTGGTGCACGCCTGCTTGTTCAACCATACCGCGCAGCCTCCTCTAGCCTTGTGTCCGTCGCCTCGATCGCAAGAAAAGCCCTCATGTTCGGCGCTGTACTCCCTGTCTTTCTTGCCTTCGGTAAAAAACGTTTCGCATGCGGCTATGATGTCGGAGTCGAATTTCTCGTTGCAAAACCCTTTAAATTTGGCGTCGCTCGCAATACTAGTCGGATTGTGGAATGTTATACTCGGGTAATCTTCCGTTACCGGTAGCTGTTTGCTTGTACAAATCATTCTCAGGTTAAATCGGCGTTCAATTCAGAAAATCTACTATCTTAATTTATTTAAATACTATTAAATGTTTTTCTTTGTTCCTTTTATATAGGCAGTCAATCACGGTTGTGCGTGCATCATGTTGTATATATTAAGACAATTCCCGTAGGAGATATGGTAGATTGGGATATATCGACGGCACTAATGCACGTACTAGGCAAGTGCGGCCCATGATCTGCCGCTAAGTCGCGGTGAGACAGGCGGGCAGTCGGCCGCCGAAGCACGGGAGACGATCTCGGCCACTTTCCCGTCATCGCACGTGCCTCCTTGCCTGGTAGGTACTTGGCAAGTTCGGCCCGTGGTCAATATTTTGAGTCCCGTCAGTCTTATTCTTTTAGCAAATTATACGTACCCTTGCAAGTGCGGTGTACCCTCGCCGCCGACTTCTTTTCCGATGATCACGTAATTACAATTTTGATTATTAAATAACCGATTGTACTCCATTTCGTGCTGAAGTGTCGTAGCTTAGTATTACCTACGACAGTTCAGCCTAGTTTCCTATACAGACTACCCAAATATATGTGGGGCGGTCTTCAGGTCCACTTGTACATATATGTATCTATATTCTCAAAAGTTGACTCCTCAAAGCAAATTGGCGGATTTCCATTGAATGTATAGGAATGCATATGAGACAAAATTGACTCCTCAAAACAAAATGACGGATTTACATTGGATATATAGTAAACAAAATTACCTAGAGTCATGCCCTCTACTACTCTACTACTGACTCCTCAAAACAAAATGACTGAATTTACATTGGATATATAGTAAACAAAATTACCTAGAGTCATGCCCTCTACTACTACTACTACTACTACTACTGGTATAATTGTTTAAAGAAAAACACCAGTTTAATGCGGCAGCCATGTCGTGCGGAAGTGTCGTAGCTTAGTATTACCTACGACAGTTCAGCCTAGTTTCCTATACAGACTACCCAAATATATGTGGGGCGGTCTTTAGGTCCTCTTGTACATATATGTATATATATTCTCAAAAGTTGACTCCCCAAAGCAAATTGGCGGATTTCCATTGACTGTATAGGAATGTATAGGAGACAAAATTGACTCCTCAAAACAAAATGACGGATTTACATTGGATATATAGTAAACAAAATTACCTAGAGTCATGCCCTCTACTACTACATTGGATATATAGTAAACAAAATTACCTAGAGTCATGCCCTCTACTACTGCTAGAGACAAAATTGACTCCTCAAAACAAAATGACGGATTTACATTGGATATATAGTAAACAAAATTACCTAGAGTCATGCCCTCTACTACTACTACTACTGGTATAATTGTTTAAAGTAAAACACCAGTTTAATGCGGCAGCCATTTCGTGCTGAAGTGTCGTAGCTTAGTATTACCTACGACAGTTCAGCCTAGTTTCCTATACAGACTACCCAAATATATGTGGGGCGGTCTTCAGGTCCTCTTGTACATATATGTATCTATATTCTCAAAAGTTGACTCCTCAAAGCAAATTGGCGGATTTCCAATGAATGTATAGGAATGCATATGAGACAAAATTGACTCCTCAAAACAAAATGACGGATTTACATTGGATATATAGTAAACAAAATTACCTAGAGTCATGCCCTCTACTACTGTAGAGGGCATGACTCTAGGTAATTTTGTTTACTATATATCCAATGTAAATCCGTCATTTTGTTTTGAGGAGTCAATTTTGTCTCCTATACATTCCTATACATTCAATGGAAATCCGCCAATTTGCTTTAGGGAGTCAACTTTTGAGAATATAGATACATATATGTACAAGAGGACCTGAAGACCGCCCCACATATATTTGGGTAGTCTGTATAGGAAACTAGGCTGAACTGTCGTAGGTAATACTAAGCTACGACACTTCAGCACGAAATGGCTGCCGCATTAAACTGGTGTTTTACTTTAAACAATTATACCAGTAGTAGTAGTAGTAGTAGTAGTAGTAGTAGAGGGTAGTAGTAGAGGGCATGACTCTAGGTAATAAGTAGTAGTAGAGGGCATGACTCTAGGTAATTTTGTTTACTATATATCCAATGTAAATCCGTCATTTTGTTTTGAGGAGTCAATTTTGTCTCATATGCATTCCTATACATTCAATGGAAATCCGCCAATTTGCTTTGAGGAGTCAACTTTTGAGAATATAGATACATATATGTACAAGTGGACCTGAAGACCGCCCCACATATATTTGGGTAGTCTGTATAGGAAACTAGGCTGAACTGTCGTAGGTAATACTAAGCTACGACACTTCAGCACGAAATGGAGTACAATAGGTTATTTAATAATCAAATTTGTAATTACGTGATCATCGGAAAAGAAGTCGGCGGCGAGGGTACACCGCACTTGCAAGGGTACGTATAATTTGCTAAAAGAATAAGACTGACGGGACTCAAAATATTGACCACGGGCCGAACTTGCCAAGTACCTACCAGGCAAGGAGGCACGTGCGATGACGGGAAAGTGGCCGAGATCGTCTCCCGTGCTTCGGCGGCCGACTGTCCGCCTGTCTCACCGCGACTTAGCGGCAGATCATGGGCCGCACTTGCCTAGTACCCGAAGCCCGTCTGCTTCCGTACCTACCAGGCAAGGAGGTACGTGCGATGACGGGAAAGTGGCCGAGATCGTCTCCCGTGCTTCGGCGGCCGACTGCCCGCCTGTTTCACCGCGACTTAGCGGCCGACCACGTTATCGAAAGCTTCGCCTACTACGTGCATTAGTGCCGTCGATATATCCCAATCTACCATATCTCCTACGGGAATTGTCTTAATATATACAACATGATGCACGCACAACCGTGATTGACTGCCTATATAAAAGGAACAAAGAAAAACATTTAATAGTATTTAAATAAATTAAGATAGTAGATTTTCTGAATTGAACGCCGATTTAACCTGAGAATGATTTGTACAAGCAAACAGCTACCGGAAACGGAACATTACCCGAGTATAACATTCCACAATCCGACTAGTATTGCGAGCGACGCCAAATTTAAAGGGTTTTGCAACGAGAAATTCGACTCCGACATCATTGCCGCATGCGAAACGTTTTTTACCGAAGGCAAGAAAGACAGGGAGTACAGCGCCGAACATGAGGGCTTTTTTTGCGATCGAGGCGACGGACACAAGGCTAGAGGAGGCTGCGCGGTATGGTTGAACAAGCAGGCGTGCACCAAGCGAGAGCTGGTGTTTAAGTATACGGGGGACGACAATTTCCAAATGGAAGCGGTGTGTGTCTCTTTCGTGTATAAATCGAAAACGTTCGCTGTGCTCGTAGTGTACAACCCTCCTTCGGGCGATAAAACCGGCAGAAGCGCGTACAACACCGTGGTGGTTAATAAGATGCTGACTATGTGCGGCGACGACGTACCAAAGTGGAATTTTATGGTTATGGGCGACTTTAACAGGACGAACATAGTTGGAAACCATAGTTTCTACGAGTATTCCGCGGGCGCCTCGCCGCTGGATCAAGTGTACGGAACGCACCCTCCGCCATACCCGTATTCCGTAAATCAAAGGGATCCGCAGTATTACAATACTCATCACGCGGACCACACCAAAACAATGCATCAGATTATGGAACTACGAGGGGTGATCCAGAAATAACCGGATTGTAGCTGTATCTTTTTCATTTAATATAATGATGAAATAAAACTTTCTGCAAATAAGCCTCTATTTATGCTTGATCCAAACCCGCCTGTTTCACCGCGACATAGCGGCAGACCACGGGCCGCACTTGCCTAGTACCCGAAGCCCGTCTCCTTCCGTACCTACCAGGCTAGCAGGCACGTGTGATGACGGGAAAGTGGCCAAGATCGTTTCCCGTGCTTCGTCGGTCGAGTGCCCGCCTATTTCACCGCGACATAGCGGCAGACCACGGGCTGCACTTGCCTAGATTCCAAGGCCGGTCTACTTCTGTACTTACCAGACAAGGAGGACGTGCCATGCCGGGGAAATAGGTAGTAGTAGTAGTGGGCATGACTCTAGGTAATTTTGTTTACTATATATCCAATGTAAATCCGTCATTTTGTTTTGAGGAGTCAATTTTGTCTCCTATACATTCCTATACATTCAATGGAAATCCGCCAATTTGCTTTGGGGAGTCAACTTTTGAGAATATAGATACATATATGTACAAGAGGACCTGAAGACCGCCCCACATATATTTGGGTAGTCTGTATAGGAAACTAGGCTGAACTGTCGTAGGTAATACTAAGCTACGACACTTCAGCACGAAATGGCTGCCGCATTAAACTGGTGTTTTACTTTAAACAACTATACCAGTAGTAGTAGTAGAGGGCATGACTCTAGGTAATTTTGTTTACTATATATCCAATGTAAATCCGTCATTTTGTTTTGAGGAGTCAATTTTGTCTCATATGCATTCCTATACATTCATTGGAAATCCGCCAATTTGCTTTGAGGAGTCAACTTTTGAGAATATAGATACATATATGTACAAGAGGACCTGAAGACCGCCCCACATATATTTGGGTAGTCTGTATAGGAAACTAGGCTGAACTGTCGTAGGTAATACTAAGCTACGACACTTCAGCACGAAATGGCTGCCGCATTAAACTGGTGTTTTACTTTAAACGTAGAGGGCATGACTCTAGGTAATTTTGTTTACTATATATCCAATGTAAATCCGTCATAGTAGTAGTAGTAGAGGGCATGACTCTAGGTAATTTTGTTTACTATATATCCAATGTAAATCCGTCATTTTGTTTTGAGGAGTCAATTTTGTCTCCTATACATTCCTATACATTCAATGGAAATCCGCCAATTTGCTTTGAGGAGTCAACTTTTGAGAATATAGATACATATATGTACAAGAGGACCTGAAGACCGCCCCACATATATTTGGGTAGTCTGTATAGGAAACTAGGCTGAACTGTCGTAGGTAATACTAAGCTACGACACTTCAGCACGAAATGTCTGCCGCGTTAAACTGGTGTTTTACATTAAACAAGTAGTATTTTGTTTACTATATATCAAATGTAAATCCGTCATTTTGTTTTGAGGAGTCAATTTTGTCTCCTATACATTCCTACACATTCAATGGAAGTCCGCCAATTTGCTTTGGGGGTCAACTTTTGAGAATATAGATACATATATGTACAAGAGGACTTGAAGACCGCCCCAAATATATTTGGGTAGTCTGTGAAGGAAACTAGGCTGAACTGTCATAGTAGAGGGCATGACTCTAGGTAATTTTGTTTACTATATATTAAGGATGTCAACGAGTATCCGGATATCCGGATATCCGCATTCCGTTCCGAGTATCCGAATCACAATTTGGCATTCGGATACTCGTTTAAAATTACGAAATATTTGACTCTCAGTATCTTTAACGACCAACAATTTATTTTAACACCTATAACAATAGAATCAATTCGATACCGTGTGTCATATTGTTTATGGTCTTCTTTGCACATCGGTGTCTTTGTGAGATACCCTAAAGCGTGATAATCACTGCGGCGTATATTAAAGTATGTTTTTCACGGGACTAAAACCAATTAAAGATACGAGTAAATAAAATTGTATAAAAAAGTTCTCTGGTTGGTGTTGTTGTTTTTACAAACATGTTTAATTATACCTCATTAAGGGTGACACTATTGGAATTAATTACATCGATTTTCGTGTTAATTGTAGTAGGTGGGGAAGGGGGTTACAAAATTCCCTACTGGACCCCAAGTATAAACGACTTCCTTTCCTGACTTCTGAACAACGTAAGGCCACTCGTGACATGTTGGAGAACAGGATTGATGAAATACCGTTAAGAATGCCACCACGTGATAGTGAATGCGTACAACAGCCCAAAAGACGGAAATTGGACTTTTTGATGTTTGATACAGCAGAACAAGATAATTGTGACGAGGTCATGAGTTACATTTCGGAAAAGGTTTCGCATGATATTGATGCGTTAGTGTGGTGGAAAAACAATGAACACAGGTTTCCGAAAATTGCTGTTATCGCAAAAAGAGTCCTTTCAGTCCCTGCTACCTCTGTGCCATCAGAACGGATTTTTTCTGCTACTGGACTCTTAATTAACAAACTGCGAAACCGACTTTCCAGTGATTTAGTTGACAATATCATTTTCTTGAACAAGAACAAAGTGTCAGTAACAGAGGTTTAAATGTGGATTTAATGAACATTGAAATGGTCAGATACAGTGTTGAGGAGTGATTTCGTGTTGTACATATTTTCATTTATTTTGTGATGTGTCCGTACCATGTAAATATTGTTTTGTGATTTGTCCGTACCATGTAAATATTGTTTTGTGATTTGTCCGTACCATGTAAATATTGTTTTGTGATTTGTCCGTACCATGTAAATATTTAATGTTTCATGTTCTGTCTATCTGTTGTATGTTTTATATGTTGTTGTTTTTCGTTATTTAATTAGTATGCATGCAATTAAAAGATAAAGCTGCAGTTTAAGAGTTTCTTCATTGTCTTTAGTTGAGTAATACATAATCTGTTTGTTTGTAAGTTTGCGGTACTTACAAATTTATACCGTATGGTACACAATTAGATCTACCGCAAAAATACAAGCAAACAGTATGTACCAGTTGTTCTACAGAACAGGCTTGATACGTAAAAGCAAACTCCATCTCAAGTGGATACATCATATCATTAATCATGCTTTGAACACGACACAAGGAATCATCATCAGTTAGTACTACGTACCTGGAGATTTAACATCACATGAGTTCGCAAATATCTCTCAAAATTACAAATTTCATCAATCTACAAGTTTCGTCTGTTCACTACATAATGATGTCTTTAGTGAATAAGCTAAACTTGTTAGAGTGAGCAAATCTGTATTTTATTGATAACATTTGGAATTCTTGTGTAAACATTAATCAAGGCTCACACCAAAACAAAGGGAGATCACTGCGCAAGAGTTTGTCAAAACGAAAGTACAAAATCACACGGAGTTACCTACCTTTATGAACACATGCTCTCAAAATCAGATAAAACTGTTATAAGAAATCAAATATTAACGATTTTAAACTCAGAGTACACATTAAATATTTCGATAACTTCGGAAATTCAATGAACTGGAACCTAGCTGACTGCATGCACAGTAAGTTTGTTTGGTGCAAATAGATGATTTAAGTCGCGAAATTATGTGACATTACAAGCAAATCGTTAACATTTCGATAATTTTTGTTCCGAGTATCCGGATATTCGTTCGGATGGCGTTCCGAGTATCCGGATACCAATTTTGGTATTCGTTGACATCCTTACTATATATCCAATGTAAATCCGTCATTTTGTTTTGAGGAGTCAATTTTGTCTCCTATACATTCCTATATATTCAATGGAAATCCGCCAATTTGCTTTGAGGAGTCAACTTTTAAGAAAATATAGATACATATATGCACAAGAGGACCTGAAGTAGTAGAGGGCATGACTCTAGGTAGTAGTAGAGGGCATGACTCTAGGTAATTTTGTTTACTATATATCCAATGTAAATCCGTCATTTTGTTTTGAGGAGTCAATTTTGTCTCTAGTAGTAGTAGTAGAGGGCATGACTCTAGGTAATTTTGTTTACTATATATCCAATGTAAATCCGTCATTTTGTTTTGAGGAGTCAATTTTGTCTCCTATACATTCCTATACAGTCAATGGAAATCCGCCAATTTGCTTTGGGGAGTCAACTTTTGAGAATATAGATACATATATGTACAAGAGGACCTAAAGACCGCCCCACATATATTTGGGTAGTCTGTATAGGAAACTAGGCTGAACTGTCGTAGGTAAAACTAAGCTACGACACTTCCGCACGAAATGGCTGC
The DNA here is from genome assembly GCA_032209605.1 of Mactromeris polynyma. Classification (NCBI taxonomy): domain Eukaryota; kingdom Metazoa; phylum Mollusca; class Bivalvia; order Venerida; family Mactridae; genus Mactromeris; species Mactromeris polynyma. The sequence continues at coordinate 27,312,689 of JASFXZ010000003.1, forward strand.
CGCATTAAACTGGTGTTTTACTTTAGTAGTAGAGGGCATGACTCTAGGTAATTTTGTTTACTATATATCCAATGTAAATCCGTCATTTTGTTTTGAGGAGTCAATTTTGTCTCATATGCATTCCTATACATTCAATGGAAATCCGCCAATTTGCTTTGAGGAGTCAACTTTTGAGAATATAGATACATATATGTACAAGTGGACCTGAAGACCGCCCCACATATATTTGGGTAGTCTGTATAGGAAACTAGGCTAAACTGTCGTAGGTAATACTAAGCTACGACACTTCAGCACGAAATGGAGTACAATCGGTTATTTAATAATCAAATTTGTAATTACGTGATCATCGGAAAAGAAGTCGGCGGCGAGGGTACACCGCACTTGCAAGGGTACGTATAATTTGCTAAAAGAATAAGACTGACGGGACTCAAAATATTGACCACGGGCCGAACTTGCCAAGTACCTACCAGGCAAGGAGGCACGTGCGATGACGGGAAAGTGGCCGAGATCGTCTCCCGTGCTTCGGCGGCCGACTGTCCGCCTGTCTCACCGCGACTTAGCGGCAGATCATGGGCCGCACTTGCCTAGTACCCGAAGCCCGTCTGCTTCCGTACCTACCAGGCAAGGAGGTACGTGCGATGACGGGAAAGTGGCCGAGATCGTCTCCCGTGCTTCGGCGGCCGACTGCCCGCCTGTTTCACCGCGACTTAGCGGCCGACCACGTTATCGAAAGCTTCGCCTACTACGTGCATTAGTGCCGTCGATATATCCCAATCTACCATATCTCCTACGGGAATTGTCTTAATATATACAACATGATGCACGCACAACCGTGATTGACTGCCTATATAAAAGGAACAAAGAAAAACATTTAATAGTATTTAAATAAATTAAGATAGTAGATTTTCTGAATTGAACGCCGATTTAACCTGAGAATGATTTGTACAAGCAAACAGCTACCGGTAACGGAAGATTACCCGAGTATAACATTCCACAATCCGACTAGTATTGCGAGCGACGCCAAATTTAAAGGGTTTTGCAACGAGAAATTCGACTCCGACATCATAGCCGCATGCGAAACGTTTTTTACCGAAGGCAAGAAAGACAGGGAGTACAGCGCCGAACATGAGGGCTTTTCTTGCGATCGAGGCGACGGACACAAGGCTAGAGGAGGCTGCGCGGTATGGTTGAACAAGCAGGCGTGCACCAAGCGAGAGCTGGTGTTTAAGTATACGGGGGACGACAATTTCCAAATGGAAGCGGTGTGTGTCTCTTTCGTGTATAAATCGAAAACGTTCGCTGTGCTCATAGTGTACAACCCTCCTTCGGGCGATAAAACCGGCAGAAGCGCGTACAACACCGTGGTGGTTAATAAGATGCTGACTATGTGCGGCGACGACGTACCAAAGTGGAATTTTATGGTTATGGGCGACTTTAACAGGACGAACATAGTTGGAAACCATAGTTTCTACGAGTATTCCGCGGGCGCCTCGCCGCTGGATCAAGTGTACGGAACGCACCCTCCGCCATACCCGTATTCCGTAAATCAAAGGGATCCGCAGTATTACAATACTCATCACGCGGACCACACCAAAACAATGCATCAGATTATGGAACTACGAGGGGTGATCCAGAAATAACCGGATTGTAGCTGTATCTTTTTCATTTAATATAATGATGAAATAAAACTTTCTGCAAATAAGCCTCTATTTATGCTTGATCCAAACCCGCCTGTTTCACCGCGACATAGCGGCAGACCACGGGCCGCACTTGCCTAGTACCCGAAGCCCGTCTCCTTCCGTACCTACCAGGCTAGCAGGCACGTGTGATGACGGGAAAGTGGCCAAGATCGTTTCCCGTGCTTCGTCGGTCGAGTGCCCGCCTATTTCACCGCGACATAGCGGCAGACCACGGGCTGCACTTGCCTAGATCCCAAGGCCGGTCTACTTCTGTACTTACCAGACAAGGAGGACGTGCCATGCCTGGGAAATAGGTAGTAGTAGTAGTAGAGGGCATGACTCTAGGTAATTTTGTTTACTATATATCCAATGTTAATCCGTCATTTTGTTTTGAGGAGTCAATTTCATGACTCTAGGTAATTTTGTTTACTATATATCCAATGTTAATCCGTCATTTTGTTTTGAGGAGTCAATTTTGTCTCCTATACATTCCTATACATTCAATGGAAATCCGCCAATTTGCTTAGAGGAGTCAACTTTTGAGAATATAGATACATATATGTACAAGAGGACTTGAAGTCCGCCCCACATATATTTGGGTAGTCTGTATAGGAAACTAGGCTGAACTGTCGTAGGTAATACTAAGCTACGACACTTCAGCACGAAATGGCTGCCGCATTAAACTGGTGTTTTACTTTAAACAACTATACCAGTAGTAGTAGTAGTAGTAGAGGGCATGACTCTAGGTAATTTTGTTTACTATATATCCAATGTAAATCCGTCATTTTGTTTTGAGGAGTCAATTTTGTCTCATATGCATTCCTATACATTCATTGGAAATCCGCCAATTTGCTTTGAGGAGTCAACTTTTGAGAATATAGATACATATATGTACAAGAGGACCTGAAGACCGCCCCACATATATTTGGGTAGTCTGTATAGGAAACTAGGCTGAACTGTCGTAGGTAATACTAAGCTACGACACTTCAGCACGAAATGGCTGCCGCATTAAACTGGTGTTTTACTTTAAACAATTATACCAGTAGTAGTAGTAGTAGAGGGCATGACTCTAGGTAATTTTGTTTACTATATATTAAGGATGTCAACGAATACCAAAATTGGTATCCGGATACTCGGAACGCCATCCGAACGAATATCCGGATACTCGGAACAAAAATTATCGAAATGTTAACGATTTGCTTGTAATGTCACATAATTTCGCGACTTAAATCATCTATTTGCACCAAACAAACTTACTGTGCATGCAGTCAGCTAGGTTCCAGTTCATTGAATTTCCGAAGTTATCGAAATATTTAATGTGTACTCTGAGTTTAAAATCGTTAATATTTGATTTCTTATAACAGTTTTATCTGATTTTGAGAGCATGTGTTCATAAAGGTAGGTAACTCCGTGTGATTTTGTACTTTCGTTTTGACAAACTCTTGCGCAGTGATCTCCCTTTGTTTTGGTGTGAGCCTTGATTAATGTTTACACAAGAATTCCAAATGTTATCAATAAAATACAGATTTGCTCACTCTAACAAGTTTAGCTTATTCACTAAAGACATCATTATGTAGTGAACAGACGAAACTTGTAGATTGATGAAATTTGTAATTTTGAGAGATATTTGCGAACTCATGTGATGTTAAATCTCCAGGTACGTAGTACTAACTGATGATGATTCCTTGTGTCGTGTTCAAAGCATGATTAATGATATGATGTATCCACTTGAGATGGAGTTTGCTTTTACGTATCAAGCCTGTTCTGTAGAACAACTGGTACATACTGTTTGCTTGTATTTTTGCGGTAGATCTAATTGTGTACCATACGGTATAAATTTGTAAGTACCGCAAACTTACAAACAAACAGATTATGTATTACTCAACTAAAGACAATGAAGAAACTCTTAAACTGCAGCTTTATCTTTTAATTGCATGCATACTAATTAAATAACGAAAAACAACAACATATAAAACATACAACAGATAGACAGAACATGAAACATTAAATATTTACATGGTACGGACAAATCACAAAACAATATTTACATGGTACGGACAAATCACAAAACAATATTTACATGGTACGGACAAATCACAAAACAATATTTACATGGTACGGACACATCACAAAATAAATGAAAATATGTACAACACGAAATCACTCCTCAACACTGTATCTGACCATTTCAATGTTCATTAAATCCACATTTAAACCTCTGTTACTGACACTTTGTTCTTGTTCAAGAAAATGATATTGTCAACTAAATCACTGGAAAGTCGGTTTCGCAGTTTGTTAATTAAGAGTCCAGTAGCAGAAAAAATCCGTTCTGATGGCACAGAGGTAGCAGGGACTGAAAGGACTCTTTTTGCGATAACAGCAATTTTCGGAAACCTGTGTTCATTGTTTTTCCACCACACTAACGCATCAATATCATGCGAAACCTTTTCCGAAATGTAACTCATGACCTCGTCACAATTATCTTGTTCTGCTGTATCAAACATCAAAAAGTCCAATTTCCGTCTTTTGGGCTGTTGTACGCATTCACTATCACGTGGTGGCATTCTTAACGGTATTTCATCAATCCTGTTCTCCAACATGTCACGAGTGGCCTTACGTTGTTCAGAAGTCAGGAAAGGAAGTCGTTTATACTTGGGGTCCAGTAGGGAATTTTGTAACCCCCTTCCCCACCTACTACAATTAACACGAAAATCGATGTAATTAATTCCAATAGTGTCACCCTTAATGAGGTATAATTAAACATGTTTGTAAAAACAACAACACCAACCAGAGAACTTTTTTATACAATTTTATTTACTCGTATCTTTAATTGGTTTTAGTCCCGTGAAAAACATACTTTAATATACGCCGCAGTGATTATCACGCTTTAGGGTATCTCACAAAGACACCGATGTGCAAAGAAGACCATAAACAATATGACACACGGTATCGAATTGATTCTATTGTTATAGGTGTTAAAATAAATTGTTGGTCGTTAAAGATACTGAGAGTCAAATATTTCGTAATTTTAAACGAGTATCCGAATGCCAAATTGTGATTCGGATACTCGGAACGGAATGCGGATATCCGGATATCCGGATACTCGTTGACATCCTTACTATATATCCAATGTAAATCCGTCATTTTGTTTTGAGGAGTCAATTTTGTCTCTAGCAGTAGTAGAGGGCATGACTCTAGGTAATTTTGTTTACTATATATCCAATGTAGTAGTAGAGGGCATGACTCTAGGTAATTTTGTTTACTATATATCCAATGTAAATCCGTCATTTTGTTTTGAGGAGTCAATTTTGTCTCCTATACATTCCTATACAGTCAATGGAAATCCGCCAATTTGCTTTGGGGAGTCAACTTTTGAGAATATATATACATATATGTACAAGAGGACCTAAAGACCGCCCCACATATATTTGGGTAGTCTGTATAGGAAACTAGGCTGAACTGTCGTAGGTAATACTAAGCTACGACACTTCCGCACGACATGGCTGCCGCATTAAACTGGTGTTTTTCTTTAAACAATTATACCAGTAGTAGTAGTAGTAGTAGTAGTAGAGGGCATGACTCTAGGTAATTTTGTTTACTATATATCCAATGTAAATCCGTCATTTTGTTTTGAGGAGTCAGTAGTAGAGTAGTAGAGGGCATGACTCTAGGTAATTTTGTTTACTATATATCCCGTATATAGCGAGTCTATCTAACGGCGGTTCGTTAGACGTACTAACCCATTTTTTCGCGGCGGATTCCGTAGCCTGTTTATAAGACGTTTGCCAATAAAGTTTCTTGTTCGTAAACTTTTTACCGGATTCCGAGTCTCCGGATTCTTCGGTCTGAGATACGTCGCCGATAAAACTACATTCTCGGTTTCTCACGGTGATCGTGGTATACCCTATCCCGGTGGTGGCGGACGACTTGGATTCGTCGTACTTGACCATAGAGACCAACTGGTTATTCATCATAGCCATACACAGATTCTTGACGCAATGGTCGCCGCATTCCCGGCACGGTATCACGATCTTCTTCAGACTCTTTAGTAGAGAGGCAATTATCGAGACGGCGTGAACCGCCATAGTCTTACTACCGTGACAACTAGATTTAGCCAGTTTGTCCCAGGGACTCGCTTCCGAATTATGTTCTTTTACTATAACGGTCTTGCCGTCTTCGTTGGCTATCATGGGACAGTTTAAGTGCATGGCCGACTTGTGTCCGAGGAGAGCGTTTATCCACGTAAGGTGACACACCTCGGGGTTGTATTCTATACCGTCGCTGTAAGAGAAATCGCAAACGTTTTGCATAATAGTTTGAACTTGACAAGCCAGTTTTATGGTGTTGGCGTCCGACGGTTGAGTACCCCGGTCGAGTTGTCCGTTTCTAAATACGTGACAGTAAAAGTCGCACGATTTCTTCCTGCCGCCGTATTTCGATTCTATATTATACGTGAAACTCGGCGGCAAGTGCGTCATACACATGATATCGGCGAGGTCCTGTAATACGGTGTTGGAACATTCTAACCCGTATAAGGTCCCGAGTTTCTCTTGCGAGAAAGCGTCATGATCGTCTTCGTGCCGTTCGCCGGGATTCTTATCTTCGAGTCCTTTCACCGTTTTTACGCCTTCGATAATATCGGGATCTCCGGCGGGCGGTTTAAATTCGTTCAGGTATATACGTCGTTTCGAAGATACTAAGTCCATAAAATAGCCTTCGGTACCGTATATCACGATCAATTCGTCGTCTTTACACGCCTTTTCCAGAGATTCGAATTCGACGGAGTCCGTATTTCCGCTATCGAGAATAGAGGAATCGAACCAATCGGCTTGACGTTCGGCCGAGTTCAGCGTTTTCTCGTAGATCGATTTAGCGTCCAACTCTTTATACGCGGACCCGTAGATATCGGCGTACTCTCCTATCATATCGTCTTTCGCTATAACCACGGCGTAAACGTGAAGGGTATCCAGTTTACAGCTTTCCACGTTTTCAATCATCCTCTCTCCCGTACCGAAAAACAGGTTCTTCTTTAATTTAGACGGATACGCCGCCGCGGCGGGTAAGTACATAATCTTCCGATCGTGAGCCGATAAAACGGGCATCATAGCGGCGGTTTCTTCGTAATTCAAAGATTTGAAAAACGAATCCCGTTTTACGATCGCCCCGAAACATTCCGACGGTAACAGAATACCGTTTTCCGCCACTTTAGTTACCGTTTCCCCTTGTTTCGCCATTCTTTTTTTTTATTCTCTTACGTCCCCCTTTTCCGAGAGAAAAATAATAAGTGGAGTTTTTACCGCCGGATTTAGCCTTTTATACGGCCGGAAAAAGAAGGCGTGGTCTAATTCCGCCGGGTGGTGCGCGTTGATTGGTTTATCCTTTTTTAACGAATAGCGGCGCGGTGGGGCGCGGAAGGAAGTATAAAAAGTCGTACTCTTTGTTTTTTTTAAAAAATCAGTTTTTCTTTTTAAACCGGCGAAACAAAGCCGAGGCGTTTTAAAGAAAAAAAATGTTCGAAAAATTGGTTCAAAGTTTGAAAAACCGGCGAGTAGAATCGGTTTACTCTTCCGGAAATTTTGACGAACCCGAAATTTTGGACCGATTCACCGAAGCGCCGAAGGAATACTGCGACGCCGTATTGTCCGACGTTTACAATTCCGATTGCGAAGAAGCCGAACGGCGCGGTATATTGGCGGTCGTGATACGGAAAAACGAGGACGGATTCCTGAAACGAGAAAAAGAATTTCAAACCAACAGGCTCGTGTTGGTGTACGATATAGAAACGATATGCAAAGACGAAAACGAAAAACCTATAGACGATGTAGTCGTCAGTATCAGCGCCACGGTCGTCAGGGATCGGGCTATAGTGGACCGATTTATGGTAACGTTTAACGTTCCCGACGGACTTCGAAATTACGGGAACCGTATTAACCGCACGGAAGTATCTACCCTGTACGAACGCTACGCGGAAGGGAGTTTCGAAGTCAAATTTTCGAAATCCGACAGACCTCCGGTTACCGTAAATTTGATAAAAACGAAAAACGAAGCGGAACTCGTTTCTTCGTGGGGAAGGATATTGGCCGCGATAAAACCCCATATCACGGTAACGTTCAACGGCGCTTCGTTCGACAAACCGTTTTTATTCAGGGCTGGGGCAAAATACGGTATCGATTTACCCGGTATGTTTTCGCCGTTGTCTTCGGACTGCAGGTTTATGCCGGCGAGTAAATTCAAGACGGCGTTACGGGAATGGCAGTCTCCGACGCCGAAAATTCCGTACAAACTCGACGGTTTTATCGACAACAGTTGTCTAGAATTGAAACACGATTCTTTCTTACCGAGCATTCACCAAGATTTATACAATTACTGCAACACGTCGTTGGACCACGCCGCCGAAAAATACAAAATCGATCTCGGGAAAATGGGCGGCGTATCCTTCAACGATATTCCCAAAATGTTTTATTCCGGGAATCCGGCGCTGTTGGAATACAACGTACAAGATACCGAAGTCACCACGGAACTGTACTTTAAACTGATATTCAACGTCAGGATCTACTACGAAGAATTGGGAAAAGCCACGGGGTGTCCTAAAGAGAGCTCCGCCAGTAACAACAAGTCCACGCCCACGAAAATGATATCGTATCTGGCGAACCAGCGCGATTGTTTCGTAACGGATTTCGGTACCAACAACAAGAGGGAAACGGCTTTGGAAGTGATGAACGAACTGAATCGGTACTTTTTCGGCGGCGTTACCCAGTTCAAACACGATCTCACCGCCCAGCTGATACGAGAATACCATTCCGGCGGAGTCGTGTTGAGAAAAAAGTGGTCGAATATCGGTTCCAAGCCGCTGTACAAGTGTAACTTTGGTACCGAGTAACGGTTTGTGTCATCTACGTCCGAGTAACTCCGAAGGAGACGACTGCGTACGAGTGATCGTCTATATACCGTCCATCAACGAATCATCTACGGCGAAAAAACTAAGCGATATAGACGTTATAGAGACCACTATGGAAAACAAGTTCTCGAAATCCGGCGACGTGATTACCGGCGACTACACGAACAAGGTACGAGAGTACGTGATACCGCGCCTCGTTACCTTATATCGGGATAGAGGATTCGACGCCTCGAAATTTTTAAGGGTGACTAAACAATCCGTGTTAAAACAATCTTATAAACTGACCGACGGTAAAGTGTACGGTATATGTACGAAAACGCACGCTAACGTGCTCGGGAATCCTATCCAGATAGTGTGCGACTTGTTTAAGAAGACCGGTCGCGTGTGGTACAAAGTGTCGCAATGGTGTTTCGGAGACAAATGCGGGTGGTCGCACGTGACTACGGGGATATTGGGAAAATAAAATATAAAACTAAAACTCTTTCTCTTTCTTTTATTTTTTCCCCCTTTTATTTTACAAAAATTATATATCGGCGGCTGTCCGCCGTATTATTCGCCGTTTTCTGAAGCAAAACGATCCTATACACACCCCGCAACACGAACTCACTACGACTAAAAAGTAAAACGCTACGACGCCGATTAACAGATAAATCCAATACTCTAGAGTCAATTCCGTCACGAGTCTATTTATTTCCGCCGTAATAAGATCGGCGAGAGCTTTCGTATCGAAACTGATCATGTCTATTCTCCACGACTTTTGGAATAGATTAACCGACGGGGATGCCGTCGCTATAATAGCCGCTATTATGTTCTTTTTAATATGCGCGTACTTATTATCCGTAATTATACGATGTTTAAACTGTCTCGCCTGCGGATTGGTCGAGAGGCGATCGGTCAAGCGTATAATCGAACCAGAAGGGTATAAAATGAGTATCTCGCAATAAAAACCTGCTATTCGGGGGATATAGCTTAAGCGCCTCAGTGCCGGTTTTCCCGTCGTAATTTTACCGGGGAAAAAAGTATCGGCGCCGGTTTTTACCACCACCACTCTCTCGGAAGAGAAACCCATTTATCCTCGTAAAAAAAAAGGCAACTCAAAAAATCCGCCCGGAAAACGCCACCCGTTTTTCTCCCTCCCGGGTTCCGGACGGAAGGCCTCTCGACACCCCCCCCCCCCCCCCAAGATTATCTACGAAGCCCATAGGAGTCACGTACAAAGAGTCGTCTGTCCCGATTCTCTCCCTTTTGTTTTATAATATTATCGTTCGCGCGAGCACCCCCCCCCTTTTTTTTCTTTTTTTTTGTCAATAATTATTATTATAACTTTTTTTTATCGCTCTACTCTATATTTTCGCGGTCTCCCCCCCTCCCCTTAAAATCTCAGGCAGTCGTGCCGACCCCTACGGTCTCGACATCCTCGACATATTCTCCACGATACGCCGGTCCAGTAATGGTAATAACGCCGGTTCCGCGTCCCGCGTTCCGTAGCCCGGTAGATAATTCCGTCGTCCATAATTATAATAATAATGATATAATAATTATATAAAGAAGGAGGAAAGGAAGAGGAGAAAAAAATCCCCGTCCGTCTCCGTCGACCGCCTCGAATATAATAAAAAAAATAAATAAGACTACACGAAACTCGACGGCCCGAAACGGGCGTTATAAAAAAGACTACACGAAAACTCGACGGGCCAGAAACGGGCGTTATAAAAAAGACTACACGAAAACTCGACGGCCCGAAACGGCGTCCACGAAACTAGCCCCCCCCCCCTGTTTCATTTAATCTGTTTCCTTATTATATTCCAAAATATGGATAAGATTTAAAAAAAAAAGGGGGGGGGTAAAACGAGAAACGTAGGGGGTGGGGGGTACGTAAAACCGATATCCGGAAGACGGGGTACCGGTACCCGGAGGAAAAAAATTCGGACGGCAAAAACGCGGCGGCGCCGGCGGGTAAAAAAATACGGCGGAAATCCGGAGGAGGAAAGGACACCGGCGCGCGGCGGGAAAATATAAAAATTGGTATATTCCGGTTTCCAACGACTATACGACTTTTTATTTTAATTTCCCCCCCCTTTTCCCGCCGCTTTCCCGCCGTCCCCGTTTTTGCCCTCCGGATTCCCCTCCGCTTTACGCAGTTTTTGCCCTCCCGGATTACGCCGTTTGTTTCCGGAGGCGCCGCCGAATACCGTTATCGTAACAAGCTCGAGCCCCAGATATTCGCCGTCGCGATCTTATTTCGTCGTCGCGATATTCTCCGTCGTCGATTTTTCCTTTTTTTTTCTTTCCCTTTTTTCCTCGAAAACCGTATATCCGTTTGTTAACGATTCTATCGACCAAATCCCGTTTCCCGGCGACAAATTCCTCGTACAGATCGTCGTCCACGGCCGAGACCCCCCCCCTTTTTTTTTATCGACTCGGGTCGTATCCGTAATTCCCGTCTTCCCGTTAAGGAATCCGCGGCCAGGACGTCGTCGCCGCTATTCTCGGATCGATAAAGACTCCGATCGGTACTCTCTTTCCCCCCGTATTGTATACGGTAAACTACGACGCATTTACCGTTAAGGCAACGTCCAATTTCAATTTTTCGGCGTCCGGATTCCCGTAAAGTAATAAAATAGTCGTTTATCTGGGTTTTTTTTTTCTTTTATCTTTCTAATCCCTACCCGGGAAGGGGAAAAAAAAGACTAAACGTCGAATAAAAGATCCCGGATAGTATCGCCGCCTTTATAAAAAAAAACCTTTTTTAGGCGGCGCCACCTATCGAGAAAAAAATTCGAAAAATAAAGAGGGGAGGGATAATAATAATAATAAAAGGGATAGTGGGAAAAAAACAGTTCGTGGTTCGGCGTTCTCTCTCTCCGGATTTCCCAATCCACTCGCCGTAACGGGGGGTGGGCCTTTTTTTTATATATAATACCGTTACGTGATATAGACTCTCTTTAATTTTATATACGTTTCCGGATTTTTTAAAAACCTTCCTTTCTATTACGGGAATACCGGCGATAGAAGAAAATAGGGGAAGGGAAATGTTTGGCCCCCCCTTTTTTTTGCAATTATTTTGAAAGACCCGGAAAACCGGTAAAAACAATATCGGACCCCGGAACCGGGGTTTCTCGAACCCAGTATTTTTGTTCTGGCCGACTTTTATGGGTAACGGAGTCGATATACGCGAAGAATTTGCGTACGGACCCTTCGTTACGCTCATTTTTTTTAAAAATAGCGGACCTAAGATCGTAATACCCTTTTTCCCTCCCCGTTTTTTTAGTTTCGACGCATGCGCGAAATCAAAACCACGTAGGTCGACCAATAAAAACCCGGGGTGGGCGTGGTTTTAAATCGAATTTTGAAATAATAAGATCACGAGGGGGGGTTTTTTTTCTCAGATTAAAAAAACCTGCGAAAGGAGGAGGAGCCTTTTTTTTTTCGTAGTCTTTAAAACCCGGGTTTTCGGGTCTCAGTATCTTCACTTTATTTTTCCATTTTAACGGAGACGACAATAATGGGAACCAGTAACAGTAACAAGATATGCGGGGAATACGTCGAAAAGGCGGCGACGCAAATTTCGGAGGCTCAGGAATCGAGGGCGCCGACTCCGGAAACCTACGACCATCAACAACGACTATTATCCGAGGCTTCGAGACCTCCGGCGCTTAACCCGTATTTGAATGAAGTTATAACGGGCGGAAATTTGGGCCGCGAAATCACGGAGAGCGACACCGAGAGCCGAGATTCGGTAGCCGGCGAAACGGCGCCCGAAGGAGGAGATACGAGAGGGACGGTCGATGCCGAATTGTACAGTTTAGTATAAGTTTTGAATTGTACAGTTTAGTATTCGTTTAGGGAATTTTAAGGGTGAAGGTAAAATATACAGAGTTTCCTGTATACTTGCATACTAAAACAAGATGTGAAACAGAAAGTGTTGTGTCCTGATTTATCGTCTACTTGCCTGGTCACACATTGGAACATTAAACAACAATTTATAGTCAGATCAGTTTGATTTTCAATAATTAATTGTTTTATGTTTATATGCAGTTGATGTCATGTATGAAAGTTTGCCTTATCTAAGACTTGCATTCTAGAAATTCCATTCAACACTCCTGTTTGTAAATCGTTGTGAAGGTGTGGGAATATATCTGTATGTGCCTCAAACACTACCAAACCTGCTTGATGTTTCTTGTTTCTTAAAAACACTGAACCCCTGTATGACTACCTGAGACTGAACCCCTGTATGACTACCAGGGGCTGGACCCCTGTATGACTACCAGGCACTGACCCCTGTATGACTACCAGGGGCTGGACCCCTGTATGACTACCTGAGACTGGACCCCTGTATGACTAATAGGCACTGGACCCCTGTATGACTACCTGAGACTGAACCCCTGTATGACTATCAGGGACAGGACCCCTGTATGACTATCAGGGACAGGACCCCTGTATGAATAAGGAAGAATTACTTGTCCCTATAATGTGCTACCTCCAGTGTATAGTACAATGTGCAGCAAGCATTGTGTGAGATAGTTGATGGCATCATGTGTGAGATAGTTGATGGCGTCATGTATGAGATGTAGTTGATGGCGTCATGTATGAGATGTAGTTGATGGCGTCATGTATGAGATGTAGTTGATGGCGTCATGTATGAGATGTAGTTGATGGCATCATGTATGAGATATTTGATGGCATCATGTATGAGATGTAGTTGATGGCGTCATGTATGAGATCTAGTTGATGGCGTCATGTATGAGATGTAGTTGATGGCGTCATGTATGAGATGTAGTTGATGGCGTCATGTATGAGATGTAGTTGATGGCGTCATGTATGAGATGTAGTTGATGGCATCATGTATGAGATGTAGTTGATGGCATCATGTATGAGATGTAGTTGATGGCGTCATGTATGAGATGTAGTTGATGGCATCATGTATGAGATGTAGTTGATGGCATCATGTATGAGATGTAGTTGATGGCGTCATGTATGAGATGTAGTCGATGGCGTCATGTATGAGATGTAGGGACCCTGAGTTACACAGTATTGTTTGATGTACCTTACTGGTAGAAGAATGTAATTATATGTGTTACTTCATAATACAATTCTATATTTATCTGTTGTTGGGTAATGATGTATTCTGGTTACATATTCTCTGTACTTCCTAATTAATGATGTTTGAATTGTGTGGAATATTGTGGTGATGATTATATTTACCTGATTATAGTTCTGGCTGGGAACCAAACTTATAGGCTTGCTTCTGGTTTAGATATCAGCATGGATGAATTACAGTGCTTTATATATTGCTCGATCATCATGACCATTCTGCACAACCAAGTAATGATTGAAATGTAAAAGTAATTGTGTGCAGTAAATTCCATCCAGATGTTTAATTAACGTCTTGTCTTCTTGAGTGTATCCAAATGGTTTAACATCCTCTGTCCTAGGTCTCTGCACACTTTTATCATCCTCTGACTAAGTCTCTGTAAACTGTTATAACCCGCTGGCTAAGTCTCTGTACACAGTTATCATTCCCTGGCTAAGTCTCTGTACACAGTTATCACCCCCTGGCTAAGTCTATGTACACAGTTATCACCCCCTGGCTAAGTCTCTGTACACTGTTATCACCCCCTGGCTAAGTCTCTGTACACATGTATCACCCCCTGGCTAAGTATCTGTACACAGGTATCACCCCCTGGCTAAGTCTCTGTACACTGTCATCACCCCTGGCTAAGTCTCTGTACACAGTTATCACCCCCTGGCTAAGTATCTGTACGCAGGTATCACCCCCTGGCTAAGTCTCTGTATACTGTTATCACCCCTGGCTAAGTCTCTGTACACAGTTATCACCCCCTGGCTAAGTCTCTGTACACAGATATCACCCCCTGGCTAAGTCTCTGTACACTGTTATCACCCCTGGCTAAGTCTCTGTACACTGTTATCACCCCTTGGCTAAGTCTCTGTACACAGTTATCACCCCCTGGCTAAGTCTCTGTACACATATATCACCCCCTGGCTAAGTCTCTGTACACTGTTATCACCCCCTGGCTAAGTCTCTGTACACAGATATCACCCCCTGACTAAGTCTCTGTACACTGTTATCACCACCTGGCTAAGTCTCTGTACACTGTTATCACCCCTGGCTAAGTCTCTGTACACTGTTATCACCCCCTGGCTTAGTCTCTGTACACAGTTATCACCCCCTGGCTAAGTCTCTGTACACATATATCACCCCCTGGCTAAGTCTCTGTACACAGTTATCACCCCCTGGCTAAGTCTCTGTACACAGATATCACCCCCTGGCTAAGTCTCTGTACACTGTTATCACCCCCTGGCTAAGTCTCTGTACAGTGTTATCACCCCCTGGCTAAGTCTCTGTACACAGTTATCACCCCTGACTCAGTTATTTCTACACAGTTATTAATTGTTTGAGTGTTTCATTTAATTATTTGTAATGTATTAGAAATTATTATAGATTTTGTAACTGTTGATAAAATGCTTAAAATATTTGTAAAAAGTGCAATAATTACTTCTGTGTTGACTACAAAATGTTCAATTCAGGGCTCTGATAAGGTTCTGAGTACTACAAAACTCCCTGAATGAATCAGATAATGTTAGAAGGGGCACCAGGGACCACTTCCTGCACCCTTATAGCTGGAATAGTCACTACAGGACCCTAACTGTTTATGTGACTTAAAGCCCCTTTTACAAAAAAAATAAAAATCAGATACAAAAAAAGCCTGCAACATGTTGGGGACTGTAAAGTATACATTGAAAGGTATGAGAGAGGTGCTGTATACACCTGTACAAGTCGTACAAACGCTACGCTGATTTAACCCTAAGTATCTTATAGAAACCTTTCATTATCTGTCTGTGACGCAGGACAAAACAATCTAGGTGTATTTAAAGTTATAAATTACTCCATACATATTTCGTTTCTGTCTACATCAATCCTTGTAACTCCACTGATAAAAACATCCGCGTGTCTTACTGTATAAATCATTTGTACACATTCTTCATGCTTTACTTGAGTGAATGTTAAACATTTTCAAAACGTGACATGTTTCTATGAACTTGTATAAACCCATAAAATGTGCATTTCAAAAGCTTTCCAACGCATTCTGAACTTAAAAGCCCTCTGCATTCCTTTCCCTGATAACTTGCTGTAATGTTTGATTTCATTGGCTAACTATGACATAATTTGATGTAACAGTAGATATGATTGGTTGATACTTGACCCACATGACCTCGAGTTTTATTGTGGTGAATTCAAGTGTGTCTACATTAAGTGAAATGAGATTGAAGGGTATAAACTAATATACCGGTCACACATGAACATGAGATGATGTTTTCCTGTTTTGGGAAGATTTCTATATGTTGAATTAGGATTATAGATTAATATGACGACGCTATCTCCATTTTGAAGAGTTGTCGTCTGAACATTTACAATGTATGACAGCATTGTAAAACAACGATAGATGAACATCAGCGCGTAGAGATTAAGTGGTTATGAAAATCAGGAGTTATTCATGGATATATGAAATTTGTTCCAGCAAAATTGTGTTTAAATAATTCACATAGTGTATACATGTGTGATAAGATAGTTATTGCTGGATAAATGAAACATATGTGTGTATGAAATGTGGAAGGAATGTGTTATCCTTGGAGTACTGTACGCTGTTAATGTAGGCCCACCGAAGGTTCATATTTCGCTATCTACATATCATATTTAAATCGGCTGCATTTAATATTTGAAATTTAATATTTACTTAAGTACAATATTGAGGAAAATTATCAGTATAACTCTATAATGTTATTCTATATAATTATGCAGTTTTTACATCTACATTTTATTTCGTTATTATATAAAATATAATTACCATATATGATTTAGAAAATTTATGTATAATGCCTGTATTTACTTGTTTTGGATCATGAGCCCTTCAATGTTTTTAGGGTATATTTAGGGTTGAAATTAGGCCCAATCCCCTGAACTGTCAAGTAGAATATTTGCCGCTATTCGGTGTTAAATCACTTCTCAAAGCATTATTGAAGTGTTCAGACTGAAGATCAGAAACTTTGACATATCAGATATTTCCGTTGTTACCGACATGTCCTGATTTTACTTGTCCCCTATTTCCCCTGAACAGCCCTTTTTCCTCTCTCAAAAGACCTCGACCACTATTCCCCTAAAACTGAAAAAAAACTGCCCTTCTAAAAAAATTTTCAAATCTCAGTAATTCTTAACATCAACATAGACAATTTGTTATGATTTTTATTAGTCTTTAATATAATTGAATTAATTAATTTGATAGACCCTAATTTTTTAGTACAATTCTTGTATTTCCCGTTTATTGGCAGAACAATTAAATCTCAAATGATATTTTGATGCCATCATAACTGAGGGGGATATGCTAGGTCACTGTATGCTTTGGCAAAATATACTAGCAATAATACCGCCATGACCAGGCCTAATTAATTATAACTTAATTAATCTCTTCATGTACACGTTGTCTTACTTTCATTCTAAATGTTTTCAATGGAATGTTTTGATTAATTGTATGCATAAAAAATCTATGACAAATGATGGAAAGATGCGACATGAATATATAATTAATATCCAATTAAAGAACCAGTATGTAAGTTCATTAATACATTTACAAAAGTTCACAGCAGATGTTATCTGTTGATGTATTCTATAAGTATTAATATTTTAATTAACACAAGAATGAAGTTTTATTAGCGAAACATTTTACTTGTAAAAAATAAATTAGTGTAATGACAGATTAAAGTTGAATGTGTTTCGTTCAACTTGTCTTCATGTCGTGAGGAGTCTATCTACCTGGGGTCTGTAATGCTTACTGTACCACGCCCATATATGGGTATATCAACTATCTGAAGTCTCGTGTATTTCATATGAACTTAATCTCCTAACATCCAATTTCAACTTGATAAATTATTTTGTTTATATGTTGGCCACATAGTTCACATTCTTGAAATGTGTTTATTTAGTATTGAATCATTCCAGGATACGGTCTGATCTGTGTCACATGACTTTAGAATCGAATAATAATGTATAAACTTTGTGTGTGTTGCATTTTGTGTGAACCTTCATGCAAAAGTTTCCATCCTGAAAAATCTGGGTAAAGTTACTGTTTACATATTTAGTAAAAACAATAATATTTGTAATAATATATTTATTTTACTTGATGGCTTGTACCTATAAATACGTCTAAGAATGAATAATGTCCATATGGACTTCAATAAAAAACTACATACACTGCATGCAATGCGAACATTGAGTGAAATATTAACATGGACAAAATTGTGCTTTCGGTTAAAGCTTATTATATAATTTTGAAGTTATGAATAATACTTTTAGCACTATTTAACATGCTGCATTTTGAGAAATAATTAAATGTCAAAGAGTTAAAGAACTAATAGATTCTGAGGCCGGACCTGGATGGTGGAAACTTCATTTCTCAACAAAGTTATCAATTGTTAAATTTGATATAAGATTCTTGTTCCTAACATTGGTTACATGTAATTCATTACTTTCATTTCGTTCAAACTTTAGTTATGATGTAATATTTATTCTGCATGTTCTTGTTGCAAGGTAAGGAAATTTGACAATGCTACGCCTGTATAGTTCACAAAATGTGGCTACATTATGCAAGAATTTCAGCCGTTAAATGACGTCACGCTTTAAAATGCGTTCATTTAATATTTTGTTGTAAATTCTACATTTTAACCAAGCAACAAATTTTACTGTGATAATGTTAAATGACTTTATTTCAACATTAGATCTATCATTGATTTCAATAATGATTAAATATTTCATCTTTTGCGTGAGATGTTTATGAAATTTTGCATGAATTAAAAATAATTTATGGATTATTATTATTGAAACTAAATGCACACGAAGCGAAATAAGTTTACGGTAGATTTCATGGTGTATAGTGTTCATAATTAATGTATTACATCTTGACAGACAACCTAGTTTCACATTCTTGCTGGTAAAGTCAGCAAACAATACTTGGCCAACTATTTCATGTATCGGCTACTTGATGTTAACTCTTCATATATCAAGTGTTACAACTCGCATTTTTTATGATAAGATATGTCTAAATGTTTCTATGCATTGTCTGGTCCAGTATTATGTAGGAGACATTTCTAAGTCTTGGTTATAACCCTAATACAGCGGTCCATTTTTATGTTATTATAACAAATGTTTGGAAGATTTTTTGGTTTGCACAGAAATTACAGATACCTGTTTCAAATTTTAGACACAGGTGTGCCTTTGACAATTAACTGTTACCTCTTCAAAACAAGAAAATACAAAGCCTTTTTTTTCTCTTATCACAAATACAGTTTAAAGCATTTCTCGATATGTCTTCTACACGACGGACACTCCTCGGTTTTTCCCACGGTTTTAACGGCGCACGTTCTACACATCGTGTGGCCGCAATCTAGAACTAATTTTTTAATATTAACCGTACATATGCTGCAAGCTAACTCTTCGATATCGGTTTCTTCGTCCACGATATTCGGAATTTCTAGTCGTTTAGACGTTGATGTTCTTCAGTCCGCCGATATATAGACGGGCCCGCCGATTCCGGAGGTATATTGAATCTCGAAGTAACGGCTCTGGCTTGGTTTTGCATTAAACCCACTAGATTGTGTTGTACGAAGAAATTCGACGGCGGCGGCGCTTCCTCGTTTAACTTCTTAAGTCGGGAAACCTTGGCCATTAAAACCTCAAATTCTTTCCTAATAGAGGGCGTATTTCTACCTTGTCCATAATTTATCCCTCTAATGGGGGATAACGCCATCGGTACCCTGAACCCGGGCTCTTTCTTGAAAACCGGTATAACGTTCCATTGACCTTCAACCACGGATAAATGAACCATATAATTTAAAGTAGACATAACCGTATTATCGTTGATCAGACTCTTCGTTACGTAGACCATTATATATTTGGCGTAGTCGGTAACGTTTTCCAGTCGTCCCAATTCGTCGTATAGGCAAACTCGGACGTCATCTTGACCGCCCAATTCCTCGGCGTCTATCTTTAGTTGTTCGGCGCCGGCCCTGTCCACCCGCGAATACACGATAATAATATCGCACATTTTTTTGTTATAACTTTTTCAAAAACTAAATTCCTGGTTTTTAAATAACAACGTTTTTTGTTCGACGTGTCCTTCTTCTCCGACGCTCCTTTTAACTATAAACCGAGAGGCGGCGCGAGGCCTTTCGCTCGGGTGATTTCTTTTTATTTCGATTTTTCTTCGATTTCCTCCAGCGTTTTCTCCCTTTCCTACTCAAAGGTCCGGCCCTGTTTCTGTCGGCGAAATAATTCAACCCGGCGACGATATCCCTTATTATGTAAAGAGTACTGTCAATCAAATAATCTTCGGTAAGTTGCGGTACGGCGATAGTCGATCGTTCCCAATTTATCGGCGAGCTAATTCCGAGCGAGGCTCTCGTACGGATAAGGTCCGACAAGATTTTCGCTAAGACTGACGTTAGTTCTTCTTTTCGTTTTTCCTGTTCGTCTTTTTCGGAGTCTGGTTTCGGTGGTGTAACGTGATAATCAGGATCTATACAAGCTTTTAGTAAGCCGTTCTCGTGATACTCGCAGCCCGGTGGGTGATCGTGGACGGTTTCGTGACGTCGGTTTCCTAGAAACCGGTATTTATCGGCGTTCCCGTCCTCGTCGGACGATAATAGGTCTCTCGCTTTTGCCGAGTACGAAATCAAGACTGTAACTGCGACGAGCCACGCTGCCTTCATTGGATTCTTTTTTTTGCTCCTCACTGTTCTCTTATATACGAAATGCTAACTATCTATCCCCCTCGGTTCCCCTTTTTATAATATACCCCTCCGATAAAAATTGCGTTACATACGCGAAATAGCGTAGGGTTACCGCCCACTTTTTCCCCCTTGAGGCGCATACGCGAAGGAAAATTAACGTCCATTACGCGATACTCTACCGTAATTACAAAGTCTCTTTAAAAAAAGTTAAAAAGTCTCCCCACCACCTATTCCTATTTCCTTCTCGTACTCCCAACTCCAGAAAACCTCCCCCGAGAGTGTGGGTTTTTTTCTCTCTCTTTCTTCTCTTCTATCCTCTCTCGTTACGACACCGCCGCCCTCAGTGCCGGTTTTCCCGTCGTAATTTTACCGGGGAAAAAAGTATCGGCGCCGGTTTTTACCACCACCACTCTCTCGGAAGAGAAACCCATTTATCCTCGTAAAAAAAAAGGCAACTCAAAAAATCCGCCCGGAAAACGCCACCCGTTTTCTCCCTCCCGGGTTCCGGACGGAAGGCCTCTCGACACCCCCCCCCCAAGATTATCTACGAAGCCCATAGGAGTCACGTACAAAGAGTCGTCTGTCCCGATTCTCTCCCTTTTGTTTTATAATATTATCGTTCGCGCGAGCACCCCCCCCCCTTTTTTTTCTTTTTTTTTGTCAATAATTATTATTATAACTTTTTTTTATCGCTCTACTCTATATTTTCGCGGTCTCCCCCCCTCCCCTTAAAATCTCAGGCAGTCGTGCCGACCCCTACGGTCTCGACATCCTCGACATATTCTCCACGATACGCCGGTCCAGTAATGGTAATAACGCCGGTTCCGCGTCCCGCGTTCCGTAGCCCGGTAGATAATTCCGTCGTCCATAATTATAATAATAATGATATAATAATTATATAAAGAAGGAGGAAAGGAAGAGGAGAAAAAAATCCCCGTCCGTCTCCGTCGACCGCCTCGAATATAATAAAAAAAATAAATAAGACTACACGAAACTCGACGGCCCGAAACGGGCGTTATAAAAAAGACTACACGAAAACTCGACGGGCCAGAAACGGGCGTTATAAAAAAGACTACACGAAAACTCGACGGCCCGAAACGGCGTCCACGAAACTAGCCCCCCCCCCCCCCTGTTTCATTTAATCTGTTTCCTTATTATATTCCAAAATATGGATAAGATTTAAAAAAAAAAGGGGGGGGGTAAAACGAGAAACGTAGGGGGTGGGGGGTACGTAAAACCGATATCCGGAAGACGGGGTACCGGTACCCGGAGGAAAAAAATTCGGACGGCAAAAACGCGGCGGCGCCGGCGGGTAAAAAAATACGGCGGAAATCCGGAGGAGGAAAGGACACCGGCGCGCGGCGGGAAAATATAAAAATTGGTATATTCCGGTTTCCAACGACTATACGACTTTTTATTTTAATTTCCCCCCCCTTTTCCCGCCGCTTTCCCGCCGTCCCCGTTTTTGCCCTCCGGATTCCCCTCCGCTTTACGCAGTTTTTGCCCTCCCGGATTACGCCGTTTGTTTCCGGAGGCGCCGCCGAATACCGTTATCGTAACAAGCTCGAGCCCCAGATATTCGCCGTCGCGATCTTATTTCGTCGTCGCGATATTCTCCGTCGTCGATTTTTCCTTTTTTTTTCTTTCCCTTTTTTCCTCGAAAACCGTATATCCGTTTGTTAACGATTCTATCGACCAAATCCCGTTTCCCGGCGACAAATTCCTCGTACAGATCGTCGTCCACGGCCGAGACCCCCCCCCTTTTTTTTTATCGACTCGGGTCGTATCCGTAATTCCCGTCTTCCCGTTAAGGAATCCGCGGCCAGGACGTCGTCGCCGCTATTCTCGGATCGATAAAGACTCCGATCGGTACTCTCTTTCCCCCCGTATTGTATACGGTAAACTACGACGCATTTACCGTTAAGGCAACGTCCAATTTCAATTTTTCGGCGTCCGGATTCCCGTAAAGTAATAAAATAGTCGTTTATCTGGGTTTTTTTTTTCTTTTATCTTTCTAATCCCTACCCGGGAAGGGGAAAAAAAAGACTAAACGTCGAATAAAAGATCCCGGATAGTATCGCCGCCTTTATAAAAAAAAACCTTTTTTAGGCGGCGCCACCTATCGAGAAAAAAATTCGAAAAATAAAGAGGGGAGGGATAATAATAATAATAAAAGGGATAGTGGGAAAAAAACAGTTCGTGGTTCGGCGTTCTCTCTCTCCGGATTTCCCAATCCACTCGCCGTAACGGGGGGTGGGCCTTTTTTTTATATATAATACCGTTACGTGATATAGACTCTCTTTAATTTTATATACGTTTCCGGATTTTTTAAAAACCTTCCTTTCTATTACGGGAATACCGGCGATAGAAGAAAATAGGGGAAGGGAAATGTTTGGCCCCCCCTTTTTTTTGCAATTATTTTGAAAGACCCGGAAAACCGGTAAAAACAATATCGGACCCCGGAACCGGGGTTTCTCGAACCCAGTATTTTTGTTCTGGCCGACTTTTATGGGTAACGGAGTCGATATACGCGAAGAATTTGCGTACGGACCCTTCGTTACGCTCATTTTTTTTAAAAATAGCGGACCTAAGATCGTAATACCCTTTTTCCCTCCCCGTTTTTTTAGTTTCGACGCATGCGCGAAATCAAAACCACGTAGGTCGACCAATAAAAACCCGGGGTGGGCGTGGTTTTAAATCGAATTTTGAAATAATAAGATCACGAGGGGGGGTTTTTTTTCTCAGATTAAAAAAACCTGCGAAAGGAGGAGGAGCCTTTTTTTTTTCGTAGTCTTTAAAACCCGGGTTTTCGGGTCTCAGTATCTTCACTTTATTTTTCCATTTTAACGGAGACGACAATAATGGGAACCAGTAACAGTAACAAGATATGCGGGGAATACGTCGAAAAGGCGGCGACGCAAATTTCGGAGGCTCAGGAATCGAGGGCGCCGACTCCGGAAACCTACGACCATCAACAACGACTATTATCCGAGGCTTCGAGACCTCCGGCGCTTAACCCGTATTTGAATGAAGTTATAACGGGCGGAAATTTGGGCCGCGAAATCACGGAGAGCGACACCGAGAGCCGAGATTCGGTAGCCGGCGAAACGGCGCCCGAAGGAGGATATTGTTTTTACCGGTTTTCCGGGTCTTTCAAAATAATTGCAAAAAAAAGGGGGGGCCAAACATTTCCCTTCCCCTATTTTCTTCTATCGCCGGTATTCCCGTAATAGAAAGGAAGGTTTTTAAAAAATCCGGAAACGTATATAAAATTAAAGAGAGTCTATATCACGTAACGGTATTATATATAAAAAAAAGGCCCACCCCCCGTTACGGCGAGTGGATTGGGAAATCCGGAGAGAGAGAACGCCGAACCACGAACTGTTTTTTTCCCACTATCCCTTTTATTATTATTATTATCCCTCCCCTCTTTATTTTTCGAATTTTTTTCTCGATAGGTGGCGCCGCCTAAAAAAGGTTTTTTTTTATAAAGGCGGCGATACTATCCGGGATCTTTTATTCGACGTTTAGTCTTTTTTTTCCCCTTCCCGGGTAGGGATTAGAAAGATAAAAGAAAAAAAAACCCCAGATAAACGACTATTTTATTACTTTACGGGAATCCGGACGCCGAAAAATTGAAATTGGACGTTGCCTTAACGGTAAATGCGTCGTAGTTTACCGTATACAATACGGGGGGGAAAGAGAGTACCGATCGGAGTCTTTATCGATCCGAGAATAGCGGCGACGACGTCCTGGCCGCGGATTCCTTAACGGGAAGACGGGAATTACGGATACGACCCGAGTCGATAAAAAAAAAGGGGGGGGGTCTCGGCCGTGGACGACGATCTGTACGAGGAATTTGTCGCCGGGAAACGGGATTTGGTCGATAGAATCGTTAACAAACGGATATACGGTTTTCGAGGAAAAAAGGGAAAGAAAAAAAAAGGAAAAATCGACGACGGAGAATATCGCGACGACGAAATAAGATCGCGACGGCGAATATCTGGGGCTCGAGCTTGTTACGATAACGGTATTCGGCGGCGCCTCCGGAAACAAACGGCGTAATCCGGGAGGGCAAAAACTGCGTAAAGCGGAGGGGAATCCGGAGGGCAAAAACGGGGACGGCGGGAAAGCGGCGGGAAAAGGGGGGGGAAATTAAAATAAAAAGTCGTATAGTCGTTGGAAACCGGAATATACCAATTTTTATATTTTCCCGCCGCGCGCCGGTGTCCTTTCCTCCTCCGGATTTCCGCCGTATTTTTTTACCCGCCGGCGCCGCCGCGTTTTTGCCGTCCGAATTTTTTTCCTCCGGGTACCGGTACCCCGTCTTCCGGATATCGGTTTTACGTACCCCCCACCCCCTACGTTTCTCGTTTTACCCCCCCCCTTTTTTTTTTAAATCTTATCCATATTTTGGAATATAATAAGGAAACAGATTAAATGAAACAGGGGGGGGGGGGCTAGTTTCGTGGACGCCGTTTCGGGCCGTCGAGTTTTCGTGTAGTCTTTTTTATAACGCCCGTTTCTGGCCCGTCGAGTTTTCGTGTAGTCTTTTTTATAACGCCCGTTTCGGGCCGTCGAGTTTCGTGTAGTCTTATTTATTTTTTTTATTATATTCGAGGCGGTCGACGGAGACGGACGGGGATTTTTTTCTCCTCTTCCTTTCCTCCTTCTTTATATAATTATTATATCATTATTATTATAATTATGGACGACGGAATTATCTACCGGGCTACGGAACGCGGGACGCGGAACCGGCGTTATTACCATTACTGGACCGGCGTATCGTGGAGAATATGTCGAGGATGTCGAGACCGTAGGGGTCGGCACGACTGCCTGAGATTTTAAGGGGAGGGGGGGAGACCGCGAAAATATAGAGTAGAGCGATAAAAAAAAGTTATAATAATAATTATTGACAAAAAAAAAGAAAAAAAAGGGGGGGGGTGCTCGCGCGAACGATAATATTATAAAACAAAAGGGAGAGAATCGGGACAGACGACTCTTTGTACGTGACTCCTATGGGCTTCGTAGATAATCTTGGGGGGGGGGGTGTCGAGAGGCCTTCCGTCCGGAACCCGGGAGGGAGAAAAACGGGTGGCGTTTTCCGGGCGGATTTTTTGAGTTGCCTTTTTTTTTACGAGGATAAATGGGTTTCTCTTCCGAGAGAGTGGTGGTGGTAAAAACCGGCGCCGATACTTTTTTCCCCGGAAAAATGTCGATTATTTGATAGTCTAGTCGGATCTATATTAAACTACAATGCATCCATCTGGGGTTATCATGACGCTAAACTCGTAGAACAAATTCATTGTAAATTTTTAAGAAAAGTTTTAAATGTTAAAAAATCAACAAACTTAGACGGGCTTTACGGAGAACTAGGGCGTTATCCTATGAAAACTGCGAGACAAATCATAATGATTAAATATTGGCTTAATGTACTGAAATCAAAAAATCCTTTGATCATTAACATTTATAAAATGCTGTCAGAAGATGCAAATAATGGACTGTCATACAGTGGGTTAAATTGGGCTTATCATATAAAATTATTATTAGATGTAAACGGTCTAGGAAATGCCTGGTTATCACAAATCCAAATTTTATTAACTATAAGGCTATTAAACAAAGAATACTGGATGTTTTTAAACAAATTTGGTATACTAATATAAATAACTCGAGCAGATTATCTGAATATCGTTTATTTAAACATGATTTTGTTATGGAAAAATATCTTAATATTAATATTGATCAGAAATATCTAATTGTCCTTTCAAAATTTCGACTATACTCAAATAACCTAACAATAGAGACTGGCAGATATAATAATTTAGAAAGACAACATCGTATCTGCCCACAATGTAATATGCAAGTTATATTGTTTTATAATCTGTGTTTGAAAATAAAAGTTCTGTTCTGTTCTGTTCTGTTCTAGAAAATCAGTACCATTTTTTGTTAGTATGTCCTAAATATAGACAATTAAGATTGGCCAACTATCAAAAAATTTGAAATTCTTATGTCCACAAAATCAATCAAATTAATAGGTAACTTAGCAAAATTTTTATTTTTCGCTTTTAAAGAAATAAATTAGAACTATAAATACGTTGAAAATACTGTTAATACATGTACTTACTTCCAAATATGAAATCTTGTTCTTGAACAAAAACTTTTTCACCACTTATACATGTACATTTGTTTATTTGTTTGTTTGGCTATATTTACGTAATATTTTATGCCAATAAACTATATGTTATGTTATGTTAAGTATATTGTCTTATCCAGTGTCAATTATACTATTACATGTATCTACTTATTATTGTAAAAACACATTGAGCAAACTGTAAACAATGCTATTGTTATTACAAATTTCTGATTTAAAACGTGCTAATTGACACCTCACACCTCCAAGTTAAATTAATTAATAAATCAGTTAATTGTATTAAATGTCATTCTATACCAAACACACTTCTTTATATTCAAACATTAAATTAATAATGAGATGTTATAATTATTATATTCAATGTACATTATACTAGGAATAATATTCCTAGGTATCAAACAAGAAGAATAAATTTAATTATATTTGCTTAATTTACTCGTAATTCAATTATCCGCTAAATTTATTAGATACAAGGCCAATGCAATTTGTTAAAAATCCGTTTAATCCTTAGTTAGGGTTAAATATTTAATGACCAAAGACAATATTTGACGATTTTCTTTTAAATTTGATTGTCCGTAGTTATATATGCCCAAGACTGTAATTGTTCTAAATTTTCAAAGGTCATACACAATGATTTATGACAGTCCACGATCCTTACCAAAAATTAGTAGAAACCCACAAATGTATAATTAAAGATCCAACATAAACAGGTATGGTAATTGACACTCTCAATATAAGTAAAAAAACAACTAATCATTAAAACAAATATTCAATTATGGAGCAATTTAAAATGAGTTTGATATGTTATAAAAAACTCAAATGCATAGATAAACACATGTTAAGATGTCGATTAAAATTTTTGCGATCTTTCAATTCGAGTTACATGAGAACTGATAGAGAAAATTTAAGAAAATATGCTTGTTCAGTTATTAATTTCATAGACGACAATAATTATAGGTATTAAAGTTAATCCGTAATTATCAATGCCTCGGGCTTATAAGAACGATGGTCAAAGTTTCAAGGGTAATTAAACAAGGATAATTAGCGCATAGTACTGCAGTAAGATATTTACCTCCAAGCAAAATGATGAATGGAAATGTTAAAATAATAAAATGTATTACCATTTTTAACACGTTATTTACAAGAAAAAGACTTGAATATGGCTGTGAGTGTAAGGTTGAACGACAAAAAAGAACATATAATAAAGACAATAGTGACTATTGGGAAAGTAGAATTTACATGTCAAGATCGGCCAAAAAACTTATGATAAATAGGGAAATTGAAATCGCGCATGAAAATCACCAACAAGAAAGGAGTCAGCACAAAATTAAGAAAGAAAGAAAAATTAATTGATTTACTGAAGAGCGTTATGAATTAAAATTAAAAGTGGAATAAACTTAAATATGCAGGAGTAGGGAAGTTAAATATATAACGTCACACTTTAAAATGAGTTTGTGTGGGCCGTAAAATATAAATGTATATTGATAGTCATTAAAATATGTGTACAAGCGTTTGCTATATATTAAATAATAGAGACATATTATGTTTGAAATCTGAGATGTAAGATAGGTATATATAGTCTCTGTTGCAATGTATAAAAATAACGACAATTATAAAACATAAAAATACACTTCTGTTTTCTTATGTATAAATATCCCGTTAAAACCACTATAACTTAAAACACGGTAGGCCTAATACTATTGCTAATCCGGTGTTTATGACTCTGGGGTTTTATGACCCTCATTAATGACTTACGATTTGCAACAGTAGCGATCGATTGCTTCCATTATCGATTAAATTTATCGGGTATTATGTGAGAAGACGGATTGTTGGATATGTTGATTGAATGTCGAAGGCGGATGTGGTCATTAAAAAAAACAGAGGAGAATGCTTTTTCTATAGTCCAGTGCTCCAGATAAGAATTGACTGAATTGGGTGAAAACTCATTAAAATTAAACTAATTGAGTGAAATTGTATGATCGCCGAATAAATTAGGTGATCTTCAATCAGTAAGTTTACAATAATTGAGTGAAACATGGAAGCTTGTCAAATTAAAGTAATTCTAAATTATCTTATGCCTTAACTTGATTTTTATTGGAACATTTCGTGATTTTCACTATCAGTATTTATCAAATGTTGCTGCCAGCAACTTTTTATGTCTTGTCTATTTTATTCTTGTTATTAAAGTTTAAACAATGCATCTCATTATCAAGTATTCATAATTCAAAATGAAAGATGAAGACAATGTATACTCCCAAACACAAGTCAATCAGTGCAAGAAGCAAAATATGTTTAAACAATCGGCTATACATAAAAACTAGGCCCTTTAATATGTACGCGAGTTATCTATCTATCTGTTTTTGTCAAACCACTTACGAGGACGTAGACAATTGTGCGCGTCAAGCCGCTGAGAAAAGTTAAAAATAAGTAAAAGTATAATCAACAAAATGAAAAGTATGAATGGTAATAAAATGATATTAACAGTTTAAACAGGTGGGAATGGAGTCATGGTAAGATTGCATGTATGTTCAATGTTGCTAGTTACAACATTAAACTGTACCAATGTTTTGAGACATGGTATATGAGGGAGTAGACTGTTCCAATGATGAACAGTCCGGGGAAAGAATGAGTATTTGAAGTAATCTTTGATTGCAAGAATTAGTCTGTACGACAGAGTATGGAAGTGACGGGATGTTCTATTTAGAGGGATGAGATAACCTTGGATGGGAATTGCAACCAAATCATTTGTTATTTTGTACATAAGGGACAGTCTAGAGTCAATGCGTCTGAAGTCTAGCCTGCGCCACGTCAGACTATCTAGCATTTCCGTAACACTAGATGTGCGTCCAAAGTCAGACATAGCCCAGCGGGCTGCCCTTCATTGGACAGACTCTAGCTGATTTATAAGGGACTGGGAAAAGGGAGACCATATTTCTGAACCATAATCCAACTGGGGTGGCACTAGGGTCTGGTAAGCCATGGATTTAAGTGGGGTCGATTTTGTCTTTAAGTTTCTATGAAGAAAGCCTAGAGTTTGATTCGCTTTTGTAGTTGACCTATTTATGTGGGTGTCCCATGTTAGATCACTGGAGATATCTACTATTGCTGAGGTGACATATTCAAGAAGGGTATTATGAAGGAAGTATTGTGAGGGAATAGTATGTTTTCTCCTGGTGATGTGGATGACTTGGCATTTGGAAGGATTGAACTCCATATCCCAGTCGACCTCCCACTGTTCAAGTAATTTCAGATCATTTTGAAGAGATCGGGACTGTTTAACCGTAGCGAGGGCCATGTATACTGCAAAGACTTTTGACTGAATGTTTTGTAGGAGATCATTTATGTATGCGAGGCAGGGGTCAGAAACTGGGATCAGATCAGAGCTTGTACCATTAAGGATAACGAACTGTTGGCGATTATCAAGGAAGCTCTTTATCCATTTAAGGATTTGACCTCGTATTCCATAGTTATGGATTTTAAGAAGGACTTTCTCATGGCTCACTTTATCAAATGCCTAGCTAAAGTCTAATAGAATCAGGTCAACTTGTTCATTGTTGTACACTGATTTAACAAGGTCATCAACCAGCATTTATACACAGACAATGAGCACCAGTCTCTGACGCATTCAAATTAATTTACATCATGACAACTTCAGTAAACAGGGAATCAGTTTATCTGGCTTTTTCCTGTTTAACAATGTAGGAAAGCAGAAATAGCTTTGAGAATACTCACGTATTAACTTCGATTTGAGTATAAGCGAAATTATTTGCGTAACGGATACGCTTAAATAATAAAAACACAATTATTTGTTTTCCGTGTTTTTTTAAAAAATGCCCATATAGAACTATGAAGAATTTTAAATTAGTACAACTTTTTATCCGTTAAAGATATCAAATAAATGCAAACGGTTTTGGAATGTTTCAATAATTCCCATTCATTAAAATATTTTACCTTTTATTTGAAATAAATGTTCTCATAAACCATTATTATTTCTCTGTCAATTGGTATTTACTTTGTGAAAATATTTAAAGAGGAAAATGGTATTTTTTACACTTTAAAATTATATAGTATGTTTTTTACCACGTTCGGAAATGTTCGGAAGACCATCCGAGTATGACCGAGTATGACCGAGTATGACCGAAGTTGTATGGCACTTGATCTCAGGATGGTCACACTTGGGGTCCAGCAGCGATTATAAAAGCTGTTAATTATCAATAAGTGCGCTTTATAGGGAAGAATTTGGGGGAAATGTGACCTTTTATAGAATAGCCTCGAAATAAAATATTGGTGTGGTTCATTACAGGGTGACAATAGATTGACTTTTTATTATGTAAAGGTGTGAAACTTAAAACAGTATAATTCGACTACAATAAATATATTTTTATATGATATTGTTTAACTTTATATTTAAATGCGAAAATTATGATATTAATGCTATTTATACAGATGTTACAATTATTTAGACAAATAGCCTACATAACTTATATAAAATAAATTTCAAAGTATATTTTTATAAGTTTTATATCGTTTTTGCAAGATAGATAATTCCATGAATAATAAACATTTGATACTTATTCACTTCAATAGTATGACAGATTAGCCTAATTTGTTTGAAAAAAATAATTCAATATTTGAAAATTAATGCGTCCAGATTTTATTCCTAAAACATTGACTAGTCAGGATCTGATTATAGTGCCCAAACATGCTTTTTAATTGAATGTTTATTTGCAAATATATTAAACAAATACCCGAATATAAAGAATGACAAGAACAATATGGATGGGGGAGGTGGTAAACATATACTTTCTTCTTGTTCTTTAGTGTTTTCTGTCTTCTTTATCTGTTTTTTATACTTTTTCCTGTTCACTGTTTTCCCAGGTTTTAGATACGTGTACTTCCGCCGGAAGTCGCTCAAGGTATGGAATATTCTCGACCAATCAGAATATAGCACGAATGTTAGAATATTCTCGAGTATCGCGCGATTTGATTTCATACGGGTTTCTATCCGGAGCGTTGTACTTCGTGTTTTCGTATCACTATCGATAGACTATTTATTAAACGGGGATGTGTTTGCATATTATAATTTTATAAACAGATGTAAGGGGGTGTGTACGTCTGAAATTGGTATGTTCACCTGAGGCTAAGAAAAAGTATTAATCTAGTAATCCACATCGGCCTTCGACATTCGGCAGAATTTGTAATTTGTAGTTTTGTTGTTTAAAATAAGCCGATTTCTGTTCTGAAACGCGTCAATAGAAACAGAAATAGAAAGTCGTCTTGTGAAATGAAATGCGATTCTGATGATTTGAAAACACCATAAAGCTATAAGAGAAAAATTACCTTTGTTATACTGGTCCAGTCAATCTCATTTTCCACAATACATCCTTTTATGGTTGATATCAGGTTATCCTCGATTTAATCATTTTACCCTTACTATCCTACTATCCAATTAATATTCCTGTTATCAGTGTTCTCTGGCAATAGTCCAAACATTTAGCAACACGTACTTGACTAGTTGCTTTTCTACCCGGTATAGAGGGGATCACGACTATAAAACTTAAATATCATTAAATAAGTACATGTAATGTAATTCAACGTCCTTCAATCGAAATAATTCATTCCCCTCGTAGCTGTTTAGGGAAAAACAATTAAGTAGTACGTTTTATTCACAATAATAAACGTCTATTAACTATATTAACTTCGTCGACCAATTGAAACGTTTATCTAAAAATAGAGAGCCACTCAGAAACGTTCAAGTGCTCTATTTTTATATACAGGGTATTACGTTAGTCGTTATAAATAGACGGGTTTTCTGAAAACGAAAATAACGATTGTTTGGCGAGATTTTATCGTTTTTCGGAAACTACACGTAATAGTTCAGCAATTTATTATTAGACATGACTTATGGTATGAATTATTTTTAGACAGTTTAACAATATAGCGACTAAGCCCAGCATTTTACTGGTTTCAAGTAAAGCCAAACTTTAATACAGCATGTAATTCATAATTAAAAATGTCCGCAGTTAGATAAATGTTCTCCCCCAGCATGATATATCACAGTGTATAACCCGGTGTGACTTCCGCGGAGTGATGTGACTTCGACAGAGGGAAGCGTTCCAGACAGATGAGTAGTGCTGTTCATTTTCTGACCAATAATTCGTAATTTCAATGTTTCTGTAGGATCTTTTATCGTCCTAACGACGGTGAAAGTCTAAATTTACTATAAAAACAATACAAAGCGATATCGTTGCGGAATAAAGCTAGTATCGTCCGTTTATATTTGATATATTGAACAAAAATGTAAAAAAATGCCTTAAAATGCTCGATTAAAAAAGTTTTTGCGGTATAATTGAATAGTTTTACTCCATATATCTGAACATATACCATTTACGAACAATTGTCGGAAGTCACATCGGGTTATTCACTGTGTATATGACCTGTGGCCAGACAAGATATTAACTTATGAGCATGTGAAGTAAGAAATGAACAGAATGAGACTTTGGGTTTTGTTTGTTAATTTGATTTTAAAAGTCCGGTATTCACAGCATTTAATGCAATATTTTTGAAAAAGAACGATAAAGCGTGTTCACAAAACTTGTATATTTGTAGCCCTGTAATACTACACTTTTTATTGTTTTCTCTGATCAATGCATCGAGTTTTTGTAAGAAACAGTAGAATTATTTGCCAAATTCGCGTGACTATAAGAAACTTCAAAAGTCTAATGGGAATGTATATATGTAACTTTGTACATGAACGCAACAGAACAGACATTATGATTATTAAATAGAATATTTTGTCATATCAACAACAAACAGTTTTCTCTAAAGTCTAATGGGAATGTATATATGTAACTTTGTACATGAACGCAACAGAACAGACATTATTATTATTAAATAGAATATTTTGTCATATCAACAACAAATAGTTTTATTAAATAAAATCTTATGGCAAAGTGAGTGCTTATTGATACAAATAAATTTATTCTAAGTTACATATGATTTAAATGAGCAATATTTCAATTTTTAACATGTATACACCCTTTCAATTAATCGATTAAAGTCACCTAAGAGTTGCGTCCCCTACCGGACGTGACGTAATGCGAGGATAAAAATATTTCCAAAACGGCCAGTGCTGCTTACTTACGCTGCACATCAACAAAAGTTTATGCGTTGCGCAAATTTATTAATGTTTTCGTAGAAATCGGACATTTTATTTGTTAAAGTAGAGCTATAGAGAAAGTATTAGGTTACAATATATTAAAGTTTTTGCATTAACAGCATTCAAAAAATCATAGGTAACGAATTAACGCTGCACACGGGGAGCGTAATTTTTTCACATACTCGCGGTTAGTTTCCTATAAATTCTCTGATTTTCACAACAAGTACCATATATTTAACTTACCCCAATGCAAAAAGCAATCGTTTAAGATGACAAAT
Source organism: Mactromeris polynyma (assembly GCA_032209605.1). Lineage (NCBI taxonomy): Eukaryota > Metazoa > Mollusca > Bivalvia > Venerida > Mactridae > Mactromeris > Mactromeris polynyma. The sequence goes on from JASFXZ010000003.1 coordinate 27,346,653, forward strand.
CCTCAAAAAATATGTGGTAAATATTAAAAGTTATTCCATAAACGGTGATCAAACAATCCCAGTTAAAGAAATTTTCAGAGCATTAATGCTTCATAACTTTTTCAAAACAAGTCGGTAATTTTCCGCTTCATTTTTTGATATTTTCATCGAAGTATAATTGTACTTAATACACTTTCATGTCAATAAAATATTTTAAAAAGGCTGCTGTGAAGAACAATCAAGGCTTACATAATCATGTAAATGTGTAAAGATCAACTTAACAAATGATGCAGATCACGCCAGCATGTCATGTTTTGTCGTCTATTTTACCCAGCACAAGCGTGCGCAAAATATAAATTAAGTAGGTCAAATCAATGTCTTTATTGTCTGTGTGAGACAAGGGTTTTGGCATCAATTTAATTCTGAACATGAATTAACATTCAAAAATGTCGGAAGAGGCTGGCTAAATCTTTGAAGTATAAATATTTTTGGGTGACAGACAGTTGTAATCTCATTGTGTTTATTACAAATTGAGATCACAGACTGATATGACCTAATCATTTCAATTATCAAAGGCACTAATTCTATCAAACAGGAAATAGCAATATGAATTAACACATATAATAAAGATCTCCTGGGGTTTTATGACTGTGTTTTTACAGCTGACACCTAGGGTAATTTTCAATTACAGTAGTGACCAGTAGAACTGATCTGCCGAGGGCGTGGTTTATGAATTGCAAAACAATAGGCATCCACCAATTAAATTAATTAAAATACAAGAAAGGCAATTAATAACTGTCAATTATCAATTCATACGAGAACACAGAACTTGTTTAAACATTGAAACTAAATGGCCAGCCAGCCACGAAAGACGTCTAAAAATAATTAATGGATTATAGCGCTATGTCCCGTTTTCAGAAGAGATTTCTTTTAAAAGTGACTATAAACCATCTATATTTAATGTGAGTAGGAATAACCAAACAGACAGTGAGTTAATATTTTATTTTTACATAAATATATTGTTTTAGAGAGTGCGTCTGCTGATAACATTGTATCGATGCGCCATATCTGGCGTAGCGCATCTGTGGCATCAAAGACCTAAATACCACAGATGCGCTACTCGGCCAGATATCGTAAACTCTCGCGGCAAATAAAATCTCGCGAGAGCAGGTTACTAGATATGGCGCATCGATACAATGTTAACGGCAGACGTAGTCTAAAAACAATATAGTGTTGTCAAAATAAAATATGAAACTCTGTCTGTTTTGTTATTCATACTCAGATTAAATATATGTTGTTTATAGTTACTTTTAAAGGAATGTCTTATGAAAATGGCACATAGCGCTAAAATCCATAAAATAGTTTAGACATCTTTCGCGGCTGGCCATTTAATTTCAATGTTTAAACAATTTCTGTGTTTTCATATAAATTGATAATTGACAGTAATAAATGAATGTTCTTGTGTTTTAATTAATTTGATTGGTCGATGCCTATTGTTTTGCAATTCATAAACAACGCCCTCGGCAGATTAGTTCTTCTGGTCAATGCTGTAATTGAAAATTGCCCTAGGTGTCAGCTGTAAAAACACGAGAGTCATAAAACCCCAGGAGATCTTTGTTATGTGTTAATTCATACTGCTATTTCCTGTTTAATAGAATAAGTGCCTTTGATAATTGAAATGATTAGGTCATATCAGTCTGTGATCTCAATTTGTAATAAACACAATCGGGTTTCAACGTCTGTCATCCAGAAATGTTCATATTTCAAAGACTAAACCAGCCTCTTCCGACATTTTTTAATGTTAATTCTTGTTCAGAATTAAATTGCTGTCACCACCCTGTTACACAGACAATTCAAAGTTTCAAAGTTTATTGGCATAACGGCAAAGATAATTGCCTTTGGCCATTTACAAACTTTATGGCAGAGGCACACAACAAAAAATAAATAAAAAAAATGGAGAAAGTAAACAAAATGAGTATGAGATTTACATAACATAACATGAATATAAATTAGCACAATACATATGTAGCATTCAATAATATCAAGAAGCAGTCATTAATTGGAGGGTATTTTGTCTTATAGACATACATTCTTTAATAAATTTACATAAATTAGACATTTTCTTCATATTTGTGGAGTTTAACAGAGATTTGAATTTGTTCATATTTGGCCAAGAGATATGGCCGAGGTATTTAGTACGTAAGTTTCTATAACAATTACAACACATAAGGAAATGGTATTCATTCTCAATAACATCAAAGTTACAACATTTGCAGAATCTATTTTCTCGTTCAATACCATTAAATCGACCTTGTTCAATTTCAAGGTTGTGTGATGACAGTCAAAAACGAGCAAGTGTTTTAATAAAGTTCTCATTGCGTAATCTAGTAATAGAGTTTTCACAGGTAAAATGTTCTTTAAAAATAACATATGTTGAAAGTTTTGGCATTGAATTGATCTTAACATGCCATTCTTGTATAAACTGGTCTCTAATCCTACTCCAAAGACCTAAATACCATTTAGGTCTTTGCCTACTCTTTAGGAGAGGAAAGTAGTTAATATTTGTATCAAAATTATTTCTAAGAAAATTAAAACCAAGATGATCTATCACCGAGTTCATACGAGAGGCCCAACAGGGGCCATTTATGTTTAAACAAAGATCATTATACATGAGATACATTGGTGAATCAGTATATTTTCATAATTTTCGTCCAATATTTTATTGAACGCTCTTTGCAAATTACAGAAAGTGGAAAGCGACCTAACTCCCCATAAAGAGCATAATTCGGAGTTTGTTTTTTAACTCCTAATAAATATTTCAAAAATCGGACATGAAGTTTATCAACATCTTTATAATTATATATTCCCCATATTTCAGCTCCATATAGCAATATATACATTGATTTGAACTACTAAATTTTTATTTTTCACACCCTTGTGCTGGGGAAAATAGACGACTTGTGTACACAAACATGACATGCTCGCGTGATTTACATCATTTGTTTAATTAATCTTTACACAATTTTAAGATTATGTGAACACAGATTGTTTTTTACAGCAGCCTATTAAAATATTTAATTGACACGGAAGTGTGTTGGTACAATTAGAATTTGATGAAATATCCATAAATGAAGCGGAAATAACCGACCTGTTTAGAAATATAGTTATGACGCAATAATGTTGTTAGGTCTTTTTTTGGAGTAGAGAATTATTTACTTATATTAACTTTTTATCATTGAAAGCTTCTTTAAGAAAATAATGGTTTCAAAACTGTCCAAACTGTGTTTTGAAATGCAATACAAAATGGCGACGTCTAGCAGTTTTCAAAATCTCGCGCACCTGTTTCGTTTCTCGGATCGTCGAGTGAACGAACGAGACTTCGTTCTATGGTCCAAACTAGTAGCGCATCTATGGTATTTAGGTCTTTGGTGGCATTGAGGTCTTTGGCTATATCCATGTTCTTTCATATGTCGGTCCATGACTGAAATGACGAAAAATATGTATGGTTCTTCTTCAGACATGCGTACGATTTCACATTAACATCAAAATACGGTCTTCCAAGTCCATAACGACTGAGTTTGTGAAATAAAAATTCCCAGTATGTCGCAAAATTATGTGACAAACAAATATTAAGCATCTAACTAAAGCAATTTCGCAAAATCCATTAGGTATAAGTTTTTTTATATATCTCAAAATACATCCTAAAACAAATTACATCTGTAACATACCTTATCTTTCATTCCATCGCCGAAAAATTGGTTACGTCGCCATTTCACGCTCTAAATATTACCGTTATAGTAATTGTTTATCCTCTAATGACGTCATCGAAGGGCAGATAATTCTATTTACGGTATAATTGAAAGGGTGTATAGGTATAGATATTTGTGTATAAGAATGAATACTAAATATAAGCAGCAATGGAATAATATTTTAGTGTCTAAATGTTACTTGATAATAAATACATGTTTATATAACTGTACGTGAACAGGAGAAGATATTTATTTTTACTTGTGAATTCTAAATCTAACATATAGAATTAAAAGAATGTTGAATAAATGTCCCAGCTGTGTTAGCAAAATTAGAAAGCGTTGAAGGTTTTTTCTCTAAACTATCCTTCTCATCTGTTTTATAGGTTGCAATTTGTACATAGAAACTAAAATTTAATGATTTGATTATTGATTGTGAGTTTTCAATTACATTTGTTAATGCTCTATATTTGGCATAGTTACATAAAATTGTACAATATCTAATGCAATATTACTGACAAAGATTACTTACCAGTTCTACAATTCCTGTGTTGCCACCTGTCACAAGATTCACAAGCTACAGCATGTTGCCGAGGCCGCACTTCTTTCCCACAATGTATGCACGGAAAATGCATTCCAATGTATTAAAGTCCAATATTTCCAAAACAATTCAAATAAATAAACACAAAAATCACCTCGCATATATATAACACAGAAAATTTACATGTACATAGCGTCCAATATTTCCAAAAAGTATTCACTAAATCATAAACACAATATCACCATAGTTTACTTAGAATTGAGATATGAAATAATATTTGTTTAGGTATATATAGGAAAATGGGCAATTATGTAGGTATGTGTTTGTTGCAACCTTGTAATGGAAACCATGCGAAAACAATTACTGAATTAGTGAGTAACAGATAATTGATATAAATAACATGTATTTAATGCATTTTGTTTGCATAGTTTAAAGAACATCAAATAAATTAATTAGTTTGACAAGATAATGTATACTGTCTTAATACCAATTACAATGCAAACTTTTACTTTTGAAGTTAAAGTCAAAAGAAGATGAAATACAAATGTTTTTAATGACTGAACATCAAACATAACTTTAAACGTAATTAAAAATAATTTAATCAACTTAATAAGTTTCATCAATTTATAAAGTAAAAATGTGCAAGTGTGAACAACATAACTGATTTGAATTTATAACTTATTTAATTATATTTATCATAATAATTTTACATTATATATCTGATTTATAATATTTATATTGGGGGTGAAACGTCTTCAATGTGATAATATTACTTAGACGTTTCACCCCCAAAATGGGAGTGAAACGTCTTGGGGTGAAACGTCTTGGGGTGAAACGACTTGGGGGTGAAACGTCTGACAACCATTGTGCGCATGCGCAGACCGGCGGGAATCTATGTCGGAAACGAACGATTGTGCGTTGTAACGTCATTATTGATTTTGTAGGCTACAAAAGCTAAATTAAGGTATGTGATTTTGTTGTATATTATGATTGATGTCATTAACTAATCTTTTCAACTGTATAATTATTGAATTTTATCGTTTCAACATTGTGGTTGACCCATCGCGTGGTTGACCTACATTTTATTTGTTAATGTTATTGTTATGATGCAGCCAGCATTCGTCTCTGTGCTCTGTTTAATATTTTTGCAGTATTTTCCCTCATTCATAAGTCATGTATCGTTCAAACATGCGTGATAATTAACATCTAAACGTTTAAACTCGCAGGTTGTATTAAATACACTGATCACATGTTCTAACCTTACGGCGATTTTCCGAAAATGTACTTTCAGTTTCAACTTTCAATTTCATTATTACATGCAGACATGTGTCTAAGTACATAAGCGTCGACTCGATTTAGCATATTCCTGTATGACCTCCAATACTTGGAAATGACCCTGGCCTCGGATATGAAATTGCAATGACTTTCAATTTTAAAAGTCCACGGTAAACACTGCCAATGATAGATGGAGAATCTCAATTAAGATAATTGTCTGATGGGTTTCCAGTCAACTCGTACGTCGGTCAACTCGTACCGTGGTCAGCTCGTACCGTAGTTAACTCGTACATTCATTTTTTTAACAGTATTAACAGTTATTCATTATATAATTAAGTGTTACTGTATTTTCCTGTATTCGGTGAACAATTTTGAACAATATAACTTTACTGGTAATGTTTGTCAGTACTTATTATGCGGCAGCTAATACCAGTTGGTCAACTCGTACCTTCGGTAAAACAAGTCATATTCAAGTCATACAAACACTTATTAATAGAGTTAATATGATTAAAAGTAAGCTTTTCCTGTATTGTGTGGTTCATTTGTGACCAGTATAAACATATCAAACTTTCCCAGTACCGTTAATCATTACTTAATAGACGGCATATAACGCCAGTTGGTCAACTCGTACCTTCGTAATTCAAGTCATTTTTTATGCTAATTAATATCTCTTTTTATATTAATGTATAATGTACACATTTCTTGGAACAAATGATCTTCATAACGATAAAGTATACAAATAAATGCACCAATTGATGTATTGATGAGTATCATTTTCCTAGGCTTCCTCTGGCAAAATGTTCACAATAACTGATGTCAATCCTAAATGATAACTGAAAAAAACACTAAAAATATGCATTTGTATACAGATTAAAGTTATATAAGGTACGAGTTGACCAAATATTAAGGTACTAGTTGACCAAAACAGGTAAAAATTGACAAAGGTACGAGTTAAATTGACAAAGGTACGAGTTAACTACGGTACGAGCTGACCACGGTACGAGTTGACCAAAAACGGTACGAGTTGACTACGGTACGAGTTGACCGGTTACCGTCTGATGACATCTTCAAATTGATGTCTTCAGATACACGATCAGCAAATGAATGGCTGTTCTAAAACATTATTTGAGATGAAAGGCAAAATGCATTATTATCCATTGGAAAGTCTAATGCAGTATTTTAATGATTTACCTTTTATTGCAGGAAGAAGCTGTATGTGAGGTACTGAGAATGTCAAAATAAAGAACATATATTTTGAAGATGCAACAAACAAATGTTAGGTGGCCTTATGGTGCAAATGTGTGAATGAAACCTTTCAACCTGGAGACTTGTCATAACAGACAGTGTTACAAATACCTACAGAAATGAAGTTTCCCTTTCAACAACATCCCAGACCTTAGTCACGGTATGTCACATGGTTCTCCTACTGTATGATAAACTCACTTTAAACAGATAAAAAATAGTGACTTTGAAAGCCTTGGAAAACTCGCATTGAAGTGCGTGTAACCAGGGCCTCCCCTGGCTTTTTTATGTATGTAGCCACTACTTTAGCCAATTGAAAAAAGTTGGAGCCACTTCTGAGCCACTTTTAGCCACCAGAGCCAGAACCATTCATTTATGATATAAAGAAGTAAAATAAAACAGACATGTATATACAATGTATTATAACACATTTATTTCATTTATCAAGTTTACAAACAGTAGATAGAGACATGTAAATACAATGTGTTATAACAAATTCATAAAGTTCAAACATATATATAAACAGGTCTACCAAAAAAATGATTATACTGAACATCATGATCATTTGATAATTTTAATAACACATATCTCACACCTAACATTCAAATTCACATTAATATCCTGCGAGATTTCTCAGCCTTCCATTTTTTGAATGCTGAACTGAATTCAAAGTTTCCTATTGTGGGGCCATCAATTGACACTCGCATCAAATTATTAAGGGCAGACATGCTCAGGGAATTTCTAAGGCAAGTTTTTATAATATTCTGTTTACTAAAACCCCGCTCACAATCAACTGTTGAGACGGGGGCCACAAGTAGTCTCCCGGCTGCCTCTGCAGCTGATGGGTAGACATCCCTGTGTTTAAGGGCAAGATTGGCCATTCCCCTAGTCAAAGCAACAGACCTATTCCCATTGTCAATGCTGGCATGGGCAAAGTTAAAAAAACAACCCAACTCATCCCTAAAACCTTCCATACCTATTGAACCTAAATATTCAGTTACTACATCAATGTCAGTACCATTTCCTTGTATATAAGTTCATAATTTGAAGTTTAATACTTAAATGTTCATGGAAAAAGTTAATTGGAAAGACATGTTGAATGAATAAAATAGCAGTACAAATGCTGTTTTGGTCCTTGAATTTTGTGAAAATACCCTTTAAAGACTCCTTGATTTTTTTTTGGGAAGAGTGGGAAATCAGACAAAAACAGACAAATTGTGAGGTTAATTATTGCAATTATAGGAAATGATACATTAATATTCTGCTATACAAATTTAAATAGCAAGTTCAAATTATTGCAATCCTGTTGCCTGTTAACTTAAGCTAAAATAAAATATTGCCAAAAAATTCTGAATATACTTTAATTAGTACAGTATTTATATCATCAAAAAGGCATAAAGTTTTTTTTGTCCATTCAGATACTTTTAGTTTAATAATTTTAGCAGCTGTCAACTGATACTTTTGAAATACATTGTTATTGGCTAATGCTTTTTAATACCATTAAATTTTACATGGAGACATTAATATGTCATGGTTATAATAAACATGTAACTAAATCCATTGTTAAAACTTAAAGCAGAAAAGTAAAGAAATACACAATTAAAGAACAACAAACCGTCAAAGGGTCGATATGCAGCAGCAAGATCAAAGTAATACATTTTCTTTATCATAAACACGATTGGGTCACTTATCCTCACACTCCATCAGAAAGAGCTTTAACACTAGGCGAAAGGTTCAACACCTAAATATAGCAAAAATTGTTCAGATATTTCTTAAATATGTTTCATTAATACCCTTACAATATACCTATACTATTGTATTTTAACAGAAAACAGAATTTCCAGTAGAAGAAGTAATTGATGAGGTGGATAGTGTTTGTTAGGAAGAAGAAGAGTTCTCCTTCTTAACAATAGATGACAAAGTAGTTGCGGTACCTGTAGGAATGGTGAAGCAGATGTTCCCAGATATGCAAGATGAACATTAGAGCTTCATATTGTTGCCTTGTGTAAACCTTAAATAAGTGTCACTTACACTTACAAGGACAGTGATCCCTTATCTATTCGGAACAACTGACACTGCAATCAAAGTTATGCGAAAAACTAGATACTTCCATTTCTGATATCATTCGGTATTTATTCATATCCCGGTATTGAAGGTGCTAATTTTTTTTAATTTGAAGACATGATTCCCTGTGGCATATTCAAAGTACACACCTATTTTGATAAAAAGCATGAACAATTATGCAATTGCTTACAAGTATAATTTCTTTTGGAATATTTTTGTTGCCAAAATTGAAAAACTGTTGCCAAATTATTGTTTTTTTTTCACATTTGATGTTATTGGCGAATGACAGAGGGAACCCTGGAAACAAAAAATGTGGATTTTATTCTTGATTTACGACTGTTTCAGAGAGAGAAAAAAAACTCCCCTCAACAACCTCTAACACACCACTTTATTATTTTCTTCATTGGTGGCTTTTAAAAATTGAAATTTACCATTAGGAGTAAATTTATTTCTGTAGGTAATGGGGTTAATATATTGCATCCTGTGGAGAGCAGTATTTTCTGGCCCTTTATTCTTAAATGTATAAAATCAGCTTGTTAGTGCAATGAAATTTACTTGAGGGACAATATTTATAATATTTGTGCATACGCCTTGGCATGTAACCAGGAAAGTACTGGGTAGATTCCAGGAAAGTACTGGTTAGATGCCAGGAAAATGGTAACTGTACGATGGGTCTCATTGGCACTATGCGGTGATCGTATTTGGCTTCAAAAATTGACTGTTTGACCTATACTCTTCTACTGGCATCAAAAAAGTCTATTTATGGTGTGCGGCGGACATACCGTAATGTGCATTATAAAATGTGAGTGGCGACGGGCGACCTCATAAACACAGTAATACTATACATACATACCTTTTTACTGTAGTGTATGGCAAAAGTTAAATATGTAAAAAAAACACATGTAAAAAACCCAGTCAGCACTCAAAAGTTTAAAAAAACCAAGCCCTCCCTTATTTTGATTTAATTTTTGCTTGGGCCTCTTACTTGAATATATTGTACTCTGTTTTGATAGTTGACTTTGCTTGTCTTTGATACTTGTAACAGTTCTTACAATATATTAATGTGCTTTTGCAATATTCATGTCTTGTCTCAGTCTTCAGGTGTTTTTAACTTTTATTGCTGATGTTTCACTTTGATATTTTTTAATTATTTAACTCATTCGAGATTTGTTCATTGCATGATTGTCCTCAAATATTGTGTCACTCAGCCCCACTCAGCCCCACTCGAATTCCAAAATAGCCACTAGGGCTTCTGATTGCCAGACATTTTTTCTAAAAAAATCTATTTACACTTTGGCTGATTTGCTATGAACATGGCACATGATTGTACTGTACCAAAATTACATCCAACATCTGATTCGCTGACACATTTTGGATATTATATCTAAAGCTGCTAGAGCAGTTTAAACCAAACCGGGTAAAAATGTTCCTCGAATAGCCCTATGCTGTGTCCGCAGTCTACTTTCAACTTTTGATACAGTCTTACATACTTTTTGTTACTGACTAAGCTCAAAGTAGTTTCCTTTAAAACAAAGCTTGGATGATTTGACCTGGTTTCATGTATAAACTATATAAAAGATGATGTTTTTGCAATTAAGCTGCATATGAAGTAAACAGTTTAGTACTAATATTTAACTACAATGTATAATTATATAAATTTTGTTATTGCTTGTACATATGTGTTCATCATGTTGCATTTATTATGTCTCCACATGTTGTATGTTTGTCTGTCCAGTCTGCCTTGTTCTCCCTTTATCTCCAAAACCCAGTGATAGATTTTCATCAACTTGCTGGGAAGTATCAGTATGAAGTCTAGTAGTTCATATTGTAATTTGGGGTCATAATGTTAAAAGTCAAGGTCACAGGTGTCTGAAACTTGAAAACCTTGTCTGCTGTTCATCTCTAAAAAAACCTGTTAGATTTTCATCAAAGTTGTGCTTTGAAAATTAATTGGAAAATACCCCACCGCAACAAGATAACTCATAACCTATGGCAAGCTAGTGTTATCATAACTTTATGCCTGGCCATAATAATTTTACTCTAATTTAGCGGGGATAGAATTTAATATGTCATTTCATAATTAAATATTCACAAACGTTACATAAAGGGTCTAATATCTTTGTATTTCATTTATTTACAATCGTGACAAACATTTCACTTGTTTTACAGTCTTAAGGTTCTACCATTATTACTGACCATTTTTCTTTATTTTGGATTGAAAATCTAGCATTTCTAGAACAAGTCGGATTGAAGATCTCTTGGAAAAAATGTTTACTCTTTCTTCAATATTTTTTTATTCTTTTTCACATTTATGTCTTATGTTTTGTTTTATTCCATATTCCATGCAAACCTTCTTACCTATTTACACAAACTTTGATATTATAAAACTGTTAACAGTCAAACCTGTCTGTAAAGACCACCCATGGGAACAGCAAAATGTGGTCTTTGTTTACAGGTGGTCTCTATTAACATATTAAATATCATTTAAAATGGTCTGATGGGAGATAACATTGATGGTCTTTGCAGACAGGTTTTGCAATAGTGGTCTTTGTTCGCAGGTGGTCTTTAACACAGGTTTGACTGTAGTTACTAAACAGAAACTTATATGCAACGAGTTGCCAGCTTGGCTACATAGACAAGTGGTACTGTCCCACACCCCATTTGTTTGCTTTGATTGTATTGAGTAATCGTTTTTGCTTTTTGGTCAGTATTGCATTATTTATTTCTACTGTTAATATGTATGTGATATATGTAAATACGTTTATATTTCTCTTTGCTATGTTCTTTTTGTTTACTTCTCTAGTCATTCATATACTAAGTCTGCTAAACCAGTCTGTGTACACCTCCTATCACTTTTGTAGATTCAGGTATTATTTATAGTTTTCATTTACATATGCAATTTCACCATTATCCAGTCCTCCACAAAGTTTATACTCATTATACGTTCACACTGCTTGATAACTTATCCAGTGTGTGATGCTAGCATGCGGTTGTTACATACTGAAGTGATCTCATATTTTGACAAGGTGCTATATCATTTAGTGATTAATGTTTTTGTATTGAGTTATTGTGTTGCATTTTGGTCACTTTTGCATTATTTCTTTCCACTGTAAATATGTTTGAGATATAAGTAAATACGGTTTTATTTCTCTTAGCTATGTTCTTTGCCTTATTATAATAGTCATTCATATACTACGGCCTGCTTTCACTTCCTACCACTTGTTCATTCGGGTAGCATTTTATAGTTCTCTCATGTGTCACTTTTTAGCTATCATTTACATTAAATTACACTATTTTTCTAACTTTCAAAATGTCTAAACTCATTTTACATTCACACTTTGCTTGATTAATTCAGTGTGTGATGCTGGATGTCTGTTCGTCCACTGTCATGTTGTTAATTAAACTGTAGTGCTCTCACATTTTGACATGATATGCAATATCATTTAATGATTATTGTTCTTTTTTTTAATTTTTAGTAAATACTAATTATGTAAATTTGTCGGTATTTCATTATTTATTTCTACCGTGATAATGATTGTGATTTATGTTAATATGTTTCAATCAATGTTTGCATTTTGAGATGCATAATGTTGTCTTAATTTACATGCATGATGTTCATTATCATGAAAGTTTTCCGCACTATCAATTTCTATTTCTATTTAACTGTCCATACAAAAACTAGTCTGTTCCTTAATAAATTCCTCATAAACTATACTACTAAAACTACAAATGTACTTTTTATACATTAATATATAGTTACACATTAAAGCATAATAAACACATAATGTTAGTTCAAATTAGCAGTTGTTCTATTTCATTTTGTTTACGCCGTGCACCCACCTTTGCTGCATCAGGCAGCAATTTTTTACTTGTTTTTATTCTTAGATTGGTATGTTATATTTTTATATGGCGATGTGTGTTTATTGTATTTGATTTTGAGGCTTGAGCCCAAACCTTGGGCGTGGAAATTCTGCAAACAGTCAATTACAACTCGATAATAAACCTTGAAACGCAATAATGTTTTAACAAATGACTGAAACATTTTTGCGACTCGTGAATGATATTCCTCTGGTAGAGACTGTTAATAATACCACGTCGAAAACAAACAGGGTCCTTCTTTTTATAATGTGGTTAAGAACGTATCCAACACATCGTATGTTGTCTGTACTTTTCAACATACGTGTATCAAGCGTCAAAGATTTAATAGATGGAGCGACACCTATATTCAAACAGTCACTGTCACAGTACATACGATGGCCTAATGTACAGCAGTGGGCAGATCGACAGGAAAACTGGCCAACGATATGGTTGGTGCTATCGGTGGCACAAGTCATGAGATTAACAGACCTATGGTGCACCAAGAACAATACTACTCCGGGCATTGGAAATACCATTGTTTATACTGTCAGATAATCATCGATACTACCGGGACAATACGACATGTCGAATTTGGGTTTTGGGGTCATCAAAATGACGCGCAGGATTTTTAACTAATGCGTCAGATTCCAGGTGATTTACAATGTGCTGTAAACTGCTTCCTTTTAGGTGACAAAATGTATCCCAACTGCTATCCTATCCTTACTGCATATACAGGAGCGCAGTTGCAGATGAGACACAATGAAAACAGGTGGCGTTGTTGGCACTTTAACCGATATGTTAGGAGCTACAGGGTTCACGTAGAGCACGCTATAGCACAACTAAAGAGTTTCAAAGGTGTGATCTCTATCTGGAGACACAAGCGAGATAAACTGTCCGCAGTTGTGCATATTTGCTCCTCACTTACATACAGGAAGGAAGGTATTGGACTCATATTGTAAAACACTGATTGTATTAATCTTGATTGTACATCATTTCTGATAAAATATAATATTGCGGACGGATATTGTTTTACGGGTATTTACTTTCATTTTAATGTTGAGAAAATCCCTCATATTCATTCATCTCGTAATCCAAGTCCGACCGCACAACTCTATTTAATAGCAGTAAAAACAGTTTTACTGCTAACTACAATTGGTAATAGTACTAGCAGTGATACTGGTAAGTAGCAGTGTGCCACTATCGGTGGCAAGATCAGTCATATCGCTTCTGCTTCTTGTGCTAACAGTAAACATATACAATGTACTAAATCTTATATATAATACATATGTTATATATAAACGCTCAGTTTCAGAAACTAAATAAAAACAATGCAAGTAGTATGGAGAAAAGTAAAATGGTGAAATTCTACTCATTTACAATTTATCTGACTATGACTGTATACTGCAGCTGTGTTAGTTGTAGAATATATACTGACGCATTACTGTCAGTACTATTCACAAGATATTGTCACAAGTTGTTTCCCTTTATCCCATCTAGTGTTCTCTCCCTTTGACCCTTCTGTAGAATGAGTATATAAACATATTCTATAGAATGGGCATTGGAAAGAACTCTAGATGGGAAAAGGGAAATAACTCGTTATAATCTCTTATGATACTGTTAACAATAAGAGAGGTAATACTGCTACTGCTGTTCCTGTTACTATCAACAACTTCACACCGATTACAGACATACACCGTGCATAGTCGCTGTCAGACATGATGTAACCATCGGTAGAATGGGCAGGTTTGTGATGAAAGGCGATTAGCGATGTGAGTTCGTAGCTAGTAGATAACTCAACTGTGGTAAGTACAAAATGGCTGTGCGGGTGGGCATCTATCAACATTGTCTTGAATATTTAGTGTTAAATTTGATGTTTGAAACAGGCAACAGGCACGGTATTGATAATACATTTATGGCCGCTAATTAATGTTGAATCACAATCCCCACTAAATAAAAAATATTCATTCCTTATACAAAACAAGTTTGTAAATTACTGGTACACTAATGTACGGCAATGCACCTGCTATCGTACTTAAGTTAACTCGTTGTTTGTAACACATTTCACAACATAATAAAGCTTGTTATTTCGCTTTGATTATTTTGTGGGAAAAGTAGTCAGAGTGATGTAAAGCACGTTGTGTTTTTGAATTGAGTCCATACAATTACTTAGGCATGTTTGTTAGTACCATTGGGTAGCAAAGCACAATAACATACTTAAGGTAAGCCGCCCATCATTGGTAATGGTATTCCATCCCTAACATTGGGTAATTTCCCTTCAATATATATGGTAACTAAACACAATTAAAAAAAATGTCGAAATTCTATATATGTTAAATTTAATTGTACAGCAGTTGCAAGTTATTTAATATTCTAGGCAGTCATTCTCTATACATTTTAAATGGTGTTTTATTGCAAATGTTTTTTTTAAAAGTACGTAATTATTAATAAAGGGAGGTAATTCACTAAAATGATGGTAGGCTTACCTTAAGCATACTGCCAAGAATTGTATTAAGCATTTATTTATGTGGTTTCGTATAACTGGGGATAACTTTTAAAAATAATTTATATCGTTAAACAGGGCTCTAGAAAGCCACTAGCCCGACGTCCTGGATTAGTCTACTTCTGAATCGGGCTACCAACAGTTGAAGTAAGTCCCGGACAAGTCGGGTTTTAAAGCTAACCAACATCAGCAATTATTGTTCAATTGTTAGTCAAACCTTAGAATCCTACAATCATATACATGTACATGTGATAATTCATTTTAGATTGTGGAGCTACCATTCTATATGTTACTAAATTGACCGATATTCTCGGACAACTAACTTCCTATGTCGGACAAATCAAATTTTACATTTCCATTAGTCCGTGACAAGTGTCTTTGAAAAGCATTTCTAGAGCCCTGCGTAATATTCATCTTCGGGAAACATTATGGAGTGCGCGCATGCGTACTGAGAATGTCCATCATTTATCTCAGTGCATAGTACATGAGTAATATACACGTGTTTATCTATATATACATTTTTAACGAATCGACTTTTGTCAATGAAATATACCGCCTGGCTTATAATTGCATGTTCATTGAACAAATCGTTTGAAACATAAGATTTGATTTATTAACTTGATGGAATAAGGTCAACTTTGCAGTTTTATTGGCACAAATATTTATATACAAAACTAAGCCGTTCACATGTCAACCAAGCAATATCATGATATTACACACAAGTCGTCAAAGTATTAAAGAGATAGTACTTGTGTTGTCATATGATCAAATCGGTTAATGGAACAAGAACACGACAATCCTATGCCTGTATTCAATACCGTGCGATTGGACTCAATCCAACAAAAATACATAGGCAGTTTTGGATCAGTGAACAAAATAATCCCAAAATCGTTGTCGATACCAGATCTTCAAAATCTTAGTACTATCGACCATTATGCAAATATTTACTCGATATATATATGTGTATATACATGTACATGTTTTAAGATCCACAAATAGGCAGGATATTCAGACCTGTCGCTATTGTGTTTGGTAACGTATGGACAATACAATAAAGGCATTGCCGATAGCACATGTATGGAGATTATATGGTTCTTTCAGCTGTTAAATATTATGACGACAGAATTGTAACAATGCAGGGAATTATTGAGTAATAGATTCTTAAACAACGTAACAGTTTTGTGAAACACATTATATTGTAATCGCCTTAACAGATTTAACTACGTTCGCGATAATCTTGAAGTGTTTATTAAGTGAAACATAACATAAACAATATGGAAATTATTTATTTAAGGTGAAAATGAGTAAAAATGATGTAAAGTGTTTTGAATTCATTCAAATGGGAAGATAAATTAGATGAATCGTGTTATATAGCAAAGACTTTTAATTGACGGAAATGGATATTAGATAATACATATCCGGGTACTATTCGACCAATATCTATGCCTGAAAATACTCGACGTCGTCGGCGAAAGGTAAACATACATTTATTATATCTCTTGTATGATTTTTTGTTCAGGTCCCCAACAGGGTAACCTCATGTATTTTTGTTTTAGACAGGTACATAATTGACCAGGTACAATTGAATATTTTCACATTAAAACAGAATATGAGTAACATCTTAGATATACTTCTTATTGGTAATGCTTAGCGTATATTTCTTAGTACCTATAAGTTGAGTCATGCAACTTAGAGTTTGAAAAAAAACTATAAAAAAGATGAAATAAAAATGCACTATGTCACAATTGGAGTGTTAAATTATTACCAGTCTTAGGTTCAAACTCAGAAGTTTGAAATTTACTTTCAAAAAGGGGATGAATTTTAATAGCATATACATTTGCATATATAAATACAAAAAAATACTACAGGCTTAATTATCGGTCACTGACATCCCGTTATTGTTTGATGAAAAACATAAACGAACAGAGCGGAACGGAACATTGATTTCGACCTGTACAAAGTTACAATTGAAATTAAAGTATTCTGTTCACCGGTTAATTGTCAATGCATAAATGTTAGCTTCTTAAACTGAACTATACTTTTGTAGTACAGTAAAACCTCAATAATAAGACCACCCTTGGGACCCTTGAAATTGGTCTTAATATTGAGGTGGTCTTATTATTGAGGTGGTCTTTAAGTGAGGTTTTACTGTATATAGACAAACAAAAATATCTATAATATGCTAATTCAGATATACATTTGTACAATGAGATTTTAAGAAAAACTACTACGTTTTAAATATTGCTATCCTAACTTACAAATATATTACATATAAACGAACTGTGTTTTAAACTATATATATATACAGCACAATCTCACTCAAAGACCACCTCAATAATATAATAAGACCACTTTAAAATAAGAACACAATTTTCAAGTTCATTTTCACTGCTTTATTCAATATTTAACCTCAATACTAGGACCAACTCAATAAGAAGACCGGTTTTCAAGGGTCCCAAGGGTGGTCTTATTATTGAGGTTTTACTTTAGAAGACCAGTTTTCAAAGGGCTGGGTGGTCTTATTATTGAGGTTTACTGTAATTTTGAATATATCACTTATAAAGTATGCTTCCTACATAACTTGTATCATATACCTTATGTATCGATTTTGTAGTAACAACTTACTTACTATGACAACTGTCGTTAAGCAATTTGAGAATACATATATAATACATGTAGATGTAATTTCCAACAGTATATTTACAGATATATATATATATACCTGTATGATACAGTGAAATTAGATCCCTTGAGAACTGTGCAAATATGCTTTAAATAAGTCTACATTGTATATTGATTGTAAATATACGTACAACAACTTTTTTCTCATGTTTGTTTGGTATATAAACAATATTATGTACGTGTAACATTCGGAAATTCTCAGGGATTATAAATGTAAAAAATGAATCAATGTATTGTAATGTTAAAGTTTTAATCTACCCAGCAAAAGCTCCTGAGCAACACCGTTTGGAAGTCGCAAATGTTGGCTGGTTTTGAAAGGTTGTTGTTCTAGAGAGGTTAAGTTGATATTACATTCTTTCTACAGCGAAATAAACGCGTCTGTTGTTGAAGAGAGGTTGATGCTCAAAAGAGGGTCGCTCTGGAGAGGTTGTACTGTATATCTTGAACACAAGAACGCTCGATACAGTTTGACACTTGATGCCCTTTCTGTCTCTTACTTTTATGTTGAGTCAACGTTTTCCGCATGTAATATGATGTTTTGTCAATATAGAAAACACCATAACACCTCGATTTCTTATCTCTCATTAAAATTATAACACATCGCATTGACAGATATAAGTTTCGCAGATGGCACAACCAATTGATTGTTTGTCCAACAAAATGGTTAACACTACATGTATATCAAGAAAAAGGCTTACTTCACCATTGCATCAAGAACAGAACTGATATTTGTTTAGACTTGTACAAAGTACAGCATCTATATAAGACATTTCATATATATACAAAGTTTTCAAGTGACGGCACATAAAGTATACTACAGTTAACTCTTATCCATTAACAGTCGAAGATGAACAATATAAATACATGAGTTTATATAAGTACAAATACATCAGTTTATATAAATACATCAGTTGAAATAAAAACATCAGTTTATGTAATATATAAATTTATATAAATACATAAATACATCAGTTTATATAAATACATCAGTTTATATAAATACATCAGTTTATATAATTATATCAAGGAAACATAAAGCATGCAGTCATTCCAAATGCATACTACTTTGGATTTTATATTGCTATTGATTTACTTAGTTATCTATTTTACATGCATTAATGAAATCAAGTATTATGACTCATAACCATTCTCGATGCTGAGCACTGGTTTACTGACTGTGCCTAATTCAGCGAAGAATATTGTTCACGGCGAAATTCGAACCCACAATCGCTCAGGTAGGAGTCCGGCGCTCAAGCACTAGACCTTATGCCTCTTTACAATTTCAGATACAGGCGTTTATTGGTGTTATAATTATGATGATTCATCATTGATAACTATTAGCCACCGCACACTTTTACTCGACACTTGACATTCTATTGTACGAGGGGTGTTCAAATAATACCCAGAAGAGTTCACCTTTCCGGGAATTTTCGAACACCCCTCGTCTGTATTGCAACACCTCTGGCTTCAGCTGTTTTAATGTATTATAGATCTTATTCCATTTTTTTGAATAAGATACTAGTACCCTATACATGGGTATTATATAATGTTTTTCGCGTTAACGTTCTGGATGGACAAGTGTTTTCAACTATGGCCGATTAATTGCTCGCAGACTTTTGAAATCTAGTAATGTGAGAATCAGGTTGACGTAAACGTCCGGGTTCTCTGGTTGCAAAACTCACAGGTCCTGCAGAAATTTTACCTACATTATGGCCTAAACGCGTATTAAATTATGTTTGGTGTCAATGTGACACGCGTTCGTGATATCACGTGATTGTATGAGACTACAATAATCATATCATGTACATGTATTTGGAGTTTAGGTTACTGACAGATAAATATGATATTGATGCGAACAGAGAAAACATTTTATTTCCCGGACGTAGACAGGAAAACAGATAATTGATTGTACGACAAATACAGCTGTCGCTGTCATGGACTTGTTATTTTATCGTATTATTGCATGTATTACCGACTGGGTCCCGGCTGTTTAAAGCAAAAGCAAACATACATTTCAGTCGGTCAAATATTAATTTTACCGAGGAAAATAAGCGTTATTAATTTTTAACATTCGGCAAATGTGGTTCATATTGGTTTGTGTAATGCCTTTATTCAAACAGTTGGCACATGAAATCGTCAGCTTCAAAGAGGGAGGGTAGTTTGAAACCAAATTTCCTTTCATTTTTCAAGAATAATTCGTGTTAGTTTGATACTGATGTGTGTCTTAACCGAAAGTGGCCGATTTTAGAAATAGATACGAAAGTAGGTACAGTAAAACCTCAATAATAAGACCACCCTTGGGACTCTTGAAAACTGGTCTTAAGATTTAGGTGGTCTTAATTTTGAGGTTGAATAAAGAGCACAACAGTGAAAACGGACTTGAAATTTGCGTTCTAATGTTGAGGTGGTCTTATTACAGAGGATTCTTTTAATTGTGGCATTCTGTGAGATTCTTGGACCAAGTGCACTGAGCCCTAGTTTATGAGAAAAAGCAATAAAGATGACATCATGTTTTCGCATTGATTGCAACAGCTCATTTAAACATTTTTTAACTAAGTGTTTATATATTTCCCCCATATCACATTGCATATGAAAACATACTTGATGTATTAAATTTGTGAAACTCAAAACGTTTTGCAAAATGTTTGTTTTGTAGTGATCTATACATATATCCCTGCATTCAGAAATGTTAATAACTCGATTTCGCCCAGACATGTCATTTGGGCCAAAGATCTCAGAGAATGTCACATTTATCGTTTTGATTACATGGAATGACTTTGGGTTTTGTTGAAAGCGTTTTTCATAAATGTATTCAAGTCAGTAATTCAACATTCAACATTCAATAGTTTATGCCGAGAAGTAAGCGAAGTTTGTTCGATGAAAATTAGAAGTTTAACGTCTTATGTTTTGCAAATTTATGTTAAATTCAGATATGGATCCAACGTCTTCAAAAATGCATTCATTGATATGAGAGATCTCTGACAAAGGGGCCTGACCACGTGACCACAAATAATTACAGTCCAGGATCGAGATCAAGATTAAATATAGTTTTCGTGAAAGTTTGAGATTCGGTCCCGATCTCTCAAAGCATCTCAAATAGAAATCTCAGCTCAGTATGAGATTTCGCACAAAATAGAGTCTGAGATTGAGACAAATCTTATTTGAATCTCTTGAAAAAAAATTGTGATTTTTTTTATTTGAGACAATATTTGAATTGAGATTTAGCTCAGATTGAGATCCTTCGGGAGATCGCGGGCCTGAACTGAACGTAAATATCAATACTGTGAAGTGATCCGCGGTTATAACTAAATATAAGGTATACAGTCGGACCTCGTTCATTCAAATTCATCGGGTTCGAATTTTATATTCGGATAGTACATGGTTTCGAATAACCCATTTCAATCAGTGTATAAGAGGATATATCGGGACCTGATATTATATTTCGGATGATATCCGTGTACTCGGAAAAAAGGTTGTCGAATAAACGAGGTCCGACTGTACTTTTGTCTCAAGTCACGTTCAAACCGCATTGTGACAAATTTAAATCATTTTGTTAAACGTATTATTCAGGACTAGCGGCAGGCATTTATTTCTTTTAAAGCAATTCAGCCGTAAATTAATGGCAAAGATTTGTATTCAGCAAATTTCTTAATTACTGAACCATTATTATAGGTAGGATTGTATATTTTACCGACAAAGACATAGTTTATGCAAAATTAAGAAATTTAAGTATTTCGAACATAAGTCTACTACTTGTATTTACATTGTATATTAAAGAACTTCGTTTATCTAGTATGTGCGATTATTGTCAAGGTCACTATATGGAGGTTTCAATACAATACTAAATTATCTTTATTACCTTCACGCATATAGTTGCAATGTTCTTACACTGTACTTTCTAAATAGAAACATTCAAACATTCTTTCAAGGCTTACAGTAAATTCGATCTATGAGAATATCGCTCGATTTCTTTTAAACAAACTTTCTCGTAAAGAATATCTCCTACGCAGCTGATTCTATCTGAATTTTGAAATATTTTTTATCGATATTAGTGTTAATCACACGTGTTTAATATCATCTACTCATACCATAATTATCACATTAAAAGAAATTAAATTGCCTTAATCAATACAAATTAGCACCTTGGTAGTTACAACAACAACAACAACACAACAGACGATAATTTAATGAAGAAAATCGAGATTGTTTTTGGACGTAAAAAACTTTAACTTTAAATGGAAGCAAGAAGCAATTAATTGTTTAAAATTATAAAAACACCATGATAATGTTCATTCAATCAATAAAACAGACATCACTGCTAAAATATTTGCAATTCTTGGAAAATATGATTTACTAGCCCCTAAACTTTTGAAAATGGTCAATTTTACAGATGTTTACTCTATGTTCAATGTAACAGTAGGTGATACTTTTAAAATCAAATTGGAAGCAAGAAGATGTTAAGTTAGAATGAATATTTTTACACTAAATGAAAGAGAGGAAATTGAAGAATATTGTCATAACTGCTAAAATATTCCAGTATTAAGATAAGTGTTTAAATTTACGTACGGAAATAATTTCCCTCTATAATCTATTGATCAAAACTGGTAGAGCTGGGAACTCGATATCGATTTTCGGGTCATTTTCAAGGGAGACAATCCATTGCGATAGACGGAATATTATCGAGTGTTTATGCCGTGTGTCCTCTCTAGAGGGACCCTCTCTTGAGCAACAACCTCTCTTTATCAACATTATCATGTTTCCTGTAGTAAGAATTCACAATGAGTTTAACCTTTCAAGAACAAGACCTCTAAACAACAACCAAAATGTTTCTCTCCTTAAGGGTGTTGCTCTGTACAGGTTGTATTGTACTCTATCTTGACAGCTTGTGTTTTATGGTCGAAGTACATGTTTATAGACAGACTCAGAGCTTTATTGAATATATAGTAAAATCTCAATAATACGAACACCCTTGGGACCCTTGACAATTGGTCTTTTTATTGAGGTGGTCATCAAATTGAGGTTGAATAAATATCAAAACAGTGAGAATGGACTTAAAAAATATGTTCTTAATTTCAAGTTGGTCTTATTATTGAGGTGGTCTTTAAGTGAGGTCTCACTGTACTGGAGGATAATTATACGTATTATATTGATTGGAAACATGTGTAATTAGTTGCATAATGTGTAATATACACTTACAGTGAAGCCTCGGTAATAAGACCATCCGTGGTTCTGAAAAAAGTTAGTGTTTATTGTGAGGTGGTCCGATTATCGAGTTAAAACTGTAAGAAATATTAACTACTGGTGCATGAAAATACGGTCCTATTATTTAGGTGATCTTTAAAAGATATTTCACTGTACAGCTTGAGATTTAAATATGTATGTGTATTGTCTATTTAGACAAAAGCGTTACGCCCTCATACCTGGCAGTATTACACTACACACGTATAATTAACAACTATTCAGTTTACTTGACAGAGCATTTTTACTATCTCTCGAAGATCTTATTATCTAGGAACAATAGTATTAACCGTTCTTAATGACCCGCAGTGTGAAATGAACGCAATATTTGTGGGCCACGTTATGTAATCAGGGATGTAGGTCAAATACATTTACGTCTAGGTACTTGTGACTGTGTTCAAACCTGTCTTGTTGATAATTACCAATTATATAATATATTCGACTTATTAAAATGTCGTCATTAGAATGAAGACTGCATTCTTTACAAGGTAAAAGTTGTCTCCCTTGAAAACAGGACTCGCCTTTAAATTGGGACAGCTTCGTTTGTGTTCAACGTAAGAGTTGTCGCCCTTGAAAAAAAAGTTAAACAACCATTGATTAAGCTACTACGATATTCGATCATTCAATCATGTATGGAACCATTATTTATTGTCCTAGCTTCGACTCCATTAACACTAGACACGTTTGTTTAGTCATATCAGACTGTGTTAGGATGATTCAAATAATGTGGTTCGCAAATTTATTCAATGAAACTCGACAGTTTTAACAATAAAGTTCTGTTTAATAGCCGCTACTTCTATTATGTATGTTATCAATATGATATTGATATACTGACACATCGTAACTCTATTTCAGAGTGAGGTATATGTTACATTCAATGGTTAACTGAGAATGATTATTTAGAAGGTAATTGATATCAAATGGACTATTGTTGAATCATGATTTTCAATAATGCATTGTCATTCTATTCTATGTGAGGCGACCGGAGCAACTTGATTAAACTCACGTACGTGATTATTGTATTAACGATGGATCCTTTGATCTTTTGTAAATGGTAATGGTGGTACACAACGAAAAATGTCCGCGAAACAAATTTGCCTGCTTCTTTGTTCGTATCCCGATTCATATCGCTGTAAGAACTGACCAAGTATAGACTGACTCATCTTAAAAGTACAAAAACCTTGTGGTGACATTTCGGCTTCAAGAATTCTCAAATTCAACTTCATGAATTTACGAGTTCAACTCATGTAAATCAAATCCTGCTATTTTCTACCGAGATTTATAATGGAAATTTTAGCAATAAAATAATTACATGTATATCATTTTTCGGCATGGCCACCTTTAGAAATAATCATGTATTTCAATTAAATTCATAACAAAAACCTCACTTATTGACCACCTCAACTATATGACCGCCTAGTCAATGAGTCTGTAATTTCGTTGGTCAGTTTTTTCGTTTTTTCTTCGACACTTTAATTAGATAATCACACCACCTTATAACAAAGACCGACTTCCGCCAGAAGCGATGATCTAATTGTTGAGAGATTTCACTGCATGTGACGTAAAGTCTCTGCGCTCTGTTATCTCTTAAAATGACAATTACTGGATATCATAATTGCATCACCAACCAAACACGTCGCGATAGGGGAATTAACAGACTGTATAGATACTGGTCGAAAGTGCTAGCCCGCCAGTACTGTATGGCATACAGTAACATCTCAATAATAAAATCACCCTTGGATCCCTTGAGTACCGGTCTAAATATTGTTGTGGTCTTAATATTGAGATTAAAAATAAAGAGCAAAACAGTGAAAATGGACTTGCAAATTGTTCTTAATTTTGACTTGGTCTTATTATTGATGTGGTCTTTAAGTGAGGTTTTACTGTAGTTTCTAGAAAGCTCTCACATACACAATAGGTTGATTGTGATACAAATAAGCTACACTATTTATGATAAAATGAAGCAAACGCTCGAATAAAAATCTATTTAAACTTGTCAAATTTATGTTCATCGTTTTGTTATAATGTACTGAAGATTCGCTAATATACGAAATGACTGGTTAACTATTTTGACCAGTATAGTTCAGAAATCGTGGTCTACTCTTCCCTGACGCATCATGGGAGTTTCTTTTTTTAATCACGAAATTCATTCATTTGATCGTCATTCATTGACTGTTCAGTCAGAAAGATGAGTCATTTTAGAATTTTATTTTCCTCGATTACTTTTTTCCGCAGTTTGTGCGTTGCACCTTAAATTATTTCACAGCCCCTTTTAACGTTACTTTAGAGACGAGTCTACATCCGGATTCGTTAGTCTCTGATTAATATTATAAACAATAAAATAATTTACATTTCTAGTTATCAGATGGCTCAAATTGAAATAAACAGTTTTATTATAAGCCTATGAAAACTGCACCTATGTACTGAAATTTAGTATCTTAAAACGAGTCTACAAATCGGAAGGCAGAGTTTCGCCATACCAAATAAAATATGGCATTTGTATAGGAAAGCGTCGAGTATTTTGGCAAAAGGATAGACTAGTCACGACCTTCATATCCATTTGTATACATACGTAATCTGTTCCTAGCAATATCCTTTGTGAGATGAATGTTCAGCTGTTGTTGAGAGGTTGTTTATATAGAGAGGTTAAATTGACAGTAAACTGTTAAGTACTACGTAATCTACAGAGGGCCATTCTGAAGAGGTTCCACTCTCTCTCTATGTACAGGGTGCTAAAAAAGTTTGTATTTAAATAAAATGTGAGTAATTACTGTGTACACTGGCTTTATTTCGCATAATGAACGATACTGCTTTTTTCATGAATATATGTTTTATTTAGAACTCTCGCGCAGAAGTTTACTATTATTCCATAGCGACATAGATTGAAAGAGTATTTAGAAAAAAACTCTTTAAACTCCCTGTACAATACATGTATATCGTCATGAATTCGATTTTGTTTTTGAAATGGGTAGGTATTTGTAATGTATTCACTACTTTACTGATGTCAGTTTTAATTACCTTAGCATTGATTTTGAACTCTAACACATGTACATGTCATGTATATACATACCTACAAATCGTGCCGTATAATAAAAGATCAACCGATGTCTATCTTTAAACTTATCATACATGTCAATCACGACTATGACCCTTGAGGCTTCTCAAATATCGCTTTAACTTTGGTAAACAGATCTTTAAATCGAGAAGTTATTAGTACCGAACTTGTTAATTCTTAAATAGCTATTAACCGAGAGTAATGCCGGGTTACTAACGGCGTTTTCAAAACAATAAAAATCAACATCGAAACGAGAGAATGACTCCTGCTTTCGTCCACTCATGATAACTTTTTTTTTTGATAATTATGACAACTCGAACTTATTAAAAGAACTAATTACTGTAAGACGTACACATACTAAAACAGAACAAGATAGAATGGAATAAAGCATTATTGTCTTTATTTGTAATATTCTCACATACTACACAAGTATATAGGAATCAGTAAGTAGTTTCGAATTACACCTAGGTTTCGAATAACATATTTTGAATAATCAACATCCTTTTATATATAGAAATATTGAGGAAAGAGATCGGGAAATGGGATGTATTTCGAATAATATGATGTTTTCGGATAAAAGGTGGTCAAATAAATGGGGTCCGAATGTACATTATTTAATTGTTCCATGAAGGTCGCCTTTCGTTGGTCGCGCATTTCAATCATACTTAATACATTTGGATGGATTTCCGTATATTCTCATGACATAGGCACTCTACATGTGTTGCTAACAGAATATACAGTGAAACCTCAATAATAAGACCACAACTGGCTCTGAATAAATTCGGTCTTATTAATAAGGTGGTCTGATTATTGAGTCATAATATGGAAGACAAAATGAAAATGGACCCATGAAAGTACGGTCTTATTAATGAGGTAGTCCTACTTTTGAGGCGGTCTTTAAGTGAGATTTTATCGTAGATACTCCCATGTCAATATTCAACACCAATTGCTCTTTCTCCTATCAACATTTTACTGTGCATTTTAATGTACCACATTTTTTTCATTTTGCCCTGTTTAGGTATACTTTCCGCCTTTTAGTGACGAAATTCAAGTCTAGCAAACATACCTAAATGTAAAAAAAAAGTTGAGTTAAACTGATATTAGACGCAAAACTATTGTAATCCAATTACAAAATCTAAGGCACTCCTTACTCTGTGATATTTGGATATATTTTTGTTACATTAATTTTGATCTGTATTCCGATATCTTGCTATTATCAATGTAACTAATACATAATCCACACTTTCTACCAAACTTAACAAAAGCATGGTATTAAAGCCTCGGTTTTTCGTCATTAAATATTATTTCAAGCACAATTTAATTTACCTGACGATAAGCCTACGTGTACAATATGTACTTTAATATTGCTCGTACTGGTCGATCACGTGTCAAAGTACTTTCAAAATGTCTACGCTTAAATATGATCAAATGAAATATTTTGCATGAGCGATTTTCAATCAATATTTATAACCATTTCCAAAAGGATTCCAGTTGCGCATTTCTTATTTTTTGCAATTAGTTTTAAGTCACATACTCAGCGACGGTCATGCAGAGACAGTTCCCACTATTATAGTGGAGGATGACCCTAGTTCCCCTTCAATCATTATTTGGGGGATAGTCTGGTACCTAGATAGATCCACCGATCTTCCGTAAGTCAACTGGATAGCTTCCCCATATATCCGTAACGGTAAGAAGCAAATGATTTCGAGTCAGCGACGTCAGCCACTATAGGTCACGGGCGCCCCCGTCGCACTTTTCGCCAAGAGCGATACATAAGTGTTGTTCTTATAATGTGGTGTCTTTTCACGACTATCGATGTGTTATATACACTATTAAGTAAAATACATGTTGCATTATGTCACAGGACCCCAGTTGTTTGGCATTTTCTTATCTACTTCGATTAATATTTTCTGTTGGTATGGTAACATGAAATAAAACCACGTAAATATGAGTATTCTCTTAGCTATTGGAATTACAGGAATCTATTGTAGAAATGAGTCACAGATACGTACGGCTCGACAAGGCGCGATTTCAATATCAGTATCCAGCTGTAAAATTACAGGAGTGAATTTTCTATTAGATCTACATGTGCGTTCACTTGTCTCATAAAGCACAGACCTTAACCGCTGCATGTTCGATCCCACTCCTGATGTACATTTGTAAGAGAGTCATAATGCCATCCAGCTAGCTAATTGAAGGTTGATGGTTCTACTCAGGTGTCCGCCTAGGGTCTTCTTCCTCCCTAGTAACTGAGATGATTACTACATGACCCTGGCAGTTTATGTGACATAAAGTTAAACAAAGATGGAACCACTATGCTTTGGAAAAAACACTTCTTTTCCGTATTTTCATTGTATAGGCTTTAATAATAACCAAACATAATCATTTCAATCAAAGTATGGTTATGCCTTAGAGCTTAGTTTGAAAACCAATACAATGTTGGCCAAACTGTACATATTGACTCTTGTTGGCAAACATACATGGCCTGTAAAACCTCAATAATAAGACCACTCCTGGTCCTGAAGAAAGCCGGTCTCTGTTGGCAGGTGGTCGGATTATGGAGCTTAAATATGGAAGAAATATGAAATCGTGTCCATGATATACATTCATGAGGTGGTCTGAAATTCGATGTGGTTTTAAGTGAGGTTTTACTGCAAATGTTTTAAACTGATTCCACCGTCAATTTACTGATTTGTACTTTTACTAGAGGCGTGTTGGTACATCTGATTTTGTCCTTTGAAATTAAGTTTGTCTTGTGAAGTTTCGTTGTACACGCCGGTTGTTTTACGGTTACGTTTAGATCTATCTATACATGTAGATATTTTCAATAGATTATTCATTAAGATAATTATTCTGTGATCAATATTTTATGATCAAGCGTGTGCTGATGCTTGGGCAAAACATTCTCATAGCGGTTATTCCAATGTTACTATTGATTCATATTACCCGTGTTTAACTTTGTTTGTCCCGGCAACGCTGTTGCTACACGGAGCAGTTACCTCCCTTTACCGAAAGTCTAGATATAGTTTATGTAAATTTTACAATGTGAATGACAAGCCAGGTGTGTACTGCGGATATTGTTCAATTTCGTCACGATATGGGATAAGTCTAATATCTCAGGTAAAATGTTTATTAACGTATGAATCTGTTTGTAACTTTGTGCCATTGGGAACTTTTTTCGACGCGTTTTCAAGTTAGTAAACTTGTAAATGTGGTCGGTCTTAAATATGTCCCATGTGTAGATTTAGCTATATTCGATTCACCTAGTCAATTTGCATATACTTCAAAACACGTTGGAAATCGGTCAAGCATAAACATTGTGATATTTACATCAAACTTTGCGTAGAAAACTACCACAAATAAACGAATGCTAACTGATAGGAGTTCTATAAAATATGTTTATAATTAAGCTAAACACATCTCATGTATTTGAACGTTTGTCATTTTTCTTTGACTAATCCAGGTGTAATGAATTTAATCTGGATTAGAACTAAACTACTGACACGTTAATCTCATGTTTGTGTGAACACTTTGTGCTATTGATTATCGCACGTTAATTGTTACATACTCTTCAACGCGTCGTGTTTGTTACAATCATAATGTAATTAAACAATCAATATTGAAACATAAGTTATGACAAGTTGAATCCGGTCAATATGTTCTTTCAATACTCAATTTATCAAACATTTAATCTCTATTTTACATGTTATTAATAATGCATGCGTCGACTCTCAGATAATAATTCGATTTATTATTTTTTTCGATAAAGACCTACATTCATAGACTCTCTAACTTAAAGTATTCTTCAGTCTAACGAATACGAATCTTGGAATTATGATTGCTATGGTAAGCTCATTACTACTGGTATTTTATTAAATAATGGACATGACACTTTAATATTTCATTATTATATCGTGTAAAGCATTCGTCGTCGGTCTGCCTGATTGAAGGTGGATACTCTAGAAACTCAGAAATAAAACTTACCAACAATATTTTACTTTTTATATATAATAATTTAATAAATGAAATAATCACGCTTAACCAGAAATTGTCGTAAGTACTGTTGTAGACATATATCCTGTATGGTTCTTGTTCTTCCGTTGGTCCTCCATAGGTCTTCAATTATGAAAACACCTTGTCGTGTCTTCATGAAATTCCACACTTTTCTTCAATTCATTCATTCAGACAGGCGAATCATTATAGCATAACTTATTTATGAAAACCACGTAAGATTCTCTCAATGGATGCTTAGTACATGTATATACTTTGTTTTATTATGTATACGTTTTACATACAGGTACCACTAAACTTTACGAACCAAATCACAGTTCAGCCAATTGTTGGACATTAATTAATTATACATTGCCGGTGTATAGCTTAAGTGGCTAATTACATTATAGATTTAAGATCAAGCTTAGAAATGTTCTTGATTGAATTAAGGTTTAACGATCATGTTTATTCTCAGCCATATGAAGTACGTAGTATGCATATTAGCGCATTAGTGCAGTTAGGACGCCACATGGGTGTCAAACTTGTAAAAGGTCATACAGAAACGAGATCTTAACGACTTGTTTTGGGTGGGGTTTATTTAAACTCATTACATTCCATTCAACTAACCATTAACTGTATCAATCGTTGATACGCTTCTGAATACACACAACGAAACTTGAGATAACCTACTTCCTTGTGTGTATTGTTGAAAATAGTACAACCTTAAACGAGAGCTATTTTCAGATGGCTATACAAGAGAAGTTAAGCAATTAGACCATACAAATAGTTAAATAGGGAAATTGGTCCTTAGATGGACATTAGGTATACATGCAGTTTATTCATAAGTACAGTGCAACCTCTAGGGGGGGGGACCTGTCTTGTGCAACAACTTCTTCAACAACATTGATACTTTTCTCACAATTAAACGTGTACAAATGTACTACCAATTTAACCACTATTGAGCAACAACTTCTTCAACAACATTGATACTTTTCTCACAATTAAACGTGTACAAATGTACTACCAATTTAACCACTATTGAGCAACAACTTCTTCAACAGTATTGATACTTTTCTCACAATTAAACGCTTACTACCAATTTAACCTCTCTTGAGCAAGAACCTCCCAATAGCAGCCAAGTTTGATTCTTGTTGTGGCAGTTTGACTGCTTCCGTTGCTAGCAGTACTATCAGTACCGCTGCTACTGCTGTCTTACTACCACTAGTAGTGCTATTGCTGTCAGTAAATTTTATGTTAAAACACTCTGGATATTTTATTGCTAACAGCGGAAGCAGCCAAAGGGGGTCGGTACGTTGAGGACATGGCCTAAAACAGTCGTACACATCAAAACCATGATTCTATGTAATATCAGTGATATAAGTTTTAGGCCGTATCCTCAACGAACCGTTCCCCGTTGGTAGCAGTGTACTCTATATAATTTGTTTTAGTGTGTTTATGAATATTGCATATTTCAATAGTAACACGGGTGTATACCATCAGATTAATAATACTTCACCGCCTTCAAAATTATGATACAGGTGTATAAATATTTCTTCATGAAAACTTAAAGATTATGTATGGTAAAAGTACTGCTATTAAGTTAAATCAGCCGGCGAATCAAGGTAGAATATGTACCATAACTATATCGACACTGTTTATGGTGTATGAACACTAAACTTACTTCGACAGCAAGCACTGATTTTATCGGTGTTTACCCAGAGGGTACCACACCGTTGTATTTAAGTACTTCTATGGTTTCCTAGCGGGCGAGCTCAATGGTATTATATTTAAATCTGGACAGAACATGCTCTTGTTTTATTGCTTATAACTGTCGACATACTTGTACATTAACTAGCTTTACTCTCGATATTGCAAGATCTTGTGGGGTATGTTTAAACTACACTTTAAATGATCATATTCTACTTTCGCAATGCTCTCATTGATTGATCAAGGACGTCGCCTTTACGACGGTGACCTAGAGGCCGTTTAAAGAAGCCAAAAACAATGCAAATTAATGTTTACGTACTTGACATTCCTTGACATACGTTTCAAGCTCTTATTTAAAAGCTTGCTGTTGAACCTGATATGTCCCCAAACAAGCCAGTATTGTAAACCCGCCCAAACAGCTCGGTCGATAGAACACTCGATTGCCAAACTGGAAACCCTGGACGAGGCGAATGTTCGCCGTGTCAAATTTGATTGAAGATAATACATGTACCGTATATTCAACGTTAGTTGCTCTCCACCTCTGATGCATTTCGGGAAGTGGTCAATTTAACTGACATACACGATCTTCCTCAAAGAAGCCTTTTTGTGGAGATTATTTTAATCATATTGGGAAATTGTTATTTGTCTGCGGAGAAACACAGGTTAGTGCTGGTTGGTAACCTAATAAGGGACACACAATTAGGTCAGCTCATTGTAGACTTCTGAAATCAGGGGACCTATTTGACCCTGGAGTTGACCCGTTCTCTCCTGGACTTTCCTAAAAGCCATAATTTGACCCTCAGGATTCTGGCTGAAGAATCAATTTATCTCTATATCATAGGTAATTATAAAATGGTAAAATCCGGTCAAAGTTATCAAAATGACCTTTGAGATTCAGCACCTTGTGGAATCCCTGTAAAATACTGTCCAGAAACGGCGTATAGTTCCAACTTAACGGACCCTAACAGTATCATTGACCAAATCTAACGCTTTTTTGTATTGACTTGCATGCGACTTAACAATAACACTTGCATCGTACAATATGAAGAGGAAGTCTTGACTCAATATATCGAACAAGTACACCACCGTAAGAAGAAGTGCTTAGAATCACGTGACATTGTTAACATTTATTGTGTTCAATAAACGAAAATCTATATTCCATGTGGCGTTACTAGATACCTAGAAACTAAGCAAAGCAGAAAACAAAGAAATTGTCTATTACATGTTGCTTCGTTTGATGGTTGTTATAAAAAACGTTAAATATGTTATATCGATAATATGAGATGTTTATAATGCATTTATTGTATTCTTCACACCAGAATGAATATTTCTGAGCTAATATTTTATGTCAGTTATTATTTAGTGAATTCAGTTTTGAATCATAATCAGTCACGTGGTATGCTATAAGCTACATGTCAGAAGGTCTATACTCTTTGTAAAAATAATATTCTACGAATGACCCCAATAAAAATCGCAAATAAATATTCATACACCTGTGTTCATAAATAATTTGATAAGAATTCTATTTGTAGCAATACACATTTTTTTAAGACACTTTACTGAAATAATCGGAAAACGAAAGTATACTCGAAAGTGCTGAATCAGCAAAATTTAAGTGTCTGCTATTGTGAAGAAAGTTAACTTAGAGTCTTGCGTCTTAAGATATCTCATTGAAAGGGGTTCAATGTACCCCATTGGTAATAAGACCCACCTACTATTCGTCATATACATGTATAATGAAGTAGACTGGACCAATTTGTCGACACTACTAATCAAATTGTGGATATTAATTTATGACATTGACACACATTTATCAAGTATCAATCATGTGGTCATGACTCTAGATACGGGATAGGTGAGAGTATACGTGTATAAGTGCACCAGCGATGGCTTACTTACCTTGACATTGATACAAGTTTAGCGATGACGAGTAAATCATACATCATAACACGTTAGTTACATTGTTCTATGTGGTACAAACTGTTTGTGAGCGCCCCGAACCCAACGTGACTATTTGGTGACCAGCTATCATACCTAAATGTACATGTAGTTCTTCACTGTGATATCCACGTAACTTGTTGCAATATCACTATCATATAGTGGATTTGGATATACTGCGAATGGAAGAGTTATTAAATTTCACGGTTGGCGGATATTGGTAGATGTTTGATTAATTATTCATGGACGCTAAGGTGAAGTGTTTTTTTAATGTAATCTAACATTGACTGTATGCTCATATTTCCCAATATGTCAATACAATTTTATCGCATCATATAACACAGTGCCGTGTTTGTTAATACGGGTTGCCATGATACGTTGCCCCGTTGTACTATGATGAAATTGACAGAAAGGAATTCTTCACACCTGTTAGAAATTTGCGCAAAAGTTTCACGCATGTGAATTATACTTAGCATTCACGCGGACCTTTCTCATAACTCACACGAATACGTGTATCAATTTACCAGAATTGGTTCCTCTAGGTGTTGTTGTATGATTTTGCTGTTGCTGAAGAGAGCTTTTTTGGCACAGCCGTACTAACACGGCTTCGGTATTTGCATATCAGTGTTGTGTAAATCAATCAAATCTTACGTTAGCCACTAAATCAACTACTCTACTACCGAACAACGTTTGTAACCTTGACGCAGATTGATTAACCTTTCGATAAGGGGTACGTTTACCTTACCGAAATTCACTAAATTTCGGTTAATTGACCGAACTCCATTTTGCATGTTGCTCAACAAATCTTTACCTTCAAATTATTCCGACCATCTTTTATCAAGATATTTCTTGTTTGGCTCCAGCAAGGAACGCTCTGGAGAGTTACACTCTTTTACCTTCAGTATTGCTTAAACTGATGTTTGGTAGATATATAGCGATTGTTTCATGACACTACTAACAGAAACACTATACAATGTCCTAAGTTATACGTCTATATAAGATATGAATGAGTATTACGGTTGCTTTGTTAATAATGCTTGATTTAACTAGGCTTTTGATGAAGGAATTGATATATTGACGTTAATGTACATGATGCCACGATAATTCCTAATCTTTCTGGGTAATTTTGATTATATTGGAAATCCGAAAACTCAATTTCATCTTTTACCACGTGTTAAGCTCAGTAAGCCAACACGTTTAGTTATGAATTTATAGTAAATCCTCAATAATAAGACCAGCTTTGGGTCTGTTGAAATCTGGTCTTATTATTCAGGTGGTCTTAATATTGTGGTTGAATAAAGAGCAAAAATAGGCTCAAAAATTGTGCTCTCAATTTTGAGGTGCTCTTATTATTGAGTTGCTATCGTTAGGTGAGGTTTTACTGTACTGCAAGCATAATTAATGCATAACGTACACAACCTGATATTCTCATGCGGATTTCCAAGGACAGAACATCTGAAACCTGAATTCGAATTCAGAGAATCTGCAGGGACTAAATTTGTAGTGACAAAAGCTCGTTTATTAGAAGCAATTACAAGTCTCACTTTGTCTTCTAAACAAACACACATTCTTGTAGTTTCACATGACGCCTTTGGTGGAATGGAAGTATGTTTGACTTGACAAGCGTAAACAGAGATAATGAATTATTCAAAGACGGATGTCTTTGGTGTTGTAAAATTTACTGAGAATCAATTAGATATAATATTATATCAGTGTACAAACATCTTAACTGTTGAACCACCTGCTTGATCATTTTATGGTCCAATAATGGTCTGACTTAGGTCACGTATCCAGGAAAAAAGTGGTGATATGGTATAAAATCAATGCCGGTATACTCGGCCGGTCGATCGCTGGGACTTTTATGAACACATTGATAATGTTTGTATTACCCTGGTATCGAACGTCAGCTGTGTACATAATATACATTACCGCATTATTGTCCCGAAGTCTCACAAGAATCAAATGTGTCTTTCAAGTGGTTTCATTGAAGGTCGATCTATCCTTGCTACAATATTGATATTATGACTATCCCGGTAGCGCCATTGACCGATTTTTCGTGTTCCTCAAAACATGACTTTATTCTCTAGTTTGATGGCATTTTTGATAATCTTTCTTTGATATCTAAGTGTGAATCTGATTATTTGTGCTTATATGTGTTGATTAAAACCGGTATACTTAGCATTCAGCTGGCTTATTACTTAATCTCAGATTCACACTTAAAAATCTCAAAAAGTGTATCGGAAATAATACTCAGAAGTTAGTAAACACTGCCATCCACATTGTTAATAGAAGGCCATATTGTAAATAAGGTGTACAGATTTATTGTTTAACCATAGTATATTACCTTCTGAAAAGAATTTATTATTATTATTATTGCACTACGAAATTTCCTCACTCAGACTCGACAGAGTAAATTTTGAGTTGAGTTGAGTTGAGTTTACTATATCGTGCCCAGTTGTTCATGAACTGTCGCTGATTCGTATCCTAGGTCATACGCAGGATTCTCACTCGTCTCCTAATTAAGCTTTGGACTACTATTTTCCCCTGGGACTCCTCTTTCTGGCAACATTTCTTTGAAATTGCATTGAAGGACTGCAAGTTTTTCTAAAAGCATTGTTTTGGACTCCCTCTTTCAAATCCTTGTGAGAACACTGATATATGAGGATTTAACAGTTTCTAAATCAGTTTTATTTTAACATTCTAAACTTCGTTTATACGAGGGATATAACAATCTGTCTCATTTATTCGCAATTTCCAATATCCTGCTTTCAGAAGTACAGGAAGCTATACACGTATATCTTTGCGATTTTAAGTTGCCACGCTTGTTGGAGATTTATTTAATCCTTGTCACTCGGAAAACATGTTAAGTGAAATGGATTTCGCACAGTGACGTCAATGTAGTCAAATGTGCACATTCGTGACATTTACTTCTGGCACA
This sequence comes from Mactromeris polynyma, assembly GCA_032209605.1. NCBI lineage: Eukaryota > Metazoa > Mollusca > Bivalvia > Venerida > Mactridae > Mactromeris > Mactromeris polynyma. The sequence continues at coordinate 27,383,406 of JASFXZ010000003.1, forward strand.
GAAATATTTTTTCTAAAAAATCAGTCTATATCACCAAATTCTTGCTATGAGATCACGTTTCGTCGTTCATTGATATCTGGAAGGCATTAATTATTTCACGTACAATTTGATTTTTAAACACCGCGGCTAAGCGCGTCTGGTTTATGTACTCAGAACGGTTTGAGAAAGTGCGAAGTAGTACTGCCGGGTTAGTACTTTTGACAAGTATATATACTCAGTTCAAAATGTAAGATTTCTCAAGATTACCTAGGGATGCAAAATAATACATTTAAAATGAAATTTTACAAAGTCGACACGTGTCATGATAGATCTGTGTTCCACGTATAATCTTTCAGTTTCTAACATTCGTTTGATTCTTGTTAACAACAAAACATCGTTCACATGCGTTTTAAGTTTAAGTTTATTGCTGATTGGGGAAAAGTTTTCCTTCATACAACTCGAGTAGTTGCAGTGCATGTCTGTGAAGTGTATTATGACCACGTGACCAATCTTACAGATATGAGTGAGAGCGTTCATGAGCAAAAGGTCGAGCAGGAAGTGAGTTTTAAGTTGGTACATTTAACATTAAATTAACAGCGTAAGACGTGGTTACAGAAATATGCGGACATTTTGAAGAGTCGCTTTATTTCGTGTTAGATCTACGATAAGAGCTATCCTTGAATTCTCGCTGTTATGTTTGTTTTAAAAATCTCCGCCATAAACGCGTGTGTTTCTATTTAAGATAAAATCATGACTACACATATTTTGTACGATCATAATATCAACTTTGAGCAAAAATCTGTATTTAGTATAGCATAGCTGATAAGACAATGTCGAGAAAATAAATTTCATATCAAAGTTATTGTGGGTTATAAATTAGTTTGTGAAGTGAAAATCAGTGTACAACGTTACGTCACGAATATCTATGACGCTGTAAATCATTATTAGTAAGAGTTTCCATGTGCTTACACATACATGCAAGCACAGGAGATTGTCACGAGTTATCTCCCTGATTCCCTCCCATAGTTATCTCCCTGTTTCCCTTCTATAGTATATGTATATATATATAGAGTACTATATAGTGCATGCAAGCCCTTAACTATAACTCGCTCTGTCTTCTTTATTTGAATACAATCATATTTTTAATTAATTTGTCTCCGGATTCACTTTACACAAAGAGGGTATTGGCGTTTTGGTTGCTAAGCAACCTTTTCCCACATTTAACATCCCACAATTCCGGCAGTCCATTTTCTTTCTTATTGGTATTACAGTGAACCCTCCATAATGAACCAACCACTGACTCTGAAGAAGTCTGTCTTATGAAAGTAATAGTTTTGTTCATTTCTTTACCTAAACAAACATGACAATTATATTTCTTATAGTTAAAACATTAATAAATATGTATTAACAAAGAATAAACGCATAATGAATGCACCCGTATTTGTCGATTGAAGAAGTTTGTATGATCATAAAATTAAATTATATCTATCTAGCTTCTGGAATTACTCTTGTTCTTGGCATCATACGGTTGAACAAATACACACATACATAATGGTCGAGGGTTTGAGCACCTAACTCCAGGTCTGGTGGTCGTGAGTTCAAGAACCGTATAGATAATTCCTACATTTACGATATTTATCTCCCTTGTTCTTAATCGTCAGCTATCTTGATAGGAAAAAGTGATAAGCGCATATAGGAGTAATTCCCAATTATGATAATTGAGAAAATACCAAGAAAATTTGCCCAAATGAGCATAATGAATAAGTCCACTTGATATATCCAATTGCTTTATCATCGTTTACATTATATTCCTTAGTATAAACTTTAAGGAAATTTGCCTCTCAATATGGCTAACTATCAAGGACATGGAATGTAAGTATTTCAAATGGGGAAACTATCTATTGGACGAGGTTGAACTACGGCGAACTTCACACATCTCTGAGTTAGGCTCGAGTACTGGTTAGTAACCCAGGAAGCAGTCATCGAGGAAGATTAATATAAATTGTGAACTTATTTCACTTTCGGTGTAAAATAAATCAGTATAAAGTAAAACAAATGTTACTTTTTGTATTGCTTACTTTCAATTTCGTCATTGTACAACCTTGCGTTCTGTAATATAATATATACTTAACAAAATATATATCCTTATCGTTTCTTGTCTGTTGTATTCAAGCTGAGAGTTGAACGACGAAACGTCGGTAGCTGGTATTGTTCGAGGTCACCTTAATACGTTATATCAATGACCATTTCGAGGGTTCAATGCAAGACTAAACTAATTCCAATATAAATACATAGGAGTTAGTATAGTCTTGCGCTGAACCCTCGATTTGTAAGCTTCAATGTACAAAGACCTTACAGTTTTAATACGCAGTGAAAACTGACGAACAAAAGAAGTTTAAACAATGTGGCGATTTCTGTTTGACCGTCGATAAAATAAATTGGCACGATCCATATATAAAGGCATACTATTATCAATCTCCAATTATTTTGTTTGTCAAATTTAATCATACTTACTGAATGCATGGATTGATTGTTATAGAAATGGAATTACTTTAAACACTCCGATATACATGTCTCAACTAGCTATGCTTTATGTAGGCTTTGTTAATATTTCTATTTTCTAGATGTGCACTAGTATCTTTAGACAGCAGAGTATGTTTAATCGGTGTGATATAGTGATATTGAACAAGAAAATCATGAAATTCATTTCAAATTGTTGATAATGGAGGGATAGATCTAAATAAATCGAGTGGAATAAGCCATCAATGTGTTGACTCATAGAATATATATAAATATCGAGGACTTTATGAAGTTTGTATGAAATAATATTCGATTACCCGAAATATCTAATGGTAAAATTTGTTTACTTTTCTATGTATGGATTAAGAAATCTATTCCAGAAGGGAAGCTTTACAGTGAAATTTGAATACATTAAAACACTACACGACTGTATATTTGATTAATCATTTCAAGTGACTGTTTGCGCTGCATAATATGTGTATCCTATCTTATTAAGTTAGGTGTATAGTGTGATGTTTATTTTGTGAAAGTGGCGATCTTCAACTCACTGTTCCAACAATCGAAGTTTCGCCGACTAACAGACGCACATTCGGATACCGTGCAACTTTTTCAAAGTAGCATAATTTGGGAAATGTAAATTTCGGATGTTTTAATGAGTTGTTGCTCTAGAGAAGTTGTTGTTTGTTGTGTAATGTTTTCTATGTGCAATCTGATTATGGTATAGAAGAGAGGTTGTTAGCCAAGAGTGGGTCACTCTACAGGGATTGCACTGTACATAGTTAAAATCCGCAATATTTATCTTATTGTTAAGTACAAATATTAAACGACTAACTACCAGAAAAAATGGACCAGTCTACAGAGATAAAATTGTTCATTACACTTTTAGGTCTATTGTACGTTTAAATAATGGACAACTGGAGTAGGTGTTACTGTCATTAAGACAGTTGTGTTGCTGTTGACCGTAAACTCTCTTTTATCTCCGTCGGAGTCCGGACCAAAGTTTCATATATAAACGAATGGACAAATGTCTATGTTTGGGTCGGGAAAACATTCGGTCGTTAATTGAATGCTGTATTGCTATACTAACGTCAGTCATTGTCTTTTTTCAGATGCCAAAGATGAAGGGAGCAGCGATGCAGTGTTGCATGTGCCTAACTGGTGTGTTTATGTTCCTTGGTGGGGTTATCATGCTTGCCACAGGAATAACCCTTATACTTAATTATGGTTTCTTCGATGAAGAGCTACTTCCACCTGACCTACAGAATGAGCAAGGCAAACGGACTGTGGGTATTATTCTGACATGCTGTGGACTTCTTGCCATAGTCATAAGTGTTATAGTCAGTGTTATGTATTTTTGTTATCAATCGAAGTCGCCTTCGATTAATCATGTTGACTTATCTAGAATTCCATCCACCGCACGTAATAATACACCGGAAGCGTCCGGCGGAAGACGTGCAGATAGACGTGTGCATAATAGCGCGAAAGTGCCAAATGGAGCCACAAGATCGCAGCAACAACATACTGCCAAACCAATTCCAGGCTCAGCTGAAGTTAAACTTCCGCGACAGTACAAAAAGGGTAGACACAAACACAGACCTCGCCCTGTCAGACGGTTGGAAGAAATTAAAGAGCAAGACGCCATTTCTCGTAAAACTGTTGATGGGGCTTTAATTGATGAGTATGATGACACCCCTAGAAGTGGGTCGTTTTCCAGTGAAATGACACTCGATGATCACAAAATAACTATTCCTAAAGTTGTATTTAGTGATCACGACCAAAATCGTCCACCGAGTGAGTGCAGTGTAAGCACTTCCGTTACGAGTGATAATAGCAATTTCCGGTATTTAGAAAATGACAAATCTAAACGTGAGCTACAGTTTCTGCCAGATTCAGGTAGGGGCGAAACTGGTTCAAAAGATAGTACATCATTGGATCATTATGACGAAGCTTCACCGTATGATAATAAAAATAGCGACCGAGATTCTGAAACTAGTGATATTCTTAGATATCCACCTATAAATAGTAACACAACTTCACAAAATAGTGATGCAGACCATTCCGCTGGCGGATTGCAGTCGCATGATAGGTACGAGGGTGCTCAGTCGTATGCTATGACAATACCTGACTCAGATGAAATGGTTGTTAGATATAAAGCGTCTCACTACTCAGAGTTACACGGAGATGAATCGACTAGTTGGACTCCCGAGATGGGACGACCCGATCATATGACAATGGTAGAACCAGTCGAACATTATTCAAAATTAACATAGTGCTCTTTGTGTTTCTATGAAGTATGGATGCCAATATACGCATGCTTTTGAAAGTTAATGTTTAAGGATTAGAATGGTGAATTTCGACTACTCGTATGTCCAAAACTTTGACTGAATACATTTTTCGTTTATAGGCTTATTGTAAGTATTTAAGTATGGTATATTCTGTTTCATAGTACACTAGTCTAGAAGTCACGTGACTACTACTAGTACAATGTCGTACATGCAAGATGCAATATCTCATACTCGCTTCAATTTAAGCCCGATGTTCTTTAATAGCAAAACATATTACCATTGGACATCTCTAGCAGATAGTTGCTATATCGTAGTTTACACGACGGACATTCGTCTTTACACCAACCAAGTCAAGACTTCGAACTCTGATAAAAATGTGCCTTTTAAATAGTTCTACTTTCACGTATGTAGATTCCTTATGTAAAGCACCAAACATTGAGTCACTTACAGTTTCTTTTGTTCATAAACTACACGAATAAATGATAATCATCTGGAAATACTATTCATCTGCAATTTACAATTAAATCCAGAAAGAGTCTCAAAAGTTTTCTGGATTTTGTCATCATTTTCATTGACATCGGTATTTTACTGGTGTTAGTATGTCGGCATTATCTTATGATGAAATACTCTTATTTGCTGGACTGATACACGAAAACATTGTGTTAGTTTTCTAACTGATTTATTGAATAACTGATTGAATAACTGATTGACTGACTGATTGATTGAGCCTTATTGTTTCAGTGGTTTTGTTTACTAATCCATATGTTTTTATCAATGCAAGATATATAATGACTTGTCATGACTTTGTATACTCATAATTTTATAAGATCTCATATGAATGAGGCCAATACACCTTTATTTATGTCTATCAAGGCTTGTAACGGATCTGCATATGTGTGATTTTTGTATGTGTACGTACTTTATCTGCGATTTGTTCGAGAGGCTAAAATGTATGCTGTTAAGTATATATCAGTTTCCAACTTTTGCTTGTTTTTGTAAACATTGTTTTGAATCTGGCATACTGCAATTAAAACAGGGAACCAACACTTCAGTTTTGCATACTGTGACCAAAACCGGGAACCATTGACCTTATTTTTGCTTTCTATGATCAATGCAAGTTTATCTAGAAATAGCTATCTAGATATAACCACTTAATCTTTATGAAACCATTCTTTGTTTAGTTCATTTACATTTACTTATCAAAATGTTTATTCTCTACATGTCTAGTTGAACGTCCGCTCGGAAGCATATGTGTCACCATTTATCAATAAATTTCTATCTCGAACAAAAGAATATTATCAAAGTTCTCAAAGAACTTAATATGCTTGTTTGTGTAACGATAACAAAATCTAATAGAGTAACTCAATTTTATTGACATAATGGTGACTCTGATCTGTGTTCACATATGGTTTTTTTTGTTTGCTTCACGTGGCCCGATTTTCTTCTTCCTGTTATGGCTTTGCCATTCACGTTTCTAACCTTTCAACATGGCGCCCCTGGAACTCCATACTTCTTTGTAACCTAAAATCTGGGTTCGAAAATCTTCCTGAAACCAAGAAAATTTAATCTGTATAATTCACTTCTTATTAAAATATTGTCAAGAGGGTGTTCGGATGCACTTTCTGTGTGTACAATGAATGTCTAGTTTTTGAAACGTTGCATTTAAGATCGATATTACTTACACTTTGTAAATGCTATGGTTATTATGAATTCAAAAAAATCTATGGATAACATTTGCGTGTTTTAAATTAATGAACTAAAGCCTCGTTTTTGCACAGTTTTCAAAAGTATTTAATGTTGTGTGGCACACCCGACAGTTAATAGATCGACAGCAGCGATCATAAACTGTTTGAACCGATAACATAAACAAATACATATGTTACCAAGCATATTGCAAATAATTCATAAGCTTAATCAATGTTTAGTAACCATGTTAATAAATGCACTGATAATCATCGAGCATAGCTTAAACTGTCGTCATGTTAGAGATATTTTGAACGACTAGAGTAAATTTTAATGCACTTAAAATCATGTTACATAAATTCTTTTCTAGGATTCATTGACCTGTGTCGAAGTGTTCTATTTATTACAACGATTTTTGTACGTTTTCATTTTAAACTTGATACTTCCTAATACCAAATCACATTTCATCCTTCATGAAAGTATAACAGTTGTAAACATATTTCTTTGTTTTCTAAAACGAACGAAGGGCGCTACTACGCCGCGCACTGTCGAGCTTACCTTCAAAATACAATGAGTCATTACTTATATTTGAACAGACCGAACTAACCGATTTCTTTTCGATCATTCATCAGAATTTATTTGAATTTGAAATGATTTGTGTATGATTTGTGTACGACATACGATATAAACTAGGTTGATGTAAATCATTGAAAATGGCCTTCAAGATTTCAATTGACATTGTGTACAACTATCGGCATTCAGCTAGGCATCAATGTAATATTACCAATGCTTAATTGTTACTTCTTATCGTAATCAAATACTGCTATATTCAAGACATATCATGTAATTTGTACATGAAATGTCGTCCCTATAACTAGACAATTGTTGCATTTGTTTATTTTGCGGTAACAAGATCGATCCACCGAATAAAACATGTTTGGCTTTTTGTGCTATTTTTTTGGGTCATTTGTAGCATTCTGTTACATTAAAAAATGCTAAAAAACGGTTACCCCCGGAAATTAGTAGGTGGGCCACACCTTATAAACAGTTATTGAAGGCTGGCCCAAGTATCCCTGCGTATTGACTTTATTTTACAATAGTAAGAATTGTTTGTACACAATGATGTGATTGAAAACAAGAATAGTGTATTGTCTCAAACTTTTTTTACACTTTTATGTAGATTTTTAGATAGTTTGGTTCAATATCCATATTATTATATTGAAATCCATGACCTAGTGCATTTGAGCACTTTAAATATTCTGTTTCTGTTTTTTTACATAATCCATAACTTTATATATATTATCTACAAAGGGCTTATTTTTTATAAGATTTTCCAAAGTAATATTAAATGTATGATAAATTGCATTGGAAGTAATTGTTTTTCAAATGACATGTTTTGACATGTTTAATTTATTTTTGTCTTACTAATTTAATTGCCATGACAACCATTATTATACATTTGTAATTCCATTTACATATTATGTTTATTTCAAAGTTTACTTAACGCTTTTGGCTTGTCTTTAGACTTAAAAGCATAAATTGAATGTACAATAACATATTTGACTTAATATTGTCTGCATACAATGTTGTTACCTACCATATTAATGTCATAGCTAACTGCTACTAAATCAATAGCTAACTGCTACTAAATCAATAGCTAACTGCTACTAAATCAATAGCTAACTGCTACTAAATCAATAGCTAACTGCTACTAAATCAATAGAATATCTATCCAGTAGCATTTTAGAAATGATATGTAATATTTCTGACAGGTTAGAACTTATGACCAGTATTGTAAAGGCATACTGAGATAGTTCTTACATACTATTCAGTAAACCATTTGACCCATACAGACACGGGCATTATGATCAAGGCTGTATTTGAATTGCGACTGATCCCTGGCCCTTGTTTTTCTACGGATCGTAATTGAGAATAATCTGAAACTAAACTTATATTTTGAGATATACCGGCTAGTCTACCAATCGAAATAGAAGAACTAAAAACACGATTCCGACATACCGGCACCTTTATTAGTGGCAATAATATGTGTAACAATATTTTCAATATGCAGGAAATCAAACAATCGCCTTGCGCTCAATCTAAAATTGAAAAAAGTGGACCCTCAGGAGCCTTTATTTACACTTATTGCTCAACTTATCACATGACTACAGCATATTTATACAGTGGTTGTGTATTTTTGAAATACACTTGGCCTTTGTAGACAGTATGAATTAGTGTTCGATTTCTTCGGTATTAAATACAAAAACTTCAAATAAAATTTTTGATCTGAGTTACTTTACCACGAAGTACTATTTATTTGTATTGACTGCCATCAATATTACTTCATATTCAATGCTTCATATTCAATGACTGAACAAGAAAATAATGATAGAACATGTTTGTGTTGAAGTTTGGTCATTAATGGTAATATTTAGGCCTAATATTCTTTCGGAATTTATCCTTTGAAAATTTGAATGTACAATTTGAATCGATGGTAATGTATTGTATGGTTTGGATGTGAAGCTAATGATGTCAATTTAAACATGTATGTTTACTGTAGCTTAGATATTATTTGCTCGTAAGTGACAGTACAATACACAGACATATCTTATCTTGAATTTTCTATTTAGATAAGACATTTTGTGTCGCCTTTCGTTACATATAGTGAGTAAAATCCTTAAGAAAAGGTCTCATAGTTCATTAAATATCAAACACAAACATGTTGTATGACTTGATTGCATTTTTTGTGAACTTTAATTGCTACTTTCTGTAGTATGATAAGGCCATAATTAAAATAAAATATTCGTTTGGCTTAACCATACCTACATGTACAAATGGCCCCTACTCAAAACATGTTTGAGGGAGCTGAGTGTGATCTTTTTTGGTATTAGTAGTTAACACTTGTAGAACCATAAAAATGATATAAAAATGAATAACCTACCTAACTACCCATCTAAATTTTGTTAGGTAGGGTTTTGCCGAACTAACCATTTTTTTTAAGGATGGCCTAGTTAAGAAAGTGTGAAATAGTCAGTTTATATAAGTGTTTATATGTCATTTTCATGTAGTTTTAGTGACTCATATCCACTGTACATGTACGTTATTAAACCATTTATATCCCTGGTATTAGATATGCAATATGCTGCTACCTTTTATTTCCAATGCAAACATTATATCATAAATCATATATTTCATGTGTACACGCATTAACAATGAGTGATTGTGTGATTGATACAAAGAATGAATTAAGTAGCTGTGTAAATGTCTTAGAGGACAAATTTAAACTTATTATTCAGAAAGGTTAATTTTCGCATTATATTAGTTCTAGTTCTAAAATGACGTCATAATAGTTTACTAATCAGTCACTTAATTAATATATTACGATATCTTCCAAGTTTAGTTTTGTAATTGCAAACTAGAAACATGAAATATTTACTACTAATAAACACTTATTTTTGCTTTGTTATATATACACGCGACAATGATTGTTCATAGACAATTATATTTACATTGTTATATTTTATCAAAAAATTAAAAGAAATTGAATACCATTTCCCTGAAATGTGCGTTGAAATTTTGTTCGTTTTTTGTAATTGATTATTGTCCTGGTTGTCATGGATTCAAGGGGAACAACTGCAGCTATGTTTTGCTCCAGTTTTTGGCATTCAGGGGAGACAACTTTTGTTGAAGCTGTACAAACTATTTTAAATGGAAAGTTACGGATTCTTTGTCACCAAATATGATATTATTAATAAACAAACTGCCGTCTTGTAACTTGAGCACACATAATCTCAAGGTAGACATGATTTTGACATTTTACGTCCCTAAAAAATGGCCGGTGTGTACACGTGACCCTGGTAGACAATGGTGATAGATATTGAACAAATTATGCATGTTTAAAGTTTTAAATTTAAATGTTGTTTGTACGAGTAAACTATGCATGAAATGTAAAACTTATGTTGCTATTTTTATCAGTTTGTGTTTAGTATATAGTTTATGATTTCTGTTATAGGTGTTAACTGCTGGCTGGCGATCAGTTGTCGAGGTTGTGAAAATAGATAGATACTGATGGAAATGTCTTAGTTTATATAATACATGTTGTTATCGAATGTTTTTCTGTGATGTATACATGCTTAAGTCTGCGATTTTCATCTATTGTTCATTTGTTTGTTACTTTTTTTCGTCTGAGAAACAATCTATTATGTTTTACTGTTAATATTAACATTAAAATATAAAAAAATGATATATCTGTGTTATTTGTCTGTAAATTTCCCAATTCTTCTTTACCGTTTAATCGGCCAGTGTACAATAAAACCTCATTTACGTATCATCCCGAAATTAAAACCACTTCATTAATAAGACTGCGCTTTCATGGGCAGGTTTTTATTTTTTTCTTCTATATTTTGACTCGATAATGAGGCCACCTCACCACTAAGACTGACTTCCTTCAGAATCAATGGTGGTCTTATAATTTAGATTTCACTGTATCTGATTACTCTGTCATAGCTCAGAGTCCGAGGTTATAACACTTGAGATTGATCTCAAAATTCATTTTGGTATAGATAGTATCAAGTTAATTGAAGCAAGATTATGCATCATTGATTTGTATATTCACTAAACATGTCAACAAAAGCATATATTCTCCCTAAATTAGTTGAGAATTATCCATGATGCTCGGAGATCGATCTCAAGTTATACCATCTCGGACTCAAACCTTATAGCAAGTGGGTATTTGATTGGATTCTCAATTAGGCCTACTTCATACCACAATCGTAAAACATGAAAGCGAAATTAAAAAAACATCTACCCAAATTCGTTTAAGAAAACTTTTGTTAGCTAAGTGGCTAGAATGCTAAACTGTCACCCGAGAGGTCTGGGTTCAAATCCCAAGACTCAGCAGGTCATTGATCAACAAACACATGACAATCGCAACATAAGCACTATCTCTCATTTGCTGTTGTTACAATTCATATACTGTAAAACCTCAATAATAAGACCACCATTGGGACCCTTGAAAACTGGTCTTATTATTGAGGTGGTCTTAATATTGAGGTTGAATAAGAAGCAAAAAAAGGAAAATGGACTTGAAAATTGTGTTCTTAATTTTGAGGTGGTCTTATTATTGAGTTGGTCTTTAGAAGAGGTTTGACTGTAAGTTTGCTATATTTAGCTTAATCATGTTTTGTCTCATCTGTCATCGGTGTGATATAGTAAATCAGTCCTCTCTTACAAATCTAACGACATTATTCAAGTTCAATTCAGTTCAAAAAAATCTCAATGTCATTGACAAGTAAAGCATAGGGTTAACAAAAGCTGATCGGTAAACAATAGGTTTTATTTTTTTTCAGAACTCCGATTGGGAACATGTGTATGACCAATTAACTATACTAAAGTATAAGACGTCGTCAATTCATAATTAGTTTGTCATACAAAACAGTTTCGAGTTAAATCTTGTTTTAAGTATACAAGCACAGTCAGCCGATTTTTAGATAAACTTGATATTGGTCCCCATATTTATTGAATCAAAGGATTAACATAAGACAAATTGTATTTATGGAGAGATTTACAAGTGTATGACGTATATAAAATATTCAGATAAACTTGCATTTTACGCAAGTACAGGGAGTTTTCCTCGCCTTTAAAATATTTTTCGGTGCAGCCGTACTAACATGGTTTTGCTGTTTGCAAATCAGTGTTGTGTAAACCAATTAAATCTTACATTAACCACCATGGCAATTTCTCTTCAACCGAACAACGTTTGTAACCTCGACGCGGATTGGTAAACCTTTCGAGAAAAGGTACGTTACCTTCCCGGAATTCAGTGGATTTACCGAAATCCATTTTGGATCTGGAGTGACCAGCAATCGTAACAAACCTTAACCTACGAATTTTTCAAGATATTTCTTGTTTCGCATCAAAATTCACATCAGACAAGCACAACAATTGACCCCGAATATGTTTATTGACTATTATCATTGCTACTATGAGAATCGATCAGTCTAGTTTTTAGTATTTTTTATGAAACTCATGTCTTCGAGAAGCATTTTACAAATTGTTTTAAGAATGATGAGGTCCGCCCGGTAGGCCTGGGCTCAGCCGCTAGAGCACCAGACGGCCAAACTAGAAGTCGTGTGTGCCAAACTCGGGCAAGGTGTGTGTTGACTGAAGAAAATGCGTTCAAAGTCATTTGTCCTCCACCTCTCCTGCATGTTTGAAAGTTGTCTGTTACATGCGTAGAATTAGGTAAATAATGTTTGGTATCCTTCGGACACTGGTCAAGTCAACTGACCATCGCAATCGAAATACCATTGAAAAATTGCGTAAAACTCCAACACGAAATTCAAGACCAATGTTCGTGTTATTGTTCGTATTGAGTCAATACGTCCGTATATTAATACCTGACTGTTTAAAACAAACGCACTATTATACCGGTACATAAGTGCCCTAGTCGGACTTCTGTTACATAAAATAATCACAAACAATCACAGACAAAGTCACGACTTTATAATGCAAATATTTTAACAAAGACAAGGACACAATGGCTTCCGTTTAAGTATATACGATAAAGACTTATGGATTTAGAAAATACTTCACAATCAATATTGCAATGCGTAACTAAAACGCATACGTCGCAACTTTTACGTCATTTCAAACATATGTTTAGTTTAGATTCAATTGTTTCACATCGACTGAGAAACAAGTTATTTGTTACTTATTTTAATCGCTCTCGATTACTGCTACCTAAGTAACCAACAAAGTACTCACGCATTAATCAGGGATTAAGAAGTGTGTGTTCCCCTCCCCAAGACGGGGCCCGAACCCACCATCTTCGGATCATGAGTCGGACACTTTACCCCCATACAACTACTTCTCCTTGAACCCTTATCATGGGTAGATCTAGCAAAACATTTAAATATTACTGCATTAATTAGGCATTGTCATTTCAAATTATTCGCTGTTGACTTTGGGATTAAATTTGGCGCATGTTTTTATTACATTAAGACTTCGTATTACAACCATGGAAAATAAAAAATATTTGTATATATTTGTATAATGTTTGACCGTAGGTAGGCGACTTAAATCTTCTCCACGTGTTCAATCGTCAATCCGATCCTAATCTGACTTTAACACATCATTAATACACGGAAGTATTGTGGTATTGTCTACATTTGTCTGTACGGCGTATATCGATTTCGTTACCGTTTAAAATCAGTGTCAAAATTTTAAAAAATGGCATAAATATAACATTGAATATATCATAAAATCACCATTATCTTAATGAAAGGAACAAATCGTATCCAATGCTAAATAAATAACTATGAAAATGGCGACATTTTCAATGAGCAGACTTTGAAATATTCGACACTTTCCGCTTAAAGTATCTACTTTTGTTCCGTTTTTCGGAAAATATGATTTGTTTCTGACATCGTCGCATTATTTTTCAGAACCCCGTAGCTCAACGTTTGGCGGTTTTGATTATTTGGTATCGTTGAAACCGTCTTTCAAAGCTTTTTCTGTCTGTACTACCTATATTGTTCTAGAATGCACATAACTTAAATAAAATGCAATTCCATAACCCCGTATGTAACAAAACTACAGGAGGGTAAAACTTTAAAGTTGTTTTTGTCAAAAATACGAAAAACATGTTGTGGGATACTGGAAAATGTTGGCATATATTTTTGAAGACATGTGATGTATTTGGGCAGCTTTTTCGCAGATTTACAACAGCCTTGTTTTCAAGACTTTAACAGAAAATACATAAGAAAATAGCATTAAAATTATCCAGAACACCATGTACTGAAACTTAAACCTTGCATGTGTATAGTGAACAATGTATTTCGATACTTAGTTGATGTCTTTACATTTTATTCGACACGTTTTAACATCTTTAAAGATACACATAATACAATGATAGGCAAGTTTGCGTAATAAACTAAACAAAAAAATCCCTGAACAAACAGTAGTAGGCTTATGTTCGCGAATCTACATTTTAACCCTGTTGTAAATGATCCATATTTGTTCTCAATGAAATACAATACTATTACCACCGTCGGCGCACGTTTCGATTCAGACCATAAATTACGAAAGGACCCGATGTTTGCCGATCGCCATTAAGAGCACTCGACATACTTCGGGTCCATCTTATTTCACTTCACGGAATTAGAACCCGATATTTACCGATTGCTATTAAGCAGTCGCTATCTGTTAGTTACATCTGTTTACTTTTTAATTGATCGTTTTTTCCCAACATGTTACATACATGCACCTGGTGCTCTACCCTCAACGAGACCGCCCTCATATATATGCAGTCTGGTCGCTGAAAGCAAATCTACAAATAATTCGTACTTCAAATTATCGACTTTATTGTTCTCAAAGGGGTCAGCAAATGATGTTATGGATATACAGAAAAAACTCAATAATATGACCACCTGTGGGACTCATGAAACTGGTCTTATTATTGAGGTGGTCTTAATATTGAGGTTAAATAAAGAGAAAAAAGTGAAAATGGACTTGAAAAATGTTCTTAATATTGAGGTGGTCTAAAAATGTAGGCGGTCTTTAAATGAGGTTTTACTTTATAATCATTAAATATAACAAGAAAATCGTTTACATTGTAACCGCTCTAGGACGACCCTCTTTTTCAAACCGTTGAAACGAATTTACTATAAAATTAACCTCTATAGAACAACAACCTCTTATCAACAGCCAAACTGTACGTCTTCCCGAGGATGTTGCCCTGGAAAGGTCGCACTGTACCTTCAAACACATACTCTTCTTCTTATAAACATAAGATCCAACTCTTTTACAAACCATAATGTTCTAATATTCATTATATTTTACCCTAACCAGTGGTCATGTTCTGTGCCGTACTACGTTGAAGGTGCATACATCAAAATAGTAAAAATGTAAATACAATGTAGTCACCAGATATATTGGAAACCAAAAGTACTCGGGTGTATTGTTGACATTTTCAAACTGTGAATGTGTCGTTGTCTTGAGAACATGACTTTAATATGCGATACGTTTCAGGGGAGGTAATTCAAAAATATTCGACATCTTTAAAAGAGGAGTAAAACAAGACAGGTAGATTTAATTCCCTTTATTCTAGAATAACAGCAAAGATATCACAGATTGAGAATTATGAAATAATTAAACTTTTAATCAATAAAGAACATTTTAACACAAAATAACAAGAACATAGAATAAAACGACCCCCCGAACCAGCAGTACGGTCATTAAACCATGCTCCAACGTTTCAAAACTTGAGAATGATCTCAAAACCAATCATTTTATTTTCGTATTTTAAATGTTTCTCATGTTAATCATGGTAATGATAATGCTACGGGTCACACTGTATAGTCTGTATGAGACAAAATTGATCTGAATATTCACTAAATTGCAAAACAGTAAATATTTGATCGAAATAGGCTGAAAATGAATCTTAGTTTTAAATGAGGAGATTGATCTCAAGTTTTCTAACTTCGGACCCAGATACACTGTATATACTAGACACTTACTACTTCTAAAACAAAATTATTGGTATATGAACGTCGTTGAAAGAAGGAGTAGAAACAGTTACAGCAGTCATAGCAGTATGACTGGTATGTCCCACTGCTTGCGCTATCAGAAGCTTTACATGTGAGTATATGTATTAGTACATTTCTGTTTGCAGTGTGAGAATTAATACTGTTACTGTTGTTACTGCTTCTAGTACCAACTTTACACCGATGATATGAACAGACATGTACGCACATTTTTTAAGTAAATAAACATATGTATATACTAAAAGTAGTTAGATGGACGGGAAATTGGACGGAAGTATTTTTGATGGACGCATACAAAACACAATGAAGGCAAATTTAATATCGATCTGGAACGTATAAGAAATTTAAACTCTATAATGATTAACTAACAATTAAAATTTATAAGGCGCCGTTTTACTATTTCTCCAATACTAAATATCCGCTAACTAATACAGATATCTAGTCTTTGACTTGCATATTTTTAGTACTCAAATAACACATATCAAGTTATAGAGTTGCAGATATCTAGTATTCAAATAGTAGATATAAAGTTACAAAGTTGCAGATATCTAGTATTCAAATAGTAGATATCAAGTTATAGAGTTGCAGATATCTAGTATTCAAATAGTAGAAATCAAGTTATAGAGTTGCAGATATCTAGTATTCAAATAGTAGAAATCAAGTTATAGAGTTGCAGATATCTAGTATTCAAATAGTAGATAGCAAGTTATAGAGTTGCAGGTATCTAGTATTCAAATAGTAGAAATCAAGTTATAGAGTTGCAGATATCTAGTATTCAAATAGTAGATAGCAAGTTATAGAGTCGCAGATATCTAGTACATGTATTCAAATAGTAGATATCTTGTATTTGTATAATATAATTTCAATATCGTATTTTAAATATCTACAATCCGAATTCTAGGGATCTACAATTCGAATACAGTAAAATCTCTACAAAAAGGCCACCATTAGGACCCTTTAAAACTGGTCTTCTTATTGAGGTGGTCTTAATAATGAGGATGAATAAAGAGTAAAAATGGACTAGGCAAATTGTGTTCTTAATTTTGAGGTAGTCTTATTATTGAGATGGTCTTTAAGTGAGGTTTTACTGTACACGATGTCTGTAACTCGAATATAAGATTTCTAGTATTCAAATTGCAGATAGCTAGTCTTCAAATTATATACATCACCATTTCCATACTGAGAAAGGAGATAGCTAAAAGAGGTGTTAAGCTTTAAAACGGAACCCAATAAAAATATGAAAAGACGAAAATTAATGGAAAAGATCGGATGAACACATCAATACTCCGTCACACAACCAGGTCAAAAACAGATGTGAAATTGAAAATTAATGATACAAAATCTCATTACTGAATCTACATAAAATATAATCTCTGTAAGTATTATTTAATTAGGGGATATCTCAGTGGGTAGTGAATCATCAGCTAGAGAATTCTGCAATATTGTTAAAACATTCAATCCATCTTATTCTTGGGTACATGAACAAATAAAAATAAGCTTTAAATGTTTTCTGTGGTTTCCTCTTCGTTTTTGAAATCTTTTGATTCCTTTGTTTCTTCAGATCCGTTCTGAAAGTGCACGTGAAGATCGTGATGATGATGTGGAGAACCTTCCTGAATTAGTACCGGGCGCATGCGCAGTTCAGGAAGCTCTCGTCTGCTAGTTGTGTCGCCATCGGTGACGTCAGTGCTTTCCGAAGATACATTACGTTTTCGCTTCTTTTTCTTCTTTTTCTTCTTTCCTGGTAAAAATCTGTTTGATAGATAAGAGTTTGGTATTGAAAATGTTTTTATCGAGATTATCATCGTACAAACGAGAAGTGTGGAGTCTAATTATATTGATATAAATTTTGAAAATGAACATACAAATACAGTGCAGTGCAAAATAAACGGACGATAGACGTGAAGTGAACAACATATTAGATCGTCTAAATATTCTATTTCTTATCAAACATGAGACAAGATTAATCTCCATAATTGCCCCGTTACAAAATGTGACTCACTCAATGCTGGCTCTAAAGCGTATTGAGGGGATTGCAAACTATCTATTAAAAAATTGAAAATATATAAATCACTAAGCACATAATTTCATTTTCATATATTCATTATGGTAAACTGTAGCCTTTTTAAAATTTTAAGAGTCTACATCAACTTAGTTTTTGTTTTTGTCACTGCTCAGTAAAATATCGACTTGATTTGAGGGAAGAATAAACACATATGATATCATATAGTGGTGACTCAAAAACTATGGAATCCAGTTACCGCCATCAAATTTCGACTTCTCGCGATAATATAAACGCAAACCGTGTATAATTCGCAAGTAAGAAGTCAAGTTTTTAATTTATAGTTATAAGACTGTTCTCCAGAAAGGCTGTTTAAAATTTTAAATCTACATATTTTCGCGTCCGCTAAAGGCCGGAATGGTGATGGCAAAAACATGATTCCGTAAAATAGATCTAAATTGTACAATAATTAACACATACATGTAAATATGTAAATATCATCACCCCCTGTCCTCCAAAAATGTTCATTACCCCCCTCCCTCCCCTCCAAAGAAAGTCCAACTTAACATTTACGTAACATTTACGACAACATAGGACAAGAACAAGCGAAAATAACAGGTTAAAAAAACACACAAAAACCTTAACATAAAAACTGCGACATTCATATTTTTATTTTTAATTACACTGGGAGTTAAAAAACGTCATTGACATAATCCGTATTTATTGCTTCGTTTTTGCCAATCATAAATGAACCCACAAAATAAGGTATTCTTATAAGACATGATATTATTCTTAACTCAGTTTCAATGTACATTTATATACATATTTCGAAATAATATATTAGTCGATTGTGAAAGACTGATGGAGGATAAGGTGTTGAATAAATTGGAACAGGTACCGAATAAATGTAACAGAGAATTCTCCTGGAGTGCTGGTAACAAGTAAGCCTTAAAAAGTTTACATTGCCATTTGACCAAATATGGGCACTGACCAGAATACAGTAAAAGCTCAATAAAAATACCACTCTTGGGAATCTTGAAAACTGGTCTTCTTATTGAGGTGGTCTTAATTTTGAGGTTGAATAAAGCGCAAAACAGTGAAAAAGGACTTGAAAAGTGTGTTCTTTATTTTATGGTGGTCTTATTATTCAGGTGGTCTTTAAGTGAGGTTTTACTGTATATAAGCTCGAGTTTAAACAGACCGTTGGTGAATTCTTATTCTTCATTTAATAACATAAAACATTGATCATGAATTGTGAAATGCACGATTTCTAACCAAATTGTAAAAGCGTCAACTATGGACTACTATTTTTCACGATTTTGGATTTTATCAAACAGCGTATGAACTTCGTGATTTAACTATTCATAATTTTCGTTTTCAAGGTTTCACGTGACAAATGAAGAAGTTACTCGTATTTCCAACATACAGGTCAATATGGCGATTACAATTGACCGAGATGTGTTTTTTTTAATTTTGCAACCCCAAAACACAATAGTAAGGGTTTAATACTCCTTCATTTATTTAGATCGATATTGCAACAACATCACATCGAAATGGTCGAACTGCTCATAGTTGATCGAAACGAATGTCTGGTTTATATGAAACGGGTTTCAAGAACGATAGAAGATATCAATGAAAGATTTGCCGGTGACCTTGGATGATACCGTGATTGTGACTTGACTAGTATTTGAAGGATGTTTTAAATGATTTGAGAGATGGGCGCCATTAAGCCTTATTATTTTTGTTTGAAAACCTTCCAATCTAATCTGTTCTCTTTTTTAAATATTTATATAACAAACAGACACAATCTTATCTAGGTTTTTTCATCGTTCCATTGCAGATCTATCAATTTTTACTAGAAAGACGGTCAAAATATGCATTCTCAACAAGCTTGGATGTACTTCGAACATTCTTATCCTTACGGCAATATAAACAATTAACTTTCTTCCAGCAGCTCAAACAAAAACTCCTCCAAAGCTCAGAGATTCAGACTAAACACAACAGGTCTCAGATTCGAACATTGTCGGTACATGTTGAGGGGTGAACGAGACACAAGTTTATATGCTTCTTTATGTATAAGCAGATTGGCAATCGTTTTCGTCCCTCGAAATATTTTGTTTCCATCTAGTTCACCACATTTTTTCAAGCTCATCCACGGTACCATCACGAAGGCAAGGGATTTATTAATTGATAGGAATAATGAGCAAAGGTCCTACCGTTTTTTCTAAGTTCCATTACCTATAAACCGAAACAAAAAACAGACAATTGGCATTACAACGATAGACACAACAACATGAAAAAACAACGCCAAGTAGATGACCATCTACGTACAATGTCATCTATTCCCGAGGGAATTAAGTTAGACACTAGCTTTGATCTGTGTCGGTAGTTCACTGCTAAAATGAATGTTGTTAAAAGCACAGCAAGCTATTAAGTTAAGGTAGTCGTCATAAAGGATGAAACTGTACACATGTGAAAATGAAAACCTATTTTTTTAGAACGCAGAATAAATAAATTTGTAATATAGAGTTGAATCGTTCATAAGGAACAAACTGAGGACATAGAAAATCTCTGCTTTGTATCAGTTGTTTGCTATATCCGTAAAACTAATTTCAATGGAAAATAGCCGTTCAGGGATTTAAAATGTGTTCCTTATAGCAGAGATTTCGTTATATCAGTGTTCGTTATAAGCAATGTTTTCTAGTTTTAAGAAATCATTCGCTTGCCAAATAAGTTTTTAAAATGAATTTTACAAAAGGAAGCATTGCACGGAGATGGTCTAAAATGAAAATAAAAAAGCACCAACTAATATTCGGCACAAAATACAAAAACACGTAATAAAAGAAGGGCAACATAAACATACGCATCGTGTCCTACTTCCGCCTGAGAGAAGCAATGTAGCGTCTTAACGAAATAAAACACAGTGTGTTAATTAAAATGTGTGATTGTGAATACAAAAGTGGTACATAATCAGCATTAATAGCATATAATACAAGGACAAACTGTAATACAATTCTTCATCAAGGCTGTCTGTCTACATGTCTGTCCTTCCTAGTTTACATATTATATAAGCAATACCCATTGGCAGTTATTTTGTGAGATTTATAAATTAGTTAAAATGAATAAGCTATATATTAACTACTGTTGTGTTATAATAAGCTATATCAGCCAGTTGGGTTATAAGCTTTATGATACACTTAATTTGAACAATATTACCACTTTAGTTCTAGCCTTCGTTTCAAAGCCGGCAAGTTTCGTTTGGCGAATGCCACGCACGGAACGGTAAATGCAAAGAACTGCTTTAAAGGAACAAGGTCATAACATGGAGAAACTATTTCCCAATTGTTATCTTAGGGTTTATCAATATTTTACATACAAAACACATCAAATAAGGACTATGACTGACATGATTTTATTCTCAGTAATAAATTAGTAGGCCTAATATTTATTAGTCAAAATTATTACAGATATAAACACAATGTGTGGCAATATTGTTCTAAGAAGCATTCGTCTGGTGCATTTCGCGAAATGTACATCTTATTTTATCGACTTACTTTGAATTTTCATTAGCGTCAATTGAATGATCACGTGATCCAGATGCTTGCGCCGTTTCTAATTCCGCTCTGATCGTTGTCGTGACTTTAGTCGTCACGTTGCCATGGGTTGTTTCAACAACATTTGCATCAGTGACATTGTCTTTCACTTCTTTGCGGTTTGAATACTCTTTTATGTGTTCGTACGAGGGTGGTGGTTGTGTTTTATTTGAGCTTTGAGCAGACTGTGCATCAGGCGCTTGTTGAGCGTTCAATGAGGAGCGCGCAGCTTCCGGTTTTCCTCTAGACTGGTTTTCGGCTATCGCAGCGTTAGCTAAAAACTGATTTTTTTTATCTTTAGTCTTCTTATGTTTGTCTTCATGTGTTGACACAACAGTATGTGAGTTTTTTAGATCATGGTGACCAACTTTATTGCTATTTTGAAGACTCTTTGAGCTATAAATCTCATCTTCATATCCCAAATTTTTACTTCCGGTTATCATTGATGACGTAGGCGATAAATGTTCCTCTATGTCTGCACTAATAATAGGTCTATAACAACACTTGAGTATTATTCCTGAGATCAGCATAATAACAGAAATAGCAAGAATCACAATTCCTGTAATATGCCAGGCTCCAAATGTTGGAAATAAGTTTTCGTTGCCATAGGAACCAACAACAGTGAGAACAACTCCAGGTATAAGTAACGGAATACTGAAACTCACAAAACACGGACCTAACAACGTCTTGATATCATGGTACTCAATAATCCTCATTTTGAAACAGCCCTGTTTTTCCTCTGATGTGGACATAATCGATTACTTCATGACCACCCCACTCTTTGTCGGGTCTGAAAGTGTAAATCAAACCGTATCAGTTTAGACAGCAAATACTACTGGGTTACAACTATTGATATCAAAGTCTCGTAATATCGCGTTTTTGTTACGAGTTTTCAACTAAATTATTCAAAGATAATCTATCAGATAGAATAATGAAGCGGTGTAAATATAGACTCGTTTCTAAATCGACAATATGTTTATTATTTTCATCGTCACTGATTTCGAGTAAGGCCTAAAAATATGTTTGTTTCAGGTTTAATGCCCAAAAAAATAGGGTAGGTAGGTCAGAAAGACAATTGAGATATTTTTTATGTTCAAACGAAGCAAATTAAACAAAGATTTAAATGAATGTAATGTAAAAGACAAATCCCCATTCTCTTTTAACATAAGATAATGTTTAGTCAAGGTGAATATAATGCTCTATCGCTGGAATATTCGTAAAGCGTCTAATAACTGGGCAATACAAAATGTAATATGAATCTAAAGAAAAATTCACACAAAGAAATTTTACCAAAAAACGCGAAAAAATGTTCCAGGGTCGTTGCAAAAAATAGGGGGAGGTCGGGAAACTGTTACAAACATTGTTTCCAAACCACAGACATAAATTACTATTATAATACATCTTTGGGTACAATTTTAATAACTACTTACAATCGATAAATGATTTACTGAATATTTTGCGTGTCACTTAATTAAAAAAAACAACAACAATAAATTGCTGCAATTAATTGGTCGGAAAGCCGGTAGGTAGTTCACCCAACTCTCGTAAATCCATGATAAGCACATGGGAAATGTTGTTTCGATGTACATATAAATTGATTATGTTTTATCGATACAAATTACAGTGAATATTTTATGGAGTGAGTTAGCACTGTTAGCACTGTCAACAGGAAGTCAGAAAGTCTGGATCATTAAAAAGATAAATTTATATCAACACAAAGTTTGTT
The DNA here is from genome assembly GCA_032209605.1 of Mactromeris polynyma. Classification (NCBI taxonomy): domain Eukaryota; kingdom Metazoa; phylum Mollusca; class Bivalvia; order Venerida; family Mactridae; genus Mactromeris; species Mactromeris polynyma. The sequence goes on from JASFXZ010000003.1 coordinate 27,406,739, forward strand.
TGTAAAGTGATGATTTTAATTGGAAAATATCGATTCCAATTACCGGAAGTGCAATCAATACTTGTTTAAATCAGATAATCCGAAATTATAGTTTGCAGTTATTTATTTCCAATCCAATCGAATTGATAAACCCCTAAGCCTTTAAGTGACCATTTATAATCCAAGTTCAGTTGCGAAACAGTTCTAACCTATCACATTTCACTGAACAGTTATTAATTTCATGCGGTATATAAAACATTCAACCCGATTTTTAGATTCATAGTATCGTAGTAGACACGATATATACATTGTTTGCCTACTAACTTAAATGTACGACTGAAAGTGTTAATAGGAACTCATTTGAACCTTATTATCACATCGTAAGATGGACAGTATCGATCCTTCCACTATATTACCCGCCAAACGCTTTTTTTCAGTAATGCTGAATGGTCGGTGATCAATTTCATTAGCCGCACATTTATGAGTTTCTTTTAAATTATTAATTTATCGACCCATACAGTTAAATGGAAAGCGAAATCTGGTCCATAAAAGCATTCCATTGTGTTAGTATTGAACCTGGGCTCTTGCTACACAAAACAAATAGAATTTCCTTCGTGTCAATAAAACGATCGATCACAATTGTCGATGCTTAGAGCTCTTCATTTTTAAAATTCTATTTCGGGACGTTTTGACGTCAAAATAGGGTATTCGGATTTTATCCAAAACTTTGATTGAAGAATGGGTTATAACTGACCTATAAAGGACCTGACCTATAAAGGACCAGATCTTAACTGAGTCCTTTATAGGAGCGCCTTAACCCGCGACATTTATTTCAAAAAACATGTATAGAATCATAACTGAACTTCCAGTTCTTAAATATATTTTTCTTACAGAATTAAGTCAGGGTTTAATAAGTCTAATTAAGAGAGTGTAATGGCATTCGAAAATCAGTAACTATTAAATGTGTACAAAGATAGATATACCGGCTTCAAAGCTGAGTTTGCGTGTAGCCAGTTAAAGATTATGTTTTAACGTATTTACTTTCATTTATTGTGATACAATATTACAATTTATATCAATCACTCTGCATCACTCCTTTCTTGGTTACTAACCAGGGGCCTTATTCACTAACAATTTAAGACTGAAACTCAGACTTAGACTTTAAAATCTTCAATGTCCTATTTGCTGCTACGTTGTTATAACACGATAATTTTCTATAAAACTTGGCAAAAGTGTAGAATAAGTAACAACATTTACTCCGACAAAATAGCATTCGTTTAGAATGAATGAAAACGAAAGGCTGGTCAATTAAACCGTTTGCAATTTTAAAGTCTAAGTCTGAATTTTAGTATTAAATTGCTTGTGAATAAGTTCACTGTTGCGGCTTGCGACTAATTTAGGGATTGTGAAGTTAGTTGATCAACCTTGCCTAAGGCAGTATTCAAACTCACTACCATCGAATCAAGACTCAGAGGCTCTCTATCCTTCGACCACAATGCCCCCCTGTGTCAAATAGATGAAGCTGAACCATTACTAACTACGTCTGTTGTTGTATAGTATACATCAAGGTAGGAAATCAATATAGTATGTAGCAGTTACGTACCACAAACAAATCCAGAGTCGTCATAAATTATATACTGTAGAAACAACCCTAGTTTGAACTCGATAAAGAATTAATGAGTTTACCAATCAGAAGGGAAATATTACGTGATGTCAGCAGGAACATGGGATACTGTTATTATCAATGAACGCGTCTATATTCTATTTCCGGTCAATATCTATCTATCTAATATGAAGTTATGCTTACTAAATTGATAAACTTTAAATGCACGCAGTGATGTTTCGCTAATCACAATCTCGTCCATTCGCACACGAACGTACTAACTTTCATCTTTATCGGCGCAGTCGTACTAACTTGGTTTTGCTTTTTGCATATCAGTGTTGTATACACTAATAAAATCTTACGTTAACCACCAAGGCAATTTCTCTTCAACAGAACAACGTTTGTAACCTTGACTCGAATTGGTTAACCTTTCGATAAAGGGTACGTTATCTTACCGAAATCCACTGAATTTCGATCCATTTTGGATCTGGAGTAACCAGCAATCGTAACATCTCGGCATTTTTATGTTGTTCAACAAATCTTAACCTTCAAAGTGCGCCGACCATCTTTTTCAAGATATTTCTTGTTACATTTGTTATATTACATATTTTATGAACACAATTAAGTTTTTTCACTTATATTACTGGTGTCATAGAATTGTTAGTATACTTTTTATCAAATGCCTCTTATAGTAACGTGTAGACATTATGTTCTAGATAATGTTTCTTTCACTTCTGTAAATAGTGTATGTGTGCTGCCTACTGGTGAGAGGCTTACATATCAATTACTGCGTGTACTTAAACATTTCACAATAAGTAGAAAGAGCGTGATCCGCTTAATTATAAAATCTGTACTACCATATACATATACATGTACATGAATATTTAATGGTTCCAATTAAATATCAGCATATCGTGATACGTGGACGGACTTTATGCTATATTTGTCACAGGAATTGCAGGTCAAGTACACTATGTGTGTTCTGTTCTGATTTAGGATCAAGTCCCGATTTCACGAACATACTCAAATGTTTACTTAACTTAACAAAAAACTCTAAATAAGTAAAATTGGCTACTATATTTTATTCTTCTTAAAACATAAGTTTTGATATTAGAAATTTATGATAAATGAATCGGAAGACAATATTTCTCCTTTTTAATCATTTATTTCTAAATATCTTTTAAGACTGATAAACGATACATACATAAGACTTTACTCAAGTTTATTTTTTCTCTACAGCTCGTTTCTTGTAGATACTGAAGATTATTTTATATTATCAGAACAAATATTTACTTTTTCTCGCGCGGAAGTAAAAACTTCCTTACATTTCGATTGCACGTGTTGAAAGAATTGATACATATTTAAGATAGTTACTGACTTCATACGTAAGTATTTTCGTAAAATTGGGGCCAGATTACATATTTTTAAAACAGTCTGTACTTTGTACTAAGTCCCCAAGTTGAAGCCTAAATGACGGTCTAAAGTTAATTACAGTCATTAAATTTACCAGTTGGTAAAATGGTGGTATTTATATTGCGCAATGAACAATATATTTACATGTACGAAATACGATACTTACTCAATGAACAATACAACCAACTACAGTGAAACCTCAATAATGGTTCTGGGGAAAATCAACTGTGTTACTGAGGTGGTTTAGTTAATGGGTTAATGTTTGGATGAACAATTAAAAACCTTTCCATGGAACATACGGTCTTGTTACTAAGGTTATACTATACATTCAATGCGGCTTTTTGTAATAGTTTCATAAAAAATGAGTTTTAGGTCTTCTTTGCCCGTTCCTTACAATTCTGTTTTATTCTTCAACCCCTTCCCTATCGTTTATTTCGCACCGTAAGAATCTCCGTGGGGATACGCGGTTTTGAGGGTGTGACATACACTGTGCTACTGTTTGTCACTTTTCTGAAAGTCACAATCTCTCAAAACAGTTTTAATCCTGTTCACCATTGCCACGTCAACTAATCAATTTTCGGTGAATTATTTATATTTGCATTTTTCACCTTGCTTATCAGTATTTGACAAGGAAGAATATGCGCTATCTAACATTGCTTGCTGATAAAACGTCCGTCTGAGTGCTTCCTGGATTACCAACCAGTACTGGGGCTTTAGTTCAGGGACAGTGATGAATGTGGTCCATGAAACTCGTCCAGGACGGAGTTCTAACTCGCATTTTGTGGATCAGTCGTCCAGGACGGAGTACGAAATCGCATTTCGTGGGTCCGTCGTCCAGGACAGAGTTTGAACTCACATTTCCGGAGTCCGGCGCTGTACCCCTAGACCACCGTGTTTTTGTTCGAATACAATCAAATGTCGCGGTCTACACATAGTCGCGTTTTGTTTGTCCTAAAAAATATTCTAATTTTAACCGGACATTGAATCATACCCACCGCTGTTTAGATCAATCGTTATAACGACGCATAGCAGCACACGTAAATAGTCTAGGGTTAAAAGTTATGCCATGTGAAACGCGTTATTGATTTTGTACATCATTCTTATATCGTTCGGTGATGTATAACCATCCAAAGACAAACGGCTTCATAATCTCTAATCTTCAGGATAAAACACAAGGCTTAATAGTTAATACCGTGTAAAACGTAAGAACACTTACCAGCAAGAAGTTTACCAATAAATAACCATTCAAAATGACTACAGAGCAGATTATACATATTGAATAGATGACGTGTGATACACTATTGCCAAGTTATACAACAATACAAATATTTACACATGTTGCGAAAATGTCATTTCGTGTTTATACAGATAAAAATGGTTTCTAGACATAAGCGAATAAATCGGATTGAACATACACAAGTTTACGTCCCAAATTGGTAGAGCTACTTACGTTTTCTATTCCATGAACAAGTATGAAGAAATTCCCCTAGATTTATTTGTTATTGCAAATTCACCACCCATGTTGTCAATGGGCGGTCATGATTTCAGATATGTTCAGTTCCGCATTGTAAACATAAAGCACTTGATATAGATTAAAAGTTTAAACATAGTCCCACTATGGTTGACCATAGCAACATGTAAACAAACTTTACGATAAGGGAGATAATCAAAGGAAACAAATCTTACACATCATTGGTATTGCCGGAGTTATTGTTCCTGTGAGACATTATTTAGATAGAAGGAATTTATCAAGATTTGCCTACGGTTTACAAATTGACGAATGTCTTAATTTCTGCGCATTTTGTTTTGAAATATGAGAATTTATTTATATTTGCCTGTAATCTTTCATCACTGTTTAGATTTATGCTATTTATACAAAATGTTTATGAAACCTATCTACCAGTTAACTATCAGTGGTAACCGTTAATGAATATATCAGTAAGAGAATAACTATTGTTTATGAATTTTTATTAACAAAAATACAAACATTCAATACTAAAAGATGCAAGTAATATTTTTGAGTATTTCTGTACAGTTTAACTATCACATTAATTTTTTATACGAAGTGGTGAAAAAAAACGCAGCCGACTTCAAAAAGTTTAAAATTAAGGAAAAATAATTTGAAAATTAAATTGCATCTGTCCTGTTTCTAAATGTAAGAATTGCGTTGACTAAAACTCTCATAGCTTAAATGATCTATATTTCCATATTGAAAGAAGTATCAAAATGTGACGTATTGATCAGCATATACATGTAGTAGTAACGAGCATTTCTCCATATGTTTAATTGTGAAATATTAATTCAATAGTAATGGGGATCGAGTTGGGGCCGAGGACGCCGGACTCCTGATCCGAAGATCGTGAGTTCGAGCCCCGCGTTGAGCGAAGTTTGATCATGAACAAAACAATTCCTGAATATAAGGCTGGTTGGTAACCCAAGAAGCAGTCATTGTGAGTGATCAGTATAAGTTGTAAAAACTTGTATCACAACTAATAACGATGGATGGCACACATTTGTTGATAAACAACACGTCAATTATGTAGGTAACCAGCTGATTCGGTCCTGACAAAAGTTAATAATAGTGAACTATCATGAACTGATTCTCTCAATACAAATAGTCAGAATTATTATTAATTGTAGTAATAATAAAATATATTCAAGTTTTATTCCATAACAATCACAACATGACTATGATATAATCATCATTTACGAAAAAAACAAGCATACGGAAAACAATTTAACAAAATAGATATTTGAATGATGTTTTAAACAGAATTATTAAATCGATAACATTTTTATTGACGTAACAGTATCACAGTTTACACTTGAATCAACAATGGATACACACGTATTCTAAACAAATCACAAATAAAACAAAACAATATGAAGCATGATTGGATGTCGGTTGCTGTTTAATACCATTTTAGGTACAAACTCAGTATCTATACTTCGAGAAAATCTAGCAATCATTGATTGCATTGCAGAATATAGTATTCGAATTGAAGATATGAGTATTCGATTTCTAAATATATAATATTCGAATTGTAGATACATAGTATCCGAAATGTAGATAGATAGTGTTCGAATTGTAGATACATAGTATCCGAAATGTAGATAGATAGTGTTCGAAATGTAGATATATAGTATTCGAATTGAAGATATGAGTATTCGATTTCTAAATATATAATATTCGAATTGTAGATACATAGTATCCGAAATGTAGATAGATAGTGTTCGAATTGTAGATACATAGTATCCGAAATGTAGATAGATAGTGTTCGAATTGTAGATACATAGTATCCGAAATGTAGATAGATAGTATTCGAATTGTAGATACATAGTATCCGAAATGTAGATAGATAGTGTTCGAATTGTAGATACATAGTATCCGAAATGTAGATAGATAGTGTTCGAATTGTAGATATATAGTATCCGAAATGTAGATAGATAGTGTTCGAATTGTAGATATATAGTATTCGAAATGTAGATATATAGTATTCGAAATGTAGATATATAGTATTCGAATTGTAGATATATAGTATTCGAATTGAAGATATGAGTATTCGATTTCTAAATATATAATATTCGAATTGTAGATACATAGTATCCGAAATGTAGATATATAATATTCGAAATGTAGATATATAGTATCCGAAATGTAGATATATAGTATTCGAAATGTAGATATATAGTATTCGAATTGTAGATATATAGTATTCGAAATGTAGATATATAGTATTCGAATTGCAGATATATAGTATTCGAATTGTAGATATATAGTATTCGAAATGTAGATATATAGTATTCGAATTGTAGATATATAGTATTCGAAATGTAGATATATAGTATTCGAAATGTAGATATATAGTATTCGAATTGTAGATATATAGTATTCGAATTGTAGATATATAGTATTCGAAATGTAGATATATAGTATTCGAATGGTAGATATAAAGTATTCGAAATGTAGATACATAGTATCCGAAATGTAGATATATAGTATTCGAAATGTAGATATATAGTATTCGAATTGAAGATATGAGTATTCGATTTCTAAATATATAATATTCGAATTGTAGATACATAGTATCCGAAATGTAGATATATAGTATTCGAAATGTAGATATATAGTATCCGAAATGTAGATATATAGTATTCGAAATGTAGATATATAGTATTCGAATTGTAGATATATAGTATTCGAAATGTAGATATATAGTATTCGAATTGTAGATATATAGTATTCGAATTGTAGATATATAGTATTCGAAATGTAGATATATAGTATTCGAATTGTAGATATAAAGTATTCGAAATGTAGATATATAGTATTCGAAATGTAGATATATAGGATTCGAAATGTAGATATATAGTATTCGAAATGTAGATATATAGTATTCGAATTGTAGATATATAGTATTCGAAATGTAGATATATAGTATTCGAAATGTAGATATATAGTATTCGAATTGTAGATATAAAGTATTCGAAATGTAGATATATAGTATTCGAAATGTAGATATATAGTATTCGAAATGTAGATATATAGTATTCGAAATGTAGATATATAGTATTCGAAATGTAGATATATAGTATTCGAATTGTAGATATAAAGTATTCGAATGGTAGATATATAGTATTCGAAATGTAGATATAAAGTATTCGAATTGTAGATATATAGTATTCGAATTGTAGATATAAAGTATTCGAATTGTAGATATAAAGTATTCGAATTGTAGATATAAAGTATTCGAATGGTAGATATATAGTATTCGAATTGTATATTTATAGTATTCGAAATGTAGATATATAGTATTCGAATTGATGATACATAGTATTCGAATTGAAGATATTGTATTCGAATGTAAATTTATAGCATTCAAATTGATGATATATAGTATTCGAAATGTAGATATATAGTATTCGAATGGTAGATATAAAGTATTTGAATGGTAGATATATAGTATTCGAAATGTAGATATATAGTATTCGAAATGTAGATATATAGTATTCGAAATGTAGATATATAGTGTTCGAATTGTAGATATATAGTATTCGAAATGTAGATATATAGTATTCGAATTGTAGGTATAAAGTATTCGAAATGTAGATATATAGTATTCGAATTGTAGATATAAAGTATTCGAATGGTAGATATATAGTATTCGAAATGTAGATATAAAGTATTCGAATTGTAGATATATAGTATTCGAATTGTAGATATAAAGTATTCTAATGGTAGATATATAGTATTCGAATTGTAGATATATAGTATTCAAATTGTAGATATAAAGTATTCTAATGGTAGATATAAAGTATTCGAATGGTAGATACATAGTATTTAAATTGTAGATATAAAGTATTCGAATTGTAGATATAAAGTATTCAAATTGTAGATATAAAGTATTCGAATGGTAGATATATAGTATTCGAATTGTAGATATAAAGTATTCAAATTGTAGATTTAAAGTATTCGAATTGTAGATTTATAGTATTCGCATTGTAGATATATTGTATTCAAATTGTAGATATAAAGTATTGGAATGGTAGATATATAGTATTCGAATTGTAGATATAAAGTATTCAAATTGTAGATTTAAAGTATTCGAATTGTAGATTTATAGTATTCGAATTGTAGATATATTGTATTCAAATTGTAGATATAAAGTATTGGAATGGTAGGTATACAGTACATGTATTCGAATTGTAGATATATAGTATTCGAATTGTAGATTTATAGTACTAACAATTGAAATGATGGTGTTTCTCATTCAACTTGCAGATATTTAGTGCTCGAATAGTAATTCTGCATTTGCAGATTCTTTACAGTAATATGACACCTCAATAGCATGACAACGACACATGAACTTGGTCATGTGATCTAAAACCGCATGCAGTGATAATTTATTCATGAAGAGGTATTTGGTAACGCTATGTTGAGAATATTGCGCAATCGATATCGACATACGAACAAACACGGCACAATTTCTTTGAAATAATATCGAAAAGAGTCGGGGAACTGTAAAATGTTTAGCACTAGTTCTGCGAAGATGTTTAATGCCGACAAGTCTCTACATGTTGCTGAACTGAACAAGATCTCCGCTTACTGCCAGGATTATACAACGGACGTCTCTGATAAACTTGGATGTACTTTAAATTGGCGCAAAGACGTGAACGACGGTCGTCGTGGTGTGCGTGAAACATTCGGATGATTCTGTTCAGTTACGTCACTATCGGCAGGCGTCTGCTGATTGTCATTCATTTGAGCATGCACATTGGCGCGATTCCGGTTATACACACAAGAAAGAAGTCTGAAACAACAAACATTGAAAGCACCTATATGTCTATGTTCTCGCTCTAGTTCCTCATTGTACACATAAGCGTGCTTTTGTCTGTATTTTAGATATTCTTGTATTTGTTTTATCTCTTTGAATCGATTCAAAACGAGGCCGACCATCATGCATGATAAAGCGATGAATATTAACACTGGTCCAATGTAGGGAAAGGTGGCTGTTGACCCCTTTCTGGGGTTGGTGTGAGCTACCGCCGTGAATATAACACCGGACACCAGCAGGGTAAACCCAACAAGTACCAGCACAGCACCAATCCCATGTTGTACATCACTGTCTCCTAATTTACCGCAACACTTGTTGATGAAACTTCTCGATTTGGTTGAAGTCAAATTCATCTATTTTATTTCAGTCGTAGTATGCGTTAGTATGTTAAAAGAAAGTTCTGCCATGTGTCTGAAAGATAGAAACATATCATTAGTAATTCAAGTAAACAGTTGAACACATATTTTTCATTTGCCAATCATGTACTTTCAACGACGAATTGAAGTACATTACAACCTTACTTAAAGACCACCTCAGAAATAAAAACATTTCAGAATTAAGAACACAATGTTCAAGTTCATTTCACTGTTTTGCTCTTTACTCAATCTTGATGATTAAGACCACCTGAATAGAAGACTAGTTTTAAAATGTCCCAAGGGTCTAATTATTATGGTTACTACAACAAACAATTAAATGTCTACTCAATTTAACCTGTTTAAAATATAAAAGGGCAATAAAATAATCTGTCATTGGGTAATTCAAAGTTTATTGGTTTTGTAGTCTCATGATTTATCCCGAGTTTCTTTCCATTTAAGTAAATGCGGCATCATACCTCGTGGTGATTTGGATGACGCACAGCACTAACACTTTTCAATTCGGCATCCTTTTCCTTTTTTCAGTAGTGGATGTTTTTAATAGTGTATTTTGAATTCACTTTGGTACTCATTTTCCGACACTCAGTTCAATAAAATTCTGGTGATTATTCGCATAAGTCTTAAGACAGATTGACCTTATTGAAATGACAATACTAAAGTTTCCACAATGCTTAAAAACTCGTATTTTTTGTTTTGAGTAGGGTCCGGTTCGCGCGTAAATATCTATCAACTGTATCAACTGGTAGTATGCATTGTAAAACTATACTTAAATCCACTTTAACATTATGACCAACTCATTAATAAAACCATATTTTCATAGACCATTTTTTTCAAATTTTCTTCCACGGGTCTTATTTTTGACATGTCACTGTATCTTTAGCTTAAATTAGACGCTCTTGAAATCCACATGCCCGACGTCCCGGGCAAGTGTAAATACTGATGCGTGCAGCCAACAATTCAGTTGAAATTAGGCCCGAACAAGTCTGTTTTTAAAGCTAATAAACATGAAATAATTGACATTAAAATAAAAGTAGCTTTTACAGACATTGTGTTGGTTCTAAATTGACAGATATTCTTTGACAACTAACCACTAGTCCAGGACAAGTATCGTTGAAAATAAATTATTGCGCCCAGATAAATACAACAATTCCAGACTGATTAATTATATACATGTTATCACATCCATCGCCAATTCATACTTTACATGCAGCAAAGCAGATTGCTTTTAACCCGTACTTGTTCCGGAACGAGCAGGAGTTCCGATACAATGATGTTCAATGGTTTTTCGAGCTTATCAAAATGTGCGACAATAAAGATTCACGCGTTAAGTGTTTCAATATGAATAATTTACTATCTTAAAAACAAAACCATAGCTACAATACTTCGAAATCAAAACATGATATTAGGTATTCATAAATAATCGCCTTCAATTATTTAAAGCTGCATGTCTTTTTCTTTTCTCTTAATGGCTGTACGATAACTTCAAACCATCAGAATTACCTTGCATTCCACACAAAAATGGTCAGTTAGTTTGATGTAAACATGATTCGGGTTCCTGTTTCATTAACATTCTAATCTTAACTCTTTTCTTATCTTAAATTTTCGATTTAAGCAGAGTTTTAAGAATTCGCTAAACCGCTGCAGAAAGCATTTCTAAAAACCTTTTTCTTAAGATGTTCATGTACCTGTCATGTACCCGTCGTCTGTTAACATTATAGATAAAAATGGCAGTCATATTTACACAAGAACGCTCGCGTTAAGAAAGGTGTAGGCTTCTTCATTTTAAAGTTACGCAAAAAATTGAGAAATTCTTCAGTAAGAAAAGTTTCCTGAAACGCCTTTATCAGCAAATAATTTCTTAAGAACTTTCTTAAGCTAAGAAGTTCCTTAAGAAGGTTAATGAAATGGCACCCTGAACCGTAAATAGTCGGTTTAAGACATCAATACGGAAGAATATTTTTTCTTTGACCTTAATTAGAAATTCTGACAATTCGGCGAATATTTTCTAATCCATCATTTTGATAACAAACAGGCCACTACATTAGTTGTCATTAAAAGCATACACCCAAAAACATTTTTCGTGCGCGTTTCATGTTAGAAAATATCACATTCAATAGCTAATGCCTACAGTTCTTCAGTGATTCCGACAGCAGCTAGTAGATTAAAATGTCCTGCTTCTTGTAAACTTTGTCGATTTCAGCGAAGTAGAAATATTTTGGTTGTCAAGAATGTACGTCCCTATCGAATAATCAAACAAATTGTTAACATGCGTGAATTACTTAAAAAATGTCTCGCAGCTTTAAAAAAGTCATTGGATAGATCAAACGATACCGCCATGGAAACAGTGGAGGCAAATTCATGATTTGTGTAAATAGATCGATGCGGACAATAAACGGCTGAACGATAATTGAGTTTTAAACATACCAAAGCAAGCTGTCAATACTGGGATCAAATTTCGCATTTATGTGATATTCTAAAAGACTATTATTTTACGAGTCATCAGTTGACATAGAAAGCTGATTGATTAATTAAAAGAATCGATGAAACAAACGATTGGTTGAATGTACGACTACAAACTTGCCAACGGAAATGTGATTATTGATTACAATGTATGGCTGGCCCGGCGGGTTAGTGGTAAAATGCCCTACTCGAATGCGGGAGGATGAGGGTTCGATCACCGACCGCGAAAATCCAAAGTCGTTAAAATAGTACCGGTAGCTCCATCGCCTATCCTCGGCATTGTAAGGATAGCACTGGAAGCGCTAGTCAGATATAACGTTATATGATTTGGTGTGACGTCATGTCACGTGTCTACAGTTTGGTATCAGAGTGGCAGCACTGTATCTCATGCAGGTAGATACCCTCTCGCTAAGAACATGTAAGAAAATTGATGGTTTGTACTTTAAAAATACAACTTAAAGATGTATCTGGCTCATCTGAACATAAAATGTTTGAAATGGCTTTATTCAGAAGTGTTGTTACATTGGCTAAAACATCTCTAATAAGAACCAGTGCAATGCAAAATCGACTGAAAAAAACATTCTATTACCATATTACTAGCATACAAAATTTGTAAAATAACGTGATTGTTAAAATAATGGATTTATTTTTAATTTTCTTCAACAAATACTGATCAATACATTTTGTGTTCATTATTTGTTAATGCATGTTTATTGATGTTTTAACTATAGAAAATGTACTTTTCATGTTTGTTTAGGTAAACAAATGAACAAAAAATGAGCATAATATTACTGTAATGCATTCTCCATAGGTCAATTATAGCTTTACAGTGTTTATGAAATTAGCGTTAAACTTCACGTACATGCCACTTAAGACCATCTAATAAATAAGATCGTATGTTCATGACCCGTTTTCAATTTTGTCTTCCATATATAAAATTTACCCCGATAAGTAGACCACCTCACAACTAAGTTCGAATTTGTTCACAAGTGAGGGTGGTCTGATTATTGAGGTTACGTTGCATTTAATAACTGTAGCAAAAATGTAATTATTTTGTCTCTCATTGAATGCTAATTATACGAATTCTGAACCATTTCGAGTGTTTTTATAAAAATCATATGAAATCATATTTTCGGATGAAGTTTGTGAATTTTGACATACAGTGCGACTCTTCCAGAGCGGCATAACTCTTCAGCAAAATCATCTATTTCCCCGTAGTAAACAGATACCACAATGTTAACCTCTCTAAGGAAACAGCCTCTCACTAAGAGTCACATTTTGAATCTCCCAAAGGGTGTTGCTTATGCGAGGTTAACTGTATAATACATTATGTAAGTCTGATAGAAACTTTGAGGTTTGTTGATATCGGTTCCGAAACAATTACTAGTCAATGTCAAACGAAAGCATTCAAATACCATATAACCTACAAGCGGCGGGTTTTAAAAAATGTTGATTACAAAATGACTTATCACGTAGTAAACTAACAGAGCATTTCACAGAACGAAAGAGAGAGAATAAGTTGCTACAGGGAACATCACATACATAAGACAGTGCCTCTGCACACAGACCTCCGGGAAAACAACAATCCGTAAAACATAAGGTACTTGAAGAGGCTCAAGGGTACATACGTAAGGGAACAGGGGCGCAATGAATGGCCTGGTCGACCATAAGGGATAACTAGGAGAATCAAAGAGGACAAACAGGAGGGGGGGGGGGGGGTTAATGGATGGAAAATGTCACAGGACAAGTAAAGCTGGCAACAATAGGCCGAAAATGGGATGAACATACCATGAACTCTATATAAAGTGAAATAATTGCACAGGGGATAAGGAAATTTAACATACATTTAAAACACAAATAGAAATAATAACCATACAGTGATTCACAGCCTTGGAACTGTAAGTAAAAGATCTGAACTCATGTATTAAATGTGGAAACACATTTTTACATTACACATCCATACTGAGTTAATTAAGAAAATGTTTTGAGCTCACTCAGTGAAATACTTCAAAGCAAAACAGAATCAATCACTAACAGAGCCAGAAGACAGAAACAAAAACATTGAAAGTACAAAGCAGCGTTGTAGTTACCTGAACAGAGAAAACATGTCACTGCGTCAGAAGTCCATTAGTATCATCCATGCCAACAACCAGCATCACAACATTACGCAAAGTTTGTCATTGCTATATAAGTAACAGCTTTTAATGAATTATTCAATCGATTATTTCATACCTCAACCAGAACATATTGCAGCGGTATTTACTGTTCATAAGTTGATATCGATTTCTGAGATAACTCTTTATAATCGATGATAAATTCCCGTAATTACTGTTACCGGAAAATTGTGTTAGTTGAATCTGAGTAATTAGCGGTTGTATTATCGGGGTCCGGAATGTAACCGTTACTCAGCAAGCTGACAAAATTTACTCTGTCGAGTTTAAGTCTGGCGGTGGGAATATCAACGCTTAATAAGCGCCGAGTATTCTTTGTGTCCATTTTGTTTGAGATTTGAGAGTGAATCTGAGATTCCAGAGTTATAATTGATTATAACCCTTATACTTTCCCCTCAGCGATAAGAACTTATACTTCAACTAAGACGCCCACTCTGAAATGTTTGAAAGGTGCATCAAAATGACTCCGTGAGCATTATAATCAATTTCACTCACTATAATCACCATTCTCAGATCATAGGAGATTGTCACGAGTTCTCTCCCTTTATCTCTTCTAGAGTTATCTCCTTTATCCCTTCTGTAGTACATGTATGTATAATACACACTTATAATACACTATGTGTACTAAAGAATAGATAAAGGGAGATAACTCTAGAAAGGATAATGGGAGAAAACTCGTGACACTCTACTATGTCTCCGACTCAGCAGAGTACATTTTGACATTGAGTTCCGAGTACAGAATTGTCAGTATCACTTTAAATATTTACTCAGCGCTAATTGGTGAAATACCTATGTTATGTTAATTGAATATTCCGGTTAATATTGGGCGGGTGGGAGACATGGGTTGGTCTAGGGTTGGAGATACAGACTCCAGATCCGAGGGTTCGAATTCTGTAGTGGGCGAGACCTATCTGTGGTCTCTAAAATCCTGATTTAGGTGCGAGGCACGAATGGGTAGGACACAGGACACAGTTTTGCAAGGAGTCATTATAAGTTTAACAAACATGGTTCATAATCTTCGTAAAATAAGTACAGTAAAACCTCAATAAGACCACCCTTGGAACCCTTGAAAATTGGTCTTAATATTTAGGTGGGGTTAATATTGAGGTTGGAAAAGAGCAAAACAGTGAAAATTTACTTGAAAATTGTGTTCTTTATTTTGAGGTGGTCCTATCTTTGAGGCCGTCTTATTATTGAGGTGGTCTTTTAGCGAGGTTTAACTGTGCGTTTAAAGTTAATAGACTGGCATTTCATTAAAATCAGCATAATTATTTTAGTGGTAAGTTTAGAGTATATTCTTTAATTGAATACATTCTAAGGAAACATATCAGAATAACTTATCTCAAAAGCAGTACGGATAGTTCAATATTGAACTAATTCATTGTTTGTTCTTTATTTACAATGGCACTAGATATTCAGTTTGTTTACATCTAAAGTTGTGTGTTTATGCTTTACGCACCAGTAACCCTTCTTAGTCTACAAGGTCCATTTCTTACCGTCGTCATATTTGTTAACAAGTGTTGATAAACCTGACAAAGCCAAATTACTTCATCAATTGGTATATCTTTCATGAAAGGTATTTTAAATATGTATGTTAATTTTTATTTCGATGCTTATGTTAAATTCAACTTTGACATCATAAAATTTAAATATATTTATTAATGCACAATATGGGTTTTTTAAATTTTCATTGACCGACTTGTAGGATACAAGAAAAGAACTTGACACGATATTATGTGTACGCAACATGTATGCTAAATTTCATGACAATCGACAAGTATTTTCATAAAAAGGAGTTTCAAAAGCAACAAAATGAATTTTAATGAAGTATGGTTGGTTAAAAAATTGTGCGTTTTTAATGTACTGAGTATATGTAATTACATGTCAACTTGTGAAAATGAATGAAGAGATCGAACAGGAAACGCCAGATACGAAGTGCACAACCGCCCCAAACGTGCATGCTCGATCTACGGTAGTCAAATAGTTTATGAAGTGTGTTAATACCTCTTGGTTTGTTTGATTTTATGATATTTTTTCAACAGTCCACATTTTTCAAGAACCAGGGATACATATCATGAAATTATTAACAGAGCAACTCAATGCTTGAATCGAAAACTGAGGCATTAAGTTTTCGATTTAAGCATTCAATTCCTCGGTAAATTGTTTTTAAATAATACGTAATGGTTAATAAAACCGTTACATGCCTTCCATCCATTCTCATATTTTATATCCAACCACCGACAAGGAATGGGTACACATGGTGGCCTTCTTGGTCGGTATTTTTTTCACGTTTCTGATGGATACTGAACGGAACAGCTGTAATATTTCTATATGTGTATGTGTAGCTAAATGTATATACTGTCCAAATATTGTGGTATGAAGAGAGAATATTCCTGTACATTATGTTGCATAAGGAATTACCCGCATCATAAAGTAACAGGATAAATATAAACACTGTTTATAAATATAAAATCAGCTGATTTCTCAAAACAAAATGTTCTAAAAATTAAATTTGTTAATGATTCTTTTAAAGGTAAAAATGTTGTACACACCCAAGAATGGTTTTATTATCAACCCATACAATGTATTGATGATACAAACAACAATAAAAACAAGAATAATTGTTTATTTTTAATTTGGTTTCTAAACTTAACAATATAATTCACACTGACATATCACTTGATTCCACATATACAATGCAATTGAACACATATAGACAGAAAACCAAACATGTACATTGAAATCATTTAGAGAATTATTAAAATGATCGTTTAACAAACAAAAAATCATTTCTACAGTCAAAATTGTAACAGAATTATGAAAACTTTGTAGCGTAGTACTCAAAACGGGTTTTGAAAAATGTTGACATATATCTTAATGTGACAAAAATCTTTATTATTGTAACCAAATATACTACCTTACCCTCACAATGCATCGTTTTGAAAAAAATATTATCTTATGTATAACTGAAATCAAACAAAGAAATGCAGCAAACATCTTGAAACAGCTTGTGTTCAGTCAGTTGTGAAGATTATTTCTTTGTTGTAACCTTACTATATTTCAATTATAGTGGGAACAATATATAGATGAAAATCTATTTAATATATTACTGAAAATACAAATGATTTTAAAAATCTGAAATACATTGAGAATGTGGGACAGTATATGAGCCATTTTCAAATTGGGAAAACAATACAAGCAATAAACAAATAAGGGGCAATTAAGCTGATGCACAACAGGTGGTCAAAATAAACAACTACAAACATAAATTTATCAACAAAAACACACTAACTCTTCAAAATGAAAGACACATTCCTTCAAACGTTATTGAAGATCGTTTTTTGTATGTTATGAAAAATGTCAAATAAAAATCGCAGAAGACTATTGTGTGAAAATCCATTAATATTCACCTATACATACAATTTACATACATGTTAACTACAAAACTTTTATTTGAACTTATTTATTTCACAGCAACATGGAACCAGCTATAACAACGTACATTAACTGGTTCCTTGGTTACAAACCAGTACTTGCACCTAACAAGGGATTGCAAAGTTCCTGGTTCAGTCATCACCTTTGAATTATGACTCGGGTACACTACCCCTCACACATTAAGCTTTCCTTCTCAACTTTTATCCAGACCTTAAAGGTTGAAATACTGTGCCAAGTTCGAATCCACGACTTCTTGGACGACATCAGTACTTCCATGAATTTACGGGACAGGGATTGAAATAAAGCGTTATTTGCTTTCATTCCCTTCAACTATACCATTCAAAAAAACAATTTATATCTACAGAATCTTAACTAATGAATGACAATGTGCACTAAAACTTTGAACATTACTTTGAAGGATAAGAATCTTGTGTTTCGAAAGTTCCATCCACTGTTAACGCATATAATAATACAAATGTATAGTAAATTAGCAAATTGTAAAGAAACAACCTGAAGTATTTTGGAAACTACCTGATATAGAACCAGCAGACAAGCTCTTCTGACAAATATATATTGATATGCACTGGACATTTTACATATAAATTCATCACACATGTAATTGGTAAGATAAAGACCAAAGACCAGAAACAAACAGACATACAACCAAAAATAAAAAATGCAATATGGACATGTATATAAGTGACAGACCAGCAAATCATATATCTAGGAGTGAAAGAAAGACTAGTCTATCAACACATGTATACAGAACCAGATAGAGTGGTTTTGCTTCCTGCTATCAATATTTACCTACAGTCCGACCTCGTTCATTCGAATCCATCGGGTCCAAAATTTTATTTTGAATAATACATGGTTTTGAATAGCCCATTTCAATTCGACATGCATAAGTAGATACTTCTACATTGGGACCTGATATTTATTTCGGATGATACCAAGTATTTGGATAGAAGGTTGCCGATTAAACGAGATCTCACTGTATTAAAATATTAAATATGCAACATATTTCACTATTCCTCAGAAAAGTTATGAAGATCCTTCATAATCATGAACTTTGTTATATAAACTTCAGAATGGCCACAAAAATCAACAGATATCATATGCCATCTTTTCAAACATTCATATAATTTAATAACCAACAAAATGAATAGCAGTTTTTTTATGTAACAAGTGTAGAAGAAATTATGTACACATGAACACAAGCTTGAAGTATTAAATAATTCGCAAACACAGCAAACGACAGACAAAAAAATATCTGTGAAATATTAACTCGGTGATAATGACAAGTTATGCGGCACAATGACAGAACTACGACACATTGCCATTGAACACATACTTTATAACACCAATACAAATACGTGCTCAACCATTATTGATATAAATAAGAAAACACAACAAATTGATTTTGATTCTTCAGCAAAGAGTACATCAGATACCTAATAGGTACAAGGTTTCGCTCAATTTGCCACTCCTTAAATTCCCAATGAGGTTTTCCACTGGCATGAATTTTCCCATAAATTCGGACAGGGTTTTCAGGCTGTCATGAACTATTTCAGTGAGTTTTCATGAATTTTGAGTTGAGTTTGAAACATCGATAAGCCAGTATCATCTAGAACCGCCTGGTCTGATACAATAATTTGTATATTTATCACAGAAAAAAACACAGTCCACCTACGATCAGCACATTTGTTTAAACCCGGGGGAAGTACCATAGTTCAATAAATCAAGCTGACCATTTGCCCCGAGGGATCCAGGGGTCATAGACAAGTCGCTACTTGTGGAAACATCCTCAGTAAACATATCATCATCATCTTCCTGCAAGTATAACATATACATATGCGTTTACAAATACATACAATACTCAGTTTCACTCATTTCATATTTTTTGGATGATGTCAAGTAAAATAACATGTACGGTTCCAGTCACTGGTTTGACCCTTGTGTTACCATGTGGACCCTGATTTATTCCATCAATTCTGAAGAACTATTTGTTTTGATGAAAACTATAATCTGAACTGATTTTGAATTGATAAAGTCAACGAGATGTATGTATGTATTACTGTGTTTATGAGGTCGCCCGTTGCCGCGCACATTTCTTTAATGCACTTTATGGTATTATTATTATTATTTATAGGTCAAACAGACAATTTTTGAAGCCAAAGACGGTCACTGCACAGTGCCAATGAAACCCATCGTACAGTTACCATTTTCCTGGCCTCTTACCAGTACTTTCCTGGAAACTACCCAGTACTTTCCTGGTTACATGCCAGTACTGTTAGGTGGGAAACACTGGAAAGCATTTCTGTTTTATCCGGCGAAACGAGGGATCAAACCCATGACCTTCGGATTCGTAGTCAGCAGCGTTAACCACTGAGCCACAGGGCCACCTTAGTCAACGAGATACTGCCATAGTGACATTTTTATACCACCAAATGATGAAGACTTACCTCCCCTGATGAATCTTCAGCCATTTCTACACTGTGATCATATTCTCGATAAAGTGGTACTATATACTTTGAAGACCTGTAGTTCAACAAGAAGGCAAGTTACAAACAGTATTTTGAGTGCGCAATTAATGAAATGAGCACAGTATCAAACACAAATAGTGATGTGCAATAAAATTGATCAAGTAATTCACACCATTTTAACAGACGTATAGCTGTCAACAATAAATAATTAAGTGCTCATAAATTATGGACTTTATGTGGCTGAAAAAGGAGTATTTGGCAAAACTTTATTATTTTCTGAAAATGAGTTTAATAAATTCAATAATTTAAGAACACAGATGCAATCATAAATGGCAAATAAACATTTGACTAGGAACAATTAACTTTCCTATGTGCAAACGAAAGTGGCCATTACAGTACGGCTATTGTGATGACTTGTTATTGCGCACGTGAATCATTTACACAGGAACATAAAAACATTCTAGTACATAAATATGAATCATCAACCAAAGTGGAGACATAATGGTCGAGCGCCATTAGAAACCCAGAAAACAATCACCAAGAGTAACTAATATTAAGTTGAAATAACTTTTTTCACAATTTAGGTAAAAAATAAATAAGTTCAAACAAACACAAAATGTTATACTTACTTTTTCAATAAATATGGATCAAATGGGAAATACGTGTCTAATACATTCTTTGTACAACTACTCTCAACTGGTATAAATGATCGGTTATTTTGTTCTATGATATGATCACAAAATGCTAACTGATGTTGCCTGGAAGAGAAAAATAAGCTTGTTTAAAGTCCTTATAAGGGCTGTTGTATTGACAGATTTGTTCGAAAACATCTGCATTATCTAGAATAGACTAACAGTAATATCAATATCTAAAATATTCTGAGCTGAACAAATTTATGTTGACCCATAACATTCTGGAGGATTCGACATCCTTGCAAAAAGCAATACTTACTTATCTTGTCCACTAGTTAGTTTAAGCTAGGTTCTTTAGTTTTTGTAGAAAATTTTAAGTCAAATCTTGACACATAAGAAACTAAGCAAAAGGCAATATTAAACATTTTTGTGAACACAGACTCTAATGACCACGCAAACAATGATCAAGCTATGAAACATCTCTTCTATTTTTTAAAACAAGATAAGTTAAAAATCTAGGAATAAATCTTACCTGGTGATAGAAGCGAATGTTTTTACGACAATAGGAAGACAGACTTTTAGAGGGTTGAGTCGACTATGTAATAAATGTTGAAAGTGTAGACCTTCAGCCCACTTTAACCCTGTAATAAATATAAAGAATCATTAAGTTAGTGTATGTTTGCAGAGTCAGAACAAATTAACCTGATCTTTTATGCATGAATACGGCATTCAGCAATTACGTTGAACATATAGTCAAACCTGTCTGTAAAGACCATCCATGGGAACAGCAAAATGTGGTCTTTGTTTACAGGTGGTCTCTATTAACAGATTAAATATCATTGAAAATGGTCTGACAGGAGATAAAATTGGTGGCCTTTGCAGACAGGTTTTGCAATAGTGGTCTTTGTTCGCAGGTGGTCTTTAACACAGGTTTGACTGTATATACTTTCAAGTGCCAATTATACATTATCAGTACTTATGTTTACTTAATATGATGAATTCTGAAACTTGATATAGCAAACTAGTCCGCTGTGAAATTACACTGAGGTCTGCTGGGTCAGGTTAATTTGTTTGAGTAATAGTACTTCCAGGTTTTTTGGAATTGAATATATCCAAATGTTTGTCAAGCCAACAGTCAAACACGGGCTGTATAGCTATGCTGAACTAAAGACTATATAAAAATGTTCAAGCAAAGTCAGGGAAGGCTTACAAAGTATTAATATAACAGCAAAGGGAGGAAGAATAAGTCATACTGAAAACTGAAAATAAATCTGCAGTAATGATGAATGTAAGTAAGCAAAAAAATAACATAAAAACGTTGATGGTATGCTGAATTAAATTAGATATTGCTACTTTCTGCTAAGTTGAAACCAGATCAGCATGTGGACAAACTAGTGTGATGAACGGGCAGGGTATTATAGTAAATTATAAGACAAACCTTTTTTAGTCTCCAAAATTTCTTTCTGTCTAAATGCAAAAGTATAAAAAATTGACTGACAGACGCTGTAGAAAGGTCCATGACGAGATACGTCTGCCATTACACAGTCTTGACACATCTGGGTATAATTGTGAGCCCAGTCCATCATTAATTCCAATGTCCTCATTACAGTTCTGTTGTAAAATGAAACATAGAACAATATAACATGCTTTATTACAGGGAAAAAGCTAGGCTCAATTTTTTGGAAGAAGTCACTTCTCCCTTCAGCTGAGATAGGGAGAAGTGGGGAGAAATTAGGGAGAAGTGGAGATTGCGCGAACGCATCATTGATTTATTTTTTTCATGACTCTGGATCTTTTAATAATTAATGTTTGATTGTTGTGAAACATACAAATTAACAAAAAGTGCAAAACTTCCTATCAGTTTATGTTTTACAAATCTCCTCAATAATAAGAAAGCATGTTTCTTAAGTCACACACTGAATAAACTATAGTGTGCATACGATAAGCCTGCTTTTTTAGCCATATATCAAACAAAATCTCAAAGCAAAATGTAAATCTTTACTCCATTTATCATCTTACATATTATGACCTGTTTACCTTCAAACCTTATGAGAAACTAGCCTTACAGCTTAATGTTTCACTAAAAATCGTCAAATTATGCAATACTGAAATGTAAACCAATAAAATTTAATTAAAATCAAAACTATAACCGATGTTTTTTTAATTAACATCAATATCAAGTATGAATAAACACTGCATGATGTGACCGACGTAAACGAAAATATACGCGAGTCGATATTGAAAACGAAAGTAGAAATATTCAATAAAAATATAGACAGGGTTTACGGTGAAAAATCTCAACAAATTCGCTGTAATCGCAGTATTCATTGCAATATCGCACCTTTCACGGGTTGTCTGTTTGATTTATGACAGGCTTAATTTGTCGTCTATGTCGGTTCACCACACACGTCGTGTCAACACACTCATGTCGAAATTCATTACAAAGCTAATCGCTCATTGGTCAGCAGTAGTCGCTTATCCAATCAGATCTCTCCTTACATTATAGCTGTAGGCGAAGCTTAACTTCACATAGTTGAATATTTGGGGCTGTTTATTGATCAACATTGATTAAACCGTGGAGTAAAACCCGATAATAGGTATGTTTATACAACGAATGCACTGCGGATGTCTCGCTTGATTACACGTAGGCTCCTATTGTTTAATGACATGTCCCAGAAATTTACGGCGACTTAATTTTCGCCGTACTTTTCAAAATTGGCGAAATGAACGGACGTTCGGCGACTTCTTCGTCCACTTCGCCCAATAGCTTGTTCCCTGGCTTAAAATAGTAATAATTCATCCAAATTCAAATTATGTGCATAACAAGGAATGCTCAATAACTTAATAATAATTGTATGAACTTTTCATTTATGAGGCGCTGTAGTGTCTTATTGCTATCATTGTCGAAGTACCGCTATATACATCTTCTCAAGAAAATAATACATGTAAAGTCCTCTGATTTTATTATAGATTTGATTAGTATAATGGCCGATTTGTCAGGGATATATCAATTGGAGAATGGCGGGGGTCTTGATATAAACAGCTTTTCTGGATTATTTGTGTCATTTTTGGCGAATGAGTTTACCCGTTGCCCATTAATTTCTATTACGATAATAAGGAAAACGTGCAGTCTTGCCTTGGAAGCACCTCCCAGGACCTTCAGTCCTTTGATATAAAAAAAATTAAGTTACAACTTTAAACAAAGGTTTTTTGTGGGGTTTTGGAGATAAGGGATCTTGGTTTAATTGGGGATGGTTTTCAAAATAAATTGCCAAAATTGTGTAGTCAAGATTTATAAACAATCAATGAAGATCAACTTCATATTTCCGACTTTATTGTCACTTAGAAACAGCAGATTTGGATGTAATGGTAAATGTCATACAATTTAAAAATAAACAATGATCTTGACCCTTTAGGGTATTGCCGGTTTATTCATTTATTATATACCAATCAAAGTTAATCAGATAATTTTCTGGAGATTGGAGCAAAATGGTCATTGGCTATTAAAATTCCACTATGGCAACTAAAATTTGCCTAAATTGTCTCAAAATAGTCGAATTTATAATAACATTGCATTTAAAAGTTTATCATATTAATTACTTAATCATCAAACCCGACTTTCAACTTGAAAACTGGCATCCACCTAGAAATGAAAAACCATCAGTTGAAGTTCTGCAGATACAACAAATAAGATAGCTATGATTCAAGGAAAATATCTGCAATTTATACACACTTACTTGATACTTATAAACTTGGCCCTGGCTAACAAACTACCCATATAAGCCACAGCTGACTGTCTATGTACAGTATGAGCGTTCGGATCTTGTACCAGCTTCCATAGATAATCTAGAAAACCATCACTTAGTGGCTGAAAATATAATAGTGACCATCCATTAATACCGCTTGTTTGTGGACATCCCTACCACCAGTGTTTGGTGTTTGTCTGTAGGTCAAATCATTGTTACAACAGGGAAATAAATGATGTCTGAAAGAGCCAAAAACATGTGTTAGGGTCTGTCTATTCTAGTGGGCCAGTCAATGTAGTGCCAATTCTTTTCAACCGTTTTCGAGGGTTGATCAGGGTACTGCAAACATTTTTTATCGAGCTGTAAAATGTGATTATTCAGACTAAAGTTATGTATTCAACATCCCTATCTATCAACTTCATCTATTTCAAGGAAAATCAATTTTTATGTAATATGTCCATAAGTGTATTTAATGGTATTTCCACTTCATATCTGAGCTTAAACACATCAAGTTAATTGTTATATTGAATGACAAATAAGCCCAATGTATTTAACGACCTCAGTCATCATGAGAACCCTGTTGCCAAAAATCTTGGACAAATGAAATTGATTTGAGGCAAGGGGAAATTCATAAAACTGCATAGCAAGAATATAGTGGACTGCAATGAGGTTTAAGGACATAATGCCTGGCTTATGGTAAAAACTTTTAATTAGTGACCATTAGGACTACTGAAAGTGTTGTCAGAACAATATTCTCTATAGTACATTATTCATTCAACTTACCATTTTGAGACTGACTAGATAAAACATGATGAACTGAACATGACAGCTGGCATACGTGGGTAGGATGACCTTCTCAAACACTAGCAACATCTCTCTATAAAATGTCTTGGTACGCTCCCAATCCAACTCTCCTGAAATGGATCAAATATTATAAAATTTTACATTTCCTCTGGTTATATAATGGTTATATTACATTGCACAGACCATATACACTGGTATCGTATTTCATTTTTGTAACATGTATATTTATTGTCTTGGACATCTCATATTAATGTTTATTTTGTTTATGGTCAAAGGCATTGTATGTGCAGATTGTACCAATAAATGTATAGTGTAGTATAGGCATTCACTGAATAACTGTTTTTGAATTATAGTAATTGAAAAATTTGGTTGAAAAGTTGCCATTAGGTGAAGTCACTAGAGTAAAGAGGTTCCATTCCAGAATGGGGAAAACCCCAAGTACACCAATGTCCACCTAAACCAGAACTCAAGTGTTCAGACATCAAACTTACAATAGAAATATTTTTTTAAGTCAAACACAATATTTTTACAGTTAATGAATAGCATACCAATCAATTGACCATAGTTGTAGTCTAGTTAAATTTTTTTGTGCAACCAGTTCTTACAACTTATACTAATCACTCTCAAAGACTGCTTTCTAGCTTACTAACCAGCATCCTCGGTACCCAGGCTATTCATAACATATATGATACCCTGGGCAAATTGGCTAGCATAACTTCGTAATACATGAATATTCATTAGCATTTCTCTACCAATGAAATGGACGATAACAAAAAAGAAGGAATCTCCTTAGTGAAGAGCTGTCGCTCAGAACAAAGATTTCATCCATAACTACTCAGCAATTTCCGTATCACATGAGGTTGTGTGTGTCATGTAGCCAATCAAGTGACTGTCATGAATAGCCTGGGTACCGAGGATGACTAACCAGTATAAATAAGGGATTGTGTTGACTGCCAATCTGTGACCGTTAGATAAGGAAACCGATGCTCCCTCCCCACTTACCATTATTCATACACACAGTGTTGATATATTCAAACAAATAATTCATGAGAGCATCTAGTTTATTTGAGCAGTCTGTCACAGGGTCAGCATCATCCTGTAAAGCAGCAATGACAAAAAATGTATAACTTATTCACATAATAAAATACCTCACATAAACTAAAAAAAATGCCAATTCAATTATCTTCTTGAATAAGAACCAAAATCTGTCTCAATCACTCTTACAATAGTATACATGGTTTTAGTCCGTCTCAATATTCATATTATTTCTTCCAATATTTTTACTTCTTTAAATTACAACATGTTGTGTTGAGAGTTTTAAGCCACTTTTAAACAGTATTTCAGTAAGGTATGGATGTCAGTCAACAAATCAGTGTTCCTGGGTTACCAACCAGTTCTTACTTGGCCTTCCGTAAGCTGCTGGCAACTTCCCCACGTGAATCAGACACGTAAGACATCTATTTATCAGTTAAATTATTACAGAGAATATATGCCTTACCAGGGATTCGAACTTATAATCTTCGGATCAGCAGTCCGGGTGCTCAACTGACTGAACAAAGTAAACAGACCTTATACCACACACCTTTAGCATGAGACAAAGTATGCTTTGTCATAAATATGAGAATATCAATGGTAATTGCCTTCATACAAATGTACTTTACAACATTGTATTGTCACTCTTCTTAAATGTTTCCTAAAACCACAAATACAGGTGTTTGATACTAGAATTTACTATCCTGACCTAGAAACCAAGTTATTACTAGTGTAGGAAGTACCTGTATCAGACTCATGTGTTGCAGATCCAGGAAACTTTAAAGTAAAGTTATTATGCAGTATTATAGAGTACGTCTGTATGAAGGTATTAACATGCCGTTATCTCATAAGTATCACATCTTTAATTTCTGAGGTTTCAATCTAAGTAGGACCTAAAATATTGTCGATCTTTCAGATAAATTTTTTAATTAGTTTACATACCATGCAAAATATACCACTTTCTTGACTCTCGTCATGCTCCTTCTTTGCCAACATCGTCAACCTAGGACATCGTACCTACAATGATTACAGTATCACAATAATCTATTTCATACATAATACTAATACAAAATCTTATGGGAACCTACTGCATGAGCGATGTATTTCACAAGTAATAAAAAAACAATTTAATAGTCTAGTTTAATCCTATTTATTCTACATTGACGTTGATACTGGTTAGTTTTGCTTATATTAATCACTTTCAATGACTGCTTCCTGTGATGGGGTCGTATGACATATCCTTTAAACACAGGATAGATCTTTATAGTGAATGCCTTCCGTATTGTAAAACCGATGTATTTCTTCTCTTAAAATCAGAGCCAATCTTTACAGGGAATATCTATATCTTTGTAAAATGGGTATATTTTTTTCTCCTCAAAACTTAGCAATCTTTACAGCAAATGACTAAAAAGTAAAAAATAAGAAAAATAAAAATGAATATTTTCTGCTATGAAAACTATAGTGGAAACACCGATTTCATCATTGCACAACCATACCATGCAATTAATAATTGAGTGACAGAAAAAATCGAAAATAAAATTTGCCAGGTTCTTATGCTAAAAGGGTATCCATTCTTGAGGAGAAAATTTACGCTCGCTTTAATAATTGTAGGCGTAAGCTGTAGATTGGTCTGGCTTTGAGGAAAGATAAAATGCACCCTTATTTAAATGTTATAGGTATTCACTGTAAAGATTGCCCAATTTTGAAAATAGAAAAATGTACATGTTTTATAACGTTACTGGTGCGCAAAGAAAATAAGCATGTCATCATGTCTGTTATAAGAGACAAACTGTATGTATAGTCTTACATCTATTTTGACGACTCTTTCAATAATCAGCTGCAGGATTTGTACTCCTAGATTTGGTCTGTAAAATGTTATTTGTAGAGCATTTCTCAGAAAACATTCTTGTAGATACACGCCCTTTGTTAAATATGGATAACTGTCCACCAATAGAGGAACGATCATATTTGTTGACCTAGAAAAACATGAAAAACTAAGATACACAAACAAAAGCAAGTAATACATACTAGGCTAGTGCAAATTTTCAAACCTTGATAGCCAGATTGAATTAATAATTGACTAGTTAGATAAAATATGCGGTTTTATTATCAAACTGGCTTTTTGAGACAATTTGTCAAATTTCAGTAGCCATTGGATTTTTATTAGCCATTGGACATCTATTAGCATTTGCCTGGACGCACCAGACAAAAAATTATCTATTCATAACAAACTACAGAGGACAGTTTTCACAATTAATGAATTCACAATGCATAAAATGTGATAATGTTTCAATCACATTTT
Organism: Mactromeris polynyma; assembly: GCA_032209605.1. Lineage (NCBI taxonomy): Eukaryota > Metazoa > Mollusca > Bivalvia > Venerida > Mactridae > Mactromeris > Mactromeris polynyma. Next base: position 27,435,508 of record JASFXZ010000003.1, read on the forward strand.
GCTAACGCTCAGAATGAAGCTTCGAAGTAATTCATTCATCACTATTTTTGGTATATATACAATCAGAATACAGTGTAATATCTTATTAATTAGAAGTAAAAGTCAAATATTGCAGAATGGCAATGCATCATGTATTATTTGTAGGCAGTAAATATGAGCAGGGTTCTAGAAATTCATTTGTCAAATCCACTAGCCCGTTGTTCCGGACAAGCCTAATTGCCGATTTGGGCTACCAACATTTGAGTGGGGCGTAGTCTGTTATGCATGTCAACTTAACTATGAATCCATACCATTTTCTACGCTTGAACAACTAGCCTTCCATGTCGGACAAGTCAAAATTAACATCTACACTAGCCCGGAACAACTGTACTTAAAGAAAATTTCTAGAGCCCAGATGAGCACAAAAAATCTTAATAGAATGCACAGAGTGAGCATCTGTCCAAGTATTGATTTCTTTTCTCAGAAGGCTCATTTAAAATCTGCACCCAGTAATCACAGAAATCCAGTAATCATTTCAGTAACTTACATCGGTACAATCAGTGTGATTGTTTTTATCAGTGTGTGTACATGTCTGAAGCGCTCATTATGCTCAGCTAAAGTTTCTTCACCAATATCGGCCTCAGTATTGTCTCCATCCTTCTTTACAACAGGAACTTCTATAATGGAAAAGGTTCACTCCGTAACCAAGGTAAATATTGTAACATCCGACAATTCATTAATGACATCAGACACCAGTCAAACATTACGAGTTCATTATAGTTACTTTCAGCAAAATTCTAAAATCACAAATAAGATTAGGTTTAAAGTGGTGGTAGGGGGGAGTGAATAGTGTGTACTGGAATATGGTTCTTGAAGAATTTAGGGGGAAATATTCAAAGACTTTTCCAGGACTAATTCTTCTTCAGGGAACTTTTTTAAGAGTTATACACATTACCAACTGAGCTAGATTGGAGGGCCATAGGTTAGTTTGGACTGTGACTTAATACAGCAAATTATATCTAGTAGTAATATTACATAAAGTGAGTAAGCTTTGCAAGTACTCTACTTTTATCTATGTTTGGTATTTTTATCTAATGTAAAGTGATCTGATGAATCTCAGAATACCAGGGGCCTTACTCAATAACAGTTCAAGGCTGAAATGCAGACTAAGACTTTAAATTAACAGGAGTTAAATTAATTAAATTAACCAGCATTTTGTTTAAATTGACTCCAATGGCTAGAAATTTTGTCTAAATATACACATTGGCCAACTTTAATTAAAATCTGTAATGATAAAACAGCTTAGGAGCAATTAAAAGTATAACACTTTTAAGTCCAAGTCTGAATTTCAGTCTTAAAATGTTGATGATTAAGATCCCAGAACAAGAAGAAAGGTTTGTTTCGGTAATGATTTAACTACTGCATACAAATACTAGTTCACTGGATTTTAAAGCAAACAAGCAAAAACAGAACACTATACCTGGCATGAAACTCTTCATTAGCTGTCTGAGACAAGCTCTGAGGTAGACAGTGTGTACAGATACTATATTTAGCATCGTAGACTGGTACAACTGAATAATGGGCAAAGGTCGACTGGCCCAATCAATAGTCTGAAAGAATAGAACAATATACATGTATGAAGTACAATTAAGAAAGTTTTGAATGAAAACAGAAATAGTACTTAATATTCAATTCAAAGAAGGGGACAGGCAAACAATAGACTAATTTTCATGCAGCAAAGAAACATTTCCAAGAAGACAAAGACTCAAAGACTTATTCTCAGAAATTTGAGTATACTAAGTTAAGAAATAACATATATATTTAGTGTACAGTTTTACTAACCAGCAACCTGCCGACAAGCACCTCAAAATCATTATCCAACAGTGTTGCACAATCCTTCACTTGTTTCAAGTACTTCACCAAATGTTCATTCTGAAAAATGAATAGTGATGAACACAAATTATATCATAACTTCTTAATGTAAATTATGACAGATCAAACAAATTTTGTCAATAGTAAGTGAGTGACACAGCTCCTAAAATGGATTGTTCGTGTCTGTGATCATAGCCTTGGAGATACAGACCTGACTCATAACTAAGTACTACACATATTCTACCTATTTTACGCATTTATATGTAATTTTTGTGTAAAGTATGTTTGGAATCACTTGAACCATGTTTAAAGATGTATCTGGTTCATCTGAACATACGCTCCCACACAGTGCTTTGATTCCACTACTGTTACATTCACATGCTGCTGTATTACCCAGTATATTTTGATATTTGACCTGTTTAAACTTTCTGATATAACCAATGATTCAGTCGCAGTAAACGAAATCACCGATCATTCCTGATACTAAATGCCATTGGTTGGCATGATCACGTGACTACTGAGTTTATAATAGATGGGTATTTTCCAGTTTTAGAACCAATCAAATGTGTACACAATGTATAGCCTCTCGTGTCGAGGGAAATTTGGACATTCTAAGTTTCTACAAGTAGCTAATCGGTTTTATTTCATGTCATTTAGCATTTACAGAAGGCAGTGTTTCGTTCTTTCATCGAGGACTCTACAGATACGTATTACAAATAGCATGACAAATTTTAGTAACAAGATGCCAAGTAACGATATGACGATTTTTTAAAAAATAAACGCAGATTCCGCATCGACAGCTGTTTAAATGACATTAAATCATTACACATTAACAGGCATCAGAATAATTTTGGCAGGCCGACTAGTCACTTACATTCGATTGATTTAGTTTTTCTAGCAATTGTCATAGTCATCGCGCAATTTCTATGACAGTGAAAGCTGTCTATTCAATGCACATTCGCATAAGCTTTATTTACACATGTTTACTGTCCTAAATTTTGGACATTAGCGAGTCGTTGAAAGCTGCTCGCTGAGTGGCTGTGGGCGCATGTTGACTCTCCTGGTCTAAATATAGAAAATATCGGTTGTTCAGGAGTTATAAAGCAGAGGGTGATTATGAAGGTATCGGAATAAGCGCCCAATGCTAAAGGAGAGTAATCTGAACATAAAATGTTTGAATTTGCATCATCAAGTTTTGTTGTAACATTGGCTAAAACATCTCTAATAAGATTAAGAACCATTGCAATGTATAACCGATTGGAAATATCTTTTCTACCATATATTAGTATTATTACTAACAGACAAAACTTGTAAAATAGCCTGATTGTTACAAAAACTGGAAGTCTTTTTATATTTTATAATGTACAAACATCTTATGCGATGTTAAAGAAAGCTTATCTTTATCTTTCTTCAACAAATATGGATCAATACATTATATGTTTATTCTTTATTAATGCATGGTCATTGATGTTTTAACTATAGGATTATATCTTTCATGTATGTTTAGATAAACAAATGAACACAAAAATTAGCAAAATTTTACTTTAAGTTTAACTAGTTTAAGGTAAGGTTGAGACACAAAGTGTAGCAGACAGACGTATAGATGTAAACCAATGTACAAAGCCATGATTATTATAACATATGTTTCCCATCAGACATCGGAAATGAAAAGATTTACAGAATTACAGCATTAATTATGTTTCATCAACATAGAAGCAATCCCAAGTGCTGCAATATATTTTGTATCAATGTAACTATGTTACTATAGTATATTATTTGAGAATAATACCATATAAAGAATCAAAACAGTTTACAGCAGTTGACCGTTTAATGATATTGATAATGATACTATGCAAATCCATTGAACAGAGTATAATTAACCATCAAACTAGCCTGATGAGGGGGGGGGACAACTTACAGATAGTGTTGGACAAGACAATCTGCTCACTAAATCATCGTAGTCTTTTCTTGAACCCTGAAAATAACATTATCAGATATTACATCACAGAAGTTATGATAGCTTTAGTAACTTGTAATTTTAGGAGTTGACTATTTGACCCCTGCAATCTCCAAAAAGCCACAAATTGACCCTCAGGATTCTCACTGAAGGGTTATTTTATCTCTAATTATAGGTATTTTGGCTATAAAATGGTAAAATCCAGTCCAAAATGACACTTGAGATTCAGCACCTATGACACATATGCCATAATATAATGACAAGACAACATTTAAGAATACATGAAAGACCTTTAATATTTACATTTCGACAACTGCACAAAATTTTGGCAATAATGTGGGCCACATGCAAGTAATTCACACGAGTTTGTTTACAAGTTATACAATAAATATTTGAAAAAAAAAGAAGTTACAACAATATATTCATCTTATTTAGAATGATTAAGATCTTGATGTAATGTATACCTCTTTAAACTTGATTAATATGGTTTCTAAGCCGTTCCTCTTCGCCATCGTTTATTTCAAGAGGGTCATCTCACCGGAATAAAACGAAGTCAAAAAAGTGTAATCAGACGAAAATGACGTATCCGACAACTGGGCAGCAAGCAATGAAAAGATGTTCGTCCAGAGGTGCAATTTCGAAGTGAATTACCAAGATGCTACGAAGTTACGAAAACTATTATTACATTTATAGTTAATAAAAAGTAAAAAGATAAATACTGGAATAATTTTGAAATGTTTAGTCACTCTATACGATGCTTATGTCTAGATTTCTTTTCTAAAAATACACTTGCGCAACCACGCATTTGACACTGCTCTTCTTAATGGAGAATTATAATATCTCGGAAACGGAAGTAATTATGACAATATGCGGCTCTTACGCTAACGCAGTGATCTCCCTTTAGTAAAATTCTGATAATATCTGTCACTGCGAAATTTTAACTGACAGCAGTTTGCTATGTAGTTATAACGTGGTAAACGTTTGTTTATTCCGACCTTTTTGCTTACAATTCAAACTGTTTATTGAAAGCTCAGTTACTGAAATAAACCAGGAAAATGAAACACCTGTTCTTGCACAGTGCTTTTTGAAATTGTTTCCTAAATTAATCTTTGTTTTTTCCCCAGCAAAACGTACGTCATGGAAATCATGTAACCCCTTGGTTTTCCAACATTCTTATTAAATCGGAAAATTCCACAAACCTTCCACGAGTACTCGATCAGTCACATTGCTACATATTTTTTCATTCATAATATTGCTAATTTCGCTAATTTTATGGAATATAACATAATAATATTCACTCCACGAAATTGAAGAAATCCCTTAAAAGGTTACAGGCGATCTGACGAATATAACTGGTCCATAATCTCTGATTCATGAGTGAAAGTTAAGAGATGCTTGCGGAAAAACAGTTTAACCTGTTTGGTGACCCATGAACACTGGATAAGGCGAGCTGACCATCGTACTTTCTGAAATACTGTTGAAAAAAGTCACAAAACTACAACAAACCAATAATAACAACATGCAAACGTAGCAGATGCATCAACATACTATTATTATATTACTAAATATAAGTGAAACGACAACACTAATATATTGATCATTTAATATTTTGAACCATGTGCGAAATTGAACTCATCATTACGAATAGATAGTTTCCACTTTAACAATATTTACCTTACTTAATTGTTTTGAATTGACGGCCAATATTGATAGGCACATTTCCTTAAAGTTTATAGGGAAATTTATAATGGAAATGATGACAAAGTAACATCAGATATATGAATGTATAACTTATTCATTATGCTCATGTGGGCAGATGTTGGCAGATGGCTCAGAACATTGAAGAAAAGGTGGTTGTCTCATGCAAATTATCTTGATATTTTCTCAATTATCACATATTTGGTAAATACTTCCATATAAGAGCTTATCAGTTTGCCTATCAAAATGGCTGATGATTATGAATAAGGGAGGTCATTATTGTACATGTGGGAACTACCTATACTCTGTGTCTGAACAGCAGTATGTTGTCATTGGTGTGTAACATTCAAATTTTGCAGCCTTGCTGAGGTAATCCAAATTACTAGTTTTAAAACATATACAAAGCTGCATTAATTAATGCAATGATATCTTACTGACAGGTGAACAAAGAAAAACAGTGCACCAATTGAATATCACCTTCGACCCGCTTTATGGCACTGTCCCTGAGGAATATCACATGAGAATATATAAGAAATTACCTTCGGAGCAGAATATACAGCAGTTCTTCGCCAGTGCAATTCTGGTCCCTGGATTAATATTATTACATCCCTATCTTCCAAAAAGATGAATGATAGTGTCTTAAACAATGTACATTGGGATAACATTCTTGGAAAAACATGCAAAATGTACGCATCTTTTCTATAAATGTAATATAAACTGCCACATTAAATCGGAGCCCTTTTATTGGGGTTTGCTCCTTTTGTTTATTCCAATACATTGTACATTAGAAATAAAATGAGTATTTGTTTACTTGCAAAGTATATGCCAGTTTCCAATCACAACAAATTTCAGTTGCAAATAACAGACCTTACATACATGGTTGTGATATCTACAACACCAATAGTGGTGTATGAATAATCGATATAAGACCTCGAACGATTTGAATAGAATTCACATTCATTCAAATGCGTCAATATTAGGTATTAAGTGTGCATTCATTAAATATGTCATTGTATTATTTCCAGGATCCCTGTTAGATGGCCAATACTGATACGATTTTGACCGTAACAATTGATGTACATGTCTTTGCTTATTCAATATGCTAACCTTTGTAGAACCATGTGTAGACGTAATCATACCATCACTATACTGTAACTATACACAATAAGCTTAATACTATTCGTATACTGGCATTAGCTTACATAAGTTAATAGCCAGATTTGAGTATTACATTGACCACCTTATTTATTTTTATTGAACAATTTAGCTATTTTGGGGCTATTTCTGCAAAGTTTAGTAGCCGGATTCTAGATTTAAAAATCAGCGGCAATTTGGCTACCTTCTAGCGCTAGCCTAACTTAAAAGATGATCGCGCATTATTGCATGCGTAAAAGTTAACACAATCCACGTGTGTAAATGTACGTTTAATTGTCAACAATACTTGCATATAGTTCACATTCAATTTCATGCTAACACAAACCGAAATGTAGCAGTATACGATCATATAGTTAATAGTTTTGTGTTTTGTTATCTACATCATTCATAATTCACCACATTACGACCTGAATACAAGTGTTACTCGACGGGACTTTACGACAACCCTCGGTTATATCAACTTAGTTAGCATTCGGCATGCAATGGCCAAACACGCGGGTTGAATTCTTCCCTACATAAATGCTCCATTCGCCAGTCATACCATAAACGGTTACTGTACCTGCATCACACCCTACTTGAAGACAAAGTTTTTCACTCTCTAAAATACATTATGATATTATGAGTCATACTGGTTTAATAATGGTGTTTTCTTGACCTTGCAAAAAGTAGTTTTAATGATAGTTGGAGCGTACATGTACAATACTAGAACTAGTAACCAAATGCGTTGCCTATTAAACTCCAATGGGCTACCAACATTTGCCGACATTGTCTTAAAACAGCCAACTTTATAATAACATTACATACGTGTATTATACTCATTATTTATGAGATCTGACTACCAACCATTCAGACAACTAATGCTAGCATAGCATTGCAAATGATTTTGTTTGCGATACTTCGTAAAGTTTCTTCATCATATTTATGAACACATCTATAATATTCAATATATTGAGTATGTCGTATGTGGTGTAATTAATATTACTTTATTGCTTGCAAAAATGCTTCTTATATATTTTACAAGAATCCTATTCCACACACCCCTATTCCCATACCTCTTTTCCATCGCACTTCCTCAGTCCCTAATATTTTGTAGGCTGTTATTTCCTTGGGGGTCTGTGTGTGGAGACATTGTCGTATACATGTGGTGTTCCATGTAACAACTTGCCACTCGATGATATTCACTTATGAACAAATATTGATACATTGCATGTTCCTTCACAAGAGATATCTATGAAATACGTACACTAGTACTTGATTAATTGATTTAACAACTTGTTTCACTTATGATCAGTAAATGATTTAACTGAGTCATATGTTTTGTCATTGTTGCCATTATGTAACACATTTGAAAGATAAAAACTCAATTATAAAAATCGATTAGCTTCAATTAATAACGAGTCTTCTGCACAAAAGCGTTGATAGACAAACTCAGTGCGGAAGGCAGCTTCTCCTATACTGGGACTACATTAGGTAAGATTGTCACTTATGATACGTTAACGTTCAAAGAAAAAATGTCATGTGTTTGGACTCTCACGTACTTTTACAATATTACGCATGTTAGATTATCAATGTTTTTTAAATTTAACTTTGCACTACAATTCATCAAACTCGAAATAATCTGTCTCATGTTAAAGTGATCAATTGTATCACTTAACAGAAAGCTGACATTCTTAACAGAGAGTTCAAGTCCATATTTTCCGAATCAATTAATATCGGCCGAGACAACTTCATAAAGGAAAAATATACGAAAAGTTACCATAGCAAAGTATGCAAAGACACAATCATCACGACACAAAGAGTACATAAGCTCTTGGAAACATTGCAACCGAACAAATCTACATATCCTGATGGCATGAATGGTTCAAACAGCCATCCACTTTTTATACGCCTGTTTAAAAAACAGGACGTATTATGGGAACACCCGCGGCGGGCGGGCAGGCGGACGGGCGGACGGGCGGTCCATATGGTTTCCGCTCTCTAAGTCAAACAGTTTTCATCCAATAATTACCAAACTTGGTGAAAATGTTTGTGGGCATAATATCTCGGCCAAGTTCTATAACCAGCCACATCTCCCCAGGCACTTCTGAATTATGGCCCTTGAATTATGCAAAATTGGCCAAATTAGCCGTTTCCGCTCTCTAAGTCACAGAGTTTTCATCCGATCTTTACCAACCTTGGTGAAAATGTTTGTGGGCATAATATCTCGGCCAAGTTCTATAACCCGCCACATCGCCTCTGGCACTTCTGAATAATGGCCCTTGAATTATCCAAAATTGGCCAAATTAGCCGTTTCCGCTCTCTAAGTCAAAGAGTTTTCATCTGATCTTTACCAACCTAGGTGAAAATGTTTGTGGGCATAATATCTCGGCCAAGTTCTATAACCGGCCACATCGCCCCAGGCACTTCTGAATTATGGCCCTTGAATTATCCAAAATTGCCCAAATTAGCCATTTCCGCTCTCTAAGTCAAACAGTTTTCATCCGATCATTACCAAACTTGGTGAAAATGTTTGTAGGCATAATATCTCGGCCAAGTTCAATAACCAGCCACACCCCCAGGCACTTCGGAATTATGGCCCTTGAATTATCCAAAATTGTCAAAATTAGCCCTGTCCGCTCTCTAAGTCTAAGAGTTTTCATCCGATCTTTACCAAACTTTGTGAAAATGTTTGTGGGCATAATATCTCGGCCAAGTTCGATAACCAGTCATATCGCTCATGTCACCCGTGAGTTACCACCCTTTGATTTTAGAAAATTACCTAAAATTTGTTTTAACTCTGAACTCTGACTTATGACGGGCGTATTTTGTGACAGTTTGGCGCTCTTGTTCAAACTCTTCTCAACTTTTGTTGTTATCTTCACTGTACATACTTCCGCCTGTCATTTCCTATTTTCCATCTTTCCACAAGCTCCTTAAAATATTTACGATGATGAATGTGGCCATTATAGCCAGTAGAGAAGAAAAAAGAAGACTTAAAGAGTATGTTATGAGAGGCAATGTTCTCAATGGGTTCAGCACTCCTGATCTAGAGCTCATGATTTCAAATCCCACCAGGTTCCTGATCTAGGCGCAAGCTAGAAACCAAGAACAAGCAGGCATCGAGAGTGATAAACATACATGTAAGTTGCAATAACTTGTTTTACAATCAATGTTATATTTAAACCAAAAGCAAACATTAAAATTTATTCTCTTATATCTAAATGATTAGTGTATAATTGTTTGGAATCGTGCCTTTTTAAAATTTCTGCTGAAAGCAAACACGCAGTCAGACCATATTCGGTTTTCTTGATAAAGAATGTAAAACTGCATGTCCAAACAAACTGCTGTACGTATATACTGCATGTATTTCGTATTCTATGAAAACTCACAAGCTTCTGGTAAATGATAGTTCGTTTCTGGTAAATGATGGGAAGTGATCACACTAGTCTATTTGGCATTGATTCCTCAACATAGTCAACTAAAACAATACGGACATCTTACTATGAATATAACTTCGTATATCATCCATAGAAAGCAGGCGTGACTATTTGTATGGCCTGGAAATACCAGATTCATTGCCTTTAACCACAATAATCATAATCCTAGTCTCGATGCGATGTAGCTCGTTTTTGTCACAACAAGGATTAACGAGAACACGGCATGCAATTTACTCATTTCGAGATATAGAAAGAGTAATTCCCACAACTAATTATCTGTGATTGAAATGTAGGTCAAAAAGTGCAGAATTCTGAGAGAAACAAAAACGGATCACTCGTATTGTGTTGATCTAGATGTGATGTTATCAAAGAACTGGTAGGACATTCCAAATGTAAATGTACTTTCAACATATTCTGTGGGATCTCAAGGGATAATACTCAATATTGAAACGCGTGTAAAAAGGTTGATAGAGCACTTTATATTCAGCTTGATACTACGTAAAAAATCCCTTTGGGCTTAAAGGAGAGTATCGTTCAGAAATGAATAAATGTTACAGTTACAACAAATCTCCGAAAGAGCCACCTCGAAGCTTATGTAGTTAATATTACATACTATATCTATATAATTTATATTCTTCACACCGAAAAGAAAAACACGGGGCATTTGTTCTATGATTTTCGTTTTCTTCAGCAGTTGGGCTTTTTTGTTGCACTTGGGCTTTTGACTGGTGAAAGATCAGAAGCTGTCAATGTTTGTGGAAGCATAATGAATTCCATTATTTGTTAGAATGCACTGAATGTAATTGAAGAAAACATTAATTAACATTGTTTTATTATCGACCAAATACCTTTGAACTCGAACAACTAATGAACTCAAAGAAAGAGAAGAATTTATCAATCTAAGCAAATTTATCAAAATCATTTTGTAGAACATGTAGCTTGAATACACTTGATATTTTGTAGTACTTGGGCTTTTGACTGGTGAAAGATCAGAAGCTGTCAATGTTTTTTTGAAGCATGATGAATTCCATTATTTGTTAGATTGCACTGAATGTAATTGAAGAAAACATTAATTAACACATTGTTTTATTATCGACCAAATACCTTTGAACTCGAACAACTAATGAACACAAAGAAAGAGAAGAATTTATCAATCTAAGCAAATTTATCAAAATCATTTTGTAGAACATGTAGCTTGAATACACTTGATATTTTGTAGTATTTGCTTGTTGTGGAATGTACATCAATACTTTAATTCTCATAAATGTTTATCGTCTCAACTTATACATGTGTCGACTGTTTTCTTCGTTCATTCTAGTATTTTCGGATATGGTATAGTTCACCTGTTTCAATGACTTTAAGTTTTCATTTAATTGGTGCTCACTTTTCGTGTTATATCTTCTTCTTTTTTTAATAAAGGCGATTATCAGATATATCGAAATTAGAGTGCATTTATATTTTGTATAAAATGATTATATATTTTAAAGTTTTTGCCCGAGGTCAATCTCAAGCATATCGAATTACATCGAATGTGTTATTTATTTGAATGATGGTTTATATAGGTATTGTTGAATTCAAAGGCAAATTCATTGTACGATGCAGTGAGAAGATAATGCTTATCTGATAACAACCCAATCGATGTCATATCAAACGCTTGCAAAAGTTCAACCATTAAATTCCAATGCGAATGGCATAAATCCAATTTTAGACATCCGAAGTTAGCTTCGATCCTTGTCATCAATACATTAAATCTGTATTATTAATGTCTGATTGTTATCACCGAACTTCAATGCTTTGATCAGACTTGAATTTCCCTTTGGCATGCAAATACGATGATGTTGATCAAACAAAAACAATCAGAGACAGTTATTGAAACTAAAGCGGGCTATGGATATATCATGCATCTATAACCCTTTAATAACGATTCTTGGCAAGGAATGGAGATACATACTTTATTCGTGTTAAGTGTCTACTGATCAACTGATTTGTGAAATATATTAATGAACATTAATTAAAACGCCAACGTTAACATCTTCAGCTGACATTCAGACAGCGTCTTGACGAGGGGATACTACCTATAATGAATTTATAACGATTCTGTAGCTGACACAAGTTACGACATGTTTAGAATACTAACAGGAATGATGAAACCAGTCTATTACAAATACATTTTGACTTTGATTTCATTTATCGTCGCAGTAAATTCCCAACCTGTGCATACGCAAACCAGCAGCGGACACGCCGTGTACGACTTGTTGTTCACTAACAGTAGTTATAATAAGAATGTTCGTCCTGTGAAGGAATGGAGTACAACGACCGTCGTAAATGCTAGTGTATCTGTCATAGCTATTGTGGATTTTAACGAGGTGAAACAAACTATCGTACTGACATCAAAGCTGACACTGGCTTGGATAGACGAGTATTTAGTGTGGAACCCATCGCTTTATGAAAATGTGACCCATTTGCATACACCTCAATCTAATGCAGGAAACCTTCCATATTTCTGGAAAATTCAGTTGCCAAGCAACAAGAGTTTGGTTCATCTTCTTTAAAAGTCGTCATCACGAGTGACGGTGCAGTGACGTGGGAACCTGTTGAGGTTTTCCAGGCTACATGTGCCGCTGATGTACGGAAGTTTCCGTTCGATACACAGAAATGTTCTATGGTGTTTGAGGCAATGGGATATTCGGGCAATGAGATGCAAATTGTATCTGTTGAGGATCATGTTGATTTCCATGGATACGGAAGCACTTCCGGTTGGACAGTTACCGAAACACACATGGAATCTGAAACAGGAGCTGAGGGGAAGACACATTTGTTGTGTTCCCTCACAATGAGCAGAAATCCAACATATTTTATACTAAATAATATGATGCCCATCGTGTTGCTATCATTCATGAACATATGCGTCTTCGTCTTGCCCATACAGTCTGGTGAAAAGGTGAGCTTTGTTATCACCGTGTTCCTGTCATTGGCGGTATTTATGACGATTGTAAGTAGTAATCTACCAAAAAACTCCGACACTGTCTCTCTCCTCAATGTGTATGTGTTCATCAGTACTTTGCTTAGTGTCATCATTGCAATTCTTACAATTGTCCAAGTAAGAATTTACCACAAGCACGATTCAATCCCAGTTCCCAACATTTTGAAGAAGATTGTCTTCAAATTAACAACAAAAGCCAGATATCAGATTAGCACTCGTGTTGTTGTTATTGAAGAGAATGGGAGTGTGACAAGGGGTAGTCGTAGAACATCTATCGTACCTAAGAACACTTATGATGAAAAGCGTAACCGAGAGTCGAAGGCCGTTAGAAAGGAAGTAGAAGATATATTAGTCACGTGGCCGGATGTTGCTAGAGCTTTGGACAATATGTTCTTGATAGTATTTCTTACGATTAACGTTATTATGACAACGGTTATATTTGTTCTAGCAGTCAGGCATGAAGAAGTTACTCAAGAAGATCGTCATTAAGCATGTGGTAGACAGCGTTTTATGACGAAAGAAACTTCTGAACATGGCATGCAACTATCAATTTTTTGAATAAGCTGTTGTGAGAATACGTGGGGTTTTATTTTTTGAAAAATGTACGGTTGGCATTGTGTTCATAGTTTACCGTGCACTATCTCGCATTATGGTATCAGTTATTTGTATTTTAGTAGAAATGACAACAATCAGAAACTAATGTAAATGCAAATACACTCTCTGTATTATAAATGTATTTCAATACTTCGGTAAAAACGGTATTATCAAAGCATGAACTTAGTTACAAAAATATTATAAATGAACACTTAATTCGTGTATTAAATGTGATTATGCAGAAATATTGGCATAAGTTAAAGTGATATTTCGCATGGAAGAATATTTATAAAAAAACAACAAAAAAACATTTGCTTTAAAATCTGCCATGCACACGAACTATCTCCTATGGGTGTTATGCCATGAGTTGGTTCGGTAATAGATGTCAATATTTAGTTAAAAGCTTGATGCATTGTACAGTGTAATAAGCGATAACAACTTCCCGATGATGATGATCACATCAGTTCTATATTGATTGTTTGTTGAATAGCGTATTACGATATCCCATTGCCGATGCAAATGGTAAATATTTACAAATGTCATGTATATACAGTTTAGTAATTGGTATAGAGCTGCACTATTTGATACGTATTCATTAATTCTACGATGTTAATGACTGATTTTTATCACGCATAACACTAATGATCTGGATATTTTGTTTGGCATATTGGAATTAACTACGATGGTATTAGTGGAGTCGATCTGCAAGACTAGTTGAGATAATTATTTGATCAAGCAAAACTAAAGTTGATGAACATTGAGAGGTATTTTGAATGTATTGATAAATCATTAATCATCGATACTAGTTTATCACAAAATGAGAAGAGTAAATATTCACACTAATGACTACGTAGTGATCGATAGGTATAAATACGCTATATTAATGAAACATAATTACATAGTCAGTCAAGCTTAGTGAGAATTGTGAAGTTGAAATAACGACCAGTGCTCATCAGTTGAGTCAGAAAAGGATTATGATATTGAAAACATATATCCGTAATTATAGTGTGTTGATTTATTATTATAAATTAACACTATGAATATAAGATTGTATGGTATGCCACGTTAAGGATTATTACAAGCATGACGAAACAGTTACATTACAAATACATTTTGACTTTGATATTATTTAGCATCACTTTCAGTGCTCAAACCGTGCCTGCGAACATTAGCAGCGGACACGCCGTGTACGACTTGTTGTTCACTAACAGTAGTTATAATAAGAATGTTCGTCCTGTGAAGGAATGGAGTACAACGACCGTCGTAAATGCTAGTGTATCTGTCATAGCTATTGTGGATTTTAACGAGGTGAAACAAACTATCGTACTGACTTCAAAGCTGACACTGGCTTGGATAGACGAGTATTTAGTATGGAACCCATCGCTTTATGAAAATTTGACCCATTTACATTCGCCTCAATCTGATGTATGGAGACCCTCCATATTTCTGGAAAATTCAGTTGCCAAGCAAGAAGAGTTTGGTTCACCTTCTTTAAAAGTCGTCATCACGAGTTACGGTGCAGTGACTTGGGAACCTGTTGAGGTTTTCCAGGCTACATGTGCCGCTGATGTACGAAAGTTTCCGTTCGATACACAGAAATGTTCTATGGTGTTTGAGGCGATGGGATATTCGGGCAATGAGATGCAAATTGTATCTGTTGAGGATCATATTGATTTCCATGGATACGGAGGCACTTCCGGTTGGACAGTTACCGAAACACACATGGAATCTGAAACAGGAGCTGAGGGGACGACACATTTGTTGTGTTCCCTCACAATGAGCAGAAATCCAACATATTTTATACTGAACATTTTTCTCCCTATTGTTCTACTATCTTTTATGAATATTTGCGTTTTTATCTTGCCTGTGCAGTCTGGTGAAAAGGCAAGCTTTGTTATCACCGTGTTTCTGTCACTGGCGGTGTTTCTGACCATTGTAAGTAGTAATCTACCGGAAAACTCCGACACTGTCTCTCTCCTCAATGTGTATGTATTCATCAGTACCTTACTCAGTGTCATCATTGCAATTCTTACAATTGTCCAAGTAAGAATTTACCACAAGCACGATTCAATTCCTGTTCCCAAATTCTTGAAGTTGATTGTCTTCAAATTTACATCAAAGGCCAGGTATAAGAACATCACTCCTATTGTTTTTGTCGAAGAGAATGGGTGTATGGCAAGGGGTAGTCGTAGAACATCAATAGTACCAAAGGACAAAAATGACGAAAATCACTCGAATGAGAAGAACATTAGAACGGAAGCTGAAACCTTGCTTGTCACATGGCCGGATGTTGCTAGAGCATTGGACAATATGTTCTTGGTCGTATTTCTTACGATTAATGTAATTATTACAACGGTCATATTTGGTCTTGCGGTTAGAAATGAGGAATTACCTGAAGAAAAGAATCATTAAACACGTGATTGACGATATTATCATCATAACTGTGATTGCTGTAATACATCATACAGCACTGTTATGTTACTAAACTGCCCTGAAATCACATAGGAACCATTGATCGGGAAACATGTGTGGTTTGGTCTTGCTTTAAATTATTAGTTTCTTCGAAGACTTCCTATCTACGCTGTGCAATAGCTATTTTCTGTTGTGTTAGAAATGTCAAAACGTAACTTGTTCTTTGTTAAGTATTGTGGTGATCGCTTTGCTGTGTTTTGTGTAAAAAATAATCATTCACATTCAGTAAACTTTCCGACAGTGTAGAATATCGATAAGGAGATTATACTTCGACTAACTAGACCTAATTAGTCAATATTTATCTTACATGGGGTGTTCAGTAGCCATGTTTTACGACGTAGTTTACTCTTTAACGGTTTTTGTTGAAATGCCGATTTGTATTTTAAGTGATTAGAAATATATTGTTTTAGTAAGAGTATGGAGCTGTATCACCCGGGAGGTCTGGGATCGTTTCCCGGGGTGGACAGGCATTGCCTTTCTGCGACGCATTGATACGGACAGTTGTCCCCACATATGATTCATGTTGGGAAGTTATCAGCTGCTTGCGGAAGGGCAAGTTGGTACTGGTTGTTCACTATTTCCAGGAGGACTTGTTAGGTCGCAATGTATAGCTGAAACAGTGTTGCAAAAGACGTTTCAAATCCAATATCAAAAAAAAAAAATCGTATTGTAGTGATTTGAAGTACTTAAATATTAAAATTGCAAATTGTCAGTATGATGTCTTGTTATTTACCAAAGTATGTTGAGGACAAACAATGACATCGATTGTCGAATATTTAAAACCGTTTTTGAGCTATGAAATGTAAAAAAAAGAGAAAATTGCCATACACATGTAAGAAACGTACGTAAGATATTTGACTTAGACGAACACCTAAGCGGTCTTTTTGAGAAAAAAACACAAACGAAACGCGGCGTCTGTTCAGGCATAATCTGTAATAAACTTTTTAGAACAAATTGTCAACATAACGAGTGTACTAACACATTGATATAACGAATTAAAATGGTTATATATTATAAATGTCTCATGTGGTTATTTTCCATTAACGTTGCATTTGTTCGTGAAACATATTAAAAGGCTTCCATCGCATGCATTGTATCGCCGTAATTGCAGTTATTAAGTGGTTGTTAATAACTAGCAACTCTAAATGAACAGGAATATTTTGACGTTTTGTCCGCGATTTGAACGTTTAATGCACCAAACTGCATAACTGTCATTTTATGTCAACTACAGTAACACTTCGAAACCTCGAACTGCCATCGGATCTAGCAATTTATTTGAGCCGTCTATTGTTCGAGGCATCTGGTAAACATATTCCCCGGTACGAATGTACTACGCATTATGAAACTGATTAAGATAAAGATAATAAATTTCGGGTCGAATGTATACCATCTTGGATACTTCGACTGACTTTACTCAATGAAGTTTGCACTTCTGTTAAAGAAATACATTAAATACGATAAATTGTTGTTTTAGAATTTTATTTACTCTGCAGTTCCATTTAACCGTGTTTGTTCAATAAAGCGTTTGCCTTTTTTAACTAAATAAAAATTAATTCATGAAGAAATGGTTAAGTTGTTACAGGGAGCATCACACACACACCATGCAATGCCTCTCCATACAGATCCCAGGGAAACATCACACACACCATGCAATGCCTCTCCATACAGATCCCAGGGAACATCACACACACCATGCAATGCCTCTCCATACAGATCCCAGGGAACATCAAACACACCATGCAATGCCTCTCCATACAGATCCCAGGGAAACATCACACACACCATGCAATGCCTCTCCATACAGATCCCAGGGAACATCACACACACCATGCAATGCCTCTCCATACAGATCCCAGGGAAACATCACACACACCATGCAATGCCTCTCCATACAGATCCCAGGGAACATCACACACACCATGCAATGCCTCTCCATACAGATCCCAGGGAAACATCACAGACACCATGCAATGCCTCTCCATACAGATCCCAGAGAACATCACACACACCATGCAATGCCTCTCCATACAGATCCCAGGGAACATCACACACACCATGCAATGCCTCTCCATACAGATCCCAGGGAAACATCACACACACCATGCAATGCCTCTCCATACAGATCCCAGGGAACATCACACACACCATGCAATGCCTCTCCATACAGATCCCAGGGAAACATCACACACACCATGCAATTCCTCTCCATACAGATCCCAGGGAACATCACACACACCATGCAATGCCTCTCCATACATATCCCAGGGAACATCACACACACCATGCAATTTTCCATACAGATCCCAGGGAAACATCACACACACCATGCAATGCCTCTCCATACAGATCCCAGGGAAACAGCAGCCTACGAAACACTCGAGATTTAGGAGGTGTAAGGGCAAATATATATGGGAATGGTGAAGTAAAGAATTGAACAGAATGTGGAAGAAAGGAATTTAAGTCTGATGTATTCGACGAATTTACAAGCATGGTCCCATTAGAAATTCGACTTTTCTGAAAAAAGACTTTTATTTTACATCAATTGGTTCACTAAAATTTGAAGGAAAAAAACACGAATATGTACCAAATAGGTTAGCCCCGCATATATGTCTCTGTACTCCGACTTTTACACGCGTCGTTGTACAGCGACAGTATAGAGATGTGACGTCCGTGGCTGGACTACAAATAGGTATACACCACTAGACTCAATATCAGCACCAACTATAAGTTTTAAGAATAAATACCAATTCATGCTGACATTACAATATTTGTTTCATTTAGATACTACACTCATGGTTTCTCTGAAAGTTTGTTAAGGAAATAATTTATGTAATACGAAATGTCGACTGTTTTGTCTTTCTTCACTCGTGGCTATACGCAGAGGCATCACGACATTTTATCGTGAACACCTTGTTAACCTGGCGTGGCTAAATGTACATGGCTTGCTTGCTGTTGTAGACAAACCAAACACGATCTTCCGTATATTTAAATTAATAAATGACTAATTAATTATTTATCGAGGAGTCCTGCTGTTTTGGGATGAATGGAGCGTCAGAGAAAGTCCAATTGAAACACAATGAAGGACGTGTCAGACAACCCGCACAAGTTACAATCAATCCAACGCACCAAGATATAAATGTTAAGGGTCTGTTCTTGTCGTTCATTTGTTTAGCTAACCAAACATGAAAAATATATAGTTAAAACATCAATAAACATACATTAACAAAGAATGAACGTATTTGTTGAAAAAATATATTTGTACATCATAAAATTAAAAGCAAACTTCCAGGGTTTGTTTAACAATCAGGCAATTTTATAAGTTTTGTCTGTAAGTAATATGGTAAAAATATATATTTTCAATCGGTTGTACATTGCAATGGGTCTTATAAGAGATGTTTCTGCCAATTAAAACAGTTTATGTTCAGATGAACCAGATACGACTTTAACATTGTACCTGGTAAGTGTCCTCATAACACTTTGTGTCCTTGAATGTCTGTTTTGAATTCCCGAAAATTATTTCTGTTCACATTAATTACTGGTAAAGTAACAAAATGATGCTTGACATTCTCCAGAAACACAGACATAAATATCTTGTTTCAGCTTACGATTAAAGTGAATTATCTCATCGTTAAGAAAATGTCTACATGTATTTTTATTGTACGAAACTTTCAAAACGGTCTTTGCATTTGGAAAGAATTTGTCCGAGATAAACGGAAACAACCACTTTCGTTTCTATTTTAGCTATGTTGATACATGCCTATTTCAATATTTCCATTTGTTGAAATGACTCCCCCGCACGGCCCTGTCTATGTCTGCCCCATATCTCTTCCTCGAGCTCTACATCCGTCCCGCCCTCGCCCCCTCTCTCATCCCTCACACCGTCCGTCCCACCTTTCTAAATTCTTTTTTGGATGGAGCACATTAAATAATATTACCGTCCCAAATAATATCGTGTTATTTACAATCATGATTGTAAATGGATTTTAGATGAGTCAATTAAACGGTAAGGGTGATCAATGCCATCAATATGAACTAGAGACTTATAGTCATTTTCAGTGACGAAGGCATCGTGCGATGGTAGGCTAGCTTTACTAACTAACTTTATCTGTTTTCGTTATGTTCGTTGGTTAAAAAAACACTTATCAATGCTTTCTTTTCAGTTTACATGAATCATTGCTTCAACGGCAATCACTCTATCGTTGGGGAATAATCAATGTAATTGTGTCTGCAGGGTATTAATTTAAAAAATACTCTACTTCGTTTAACCCTACTCTATAGAAATATTACATATGTTTAGATTAGTACTTTGATGCTTAAAAGGCAACCATCACTAAATACTCTAACTTGAATCAACCTTATTGTCCTCTTCACTTAGCGTGGTCGTGTTATCATTGTATCACCAGTTTTTCAATATCCACTGTGATGTTTTATATTGGAAGGTTCCTTTCACCTACATAAATATTGACTACTTATTGACAGCAATGAAACATCGCCCTTATAGGCTATAGACTATTAAATTACAAGCGTATTCGGTCACATAACCCACATGAGTATTTCTACCTTGATGAGTACTGGTAATGGTGTTGAACCAATTCATAGATCAAATGCATAACAAATGCTTCCTAAATATCACCAGGTACATCAAGATCAGTAAACCACAGTGGTATTTAATAATGCACAAAACAATTCGTTTATAAATTGTATAAAATGTGTTACATTGTAAACCTCATACAATTGACAAGAAAGTTTGCTACTGAACAGAATGCATACATATCGCCAGGTGATCCTATGTGGCTATAAATAACAATAAGAATAAACCAAAGGCGTCAAATGTAGAGATTGAGAGATTGTATTGATACTATTTAATCGCTTGGGTAGCCAATTTGCCAACATTGAAACCATACAGTAACATTGACATTATATTTGCAATGCACTAGGGTGGTGAGCCAATTTGTATATTGAATACTGGACCGTACAGTTTTATCAACAACACATTTCCGGATTTACCCAGCGTAAAAAATGACTCAAGAGTAGTTTTGATATAATTATATCAATGGTATGGATACCTGCCATAATGCTCGAAATTCGGTCGCTAAGCAACTAGAAGTCGGAACATCGAATATGAAAGTTAACATACGCCATGACGGAACTGTTCTGTGGGAACCAATACAATTGTTCCATTTGACATGTACCGCTGATGTTTGCAAGCTTCTATTTGATACCCAGACATGTGAAATAGGGTTCGAGTCATTGATATACTCGGGGGACGAAGAGCAGATTCGCGCTACTTATGATCACTTGGAATTTCATAAATTTGCAGGCAGTACCAGTTGGACTGCCACAAAAACTGGAGTAGTAGTGGAGGTTGATGAACAAAGGAAGATGCATTTGATTTATTCACTCACAATGACTAGACACCCACCATTGATTTATTCTGAACATTTATCTACCCATTATTCTGTTAACTTTTATAACTATTTTCGTGTTTATTTTACCCGTTCAGTCTAATGAGAAGGCCAGATTTGTTATCACCGCGTTCTCTCGTTGTCGGTATATTTGACCATTGTAAGCAGTAAATTGCCCGAAAACACCGAAACAGTCTCCTTGCTGAATGTCTACGTTTTATCAGTACCTTGCTCAGTGTTGCCATAGCAATAACAACAATAATCCAAATACGAATTTACCATAAGGCAATATATAAGATGAACAATTTTTTTTCAACAGATTTACAGGTATAACATTGCCATGTTCAAATGACTGAAAATGTAAAAACGATTGTTCAGTTGATTTGAAATACATTTTGATCACTATTTCTGAGTAATTTAGTAAAATTATCAAACCAAGTAGCATTTATCCGAACAGTAATAAAGTGTCATCCATTTTCTTGCTTAATCTACGAATATGTCATATTCCATTTTATCTAGGATGTCGTCAGAGAGAGCAAATGACATAACGGAAGTTGCGCATTTCCTTTCGCTTGCGTATTGTCTGTATCTCTCCTGTCGTCTTTGGTTTTTCTTGACCTGAACCTGCTTTGCCATAATGGTTCGAGCTGCTTTTTCTTTAAACCCGTTTTCGTGGTCTGATTTTCTCTCAGCATTTTCAACTCTGTAAACGAATTGAAGACATGAATGTACGGCTGCACCAAAAGCACAACATACACAAACTAGTGTTAGAAAAAACAGCGGAACAAATGACATAATCATTAATTATGGACACATATAGGAGTACCGCCTTGAAATGGCCAGTGGTAAGAACAATACTGGTGATTTGAACGTAGTTTAAGGATGCTACCAAACCTACACATATCCTAACATCACCTAAATAAAACCAAATCTTTGTTGGACTTCTCCCCAAAGTAATAGTCAAAGAGCACAGGTCAATACACGTAAAACATAAATGTAATTAAATATAAGACATGGTGCCTTATTTATAAACAGTATAAGTCTGAAACTCAGTCTTAGACTTTAAATTGTTAGCCGTATAATATTGATTTTGACCTACATTTTTTACCCCCCAAATGTTGTCCTCGAAGCTGGCTTTTTAAAATCTGACCAATTATATTGTCACTCAAGAGTCCCCAAACGCGTTTTCGTTCACCCAAGAGGCACCAAACTGGGTTTTCGTAAGATGTGCGAACAATATCAGTTGTATATTGTATAAACAACTGTTGCTTCAGACTTTGTAATGGTTTACACTTTACATTGATCTTTTTCGGCGCAGCTGTACTAACATGGTTTTGCTATTTGCATATTCAGTGTTTTGTTAATCAATCAAATCTTACATTAATCACCAAGGCAATTTCGTGCAATTTCTCTTCAATTAAAAAATATGTGTAACCTTGAAGCAGATTGGTTAATATTGTGTACAGTGTATTTCATGATTTATCCAGTAAGTAGTGCTGTTATTTATCACTACGGGGAATTGTCCGGTGTTCGAATTAAGAAGACTTTCTTGGTTTTATGTACCAGTCGCGAACATGTATATTGTTTTAATCGGATTAATCGCTATGTAACAAGTTTATTAACATGGATGTGTGAGTTCACGACTTATGCAATGAGTAATGATGAACTATATTGAAACAGACTATACTGTGTCTATGACTAACCACACTACGGAGTTATTTGTATCCAGTCTCCTCTGCTTTATAACTCCCGAAAGACTGATATTGTCTATTTTTAGACAGGCGAATCACATGCGCCCACAGCCATTCAGCGAGCCGCTTCCAACGACATGCTAATGTCCCAAAAGTAGAATAGTAAACATGTGTAAATAACACAATCCACGTACGTGTAAATGTACGTTTAATTGTCAATACTAGCATATAGTTCACATTCAATTTAATGCTAACACAAACCGAAATGTTAGTATACGATCTTATAGTTACTAGTTTTGTGTTTTGTTATCTATAGTCCTTTCTCATGGTACCGCGGCTTTCATGGTACCGCGGTAAACAGTTTTCTCGCGATATTTTAACGTAAGGACCGCCTACCGCATGTTGGCATATTCTCTTGAGTAAACCTGAAGATGCTCTTCGTATCAAACAATATTTTGCAAAAATGCCGGGATTTCTAACGACTAACTAGCGTTTTAATACAAAACCAGTTGAAACGAGTTTTCTACCTATGTTCTCCACCCGATGGGTCATAAAACTCTCTCCATGTCCTGTAAACAATGTTTATAATTTCGTATTTGCTGTTGGAATGATCGTCTGACATTTCGCATGACATCACCAAACCGGAAGCCATGTTGTTTCTAAATTTAGAAGCTATTCCTAGGAAATGAAAGTATGGCAAGCAGTTAAGGTGAAAAATTTCAACTAAAGCAAATGGCAAAATTTAGTGATACACAATAAGCAACAAGTATAAACCTGTGTCTTTGCTATATGGGTCTATCATTTGAATATATTGAATGGATACTATTCAAAATAAAGTAACAGCAGGAAAGAATTGACGATCACCCTTGAGATATGTACACTAGGGAACATGGCTGCACACTAGGCGGGAATTCATAAAAAATGACAAGATATTTCAAGTATTTAAATTTATTGGAATGAAGAGGTGGAATGAATAAATCAGCAAAGCAATACAATATTGATGTGAATTGTTTTCTTTCGTTTTGATCGTTTTGCGAACGTTAACACCGCGGTATAAAGAGAAACCAGGCTACATCATTCATAGTTCACCACATTACGACCTGAATACAAATGTTACTCGACGGGTTTTACGACAACCCTCGCATATATCAACTAAGTTAGCATCCGGCCTGCAATAGCCAAACACGTGAGTTGAATTCTTCCCTACACCAATGCTCAATTCGCCAGTCATACAACAAACGCTTATGGTACCTGCATCACACCATACTTGAAGACAAAGTTTTTCACTCTCTAAAATACATTATGATATTATGAGTCATACTGGTTTAATAATGGTGTTTTCTTGACCTTGGAAAAGGTGGTTTTAATGACAGTTGGAGCGTACATATACAAGACTAGAACTAGTAATCAAATGCTTTGCCTATTAAACTCCAATAGGCTACCAAAATCTGCCGAAATTGTCTTAAAACAGCCAACTTTATAATAACATTGCATACGTCTATTATAATCATTATTTATGAGATCTGACTACCAATCATCCAGGCAACTAATGCTAGCATAGCATTGCAAATGATTTTATTTGCGATAGTTCGTAAAGTTTCTTCATCATATTTCTGAACACATCTATAAGATTCAATATATTGAATATGTCGTATGTGGTGTAATTAATATTACTTTATTGCTTGGAAAAATGCTTTTTATATATTTTACAAGAATCCCATTCCACGCACCCCTATTCCCATACATCTTTCCATCGCACTTCCTCAGTCCCTAATATGTTGTAGGCTGTTATTTCCTTGGGGGATACATTGTCTTATACATGTGGTGTTCCATGTAACAACTTGCCACTGGATGTATTCACTTATGAACAAATATTGATACAGTGCATGTTCCTTCACAAGAGATATCTATAAAATGCGTACACTGGTAGTTGATTAATTGATTTAACGACTTGTTTCACTTATGTAGATGATTTGACTGAGTCATTTTTTTTGTCATTGTTGCCATTATGTAACACATTTGAAAGATAAAAACTCAATTATAAAAATCGATTAGCTTCAATTAATAACAAACTTGAAGTATTCTGCACAAAAGCGTTGACATACAAACTCAGTGCGGAAGTCAGCTTCTCCTATAATTGGACTGCATTATGTTAGGTTGTCACTTATGATACGTATACGTTCAAGGAAAGAAGGTCATGTGTTTGGACTCTCACGTACCTTTACATAATGACGCATGTTAGATTATCAATTTAATACCACCAGTGTAAACGCAAGTGCAAAAATGTACTTTAAATTTAACTTTGCACTACCATTCATCAAACTCGGAATAATCTGTCTCATGTTATCAATTGTATCACTTGACAGAAAGCTGACATTCTGAACAGAGAGTTCAATTAATATCAGCCGAGACAACTTCATACAGGAAAAATATACGAAATGTCACGAACAGTCATCATAGCAAAGTATGAACATTCATCATCATCACGACAAGAAGAGTACAGAAGCTCATAGAAACATTGCAACCGAACACATCTACATATCCTGATGGCTTGAAAGGTTCAACCAGCCTACCACTTTTTCTAAATCTTCTCAGCTTTGTTGTTATCTTCACTGTACATACTTCAGCCTGTCATTTCCTATTTTCCCTCTTTGCGCAAGTCCCTTAAACTATTTACGATGTTTAATGTGGCCATTATAGCCAGTAGAGAAGAAAAAAGAAGACTTAAAGAGTATGTAATGAGAGGCAATGTTCTCAATGGGTTCAGCACTCCTGATCTAGAGCTCATGATTTCAAATCACATCATGGTCGTCAACGTTCCGGATCTAGACGCAAGCTAGAAACCAAGAACAAGCAGGCATCGAGAGTGATAAACATACATGTAAGTTGCAATAAATTGTTTTACAATCAATGTTATATTTAAACCAAAAGTAAACATTAAAATGTATTCTCTTATATCTAAATGATTAGTGTATAGTTGTTTGGAATTGTGTTTTTTTTTAATTTCTGACGAACCCGCATTCAGACCATTTGCGATTTTCTTGATAAAGAATGTAAACTGCATGTCCAAACAAACTGCTGTACGTATATACTGCATGTATTTCGTATTCTATGAAAACTCACAAGCTTCTGGTAAATGATAGTTCGTTTCTTGTAAATGATGGAAAGTGATCACACTAGTCTATATGGCATTGTTTCCTCAACATAGTCAGCCAAATCAATACGGACATCCTACTATGAATATAACTTCGTATATGATCCATAGAAAGCAGGCGTGACAATTTGTATGGCCTGGAAATACTAGATTCATTGCCTTCAACAACAATAATCATAATCCTAGCCTCGATGCGATGTAGCTCGTTTTTGATACAACAAGGATTAACGAGAACATGGCATGCAATTTACTCATTTCGAGATATAGAAAGAGTAATTCCCACAACTAACAGGCGTTTGATCATTGATATAATTACATACTATTATCTGTGATTGAAATGTAAGTCAACAAGTGCAGAATTCTGAGAGAAACAAAAACGGATCAGTCGTATTGTGTTGACCTAGATGTGATGTTATCAAAGAACTGGTAGGACATTGCAAGTACTTTTCCAAATGTAAATGTACTTTCAACATATTCTGTGGGATCTCAAGGGATAATACTCAATATTGAAACGCTTGTAAAAAGGTTGATAGAGCACTTTATATTCAGCTTGATACTTGTAACGATCCCTTTGGGCTTAAAGGAGAGTATCGTTCAGAAATGAATAAATGTTACAGTTACAACAAATCTCCGAAAGAGCCACCTCGAAGCTTATGTAGTAAACATTACATAATAGATCTATATAATTTATATTCTTCACACCGAAAAGAAAAACACGGGGCATTTGTTCTATGATTTTCGTTTTCTTCTGCAGTTGAGCTTTTTTGTTGCACTTGGGCTTTTGATAGGTGAAAGATCAGAAGCTGTCAATAGTTGTTATGAAATCCATTATTTGTTAGAATGCACTGAATGTAATTGAAGAAAACATTAATTAACATATTGTTTTATTATCGACCAAATACCTTTGAACTCGAACAACTAATGAACACAAAGAAAGAGAAGAATTTATCAATCTAAGCAAATTGATTAAAATCATTTTGTAGAACATGTAGCTTGAATACACTTGATAATTTGTAGTATTTGCTTGTTGTGGAAATGTACATCAATACTTTAATTCTCATAAATGTTTATCGTCTCAACTTATACATGTGTCGACAATTTTCTTCGTGCATTCTAGTATTTTCGGATATGGTATAGTTCACCTGTTTCAATGACTTTAGTTTTTCACTTGGTGCTCACTTTTCGTGTTATATCTTTATTTTTTTTAAATAAAGGCGATTATCAGATATATCGAAATTAGAGTGCATTTATATTTCGTACAGAATGATTATATATTTTAAAGTTTTTGCCCGAGGTCAATCTCAAGCATATCGAATTACATCGAATGTGTTATTTATTTGAATGATGATTTATATAGGTATTGTTGAATTTAAAGGCAAATTCATTGTACGATGCAGTGAGAAGATAATGCTTATCTGATAACAACCCAATCGATGTCATATCAAACGCTTGCAAAAGTACAACCATTAAATGCCAATGCGAATGGCATAAATTTAATTTTAGACATCCGAAATAAGCTTCGATCCTTGTCAACAATACATTAAATCTGTTTAAATTAATGTCTGATTCTCATCACTACAATGCTTTGATCAGAAATTTCCCTTTGGCACGCAAATACGATGACGTTGATCAAACAAAAACAATCAGAGACAGTTATTGAAACTAAAGCGGGCTATGGATATATCATGCATCTATAACCCTTTAATAACGATTCTTGGCAAGGAATGGAGATAAATACTTTAAGTATTAAGTGTCTACTGTTTAACTGATTTGTGAAATATATTAATGAATATTAATTGAAACGCCAACGTTAACATCTTCAGCTGACATTCAGACAGTGTCTTGACGAGGGGAAACTACCTATGACGAATTTAAAACGATTCTGTAGCTGACATAAGTTACGACGACATGTTTAGAATACTAACAGGAATTATGGAACCAGTCTATTACAAATACATTTTGACTTGATTTCGTTTATCGTCGCAATAAATTCCCAACCTGTGCATACGCAAACCAGCAGCGGACACGCCGTGTACGACTTGTTGTTCACTAACAGTAGTTATAATAAGAATGTTCGTCCTGTGAAGGAATGGAGTACAACGACCGTCGTGAATGCTAGTGTATCAGTCATAGCTATTGTGGATTTTAACGAGGTGAAACAAACTATCGTACTGACCTCAAAGCTGACACTGGCTTGGATAGACGAGTATTTAGTGTGGAACCCATCACTGTATGAAAATGTGACCCATATACATACACCTCAATCTAATGTATGGAAACCTTCCATATTTTTGGAAAATTCAGTTGCCAAGCAAGAAGACTTTGGTTCATCTTCTTTAAAAGTCGTCATCACGAGTGACGGTACAGTGACGTGGGAACCTGTGGAGGTTTTCCAGGCTACATGTGCCGCTGATGTACGGAAGTTTCCGTTCGATACACAGAAATGTTCTATGGTGTTTGAGGCAATGGGATATTCGGGCAATGAGATGCAAATTGTATCTGTTGAGGATCTTGTTGATTTCCATGGATACGGAGGCACTTCCGGATGGACAGTTACCGAAACACACATGGAAGCTGAAACAGGAGCTGAGGGGAAGACACATCTGTTGTGTTCCCTCACAATGAGCAGAAATCCAACATATTTTATACTGAATAATATGATGCCCATCGTTTTGCTATCATTCATGAACATATGTGTCTTCGTCTTGCCCAATCAGTCTGGTGAAAAGGTGAGCTTTGTTATCACCGTGTTCCTGTCCTTGGCGGTATTTCTGACCATTGTAAGTGGTAATCTACCAAAAAACTCTGACACCGTTTCTCTCCTCAATGTGTATGTGTTCATCAGTACCTTACTCAGTGTCATCATTGCAATTCTTACAATTGTCCAAGTAAGAATTTACCACAAGCACGATTCAATTCCTGTTCCCAAATTCTTGAAGTTGATTGTCTTCAAATTTACATCAAAGGTCAGGTATAAGAACATCACTCCTATTATTTTTGTTGAAGAGAATGGGTGTATGGCAAGGGGTGGTCGTAAAACATCAATAGTACCAAACAACAAAAATGACGAAAATCACTCGAATGAGAAGAACACTAGAACGGAAGCTGAAGCCTTGTTTGTCACGTGGTCGGATGTTGCTAGAGCGTTCGACAATATGTTCTTGGTCGTTTTTCTTACGATTAATGTAATTATTACAACGGTCATATTTGGTCTTGCGGTTAGGAATGAGGAATTACCTGAAGAAACTAATCATTAAACACGTGATTGACGAGATTATCATCATAACTGTGATTGCTGTAATACATCATACAGCACTGATATGTCTACTTAACTTCCCTGAAAGTACATGATAACAAATGATCTGGAAATATGTGTGGTTTGGTCTTGCTTTAAATTATTATTTTTCTTCGAAGACTTCCTTTGTACGCTGTGCAATAGCAATTTTCTGTTGTGTTAGAAATGTCAAAACGTAACTTTGTTATTTAGTATTGTGGTGATCGCTTTGCTGTGTTTTGTGTAAAAAATAATCATTCATATTCAGTAAACTTTCCGACAGTGTAGAATATCGATAAGGAGATTATACTTCGACTAACTAGACCTAATTAGTCAATATTTATCTTACATGGGGCGTTCAGTAGCCATGTTTTACGACGTATTTTACTCTTTAACGGTTTTTGTTGAAAATGCCCACCTTTTACTTTTTATATTTTTAAGTGATTAGAAATATATTGTTTTAATAAGAGAACAATACCATTTGAGATTTGTTATTTTCATATTTACAAAATGTCCCGCCCGATTAGCTCAGTCGGTAAGGAGCTGGTTTGTCATCCAGGAGGTCTGGGGGTCGTTTCCCGGAGTGGAAGGCAATGTCTTTATGTGACCCTTTGATACGGACATATGTCCCCATATATGATTCATGTTGGGAAGTTATCAGCTGCTTGCAGAATGGCAAGTTGGTACTGGTTGTTCATTATTTCCCGGTAGGCTGGTTAGGTCAATTTACCGCAATGCATAGCGGAAACAGTATTGAAAAATGACGTTTTAAAATCAAAATCCGAATATCGTATTGTAGTTATTTAGAGTCCTTAAATATTAATAGTTCCAATTGTCAGAATGCTGTATTGTTATTTACCAAATACTGTTGAGGGAAACAAATGACATCGATTTATTTAAAGCCGTTCTTTAGCGATGAAATGATAAAAAAGAGAGAAAATTCCCATATGTAAGTAACGTACATATGTAGTTTGACTTTGAAGAAAACTTAAGTAAGATTCTTTGAGAAACGAAACGCGGCGTCTGTCAGCATAACGTGTGTACTAACACATAAAACGAATTATAATGGTCATATATTGTAAATTTCTCATGTGTCTTTTTTCCATTAATGTTGCATTTGTTTGTGAAACATATCTAAAGGATTCCATCGCATACATTGTATCGCCGTAATTGGACTAAGTAAAGGGTTGTCAAGAACTAGTAAACAGGATTTTTTTAACGTTTTGTCCGCGTTTCATAATAATAACTATAGAACGGCCGCAACAGACTATTATTATTAGAACTTTTAATGCACCAAACTGCACAAATGTCATTTTATGTCAATTATTCCATTAAGCCGTGTTTGTTCAATAAAGTGTTTGCCTTTATTTGATTAAAAAATTAATTCATGGAGAAATGAATAAGTTGTTACATGGAACATCACACACATCATGCAATGCCTCTCCATACCGATGCCTGGGGAAATCAGCCTACGAAACACTAGTAAAGAATTGATCGGAATGGGGAAGAAAGGAATTGAAGTCTGCTGTATTCGACGAACTTACAAGAGTATGGTCCCATTAGAAATTCGAATTTTCTGAAAAAGAGTTTTATTTTACATCAAGGTTCACCAAAATTTGAAAATCGAATAGGTACTAAATCGGTATACACCACTAGACTCAATACCGGCAACAAATATAAATTTAACGGAGAAATACTTTGTTTCCAATTCATGCTGACATGATAATTTTTGTTTCATTCAGATATTTAAACTCATGGTTTCTCTGATAGTGGTAAATGGAATATACTTAACACCATTAAAAAAGCAACTGTTTTAATTGGGCCTCATTTGGTACATGGTGTTAAAAGCCTCGAACTGTTACCAATGTTTAAAATATTGTTCAAAAAGTATTGAAACTGTGGACCAAGAATTCATATTTCATGATTGAATAAGTTAATGAAATTATGTTAGTGAATTTATATAGAATGATGTTTTCTTTATGTCATGTTTTAAAGCAGACAATTTTCGGTTGCGTTTTAATGGCTTTAGGTATAGTTTGTGTTACAAGAAATGTCAACTATTTTGTCTTTCTTCACTGATGGCTTTATGTAAAGGCATCACGAGATTTTATCGTGCACACTTTGTTTACCTCACTTTGCTAAAAAGTGTATGGCTGGCGTGCTGCAGTAGACAAAATAAACACGAACTTCCGTATATTTAAATTAATACAATGTATCTAATTAGTTATTTATCGAAGAGTCCTGTCGTTTTGGGATGAAAAGAGCTTCAGATGAAGTCCAATTTAAACACAATGAAGAGCGTGTCAGACAACCCGCTTTGACACTACAAGTAACAATCAATCCAACGCACAAAGGAATATGAATACGCTCGTGAGGTGCTGGTTTTTGTCAACAACAACGTCATTTAAACACATGTGTCAGACTATTGCACATTTAAATATTAAAAACTTGATGACTTTAACATGTTATTGGGCTGGCGAGTGTCCTCGTGACACTTTGTGTCTTTGGATGTCTGTTTTGAATTCCCGGAAATCATTTCTGTTCATATTAATTAGCGGTAAAGTAACAAAATCATGCTCGACATTCACCAGAAACACAGACATACATGAATATTTTGTTTCAGCCTACGATTAAAGTGAATATATCTCATCGTTAAGAAAATGTCTACATGTATTTTTATTGTACGAACATTTCAAAAACGACCTTTGAATTTGGAAAGAATTAGACCGAATATACGAAAAAAGCCACGTTCGTTTCTATTTTAGCTATGTTGATACGCGTCTATTTCATTATTTCCATTTGTTGAAATGACGACTCACGCTTGGCCCCGTCTATGTCTGCCCCGTATCTCTTCCTCGATCTCTACCTCCGTCCCAACCTCGCCCCTTCTCCCTCCGTCACACCATCCGTCCCAACCTTCGGCACACACACTCTCTCCGCCTCTCAACAATGTACCTCGTCTCAGACGCAGTGATCTTGATTAGTGGAAGG
The DNA here is from genome assembly GCA_032209605.1 of Mactromeris polynyma. Taxonomy (NCBI): domain Eukaryota; kingdom Metazoa; phylum Mollusca; class Bivalvia; order Venerida; family Mactridae; genus Mactromeris; species Mactromeris polynyma. The sequence continues at coordinate 27,468,149 of JASFXZ010000003.1, forward strand.
TCTTCATAGTCATAAAGGACATTTTTATTCATTTATATCTATGCATCTGGCCCATGTTCACAAAGTTTCAGTTTTCAGGATCAAGATCAAATATAGGATCTTCCAAACTTTGTAAAAATGTTATGAAAAGCTAAATCTTTTTATATTAACATCCGGCAAAACTTAGGAGACATTTAATTCACATGTCATGCTTATTAAGAAAACGATGGACATTAATATGTTATGACCGATATTGGAAAATTGATCCTGATTTCTCAACATCATGGTGAAGTTTTGTATGTTTTCACAATGTTAATTAGAAGATGTGTAGGTATTTGTGTGTTTGTTTATGAGAAGTACTGGAAAAAGTGTTCAATAGCTTCAAGAACATGGCAAACATTTTTATGGATCAACTTTAGCAAGATCAGCTGATCCTTTGTGAACATGGGGCCCGATGAAGCACATTAAATAATAATACCGTCCCCAACAATGGAGTTTAGATGAGTCAATTAAACAATAAGGGTGTTCAATGCTTCTTTCAAATATGCATCAATATGAACTAGAGACTTATAGTCATTTTCAGTGACGAAGGGATCTTGCGATGGTACGATAGCTTTACAAACTACATGCATCTGTTTTCCGTAATGCTCGTTGATCAAAATAAACACTAACAAGTGAATTATTTTCAGTTTACATGAAGTATTGCTTCAGCGGCAATCACTCTATCGTTGGGGAATAATCAATGTAATTGTGTCTGCAGGGTTATAAATTGATAAAATGCTCTACTTCGTTTAACACCACTCCATATAAATATTATATATGTTTAAATTAATACTTTGATGCTTAAAAGCCAGCGATCACTAAATACTCTTACTTGAATCAACCATATTGTCCTCTTCACTTAGTGTGGTCGTGTTATCATTTTATCAACATTTAAACAATACCACAGTGATGTGTTTTACTGCAGTGTCCCTTTCACCTACATAAATATCGACTAATTAATGACAGTAATGAAACATCGCCCTTGTATGCTATATACTGTTGAATTACAAGCGTATTCGCTATTTGGTCACATAACCGACATGAGTATTTCTAACTTGATGAGTACTGGTAATGGTGTTGAACCAATTCATAGATCAAAGGCATAACAAAGCTCATAAATATCACCAGGTACATCAAGATCAGTAAACCACAGTGGTATTTAATAATGCACAAAACAATTCATTTATAAATTGTATAAAATGTGTAACAGTGTTCACCTCATTGCTGAATGTCTACGTTTTATCAGTACCTTGCTCAGTGTTGCCATAGCAATAACAACAATAATCCAAATACGAATTTACCATAAGGCAATATATTATATGAAAATTGTTTTTTCTACAGATTTACAGGTATATCATTGCCGTGTTCAAATGACTGAAATTGTAAAAACGTTAGTTTAGTTGATTTGAAATACATTTTGAAAACTTTTTCTGAGTAATTTAGTAAACTTAACAAATCAAGTAGCATTTTATCCGAACAGTAATAAAGGGTCATCTATTTGTTTGCTTAATCTACGAATATGTCTTATTCCATTTTATCTAGGCTGTCGTCAGAGATAGCAAATGGCATAACGGAAGTTGCGCAATTCCTTTCGCTTGCGTATTGTCTGTATCTCTCCTGTCGTCTTTGGTTTGTCTTGGCCTGACCCTGCTTTGCCATAATGGTTAGAGCTGCTTTTTCTTTAATCCCGTTTTCGTTGTCTGATTTTCTCTTAGCATTTTCAACTCTGTAAAAGAATTGAAGACATGAATGTAGAGCTGTCCCAAAAGCACAAAATACACACACTATTGTTAGAAAAAGCAGGGGAACACATGACATAAACATTTATTATGGACAAATATAGGAATACCGCCTTAAAATGGTCAGTGTTAAGAATGGTACTGGTGATTTTAATGTAGTTTATAAAGGGTGCTACCCAAATGTTGTCCTCGAAGCGGACTTTTTCAAATCTGACCAATTATATTGTCACCCAAGAGGCACAAACGGGTTTGCGTTCACCCAAGAGGCACCAAACTGGGATTTCGTAAGATGTGCGAACATTATCAATTGTATATTGCATAATCTTTTTACGTCATCAAATTGTTTACAAACCAAAACGAGGCAGATTTCCCAGGGGCACGAATCTAATGAGAAAGCTTCCAGACGATCCAAATTACTGACCATCTGTTTTTAAGCACATGTTTCATTGCAAAACATAAACAAATGTTGCTTCAGACTTTGTAATGGTTTACATTAATCTTTTTTTAGTTTAAAATAAAAAAAATTGTAAGTAAACTGTAAACTGAATGAACTTGCAATGAGTTTTCTGCTAAGGGGCACGAATCTTCGAGAAAACAGCATATATAAAATGACCCTGATTAGACAGGTCCTTGATTATAGTATACATAATATATCCGAGTTATTTTTGTGTAAGGATTTATATTTCAACATGTTGCAGATATTTCTTGTTTCTCCTTTGTTGTTATAACAATAGTTTTGGATAAAAAATGGCAAAAGTGTACAGAGGGAAACAACAATTTATCAGACAGAATTTCATTTGTTTAGTTATAATGAAAACTATAAGTTTTGCTTATTAAAATCTAAGCCTGAATTTCAGACTTAAAGTGTTCGTGAATAATGCCCCTGTGTAGCCAGTCAAAATGTATTCGAATACCTGCCAAAAGCCACAGCAGCTGAGTAGATGCATTTGAGAGCACGGCTCGTGTATGATATTGTTCAAATGTAAACACCGTATAGTTCAATCAACTAAATCTATGAAAATATCCGATTCGACCCATCGTTATGTTGAACCTAATAACTGTACATAAACTTGTATAAAAAAATACCATTCGATTTATTAAAAGTTGTGCTTGGAATTCCTTTTTTGATGATTCCCAAACTCAGATTTGTAGCTTTTTTCTGTTTAAAATTAGCTTTTATTTAATTGTGTTATATATATGTAATTTTGTTATGAATAGAATACGTGTCAAAATGTATATATATTACAAAATGGCGCATTATTCGAATACAGTAGTTTTTAATGGCATTTAGTATACTAGTAGAAATGCAAACCTTTTCTCTTCCTGGTAACGAACAAATCGAGTTCTTTGTGCTAACTCCTCTTGTCGCTTCTTTTCAGCTTTCTGTAGTTTCTCAACGTAGCCAAGTTTAATCTGTAAAATACGATATTTCAATTTAGTTATAATCTCTCAAACCCCCATTCCATATAAGAGTACTGACGGTTTCAGATATACACGGTGGTCAGCTGAAATAACCAGTTTTCCTGGAATTAATTATCAACCAGTACTAACATGCCCTTCCGCAAGCAGCTGACTACTACCCTACATCAATCAGGTGAGGACAAATGACCGTAGCCAAATGTCAAGGACGGACATGGACTGTCCTGCCCGGGAATGGAACCCTGACCTCCAGGGTGACCATCTAGTGCTCGACCAGCTGAAATAACCGGATGGGCTTTGTTTTATGCACAAAATCCATAAAAATATGTAGAAATAGTAGCCATTTAACATATGTGTATGTTGTGGTAAAGCACCAGTAGTGGTAAAGCATCAGAAACATGCGGGATGGAATCCCGACATCGGTACAATGTGTCACATCACCGAGTTTGGCGCATGTACTTAATATAAACTTCAATAACTTGTTTCCTAATCTATCTTTAACATAAAATTTTGAATTAGCTAATCAGGGCATGCATAAAAAATGACTACTGTTTGTGATCACATATTTAACACATAGGGCTGTCACAAATGGTCGCTATCGATATATCGAGTCAAATATATCGATGATCTATCGATATTGGCATATTAAAGATCTTAAATTGTGTTTATCCAAGTGCTGGTAGCAAACATTGTATTAATAATCAAAATGCTCCTAAATATCAATCTTAGAGCCTCTCGAAACAATATACGAACCGTTTTGTTTCATTAAGAAACCAGTATGACATCTTGGAGGTGCCAATTTTGATTGAATATTTCATTGAATTAGCATTGGACAAATTACTTACTGGTCCTGAATTTGCCTCAATAGGGGGCAGTAGTGGTTTCCGGATTGGACGATTATCAAACTCTATAGTGAATGCCACACCTCCTCTAGATCTCTTGTGTTCGTACTCGGCTGCAAGAAGGAAAAGCTAATATGAAATCATAGAATACATACGGAAAACTTTCAAAGCAGTTTCTATTTGTTTCACCTCCTTTCAAATTACCCATTCATATTTTTCTACATTCATTGTACAGTTAAACCTCACCTCAATAATAAGACCACCTCTAAATTAAGAACACACTTTTCAACTCCATTTTCACTGTTTTGCCCTTTATTCAACCTCAATATTAAGACCAACTAAGGGTTCCAAAGGTGGTCTTATTATTGAGGATTTACTGTATTTAGTTTTACTATTTTTTTCAAAGAATATTCCGCATATTTCCGTTTGTAATTCGGGGTCTGTTGTTTTCTGTACTACGCATCGTCTCCAAATCAACACACTTCAGTAGGGGCAAATATTGACTGTTATTGAGAGGTTTTGCCTTTATAGAGGTTAAATTGAAAGTAAATTATTGTTTGTTACCCAGGAGAGGGACGCACAGGAGAGGTTGTTCTGTATCTTATCCATCACGTGGTTTCAGCATATTCATACAATATTCAGCATTTGTTTGTTAAATGAAACCATGAGATGCTGACTGAAAGGATTACCAAGAGTAACAAACTTATTTATACTTCTAACAATCTTCATCAAACACTGTATAGGCTACTTACGCACAAAAAATGAAACTTACTAAGTTTGGTTTTGAACGTGCCTGAGGATCGAGCTCTGATGGCTTGTCTCTTCTTCTCTGGTTGCTTTTCTTTCTTCTTTGCTAGCCAACTTGACGCAAAGCCAAAACATCCGTCATACTGTTTTGTTGGAATAATTCTCACAGACTCTGACTTCGCAGCTGGTTTGGGGAACGCCAAAGGTTCAAGTTTGCGGTGCCTAATTTTCTTCGCTTCTGTGTTTCTCGGCATCTCAGTAACATTAGCCTTGGAATTATAACATAATACTATTATTTTCTAACTCAGAGAATGTTTGAAATTACATATCTACAGAGCAATCTCTCAAGAGCAACACACTTTGGGAGATGCAACAAATGACTTATGTTGAGAGGTTATTACTCCAGAGAGATTCATTTGGTAATGTTTTACCAAGAAAAGAATGATGATGTTGTTGGTGAGAGGTTGTTGCTGAGGGGGGAAGGACGCTTTGGAGATGTTACTTTGTAGCTTGGTAGGATTCTTAATAAGTGAAACAAAAAAATTCTTGAAAAAGATGGTCGGCGCAATTTGAAGATTAAGATTTGTTGTGCAATATTAAAAATTGCCGAGATGTTACGATTGCTGGTCACTCCAAATCCAAAATGGATTATGGTAAATCCACTGAATTTCGGTAAGGTAACGTATCTTTTCTCGAAAGGTTTACCAATCCGCGTCGAGGTTACAAACGTTGTTCGGTTGAAGAGAAATTGCCTTGGTGGTTAACATATGATTTGATTGGTTTACATAACACAAATAGCAGAACCATGTTAGTACAGCTGCGCCGAAAAACGAGTAACAATATAACTGTCATGTACTCTCAAGGTTTATTGCATTTTTATGTTTGTAAATTTGATTTATTTCAAAGATAATCATTAATAATTCGTGCTAAACAGTGGTATGTTTGAAAATGTAATTTAAAAAAACTGTCTTCTCTAGTAATGTCGAATGTCATGGGAACGAGCAGAATACTTCGAAATATCGAAATTTCGACATAATCGTCTGACGATTTTCGAAGAAAATAACCGTTTTGCCTTTTTAATTATCGCTATTTTAGTCGAGACATCGTAAGAAAGTCTAGTTAGTGATAAAACTGTATGTGAAATTACAATTAATTACATATGGTAAGTCTTTTATAATATAATAAACAATGATAGTACACATACACAAAAACTTTCGAAGACTGAAATGGCATGTTACGCACGCACATGTGCACGCAAATACGCACACACGCGCACGCACGCACGCGTATTTATACATATACATGTAGTATTATTTTGGGTGAAATCTGGCTCGTTACTTGCCTCGTTTGCCATGTGACAGATTATTACAGGTGCCATACAGAATGTTTTACCAAGGAACAGAAAAGTTGATCGCTAAGCCAGATTGGACTAAATAAAGTATTAACTATGTTTACCATCACGGTTTGAAAACGAACTGGTATTTGCGAGAAAATTACGCAGATTAAAATACAGAACAAATAAAACATTCAACAATACAATACGATATTTTATACACATACTCAGCTTGCAACACGAATACAAACACAACTGTTGAACACCGTTTGTTCTCATTAAACAATACAAGTTTGCATAGGACACACACTATTTACAGAATGCGTCCACTTTTACCAATTAGCAATTAAAGGCGTAGAAATAAAAGTAAAATATCAATTTTTAACTAATTAGGTGAGCCGCAGACAATTATAGCATATCATAAAAGTATTTCTCTTAAGTCAACACATTTGACAAAATTAGTTAATGAGCATTCTGTCGGCATTAGCACTGTCATTGTATTTCAGAAAATAAAGCGGAATTTCGTAGTAACTTCCCAATAGAAAATTCCATTTAAGTACTAGTTTTTGACATGGACATAGGAAACTGCTGGATTTTTTAAAAACTTTTAGTCCAAAATTGTAAAATACGATATCCTCCCATAAAAGAAAAAGATAAATGCATTCATGTCTGAAGCCACGGACTACAAGTATAACACATCACCCATCTTCCCAAGATCTATATTATATTGCCATGGTCTCCCCCCACCCCCCTCATATTCCCCTCCTTCCATCTATCGACAAGTTTAATGAGGTTGTTTGCAGAAATTAACATGTTTTACAGTAACATTACTCTTCGCCCTGGTTTGGTTTTTTAAAAAATGACACTTTTCGTTTATTTTTTTTGTTTGCTTGAAAACTTTTATTTCTACCTACAATCTTTGTTGCTAGACGAGCAAAACGTCTAAATCCTCGAAAAGGGTTCGACATAATGAGCAGAGTAGATCTATTTTTCATCGACTTCGAGGTAATGGAACAACTTACACCAACTAACAAACGACATATCGTGAGTTGATTGTAAAACGAAAATTTGTACAAAAATTAACAACAGGAAATTTGGTGATACCTTTGTGTTCTTTCTTTTCTTTCTTTTCTTAGATCTTTTAACGTTTTTCTTAACATCAAGCTCATTTCCAATAGTGATTTCATTTTCCATTGTGAAGTCCGCTGTGGTTTGGTCATTTACGTCCGTTACATTATCCCTCGTTGTATTATGGTCTGCTTTGTCTGTGTTCTCCTGTTTAACGGCTTTCTTAGACTTAATTGTGCATTCGTCTTCATTATTTGACGAATATAGTGTTATACCTTCATCTGTATGTATTGACTCTTCTTGTGCCGACAAGCCTTGTATTGTATCAGCTTTTCGCTGAGCCATGTTGGCGCCTTGGAAAGACCCGCAGTCACAAATGCCGTCGTTATGGCAGTGACGTCCTTACGTTATGACGACGTACTGTGACGTCAGACTGGTACGTGCATGTCCGACGTCTCAAATTTAACTTTACAGAGTTGTCGTTCGTTGCTCTCGCTTAACATCTCTGCGATTGGTTTTGTTTCGAGATTCTTAAACTTACTTATTTTAGATGTTCTTCAAACGTCTGTCAATGGTGGATCTCAAAGCCGAAAGTTTTCATGCCAGGAATCTGAATTTTGAACTTTATCCCAAAATATTTTGAACAAACCCTTTTTTATTATATTTTACATTGCGGTAGTAAAATAGTATTTTTAAACCTGTTAGGGTTAATAATACTACATGTGTAATGTAATTTGTTTCGGGCCACTGACCTTATTATCTAACTTTACTTCTGACTGGATCATAATATTATGTGAATAGAAAAACATAAAAAAAGTAGTGCGGAGGTTATGACACAAGTGAAATTATAGAGGTGACGATAAAGAGTGCAGTATGAGCTGTTCTATATTTAGACCTTTTACATTAATGAAAAACACAATGAAAATGTATTAATGTGCGTGTTTGTTTCGATATGTTTGCGGTAGTTTGACTGGTTCCACTGATAAGGGAGATAACCACTACGGGGAATTTGAATATTAAGTACAACAGTTCTTCATCTTTAAGTATACGCACTGGTTCATGGTCGGTTTTCTAAGCAATCAATTGCCTCATTCATATTCATTGCTAATGAAGGTAATACAGTCGGACCTCGTTTATTCGACAACATTTTATCCGAAGACTTGGTATAATCCGAAATAAATATCATGTCCGGATGTATCTTAGGCATATCGACTTGAAATTGGTTATTCGAAATCATTTATTATTCGAAATAAATTTTTCGAACCCGATGATTTCGAATGAACGAGATCCGACTGCATACATAACGTCATGTAATTGATTAAAGGTTTTAAAGAAAAGAGGTAGACTTATGTATTTAAATAATCGCTCGGCAATATAATAATATTAAGAAAAATAACAAATCCCATATCGATTTACAGTGATATAATGGTTAAGATTAAATAAATGTTATTGTTGAAAATCAACGAAAAATACGGAATTCCTAAAGTGACACACTACACTTTTATTTGAAATATTGCAATCTTATTTTAGTTCGTAAAAACGCATTACATTTCGTAAAAACGAAATTAAATAAAAAAGTTACATTGCCCAAAAAGTGTCGGGTTCCGTAGAAAAGCTGTATCTTTGTAAAGTGCATACATACTATAGATGCATGTGTTCAGGTAAAAAAGAAAATCCACTTTATTTTTAAAAATAAAATTAGGCATTTTCAATAGAAAGCGACTGACGGACTTATCATTGAATAGTATCATGACCACAGGAGATTGTCACACGAGTTCTTTCCCTTTATTCCATCTAGAATTCTCTCCCTTGACCCCTTATCTAGAAAATAATCAATTCGTCCCTTCAATAGAATATGTATATACATACACAATAATATACATATTCCATAGAATGGGCGAAGGGAGAGAACTCTAGATGGGATAAAGGGGAAAACTCGTGAGACAATCTTCTGTGATCATGATTGTATGATTTCCATGTGAATGTTTCCAGTAGTTGATGAGATCTGTGGCTTGTTGAAATTCGATAATGACAATTTATTATCCATTCAATGCATTATATTTATCCAAATACATTTATTATGCTAGTCTTGTTAGAAACTGATAATGTATTAACTATACTATATACATCCTTAATGTCAGAAACTTGTACACATACTGTTAATCAATATATTTATCACCATGACTGTTTGTTTATATACATGTAATGAAATTTAAATATTTGAATATGCACTATATAACATCATGTGCTCCTGCAAAACCATGTCTTTTGTTATTTTGTTATTATGTACATTATGTTGCTATAAAACATGTTTTGTTTTTATGCAATAAACTATTTGTATTGTATTGTATTTACTTCGCGTTTCAATTTTTACCACCGATTTTGAACCATTATGTATTTAAATATAACGTGAATATTCAATTCAATAGTTTATTGCATTCAAAACATATTAATATGTTTTATAGCAATTATACAAAAATATTTCTGACAATGAATTGAATTGAATTTAAATATAACGTGAATATAGGGTCGGTCATCCATAAAACAGTGACTACTGCTGGTAATGGCCCCTGTTCAGTTTTGATGTGAAGTGTCTGAGTGTGGCTTTTTTGGACTGCCTATTGATAGTTTAAATTTGGAACACCATAAAATAATAAATTAAAATTTAATGACCTACCTATCTACCGACGTAACTTTTGCTGAGTATGTTTACGAGGGTTGATCCAGAATTACGAGGACATGTTTGCATATTGTATCGTATGTCAAGCAAACATTTCTTATAGGAAGGCGTATGTGACAGGTATATATCTAGGTGTAATCGCCGACTATCTAATGTCACAATCTTGTTTTTATTTTTTTGGTGATAATCTAATCTTATAATTGGACAAATGTAATGAATCGTGCTCACCACTAGAATAGTCAATACTTATTCGGTTAATATATGTATATTCACATATGTAGGGTAAATGTATACTGGTCGAAAAAAATCACCCGACATTTTTTGTTGTTGAAAATCTGCACTCCGTTATGACTCTGTGATCACAAACGATGAATGTAATGTTACCTGAGGATTACATCAACTCTTCTCGATAGTCCAGTTCATTTGAACCAATAAATGCTTACTGATATCAAAATGAATAGACACTGTATCCAGTAACCATTTCGAAACAATGTGAAATAGTGCTGGTGGGTTAGCATTTTTTACCAGTATAGAATCGAGTTGACAATAGACGTTTTTTATTGATTTTATTAAATCTTCTAATAAGATAACATGGTTACACTGGCCTGATATGACTATAGTATTGTTCTTCTACATATATAAATATAAACAAATAAATACAACGACTTGCAACGAGTTTAACATAACGACGTGAAACGAGTTATAAGTCTTAACGCACAGCATGCAGATCTGTCTTTTAATGAAATGAGTTTCCATGGCGACGGCGTTTTCCATCAAATAATGATGACGTTAAGGCGGTTGTCGTTTCATGAATCTTCGACACGTGACACCGTTATACGTCATCGACTGAAATCAGAGAAGCAAACGTTATAAATCTTACAGATATACTAGTCTGAAGAACTAACCCGCCATTTTGTATTTTGAGAATATTCTCTACATTACGAAAACGCTTTTCACCGAGTGCTGACCGCAAAACTGTTCTAAGTTCATATATAACTATATAGAAGACAATGGGACAGTTTCGCGATCTGCCCTCGATATATACTTGAAATGTGTATGCTAAACACAATCATAACTTAAAAACATAATAATGTGACCTTACTTGCTATTTGCTTAATATTTGTTCCGCTGAAATGGTTGTTCCATAAACATTTAATGATAAAACTGAGAAATCAGTCAGAACTTATCAATAAACAAGAGTGGAAACTGTCACAAAATACGCCCGTCATAAGTCAGAGCTCCGAGTTAAAACAAGACAAATTTTAGGTAATTTCTAAAATCAAAGGGTGATAACTACCGAATGACTTGAGTGATATGGCTGGTTATCGAACCTTGCCGAGATATCATGCACACAAACATTTTCACCAAGTTTGGTAAAGATCGGATGAAACTATTTGACTTAGAGAGCGGACAACATGTGGACGCCGCCCGACAACAGTACGCATTCGATGACAATATGTTCTTGTCAATAGCATGCTTGCTTCTACCTGCTTTTTGCCATTTTCACCAACATTTCAGCTATGTATGACACAGTTGATCTAACAATTGTTCCGGGGTTACAGAGCCAAGCATTGCACATGTACTTGCACACGCAACTGCTACAGTAGCGGATCCGTGGTCCAGTGGTAACGCGCTGGACTAGTAATCCAGGGATCGCAGGTTCGATCCCACGCTTCACCACTGACAGTACTAACAGTCTTTCGGACGAGACTTTGAAAAACCGAGGTCCCGTGTACGATGCTTTACATCATGCACGTAAAAGAACCAGGGGTGCTTCTGTAACTTGGGCATCATCTGTATCATGCACTATCCTCCAAAAATCTAAATATTCCTCTTGAGGCGTCGTCAATATGGAAAACTGGTGACGCCGATAAATGAACACAAATACACACGCAACTGCCATCTTCCCGAATAAAACAAAGTTGGAGGACAAACGACATCGGTTGAATATCGCCTATCGAATTATCACTGAGAGCACACATGTACATCTCATCAACGGTTCGAATTTATGACCTCCACATTGGTTGGGGAGTCCTTCAAATACTGAGCTAACCGGCTGGTCTGTACATGCATAGTATAGCATATTATCAAATTACATTGCTGCACTATATAGTGAAGATAACATGTAACATATCTGATTGTTATACCTGTACTAATGTATTCCCGTCACGTTTACGCTTTATTATCTGTGTTTTCCCGCTGTCTATTCTTCGGACTCTAGTCGTTAATGCTCCATTTTCCCAAGTAGCAAAAGCCTGCAGAAAACATTTAAAGTATTGGTTATTTCAAGATAAATTAGCGTTCTAATTCAAAACTGACATAAGCGTTGCGTTCACTGATTACATAATTAAAACTGATTTAAGAGTTGCGTTCACTGATTACATAATTAAAACTGGCATAAGCATTCCGTTCACTGATTACATAATTTAAAACTGATATAAGCGTTGCGTTCACTGATTACATAATTTAAAACTAATATAAGCGTTGCGGTCACTGATTACATAATTAAAACTGGTATAAGCGTTTCGTTCACTGATTACATAATTAAAAACTGGCATAAGCGTTGCGTTCACTAATTACATAATTTAAAACTGACATAAGCGTTCACTGATTACATAATTAAAAACTGGCATAAGCGTTGCGTTCGCTGATTACATTATTTAAACTGACATAAGCGTTGTGTTCACTTATTACATAATTTAAACTAACATAAGCGTTGTGTTCACTGATTACATAATTTAAAACTGACATAAATGTTGCGTTCACTGATTACATAATTTAAAACTGTCATAAGTGTTGCGTTCACTGATTTCATAATAAAAAACTGACAAAGCGTTGCGTTCACTGATTACATAATTTAAAACTGACATAAGCGTTGTGTTCACGGAATACATAATTTAAAACTGACATAAGCGTTGTGTTCACTGATTACATAATTTAAAACTGACATAAGCGTTGCGTTCATTGATAACATAATTTAAAACTGACATAAACATTGTGTTCACGGAATACATAATTAAAACTCACATATGAAGCAATGCGTTCACTGAATACATAATTAAAACTCAGATAAGCAATGCGTCCATTGACACAAGCATACAAAATAAAAACTGACATAAACAATGCATTAGATACACAATAAAGCATCATTATCGACCCTTTATACAAGAAAAAAATCACATTCACCACGAGATGAAGATATAAAAAAAAATTACTTTTAAGTAACTTGGAGATGTATTTTTACACACCCGGTGCTTTCATCTTAATACTCTCTACTTGTATTCGTAAATGTAGTAAAATGTTTAAGGTTACGATTTGCTTGACATTTATGACGCTTTTCGGAAAATTATAACTAAACAAGTTTTTTTAGAATTCTGAATCATAATATAACCCTACTAAAGTAAATAATTTAGCGGTGATATGGTGTATAATTAACATAGTCGTTGTTAAGGCTACATCCGTGTACGCTAGGTGGTCCAGGGTTAAATTGCCAAACTCTGAAGGGGGTGAGTGGGTTTTAAGTTTGAATTACGAACCTCTCAATTCCTTGATATGGCGCGAGTACTGGTTAGGAAGCAGTCAACAAATGTGATAGTATTGGTTGCAAAAACTTGTTTCACATACGATGTAAACTTTAAAAGGCCAACCACAAAAAATAACGTAGACTTTGTGCCTTCTTTTGATTTGCTTATTTTCAGTTCACAATTCCTGAATTTCATGTGAGTTCTTGTCAGTAACATAGAAGACAGTCATCAATGTGTTTGTATAAGGTGGAAAAACTTGTTCCACAATCTATGTAAAAGTAATTTAGGTTTAAACGTTAAAATCCAACTTCACAAAAATCAATCCACACTTCGTACAGTCTTTCAGTTTGCTTATTTTTAGTTATGAATAGATTGCTATAAATTTTGTCTGTTGATTATCACCTTAAATAAATTGCTCCAATTGCCTTTACAAAAATGTAATTGCCAATCGATACCTAACAATGATAGGCTGATATTCGATACAACTATACTCGACATGAAAAGAAATGCACCATCAATTTTACATCAAAAATGGTATTTCTAGATCAGATACAAATGTACTAATTTACAATATATACTCCGTACATTTAAAAGCGCACATTTTTGTACTTGTGATATGTCTTTTAAATGTCATTTTAGTGTGTTTTAAATTCATTTTGAAAATACGGCTGATAGAAAGAAAGTTAGTGTAATGAAATAATACCATGCTAAGTTGTTATCTTGCATCCATTGGTAAGTTCGTGACATTTGAGAAATCTTACATTTTGCGCTTTCAAATATACTGAGTATATATAACAAACAGTTTAACAAATGCAAGATAAAGTTATGATACAGAGATCAAGATTTCTTTGTTACATTCTCGAATCTTAGTATATAGTTTCTAAATCTATCGCAAAGCTACTGTCATTCCATTGCAAATCCGATAAACATTAGATTAGATTGTTGTAACTTCACACCATCGTTTATGATGTAATAGTGAAGTTTCTAAAACGATATTGAAATAAATCGTCGTTAAAATGCCGCACTTAAATTGAGAGGATAAAAATGTGTTGAAGAGAAATACACTTCTGATTTCAATACCTTGCTTGGTCGTCCCTCACTTATGGTGAACTCTTCATTCAGTGTGAAACTCGAGTGACAATTTCTCAATCCAAATTTCATTTCAATGTTTATGACCTTATCAGTGACGTCAATTGTCATTTTTCCGGTATCTGCCGAGAATGACTTCCGCTCACAATTTCCAAGCCCTGTATAAGAGAAAATCTGGTTAGTGGATGTACGAATACAGATCAACCTCTCTTGAACAACAACCTCTATTCAAAACATATTAATGTTCAAGTACTAATATTTACAACCAATTGTGCAACAAACTTTCAAAGACAGCCAACATTTACATATCAATCCTTAAGGGTCAAAGTGCTTTAGATTTGCTTCAAAAATACACTTGTCCCGGACAAGTGAACATGTTAAATTTGCCTTGTCCGACATGGAAGACAAGTTGTCCAAGTAGATTTGGTGACAGTTTGAATTGTCACCAATTTCAAGGCACTTGTAATACATGATTTTCGTTCAGTATTTGGAATGTTCAATGTTAATTGGCTTTAAAACAGACTTGTCCTTGACTAACTTCATCATAACTGTTGGTAGCCCGAATCAACAATTAGACTTGTCCGGGACGTCGGGCTAGTTGATTTCTAGAGCCCGGTGTGTGTTACTCTAGAGATGTTGCACTGTAATTGATTTCATATCAAAACTCACCATTCAAGACTAGTGATCGTCTTTATAAATGTTCAATGTTTTATATCGGATGAAATGCGGAAATTTAAGGTTCCCATTGTATGTTATGCATAAACAATGGTATATATATATTGGCAAATCTCCGATATCTAGGATTTCAGATAGCTAATCAAAGGCAAATATCGAGTATTTAAATGACATACATGTATATTAAAAGTATGCAACTGGCAGATATTGAATATTCGAAGAGAAGATATTTAAGTTCTAATTACAGATGTCTAACGCTCGCATTGCAGATATAGAGGATCTTATATGAGTGGTCGTTATTCATTGAATTTATTAAACGAGTCTTCTAAAAACGATAAAAAACGAGGCTATGTCGAGTTTTTTTTTCAGTTTTAGATGATAGGTTTGATAATATCAATAAAAAATAAACACGACTGTAAGATTGATTATGACATAATAGCCGAAACGGCTGCTTTTCACCAAAACATTACCTTAATAACACCCTGTATGCAAACAAAGTATGATGTGCCGGTGTAATTCGGTATTTGGTAAACAAAAGCTGAAGCATTAATTTTCAATGAAATAAAAATGTTAAACTTCGTACACAATAAAATATTTAACGATGTCAACATCAGCTGTGACGTCGCACGCGCATGAGTTGTTATTTCACTAGTCAATTATCGAAAATAATATTATATGGGTGTTATTACCACTCTACACCGTATGTTATGCTATGAATCTATAGTTATTAAATTTCAGATAAATTGTTAACTAGTGAAACTCTATCCCATGTTCAGACACTGATATATAATTTATTGATGCTCTGGTAAACGGTACAAAACAGCTTGTGATAATGAGAATACCATTAGCGTTTTCTATCATTGCCTACAGTATATCTTGAGAATTCATAAATTAGAACAGAATATATGAATTTACTTTCATCCACACTGCCTGTAATGTTGCATCAATGTCTGTATTTGAAAACTCAGAAAGTATGCAATTTAGTCTATATGTATCCTGCCGGCACAGGGAGCTGCATTAATTATTGCTCTTACTGCTGACAGTAACATCAGTATTACTGCTAGTTGCACTAGCAATGGTTGGTAACAGTAATACTGCTGTTACTGCTATTACTGCTGTTACTGCTATTACTGCTGTTACTGCTATTAGTGATGTTACTGCTGTTACTGCTATTACTGCTGTTACTGCTATTACTGCTGTTACTGCTATTACTGCTGTTACTGATATTACTGCTGCTACTGCTATTACTGCTGTTACTGCTATTACTGCTATTACTGCTGTTACTGCTATTACTGCTGCTACTGCTATTACTGCTGTTACTGCTATTACTGCTGGTACTTCTATTACTGCTGCTACTACTATTACTGCTGCTACTGCTATTACTGCTGTTACTGCTATTACTGCTCTTACTGCTATTACTGTTGTTACTGCTATTACTGCTGCTACTGCTATTACTGCTGTTACTGCTATTACTACTGTTACTGCTATTACTGCTGCTACTGCTTTTACTGCTGTTACTGCTATTACTGCTATTACTGCTGTTACTGCTATTACTGCTGCTACTGCTATTACTGCTGCTACTGCTATTACTGCTGTTACTGCTATTACTGATGTTACTGCTCTTACTGCTGTTACTGCTATTACTGCTATTACTGCTGTTACTGCTATTACTGCTGCTACTGCTATTACTGCTGTTACTGCTATTACTGCTGTTTCTGCTATTGCGGCTGCTACTGCTCATTTCACAGTCTCGTTCCCATTGATCTTGGTGTTGCAATCGATATTTATAGAATACAGTAAAACCTCACTTAAAGACCACCTCAATAATAAGACCACCTCGAAATTAAGAACACAATGTTCTAGTCAATTTTCACTTGTTTGCTCTTGATTCAATCTCAATATCAAAGGTCCCATGGGTGGTCTTATTATCGAGGTTTTACTGTACTGTCTATCTAATTTTTGCATATTTACCTATTCCAAATTTACACAAGCATTTTATATCTTGATGAATGATAAATTATAATTAATTTTCGAAGTATGAACGTGAAACGAGTCTACGATAATGCGTACAAAAGGAAAGCAGATCGGCTAGTTTCATTTTCCGTTCGTCTATAAAAATAGAATACAGAACACTGACCCGACCCTATTGCAATAAATGCGCAATATGGGAAAACAGAACACAAACTCATATTTAAATTTGCATTATGAGGATCAAATTATTTGATGCAGTATGTCTACTGAAGTAAAATATCACAATATGAAAAAAAGAAGACAAACTCAAATGTTTGCAAATAAATCTGCAACAAAAACTTACCCATCTCCATCAAATATCCTTCAACATTTTCACTTCTTTCCAAGACCCACGTACCGCACAAGTCTTTTTTAATTGCATTAAATGCTTTCTCCATCTACCTTCCCTGAGTATTGTCTTTAAAATGCTTCATCAAATATCCGGAAAAGAAGTGTCCGAACTTTGCAAACTGTTAGTTTCACTTAAAGCTGAAAAATGCATAAATAACTCCAATGATAATGCGCCCGCATTGAATGAGAACATACATTCATTTAAATGTTAGTTATCTTAGTTTCTGCTTAACGGAAGCAGCTCGCTTAATACACAGGTACTCGGCGCGTGGTTAAGTCCCAAAAACAATAGTGATACTTGTATATCATAACGCTATATTATACGCATTACTTTTCTGTGTACATTACATGTTCTAAATACCTATAGCATATCAGTATAAGTAACATTGTTTTTTTACGATCTGACCATGTGCCGAGCGCCTGTGGTTTCGGGTTACCACTTTAAACAATGACAAAGCTTAACTTTATGTAAAGTTGTTTCATTCGCGAATAGTTTAGTTTTGTGATAATATTCAAGTACTTTCAGTAGCTTGAAGCGGTGATAAAGAATATTTCAAGTGTTTATTGTCGCCATAAATAAGTGGGTATAATCACGGATACGGATACGGAACAGAAAATCTAATTTTATTTTTTCATAGTCCATGATTTTATCCGGCCCTGGTTGAAAGCTAATTTAGAATTAGAGCTACTGACTTAATAATGAATAATCTGTTAATTGTTTTATAAATCGAAGTTTGGAGCAGACTATTAATATTACCTGTATAACATGTATGTATTACATTGTTCGAACAATATTTATTTTCAACCAATTATTTGTGATT
Organism: Mactromeris polynyma; assembly: GCA_032209605.1. NCBI lineage: Eukaryota > Metazoa > Mollusca > Bivalvia > Venerida > Mactridae > Mactromeris > Mactromeris polynyma. The sequence goes on from JASFXZ010000003.1 coordinate 27,486,468, forward strand.
TTCATTATGTACTCATTTACTTTTAAACGTTGTGTGAAATCGACTTGTAACAGCCGAATATTAATAGGCCTGTAAAAATCTTTCAGCTCGAGAAAACTAAGGTGTTTACAGTAGAACATAAAATAGGTCAGTAATACGGAACATCAGAATGACGTGGATGGGTATAGACCATTGAAGTTCCGTATTTTAACCCGAGTTTACAGCGGTCCGATATTGTCACATTGCATGAGAACATTATCTCTCTAGACTGATGATTTTAAAGTTGTTCTCAGGAATATATTATATACAGTTCCACGGAGATAAACGTGAATCCCGCGCAAACAGTACGACGTGTCAATTTCATGTAAAACGCCAAATTAGCAGTGTGTTCCATTTGACTCGTAAACATTTGAAACTTTTATAACTTTTAAAGTGACTTCACTTACCACTGAATTATGCCTTTGCGGCTGAAAAGAACAATCCAATCAGTGGGGTTTACATTGATATGTATTCTTTTTAAACATCTTGCGCACCCTAAGTTTAGAATCGACTCTTCCTAGATCTAGACATCCGAATGTTTGTAAATCATAGATTATCGTTGTAAATAGTATGTTCTGTATTTTAACCTGGGTGATTGTTGAGTGCAAGAATTGAGATAGCATACAGTATGTATCCACACGAACATACACAATGTTCCAATCCAAGTTTATTTTATCAGAACACTGGTTATCTCCGCCGGGCAGTTGGTTATCAGCCGAGTGGATAATGTGTAACAATTTCAACCCAGCAGAGCTGCATGACCTTTTCTCGTTCGTAATCTAGAACAAGCTACGTGTCTGATTCAAATATCGATCGTGAATAAGGACGCAGTTATATGTGGCGACATTCATAGTTTGTCATTTCTCTCTGAGGAAAGTCACAATTTCAAGATTTCAACTTACCGAATTCATAATTTTACAACACGTGACTACGTACACTACTACACGTGACTACGTACACACGATAGTGAAACAAAAAGGGAAATATGAAAGTAAACCTAGCAAGCAAAACAACAGTTATCATATAAATGTGATCGACGTTAAAATACTCTTCACAGGATAATTAATTTATGTATAGCATATATTTATTGACTTGTCAAAATTTGCATATCTTCACGGTCAATGCACACGAAAAATTAGTAATCGGGCAACTTTCGATAAAGACTAATTTATCGTGTGCATGGACCATGAAGATACTCAAATTTTGACAGGTCAATAAATCTATACAATACATTTATACATGTAGAAAGAACATGATTTAAGATCACTACAGTAAAACCTGGATGATAAGACCACATTCGAGACTCTTGAAAACTGGTCTTCTTATTTAGGTGGTCTAACAATTGAGGTTAAAAACAAGAGAAAAACATTGGAAATTGACTTAAAAACTGTGTTCTTAATATCGACGTGGTCTAATTATTGAGGTGTCTTTAAGTGAGGTTGTACTGTATATGTTGGGAAAATAAAATCCATGACATGAATCAGAGCATGCATTTAAGTATAAAACTTATAGTCCCTACATATATTTGTCAGATTGTTCGACCTTGTGATTATATCTAATAGAATCTATTTCAGTTTCCTCGGTCTGATAGGTTTTCACTGATCGAAAAACAGGTTTATTAAAAAAACTACATTTTTAAAGAATAAAACTAAGTGTATCTCACCAACGAACAAAATCAATTGACTCAATGTTTCTTTATTTGCAGAGACATTTAATAGAATGAAAATATTCGTTCATATTCATAGTTGTATTATTATTTATTATCAATTAATACCCCCGTTTTAAGTCAGTGTCACTTGACAAAGTCTACATTTGATTGAAATACACCTAGAGCCTTATTCACAAACAACTTAAGACTGAAACTCAGACTCATGAAATCTAAATAACGGAAACTCTGTCTGAATCCTCGTTGTTACCCACGTCACACAGTCGCCAATTTTTATAAAAAATATAATTAACAATATCTTTCAGACTTATACTGTTTATGAATAGATAGATAGATCGTTTATTTCCTCCAAGTTGGAGAGCAAAACATATAAACAGTTTTAACCCAAAAAAATACAGCAGACATAGAACTACATAATTATATACAAAATGTGAACATATATCAAATCAATGAACAATGCACATTTAAGAGGTTATGAATAATTTAGATATATAGATTTTACGGCAAGTGAAGTAACAATATACACTTAGTATTTTATCATTACTTGATGTATAACATATACGTACATATATTGTATATATAAGCATTAACGAAAGTATATATAGCCCATGTGTATAACTCAGACGTTCAAGGCAATCAGTTAGAAAATGTAAGAGAAGAAATGATGGAAAGCTGAAGAAAGTTGTATGTATGTCTCCAGGGCGATCCTCTCTTCATCAACAACCTCACTGCAACAACAGTATCAAACTTTCATGTAGTGAGAATTTACTATCAATTTAACCTCTCTCGAGCAACAACCTCTAAACAACACTCAGCAGTTGTGTATCACAAAGAGTGATGTTACGGAGACGTTGAACTGTTTCAAAAGTCTGTGCATTTACTCTGCATTTATGTCGCTTTGAAAATTAGGAATTTATATTTCATTTCTTGCGAAAAGCCTTCGTTTGTGACATTATTACGTAAAAGCAAAATACACCTTTTTCATTGTTTCAATATATCGTTTTTGTCTTGTCCGATAAGACGGTTTCGGAAAATGATACAGTCAATGAACAAATATCCAATTCGGGATGACCTCACGATTTAATACTTCCAATGTACTAGAACATTGTGTTGACACAGTGTTTTTTTGTAAATAGGAAAGCAACTTATTTGTAAATCATAACTGATAACTAACAGCAAGTCACATTCACTGAAAGATTCAGAACATTTTCCGCACGACATTTATCTCACGTAGTCAATGAAATAATCATACATACAGATATAGAAAAGGGTGTTTGACTTTCCGATAAAATCGCCGTTTATACTGTCAATGTCATTGTAACTGAATTAATGCATGTTTCATTGTTTCAAAAACAAACATATTTCGTGTAATGTGATATCAACTCAAGATAACACAATCGACTAACAAGGCTTAGTTCATTGTAGATAATTCATATATGTATAACATAAGCCTTTTAAAATATCGCACACGTTAATGATACTGACTTTTACATGATGAGTTTGTACATGTGGTTTAAACATAGTTAAAACCATGACCTTAGTTGTGTAAAAGCCCGGTGGCCACCCAGAAAGAAATTGGGTACCACTGCAGGGTAAGCCGCCATTGAAACAATATGAAAGCCATCAGATGACGACAGTGGTACAATAGAGTGATTAACATGTTTAAAGAAAGTTTATAGCAATGGTTCCCAGCATTGTCTTTGGTATCCTGGGATATGTATGGTATGTGAAAAGGACTACACTACGCTTTGAAGCAATTTATACCTATAGTTTCCTGCCTTGCAATTGTCTTTGATATCCTGGGATATGTATGATATGTGAAAAGGACTACACTACGCTTTGAAGCAATTTATACCTATAGTTTCCTGCCTTGTCTTTGGTATCCTGTGATATGTATGGTATGCGAAAAGGACTACAATACGTTTTGAAGCAATTTATACCAATAGTTCCCAGCATTGTCTTTGGTATCCTGGGATATGTATGGTATGTGAAAAGGACTACAATACGCTTTGAAGCAATTTATAGCAATGGTTCCCAGCCTTGTCTTTGGTATCCTGGGATATGTATGGTATGTGAAAAGGACTACAATACGCTTTGAAGCAATTTATACCAATAGTGTCCTGCCTTGTCTTTCGTATCCTGGGATATGCATGGTATGTGAAAAGGACTACAATACGCTTTGAAGCAATTTATACCAATAGTGTCCTGCCTTGTCTTTGGTATCCTGGGATATGTATGGTATGTGAAAAGGACTACAATACGCTTTGAAGCAATTTATACCAATAGTGTCCTGCCTTGTCTTTGGTATCCTGGGATATGTATGGTATGTGAAAAGGACTACAATACGCTTTGAAGCACTTTATACCAATAGTGTCCTGCCTTGTCTTTGGTATCCTGGGATATGTATGGTATGTGAAAAGGACTACAATACGCTTTGAAGCAATTTATACCAATAGTTCCCAGCATTGTCTTAGGTATCCTGGGATATGTATGGTATGTGAAAAGGACTACAATACGCTTTGAAGCAATTTATACGAATAGTGTCCTGCCTTGTCTTTGGTATCCTGGGATATGTATGGTATGTAAAAAGGACTACAATACGCTTTGAAGCAATTTATAGCAATGGTTCCCAGCCTTGTCTTTGGTATCCTGGGATATGTATGGTATGTGAAAAGGACTACAATACGCTTTGAAGCAATTTATACCAATAGTTTCCTGCCTTGTCTTTGGTATCCTGGGATATGTATGGTATGTGAAAAGGACTATAATACGCTTTGAAGCAATTTATACCAATAGTTTCCTGCATTGTCTTTGGTATTGCCAAGGTACGATACGGAGCTGGACTACACTGCGTTTTGAAGCAATTAATAGCAATGGTTTCTGCTTTTGTGAGGTATTGCGATATGGATTATCAACATGACTACAATACATTTTGAAGCAACGGGTATTAGTTCACACATATGTGGATAACGGACAGTATCAAGTTAATCCTATTGATACTGTCAAACTCAATGGTCAAACGCATATGGGTTTGTCATGTGTGTCGTACACTGATGATAAATTGTATAGTTAAGTAAGTAAGTACAAATACATTGCTATTGGTAACATATTCTATGTTTTTTTAGCCATTACGTATTTGTTCAGATCTAGGATGACAGATATTTCAGTTAATATAAAAAGAAATTCAACAAGTTTTTGAATATCTCTAATATCATTATCAGTAGTCAAAGAAATGATTTGCATGACACCATTCTCAAGTTGATTGTGGCAAATATACCGAAATCGATTCAAGCAAATCGTAAGTAGCAAATGAAACGAAGGGAAAATTACGCTGGTGTAGGCATGGACATACGACCTGTAAAAACTAGGACACGGCACTCCAACGACGGAGTTAACCGGACTGCCGTCTAACCACACACAGAGTCTACAATCCACCTCTTTCGGCATTTGAAGCTCGACCACCGTGCTCTTCAAACACAGTTGTCACCTTTGAAAATGATGGTAGATGTCGACATGCGAACGACATGCGAACTTATTGGTCACTTCCTTAAACGTAAGACGTTCGAAAAATGCTAAGCTACAACGACGTCATGATGTCACAATAACGACGTTACTAGGTGATGCGAGCGTCATTTCTTTACGGCTGAGAAAAGAGAGCGGTCACAATGGGCTGCTTCGGGTTTCTCAGGAGGAATAAAGAGAAAAAGGCGAGCAAGAGGAAGGCTTTTTGTGCAAGAGCGGATTTTAGTAAGTACTAAATTGAATAATAGCTTCATCAGACTTATTACGATGAAATAGTTTTATATTCAAGTTGAAATTAATACCTGAAAAATGATTCACATCAATTTATATTGACATCAATACCAATAATTTCATCACTAAAAAGAATATTTCTTAATCAAAGTTAATCAGTGTATCAGAGAGTATTAGAAGACAAAGCACAGTAATAATCAGTTTCATAAAACAAATCATCAATAAATGTTGAAAATAATCTTATTACGCGAACGTACTCATCCTGATGATAAAAGATACATCCGATAGTGCGTTTATTTTAAACTCAGCTCTGTGTAGTATAAGCTCTGTTTAGAAATTTAATCCACCTACGTTTTGACGGCCTGCATATGTCTGTCTGTCCGTATATGACCTTTTGTATATAACTGCATGTATCCATAGGTATGTCTATAACTGTCGGTCTGCCTGTGTGTATTTTTGCCTTTATGTATGTATCTATCTGCCTGATTGTCTCTTTGTATATATCTGTCAGCCTGTCTTTATTTCAATCTCTATCTGTCTGTCAATCTGTGCTCGTCTGTATCTATATGTCTGTCTGTGTGTATCTACTTGTCTGTGTGTATCTGTCTGTCTGTATCAATCTTTTTGTGTCCGTTTGTCTGTGACCGTCTGGCTAAATGTCTGTATATGTCTGTCTGAGACCGTCTGACTACATGTCTGTAACTGTCTGTATGTGTCCGTTTGTCACTGTCCGTCTGGCTACGTGTCTGGATCTGTCTATCTGTGTCTGTCTGGCTACATGTCTGTATCTGTCTGTCAGGGACCATCTGGCTACATGTCTGTATCTGTCAATCTGTGAACGTCTGGCAACGTGTCTGTATCTGTCTGTCCGTGCCCGTCTGTCTACATGTCTGTATCTGTATATCTGTGTCCGTCTGACTACATGTCTATATCTGTCTGTCTGTGTCCGTCTGACTACAAGTTTATATCTGTCTGTCTGGCTACATGTCTGTATCTGTCTGTCAGGGACCGTCTGGCTACATGTCTGTATCTGTCAATCTGTGAACGTCTGGCAACGTGTCTGTATCTGTCTGTCTGTGCCCGTCTGTCTACATGTCTGTATCTGTCTATCTGTGTCCGTCTGACTACATGTCTATATCTGTCTGTCTGTGTCCGTCTGACTACAAGTTTATATCTGTCTGTCTGGCTACATGTCTGTATATGTCTGTCTGTACCCGTCTGTCTACATGTCTGTATCTGTCTGTCTGTGTCCGTCTGACTGCATGTCTATATCTGTCTGTCTGTGTCCGTCTGACTACAAGTCTATATCTGTCTGTCTGGCTACATGTCTGTATCTGTCTGTCTGTGCCCGTCTGTCTACATGGTCTGTATCTGTCTGTCTGTGTCCGTCTGACTACGCGTCTGTATCTGTATGTCTGTGTCCGTTTGTCTGTAATTGTCTCTGTCTGTCTATCTGTGTATGATTGCCTTCATGTATGCATCTGTCCGTCCGTCCGTCCGTCCGTCTGTCTGTCTGTCTGTCTGTATATGTCTGCCTCCTGGTATGTATCTGTATGTCTGGCTATCTGTATATGTCTGCTTTCATATATGTATATGTCTGTCTGTCTATCTGTACATGTCTGCCTTCATATCTGTATCTGTCTGTCTGTCAATCTGTACATGTCTGTCTTCATATCTGTATAGGTCTGTCTGTCTATCTGTATATGTCTGCCTCCTGGTCTGTATATGTCTGTCTATCTGTATATGTCTGCATCCATATCTGTATCTGTCTATCTGTATATGTCTGCCTCCTGGTCTGTATCTGTCTGTCTGTCTATCTGTATGTCTGCCTCCTGGTCTGTATCAGGATGTGAGTCTTTCGGTATTTGTCTGTCTTGATATCTGTATATGTCTGTCTGTCTGTCTGTCTGTCTATCTGTATATGTCTGCCTCCTTGCCGGCATCTGTCAGTTTGTCTATATGTTTATGGCGGCCTACTTATATGTCTGTCTGTCTATCTATAAGTGTTTGCGTCCATGGCTGTGTATGTGTGTGTATATCTGTATATGTCTGCCCCCATGTCTGTTTCTGTATGTCTGTATATCTGTATATGTCTACCTACTTGTCTGTATCCGTCTGTCCGTCTATCTGGATATGTCTGCCTCCATATCTGCATCTGTTTGTCTGTCTGTCTGTCTGTGTATGTCTGTCTGTTTGTCTGTCTGTATATGTCTACCTACTTGTATGTATCTGTCTGCCCGTCTATCTGTATATGTCTGCCTCCATGTCTGCGTCTGTTTGTCTGTCTGTCTGTCTATAAATATATGTCTGTCCGTCTATCTGTATATGTCTGTCTCCATGTCTGTATCTGTCTGTCGGTCTGTCTGTATATGTATGTCTGTCCGTCTATCTGTATATGTCTGTCTCCATGTCTGCATCTGTTTGTCGGTCTGTCTGTATATGTTTGTCCTTCCGTCTATCTGTATATGTCTGTCTCCATGTCTGCATCTGTTTGTCGGTCTGTATATGTATGTATGTCCGTCTATCTGTATATGTCTGCCTCCATGTTTACATCTGTTTGTCTGTCTGTCTGTATATGTTTGTCCTTCCGTCTATCTGTATATGTTCGTCTCCACGTCTGTATCTGTATGTATGTCTGTATATGTCTGACTCCTTGTCTATATCTGCCTGTGGGTATGTCTGTATATGTCTGTCTCTCCGTGACTGCATGTCTGTCCAGTTGTCTTCCGATCCTAGTATATATATGTTAGTCATTGACATTGATGATTCGTTTTCACCCGAACTTACAAGTCGACGTGCATACACTTCCACAACAATCAACGAGGTGTTGATATTCGTTCACATTTTATATTTAGCGTCTGAAAACTCGAAAGTGTGTAGTTCGTGACTCGTGAACTGAGATACACGAACAATCTCGATGTCACGATTTCACTTTTTAAAGTGTAAAGCTTGAAGTGAGCACTAGAAAAACGCATATAAGCACTCGTGTACACAAGTGTGTGTCATTGTACCCATTCCATTTCAGACAAGTTTTCAGTGAAGAGAGCTACTGGCGGCGTTGCGTTCAGCGTTGTCCTTGACGACAGGCCACCAACTCCTTTCAGGGGCTTAACTCCCCGAACTGGACACAAACATGTTAGTTATGAAAGGAAAAAATCAACTTTCATATGTATTAGTTACACCAAGCCTGAATGTAGAATTAATTACAGAAAAGACGTTGATATATCGTCTATATATGTATTTTTGTAACAATGTATGGCTAGTTAACTAAATATTTATTTGCTACGAAGACATAGGTACCTAGCACCTGCAATAACTTTACTTACTTGAGTTATTAAATAATTAGCATTTTATATTGAATACTGACAATCTATGATGGGTGTTTTTTTAAAATGACATACTTATTTTTATCACAATATGGCAGATGTCCACTGAAGACAAGATTTCGAAGACTGTGGCAAGGAGGGAGGTGATGCTTGGAGAGAGGACACATTTCGCTCGACAAGCTGCGATAAGAAGGTAACTTTTCAATCTATCCCTGAGGTTACTTACACACAAAAGCAGACTGCTGTCTAGTCGGGAACATCCATTCAAAGCAGTTCATATGTTAACATCTCCGTTCAAGACTTAAACCCAATCTGCTACATTATTCAAGAGAACCAAAGTACAACGTATACATCTATTTGGATTAGCAGGGTGTATTTGTACCGAACGGACATACCATTAAATGAATACGGCAAATACTTAGCGAAGGAATGTATCTGTATTTACTGATTGATATGAAATAAAAAAACATTTGTTAAGTCAGTTTTATTGCACTTTAAAAATGTAAGCTATGTCACTCACTTATTATCTCCACTACAATTCACATTGGTTCCAGGGAACCATACTATAAGAGTGTTTGAACTCATGATCCCTGATCCAAAGGTTGTACTTGTGAATGTCGCATTGAGGTTGAGTGTCGACCTTCACCACCGCTGGATTAGACACGAGTAGTGGTCAGTATCCCAGGAAACAAACATCGAAAGCAATTCATTTGTGTTTTCATAGTCGATATAAAATGGATAAGATTCAAATATATTTGTTCAAAACATACATGTTACCTTTTTGTGTTCGTTGGCAAATTATATTGATGACATCGTGTATCGATTGTTCTGTCCTTTCAGTGCTGAGGTCCTACAGAAAAAGGAAAATGACGATGCACTTGACGTCCAGAAAGAAGTGGATGAGTCCGGGGATGTTACTCCCCGGGAGGAGGGATACGGCGTCCCCTCCCCGTCTACTTAAGTATGAACTTGCCGACCAACCATCGAACATCAAACAGCAGACCAGATCCTGATTGGTTTTCTCAAAGATAACATATAGGATCATAAGTGACACGGACGATACAGCTTGTCAAATATATTAATATGCTCGCAATCTACATCGCATGTACGTACATACTACGCTCTATCACAGACATTGGCCCGGTTAGCTCTCACATGAGAAATAAATGCCACCTAAATTCCTCAGAATGTTATGTAGATATGTGCATTTTACAAAGTATTTCTGATGTGTGCGCATGTCAGCTGACTGACCTAGTGTTCCAGTTTTACTCATCAGAACTACCAAGTTCTTCCGCAAATAACTGACAACTTCCTCATATGAATCAAAGGCGAAGGACAAATGACTTTGCTATCATTGAGAACTGAAAGCAAATCTAGTTAATCAGCATGTAAATATTGAAAGAGAGTCTCATTTCTCCTTCATCTCTGGACATTATGATGGAGAACATATATGTTACCCTGGGGCCGAACCCACGGCCTTCAGTGTGGCATTCAATTCATCAACAGTTTGAGCTAACCAGACGGGCTGCTCTCAGAATGAATGCAGGGACAGATGTCCTCAGGGAAGCTAACAATGACGAACGACAATAGTAAAAGAAATTGTTTAATTTCCACCATACATGAACATGGATCAGACAAAGTGATTGATTCAAAAGTTTCAACAAATGAACATAATATGATAATCGAGTTTCTTATGTTCATGCAGAACTAGCGTAAAGGGACGCAACTACGTTCCAGCAATGTGCATGAACCATTGACAAACGACTGCATTTATTAACATAGACAAGTAACATTCATCTAACAATAAGAAGTCACTCTCACACACTGCTTGCAAAATATGAATGTATAAAGTACAAGAATATGAACACTTAAACGCTGATTGCTACACTACACTGCATAAAGCCTTCATACAAACAGAAAATGGCTTAATATTGAAAGGTGTAAATATGCTGATCTTCATATATATGGAGAACATGAAAAAGACTATGTAGCCAAATAGCTATTTCAACTCTGAACTGACGGCTAAAAACTTGCCAAAATTGTCTCAAATAGCAAATATGACATTTATTTTTTCGAAGTTGTTCAACTTGATTACTAATTCATCGGTCTGGTTATCAACATTTGAAAACTAGCCCCAACCTAGGTTTTGGAATAGCATTTTCTATAAAAATTGGCACAATTATCAATACCAAGAAAATTTGTAATATTTAACGATAAGTGAGAGGAGAAATATTTAAAGGAATGAGGTAATTAAGAAAGTGCTGACCATGCATGTACCAATTCATTAATAGTCTGCTTTGAAGAAAACAACACCAAAATGAGAAATGTATATTTTTCATGAAATTTCCATGAGTGGTGCTTTTTGGAATAAATTTACAAAAAATCATTTACAATAGCATACATGTGTCATGACAGAGCTAACTACAAAAACAGAACATATTGTCATGAACATTTTTTTCACAACATTATCAAGGGGTAAACAGTATCTAAAACAGAACATGACTTAATACGTGTAACTTGGTTTCATAATAGATAAGAAATGATTGGTTCAAATCAAATAAGACTAGATATTTCAAATAAAAACTCCTAACCCCGATCAGTGGTATAATTTATGCAAACTTGCTAAATAGTATACTAATATTGATACTCACAACAATGCTTTATAGTTCCCACATAGTAAAATATTAATTACATTGCTTTCATGTAACTCGCTGCCGTTGAATGGCAGATACTAACTGTATACTGGGAAAGTCATCAGCAAGCATAATTATAACCTAGCATAGACATTACACAATGAGTCACATCATGCGCAACCCAATTTGTAGGCCATAATTATAGGCAATGAAACTTGAATTACACGTAACTATAGCAACAGTCACACTTTCAAATAACGCACGGTTTGTGTTTAATATTCATTAATTCAATAATACTAAACCATGTATTACCTATATACTCAAACAAAGCTGATACAGTCTGCATTTAAGTATTCTCATATGCAATCCATATATTTCAAACGGTTTACCCTTATGTTTTAATTACTTCTCAATGCTACCTTTTAAGCGGGGAGAAGCCTCAGGCTTTGTGCAATGCAAAAAGAGGCATGTGTGATGAATGTACAGAACAATTGCATGAAAAACAAACTTGTGGAAAAAATCTCTACTGGATAAATGATAATCAATTCAATTGTGTTGAACTATGAGACAAATGGCATGTAATGAAGATTTCATAAGAAAATTGCAGTAAAACTTACACAAGACATTGTTTTTAACTACTTTTAATGAACATGCTTATAAACCCACAACTTCCAAACCCAAAAATTCATTTATAATGTACCGGTAATGAAAACATGAAATATGCAGACTTTTTTAAAGGCAGTTATTCTCAACCTTACCAATTTATATACATTGCAATGAACATGGTAATATTCTGAACCAATAAACGGTAACTAGGAAACCATGCTAGAAAATACTTCAGAACAAAACTGTCACTTTAAATCCTAGTAATCTTCGATAGCAGGATGCTCTGGGGAAGATACGCGGGAGCCGTTCTCTACACTTGCACTACGCTTTTTGGACCTTGACCTAGAACGACTCTTCCTGCGAGATTTACGATGACGTGATCGACTTCGTGAACTGCTCCTGTGTCTGCGAGATCTTGACCGGGAACGAGACCTTCTGCAATACCATACAGACATAAAATTTTCATGTAGGTAAGTAAGAAATGCTATAAAATAAGTGTATTAAGTTTATATATATATAAAATCAAAAGTCATGAAACACCAATAAAATTGTAAACAATCAATTTGTTCTGGCTGCATTTGTTCACTATGAAACCTTAAAGAATATCATTCAAAGCCAAAAGCAAGTTTGTCTTCAGTAACCTGACCTTCCCGAATTATTTTTTTTGACTTTAAAAACGTACCAGAAAGAATACCGTAAAAAACCAAGTTTATTATAAAAAAAGACAGTAACATATATAGAATATAGCTATAGTTACCTTCAATAAATAAATAAAGTTTATTATTATTATTATTTATTAAGACAACCTGCATAAGAAGAATAACTGGTGCACAACTTCTACCAAAAATGACAAAAATGATATTAAACAATCCGTATCAATCAACCAAATCAAACAAACTCATTATTTTAGGCCTTCACAGGTATAGGTAAAAATGGTTTGAAAAAGGAAACAAGATTCAACCTAAGTATAAATGCTTATATGTACTGGTATTCCTTTAAGGGAAAACAGAGTCAACACTTTACAAACCTAGAGCGTTTTCTAGATCTTGACCTTGACTTTCTATCTCTTGACCTTGACCTCCTTCTAGACTTTTTTCTAGCATGTTTTGATCTGGACCGTGAACGTCTGTAAAACGTAAAATACTTGAATCATAAATACGACAAATGTTGATAAAAACTTAATTGACTAATGTAACTGGTAACAGATTTTATTACTTTTAAATACTCGATATTGTACTGTCAGAGGATTAGAAACATTTTAATGAAGGTGAAGGAAAAAGACTTACTGAAACAAAGCAGAAAGTATCAGATAAAATATGAAACAATAATGGTTTAACACAACTTCCGATATTTTACAATAAAATTTAGCTAATCATTTAACTCAGATCAATTGCAAAAACAGGAGCAAACCAGTTTAATATTCAAATGCAGCAATAAATCTGTTCCTTCAATACCGAGGGTCGAATCCTTACCTTGATCTAGAACGAGATCGCCTTCTACGAGATCGACTTCCACTCCGAGATCGTCTTCGACTGCGACTACGACTTCTTGTTCTCCTTCTGTCGTCTTCGTCCTTTTTCCTCTCTTCTTCACGCTTCTGTCGCTGTTTTTCTCGTTCTTCACCACGTTGACGTATTCTATCAGCATGTGTAGACTATAATATGAAGAAAAATTCATACTGTAAGCTAGATTATGGATAAACATTTTCATGAGGTCAATATTCCATGAACAGTTATCTTGTTGTTTCATGAGGAAATGTTTGCAACGTTTGCTGTAAAATTAACACAACATATTTAGTGAGCACGTATTTCAGCAAGTAATACGAACTTGCAATAATTCATCCTTCACAAAAATTTATAGTTTTACTGTAAATCATATTAATGCTAAATGCAAGACATAAACTGAACAGAAGGTATTTGGGACAATGTAACAAGGGTTTTAATATTCATATGAACCACAACTGAAAGTTTATTAAAACTAGTTTGTGCAGGAAGCTTAAAGTGAATCTTAAAAGAATGAAGAAAAACTATGACAAGAGGGCCATGATGGCCCTTATATCGCTCACCTGAATACACTGCCATGTTTTTTACTGAACTTAATAATTTATGCAATCTTTTAAGAGGACAACTAGACAATGCTTAACACTGAATATCAAAGCTATAGACCTTATCGTTTTTGCACAAGAAGATTTTCAAAGTTTTCACTTCTAAAATATATTATTAGCTCCTGTGACCTACTTATGAATAGACCAAAATTAATCCATGCAACTTTAAAAGAGGACCACCTAAGGATCACGCCTGTGAAGTTTGGTCAAAATCCATTGAGCGGTTAGGAGGAGATGTTGTTTATAGTTTCCACTATATACATATAGGGAACACGGCCAGACCCCTGGCGGCCATGTTTTTTGACAGAACTTAATAATGTATGCAATCTTGAAAGAGGTCCACTAGACAATGCTACACACCAAATATCAAAGCTATAGACCTTAGGGTTTTGGACAAGAAGATTTTCAAAGTTTACACTTTTAAAATCTACTTTTAGCTCCTGTGACCTACTTATGCAGCAGACCGAAACGATTTATGCATCTTTGAAAGAGGTCCACCCAAGGATCATTCCTGTGAAGTTTGGACAAAATCCATTCAGTAGTATAGGAGAAGATGTTGTTTAAAGAAAATGTTGACGCACGATGCAATTCTGTTACCAATCCTAGAATTCATTAACTGTCAAAGGAACATCACGAGGTAAGTAATATACAGGTCATTGCTTCAAATTTTCAACAATGCGGCAGGAGGAGAATTTAGCACAGAATAGGGAAAACATATACTCTTCCGAGTGGGCACTGCACACTAATACAACATCATACCTTCAAATCTGCAAGTTTGTCTCGAATTGTGATAAATCCTAAATGCAACTTTCCTCCAAAATGGTCCGCAAGTCGACGATCATTGTCATGAATACCCAGATATGCTGAACAGATCTCACACACTCTGAGCTTTTGCTGTTGATAACTAGATGCTGGCATTGAGTTTTTGTATTCTTGCTGCAAAAAATGAATATAGATGGTCAAATCTAGTGACCAATTGACACAATTGCCACAACTTGTAGGATTTTATATCCAGTTATGGAACATTGACGCAAAAGCAGTAAAATTCTGTGTTATAGCAAGCATCAAGGATACAGACTGGTCGAGTTCCTGACTCCTGAGGATACAGACTGGTTGAGTTCCTAACTCCTGATCCAAAGGTTGTGTGTTCGAATTATGCCATGGAATGAACAGTGTAAAAATGCCTAAATTAGGGATTAGTATTGGCGAGTAACCCAGGCAGCAGTCTTGGCCTCCCAGGAGATAAGCCTCTGGCTTATTAAGCATTCAACTTAAAACAAAGATTGCTATTGATATTATGAGACTGACTAATATCAATGGTGCACTTGTTTTACAATCAATCAGAGAGGAAAGTAGCCAGAGGTCAAAAACTTTTCAAGTCGTTTTCAACGTCATTTAATTTACAATCACTTTTAAAGAATGGCATTTTTCTACAAATTCAAAGCTCATCAATACATTCGACATTTTAGTCATTTGTAATCATCTACCAAGATTCTATCAAGCATTTTGATTCGTCAAGATGTCCTTCACTAAGAATATTGTGCTGATATCAACCAATGAAAGGCTACATTACAAATCTTTTATGAATGATAAAAGTCTGTTACTGTCCAGAACATTTCTAAACATACTCATATTTTTCAAACCTAGAAACGTTGTTTTCCGGCACATTAAAAACCCCTTAATGCCAAAAATAAAGACTTTCATATCTGATTAATGTACAGAAAATAAGTTTAAACTAAACATATTTTAGAGATATAAACACAAATAAGCATCCATGTAACATGAACAATCAAAAATATTAACCACTAACACCAGCTCAATGGTATGTGTATTGTGTAAACCCAGAAATATTTGAGAAAAAAATATTTCAAGCATTTATAACTCCCACATTTTGTTGCAATTCTAATCCACAAAATTACATCAACATATATTGTTCTTACAATAACACTTGGCTTGTTTTTTGCATCAATCTCAATTTCACAGAAATATACTGTGAAAATGTTTAAAAAGACGAAATATACTCCGTACATTTAAAAATGCGCAGTTTTAAACTAGCAAAATGTTTCTAAAGAGTGATTTTATTGCATTTTGACTCGTTTTTATATGAAAATACTCAATATTTACAATGAAATATATCATACATATTGCATAAACATGAAATAATAGTGTGCAGTTCTAGTATCCCCATGTTAGTAAAGAAAACTTGAGAAAATCTGTTTTGCGCTTTTTAAATGTACCGAATGTATTTTATAGGTTTTATAATATAAACAATACCTCAGCTAACACTTTCTTCTTCTTCAAGTCCTCTACTTCATTGAGCAATTGCATCGAATCTTCTACCTTACCCTCTGCCCCCGTTGATTCAGCGCGAGCAAGCTTCGTTCCTATTTCTTCACCAAGGTTATGGATTGACTCCGCCTTAAAGTAGAAAAATAAATACATTCACATAAGGTATATTATCGGTCAGAAATGTAATAGATAGAAATACAGGAAAAAGCTATGTCAATGTCATGTAAATAACTTATGTGTGTACGCAAAAGAAATACTATGTATGGATAGCAAAACTAGTCTAATTGTTTACTTACATGGAGATAGACTAGTTTCGCCTTCACCCCTCGATATCTTTTCTCTTTTATCAAAATAATAGTACACATTTTAAGCAGAAAGTGTCACAAAGACATACAAGTTACTAAAACTATTTTACATACATTTCTATCATCGTGGAAGAAATTTGTTTTCTGAAATCGGCCGATAAAGATGCTCGATAATGTATTCAATATTAGTTTATAATAATGTCATAAGCGATTTCGAACACTGATAATCTTTAATTTCAACTTATCAAAAACGTATCAATTTTACACAAAATATTCATGGCCAGTTATAGATCTATAATATGAATTTTTAAGTACTGAAAAGTCCTAATGTTGATAATTCTAATTTTTTAAAGGTTTCCTTGTTCTAATGTACAGCTCTTAAAATGACAACAAAATTAGAAATAGAATCAGATACATTACTTTCTAGTTGTGTAGGAAGTTACGCTATTTAAGTTTTGTAATACCAACAGCTGACCAGACCAGCTTCCAGGGGACAGGACCTTCTGCAAGTAACTGACATGAATCTGAGGTGGGGATATATGACAAGTGACATCGGATGTATTATTTCAGTCATTTTTTACTGAGAACACACTACTAAATCATATGAATTTCTTACCCAGCATTTAAGCATTCTCTTAACATATCTCTAATAGTAGTAATACTGTAAATCATCAATTTTTACCTTGCTATTGGCTTCCTCAGACAATTCTTCCTGTGTTTCCTTCAATCGTCGTTTGTACATTTCTGTTTTTCTGTCACATTCACTGATGAAAGTCTGTAAGTGTTCCATTGCCTAGAAATTACAAGTAAAATTTGAATAACAAGAAATCTTCCAAACCGGATGGAAAAATATCTCAGAATACAAATCCTCACTGCGAATAGAGTGTCCTCACTCTGTGAAGCAGTCATGCCTTTATTAGGGAATTTCAAATGCCAATTTGAAATTTAAGACATGAATAGATGTTTTGTAGGGATAAAAAATAACCATCAAAAGGGGTTCCATTTGACCCTGGAGTTGCCCCTTTGACCCCTGGAATTTCCAAAAGGCCACATCTTGACCCTTAGGATTCTGGCGGAAGGGTCAATTTTTCTCTAAATTATAGGCATTTTAGCTATAAAATCCGCTCAAAAAGTTATAAAAGTGACCCTCGAGATTGAGCACCTAGTGGCACCCCGGCATCAATGTGTATAAATCTACACCTGATTATTCTTCCCATGGAAAAAGGACACTTGTACATTGCAGCTACTCTAGAGTACTGTTGCGCAACAAACTGTTCAAGAAACACATTCAACAATTAACTTTCAGTTTAACCAATCCTCCGCAATAACCACTCAACAACAGCCAAAATTTGCATCCATGAAGAGTGTTGCTCTGGAGAGGTTGGGCGGAGCATTGTAACACATTTACTTACATCAATGTCGTAAAAATAATCTTTCAACTTCGAAGCAGTTTCATAATCAGCTCTCAAAGCGACATCGTGGTACTTAGGGCACTCACCCAAATCCATTCTCTGAAATAAATTAAAATATTTGAAAATATTACAAACATAACTCGGTAATAAATAAATTTTACATATAATACAAATTTATGCATAAATTTATGGACTGTTTTTGCATTACCTATATGAAGGATTGAACAACTGACAGCCAAGTCTTAAGACTTTAAGGAGATAAGAACCTAAGCTAGGGGTGTTATCCTTAGAAACAGTATGTTAATGATTCAAATGACTCATACAATCTCAATATCTATAGAAATTTAGAAATACGGACACAAATCAACTATTCTTCCTCTATAAACCTTGTGGTAGTTACTGAAGGTTATGCTGAATTCATTCCCATTGATGTCATTGAGTCACTGTGCAGTATGCATTTGTGCGCATCGTCATAGTAATACATTTCTCAATAGAAACAAAATAACTGCTCCCACGTTTAAAGACTTTGTTTCCAGGGACTCAAAAACAGTCTATGTGCAGCATCATCTCATATGTTGCACAAACACCAGTTAACGTTTTTAAAATCTTGATTTTCTATTCCCATAAAGTGATACATTATAAAGATACATAGCTGATATATGACTCTGTATAATGATATGGACGTCTTGACCATCAATGCCATCCATAACTTAAACATACTTTATCAACTAATTTTGCAAAATGATACACCCTGAATGAGAGAGTTGTTCAAACTCTAATATAAGGCCATCCTTAAAAAGTGTTAGTTTCACACAACCCTAACAGCATACTTCAGTAATTTTTTTTTCATTTAGTTCTTTTTATGGTCATTGAAGTTTCTACTATTAATACTAAGCCCAAAGAAAATCCCTAGACACCTAAAAAGTATTGGAGTAGAAGCCATTTTCATAAGTATGAAGGGTTATGCAATTGTTTAATTTTCAAGTATGGCCTAAGCGTGTTTAAATCTGCACCATATTTTATGCATTTTACGATATAAAATGTATGGGTACTGTATGTATTCTGAAACAGCATGACAATGGATGAATCAAATGACACAGTTATAGGCCAGTCAAAATAAAAAAATTGGGGGAAAAAAATGCACAGAAATAATTTTTGTGGATTTGTGTCATATAAGGCATCACATTAAATATACTAAAAGTATAGGACAGTCACACGGTGCAAAACGTGATTTTTGGGGTAAAATGGTTGAAAATTTAAATAAGAATGGGAATTTCTGGAATTTGCCAATAACTATGTCAAATTTTGTAATAAAACTACCAGAATTACTGTATTTAATAGATATTGCATACAGTACAAAATAACTTAAGTATAGAAACATTGAACAGTGTTAAATGTCATTTTTGGGGTAAAATTTAAAAAAAATCACAAAAAATGAGCATTTCTGGGATTTGCCTATGACTATGTCAATTTTTCCAATAAAACTACCAGAATTACTTTATTGAATAGATATTTTATTACAGTACATAATACATAAAGTATAGAAACATTGTACCGTGTAAAATGTGATTTTTGGGGTAAAACCTTTAAAAAAGTAACCAAAAACATGGGAATTTTTGGAATTTGCTAATAACTTTTTGCAATAAAACTACCAAAATTACTATATTTAATAGATATTGTATAACAGTACATAATACTTAAAGTATAGATACATTGTAACAAGTGAAATGTGATTTTTGGGGTAAAACCTTAAAAAAAATGACCAAAAACATGGGAAATTTATGGAATTTGCCAATAACCATGTCAAATTTTGCAATAAAACTACCAGAATTACTTTATGTAATAGATATTATATTACAGTACATAATACTTATAGTATAGAAACATCGTACTGTGTGAAATATGATTTTTTGGGTAAAACCTTCAAAAAAATAACTAAAAACATGGGAATTTTTGGAATTTGCCAATAACTATGTCAAATTTTGCAAAAAACTACCAGAATTACTTGATGTGATAGATATTATATTACAGTTTAAAATACCCAAAGTATAGATACATTGTATTGTGTGAAATGTGATTTTTTGGGTAAAACTTTAAAAAATAACCAAAAAATGGGAATTTTTGGAATTTGCCAATAACTAAGTCAAATTTTGCAATAAAACTACCAGAATTACTTGATGTGATAGATATTATATTACAGTTAAAAATACTAAAAGTATAGATACATTGTATCGAGTAAAATGTGATTTTTGGGGTAAAACTTAAAAAAATAACAAAAAATGGGAATTTTTGGAATTTGCCAATAACTAACTCAAATTTTGCAATAAAACTACCAGAAATACTGTATTTAATAGATATTATGATACAGTTCAAACTACCTAAAGTATAGAAACATTGTATCGTGTGAAATGTGATTTTTGGGACAAAACTTAAAAAAATAACAAAAAATGGGAATTTTTGGAATCTGTTAATATCCCGTTCATTTTAACTATGAAGTTTTCAGAATAGTTATTTTTAACTCATGTTATATTGCAAAATCCATACTTTAAATCATAGAAATAGTTTATCATGCGGAATGTAATATTTATTTGAAAAATATATCAAAAAAGAAATAACTAAAAGTTGCAATTTCTGGTATATTTTGGCTATTCCTGGATTAAAAAATAAAAAACAATGAAAGTCACAGAAATGACATAAGCTACGTGTTATCTCTCAATATAACATATGATAACATTATGCTATCAAATCAAACAAGAAATGTGGTTTTGAGGTAAAAGTTCTGAAAACATAAACGAAAATGCTATTTTCCGGAAGCCATATGAATTTGATCACACAATTATATGATTATAATAGAAGCAATGTCGGTGTCTTAATGCAGCATAATATATGCACAATGTATTAGTCAACTGCCAAATCTGGGCTGATGGCAATCTCACAACTGACTCCTTTGCATGTGAATCAGGCTGAACTACATTAAAATCCAACATTCTTGTAGCTACATGCTACTGTACGGCAGCCAGTTTGACAAGTGCACCGTACAACTATCATAATGTGAGCACGAGCTGGCGCTCTTCCAGTTGACACTGGATATAGTTTGTTACCTACTAGTTCCCAACCCCCATTCTAGTGGGTCCAAATCATCATGTCCTTTCCAGTCCTGCATTTTAGAGATACTCACAAACTATTGTACATAGATGCATCAGACGTAGGTCGTAGTTTGTTTGGGGTCCACATAAATTGATGTTATTGCAACCTTTTCAACAAACGTAAAAAAGCATACGATGTTCAAACTTTGCCCCGACTCCCTTTCATATATGCAAACTAATGCTTGTTCCCTGACCGTGTTCTGGCCTCCTTAGAAACTACTTCTGGACTCGGATGAAAGTTGTGTGAAAAATATTATATTCCATCATGCAATTCTTGGATGTGACACTACATCAAAATTGTATGGTTTGAACATTGTATGCTACATCTACGTGTGTTGAAAAGGTTGCCAAGACCTCAATTTATGTGGATTTATGTTACAAATATATATTACATCCCCATCATAAACTGTTTCTCTAATTTATATTATTGATTTTGCAATATAACATTTGGTGAAAATTACTGTTTTGAAACTTTTACAGTGAAAATGAACGGGAAATTATCCGATTCCAAAATGTCCCATTTTTTTTAGTTTTACCCCAAAAATCACATTTCACACGATACAATGTTTCTGTACTTAAGTATTTTGTACCGCAATATAATTTATATTAAATACAGTAATTCTGGTAGTTTTGTTGCAAAATTTGACATAGTAATAGACAAATTCCAAAAATTCCCATTTTTTTATATTTTTTTAAAGTTTTACTCTAAAAATCACATTTCACACGGTACTATGTTTCTATACCCTAGGTATTTTGTACTGTAATATAATATATATTAAATACAGTAATTTTGGTAGTATTATCGCACAAATTGACATAGTTTTGGGCAAATTCCAAAAAATCCCATTTTTATTTAAATTTTCAACCATTTTACCCAAAAAATAACATTTTGCACAGTGTGATAGTTTTATACTGATAGTATATTAAATGTGGTGCTTTATATGACACAAATCCATCAAAAGTTTGACTGTGCATATTTTCCCTCCTATTTTTCCACTGGTCTAATATATGTTTGGCAAATTCCAGAAATTCTCACTTTCATTTATATTTTTACTATTTTACCCAAAAAATCACCTTTTTCACTGTATGATATTCTGAACCTGAGGTATGTTGTAGAGCAGTTTAATATCTATTAAATACAGTTATTGAGGTAAATTTATAGCTAAATTTCGTCGAGTTATTGACAAACTCCAGAAATTCCCACTTTAATTTGTTGTTTTTTTCACCATTTTACCCCAAAAATCACTGTTCACAACATATGATGTGTCATTACTTAAGGTATGTTATGGTGCAACATAATGTCTATTAAAAACAGTTATTCTGGATTTTTTATAGCTAAATCTGATTTTGATATAGTTAAATTCCAGAAATTCATACTTTTTTTACCTTTTAGTACATTTTACCCCAAAAAAAGCATTTTGCACCGTAGGATTTTCCTATACTTTTTTTTCCTTACACGGCAGATATTAAACAATACATTTATGCCAAAATCATTTCTGTGCATTTTTTTTCCTTTGTTTGCCTTTTTTTCAGTGGTTTGACTGGACTATTACTACATACCAAAGGCAAGATGTAAAACAAAGAACATCCCAGGACCAAAAATAGCAGCATTTTTATTAAAGAAGATGATATCACCTACCGTACTAGAGAGAATATCATGGGGACAGCAGCTTAGAAGGAAACTCTTACATACTCGAGGGTCGTCGAATTTCATCTGGCAACGGGATGCATCGCCTAAAAAGATTCAATCGAAACCATAATAATATAAACAAATTTATACAACATGCTTTTCTATCAACAGCACCACAGAGACCTCCAGATATACACCAGGTCAAAGCCTTCATAATCCTTTAACAGGGCATGTTCTATTTCGTACGTCATGCTTATGTACCGAAAAATAATTTCTACTTATAACTTAACCACCCTCATTTTGATGAACAAAATGAAATTGGAACAACTGTTTGACCAATATTTTCGTTTTATCAACAAAAATGCAGTTCTAAGCAATTTAACAAAGTTACGCATTACATAAGATAGACCGCCATATTGGAAAAAATGAAGCAAAATGGAGGACTCTGTTAAAACATCCAAACCCAAATATTTGAAACTGTGAAAAAGAATGTACCTACGGTGACTGAAACGTTTGACTTAAAATTCGTATCATTAGCTCAGTCAACCAAAGGAATTAACTTTTTCACGAACAGAGAAGATGTTATGTATCTACATTATATTAAAATTATAAGAATACAAATTATGTTAATCATGAATTATCCAACAGACAAAAATAATTACTAGCATCTCCTATCACACATGTATAATCTATTCTTATTTACTAAAAACTTCTGTTAACAAAATTTCAATTGTGGTCGCCAATGAATGAATGATAACATGTTGTGGAAAATAATGCCCAACAGACATCACATACACAAACCTGGTACTCTCAAGAAATTTTGAATTTACTATACTTAATCACATTATTTCTGGCAGCTTACAAGGAGAGTTTTACATATTGATGTAATTATAGTAACATAACTTCACAAAATGATTACATGGCATGTAATCGATAAACCAACCGTTATTACATACAAAACTGCTGTGACCAAAAATACTGTAAGGCCAAATCTGAATAAACTCTATAAATTCTCATAAACTTTATGTTGCTTTTGTCATCAATGTATGCATAAAACTATTAAAAATAAGCGTACTGTGATAACTTTATAATTGGTAATTGCCCCAAGCAAAAATATGCTAGTTTGAATTCTCGGACACAATCTTTCAAGCTCAAATTCTTCAGTCGCAATATCAAAATACGATTAATTGATATTGCACTTGGTTAGAGTAATCTTCACAACTGTTTGGTTTGCAGACTGATTTTTACCATTATGGGCAATATTTTACAAAAAATGGAGTGGGGGGGGGGGGGGGGGGGTAACAATGAATGTGTCTGAGAAAATAAACATGAATTTTCTGGCCTAACATCATTCTTAAGATATAAAAGTTGATTTGTGAAAAGACGTTCCTGTCCAATTTTGATGTAACAATAATGCTACGGTTAGTCTATTTATACGCATTATCAATGTACTTTCAAAACAATGTGTATCAACAAATAGTTCATGTACACATTCATTTTTTAATAGCACAACCTATACTTACACTTGTCACCGGTATAAAACATGAGGTTTGAAACAAATGAATCAACACAGATACACATGTATCATAAAACAGTACAAAACATAGATATGATATTTAGCATTAACACATTTATACATACAGTTCTTCATCGGAACCTATAACATATGATATCTCTCTAAATCCTCCGAGGCTACATAAAAGAAAAGCAATATTATTAAGACTACAATGGAGTCATTTTCACATACGTACAAAGTTGTTTGCACTGCCAAGTTGTCCATTCTGTCTTCAGCCCCTCCGTCTAGACATCCAAGTAAAGTTTTATTAGAGTTTAAATGACCACATGAACTCTGAACAAACTAATAGGTGTATTATACAAATACAGAAAAAGGTTCTAGGAAAGACGTGAGAAGGATTAAGATAGTATCCTCTAAGAATCAACTCAAAGAACAGATTCAATTACGTACCCAAACCACAGGTCATCCCATCTTTACGCACACCAGAAATTTTCCAACGGAATACTTATATCGTACATGGTTAACATTTTAATTTAATAGTTTACGTACCAATGTCAATTTCTCAAGTTTTCACACTGATCCTAATCCTCAAGTTTTACGTACCAGTCTCGATTTGTTTGTTTGTTGAATTTTCAAGTTTTAAATATATCAGTTTCATTTGAATTACGTACCAATCTTGAAATCTCTCACATTTTGAAGTCACGTTCCTGCTATGCTGGGTATTACACAGGCATGAGAATGCAAAATTTCAAAATCAGCTGAAAATTCGGCAAGAGGTCCAGGGGGCCGCTGAAACTCCTGGCTTTTAAGCATCTAAGATGGCTTAAATTGTCTCAAAAAACGGCCCTTGCGAGTGTCAAATCCGCGGATTTCCATGAATCCGCAGAAAATTCTCATGCCTGATTACATAGGTGGAAAAATACGTACAGTTATCTCCTTCTTGTATTCCACTAAGCTTTTAGTAGTAATGAAATAAAATCAACTCAAGAAAAATGAATTCATTTTCCAAATCCAAAATAAGTTAACAATTAAGAATTAAATCCTTAAGATTTCTTAAAATTAACTTCTTACTTTCTATTACTTAACAACAAACACATAAATTGATAAAGATTTATAATATAGACATAAAATATTAATACACACTGCGATGTTCCGTCCCCTTTTCCCCCGTTTTATCAAGGCCTGAAAAAAACTGTTTATTTCCCAAAAGCGAGCGTAGTGTTGTATATTGCAAACTATTATTACTTTAGTACATTCATCACTTACAGAAAAACATAATACTCAAATATTATAAATAAAAGTTCAAAAATTCATTTCTAATTTATGATAATTGTAGGTTCCGGTAACAAAATGATTTTAAGTTGACACAAAAGACAACAATACATGTATACACCTATCGGTCAAACTAATCTGTCATTGTCTATACATAGGAATGTGTTAAAATAGAATATATCAAAACGTAAATCCTGCAAATAACAATTCATATTTAACTCACGGATCAGTGTTCATCAGCTTTGCAATATTGCTGCCAAGACTTCGCAATGTAAAGCCCCCTTAAAAAACAACAATGCATTAATTGAATATATAGTTAACTGGAACAGGAACATTATTGATTAATAAAGATAACATTTTCACTCAACTTCGGAGTCAAACAACCATAAATATAATAGTTTAATGAATTCAAAAGAACTCTTTGTCTCGAATGATAGGAGAAGCTGTAGAACTAAAGGGAAAAATCTCATTAACTAGTCTACGAGAAACTTCAATGGTATGTTGCTCATACTGGCTACATTGCAATTTTACTGTGTACATGTAGGTATAATAATTAATTTCAATACAAATAAAAAGCTTTTCTGAACACACTTCATAATGTTTTTATTTTAAAATCTACATTAAAAGCGTTAAATAAAGCACTTTTCTGTAAAAAGAGGGCTGCAGTGTATAATGTACAAGACTGAACACACATGGTTCCCTTAAAACCACCATCTGTTGAAAACAAACTTGATTATAAATGCTGATAAATCCTGAAAATCAATGAAAATGATTTCATCTATTCCTTACTGTTACGAAAAGTAAAACAATTCTAATTTAAAATTAATTATACAGGCAACAACAGAATAAATTTTCCTGATAAGTAATGAAGAGAAAGGATGTTCGAAATAGGTGATGAAAGAATACCAGGTACTGAATGAAGACTTTTTAACATGGTTGAACATATTGTTACAGTGAGAAAGTTTATCAGTTTTTAATATTCCATTGCAATTGAACTTGAATCTCTTGGGCTATCGTGAAATAATTTACAGTAGAAGGTGATGAAGGGAAAAGTGGGGGGCATACAGTTGCACTTTAACCAACTTTAGCGATTATAGACTTTACTGAAGTCAATTCAGTATTTTTACAAAATAATACATAATCATTAACATTTTGTTCGCAGTTCAAAACATTTTTAATGCATTTTACACAGTAACAAATACAATATTTAATAACATAAATTGTGTTTTCTAATCGACAGAATTTTAACCATACTTAACTATGTAGCAATTTATTGTACAGAAGTTATCCATCATTCCATGCAAGAAACAATTGCAAAGGGTTATGGTTTAATGAATTATTGCATAGAACATGTGATATTTTCTAATGTCATTCATTAGTTTCAAGAACACCAGCAATATGCTAGTTGCAAGCAAGATGTTTTGAAAATGAAAAGATATCATATATGACCATTTTGAATTTTTGCAAAATTGTGCAAGATTTTTTACAAACAATTTCTGAAAACAAACGCACTTTAAGCATTATGAGCATACTATTTTACCAATTTCATGGAATTGTCCATTTCATGTTTGGCAAAAAAGTGTACTTTGGCAATTTGAGTGTCTTGTTGCCCTTAAAAGCAAGCTTTGGAGTCAGACATATTTGACATTCCTGCCCCAAGTCATCCACTACCACAATCCCTGAATTTGATAATTAATTATTTTATAATTTTAACTACCATATACTTCCTATTTAACCCACTAGCGCGCTGCTAAAAAGCCGACTTGGGAGTAAAAAATTCTACTAAGTTCTGTTTTGATCAATAATGAATTGCCCCTAAATTGCAACTACTGTACCATAACTTTTGTCTCCATGAAGAAATATCTGGATGAGTTAATTACAATTTATAAATACAGCATGTGTTGTTCACACCTACTCATCCATTACATCAGTAAAATATCAGTCATCTGTTTCTCTCTCTCAGAAAGAAGTAATGCATCAGCAAGTATACCTTTTCTTAGTAAAGACAAAAGCAGACCGTTCGACAAAAAAAAATGTAAAAAGTGATACAAGTTAAAAAAATCTTTTCGCAGATTTCGAAGGTGCCACATCACAACTTTTAGATTAACCACTAGTCGGCACAATTTTTATGCAATGCAAGTTGAAATAATCTTCTTGCAGGCTTCAAAGGCACTGTGTCTCGACATGTTAGATCAACAGTTGTACAAAGCACAATGTCTGATGTTGGAGAAATGGCTTCTACTAGTTCTAGTGACCAAAAACTTTTGAATTCCAAATCTAAGTCGAGGTGCATTCTCAAAAGTTGCGCGACGCGTCTAATAGAATGGGAGTATTAAACAGGACATGTACGGTAGCTGAAGTCAAACTGGACAAAGAAAACAAAGAAAAATTAAAATCAAAGTCAAAAAGCAAAAAGGCACACCCTTCATATTTAATTTAGGAGTAAACCATCTCACAAATCAGCAACACATAATTAATGTATTGTCTATTAGTATATAATTATTTGAATAAGACCGAAGTGCATAAATCTTATTTATCATGATTCATAATACACCTGTTTTGACATATATCAGAAGCATATCAAGTGAAATGAAGAGCTACCCAACCGGAATTGCGAGTTAAGCTGCACTAACGATTTATAGAAAATTATTTTTTTAAACTGTCCGTCTGACAAGGTTTCTTATTCGATTTTCTAGAACAAATACATGATAAACCACTGGAAAGTTTACTATATCTAACTGCTCCGAAAAATATATCCATGTAAATATGTAACCACAAACATTGAATCAATTGTTAAACTTGACCATATTAATATCACTGACTGCTTATCTCTTCATAATTATATATAACTTGTAACAGACCCTACATTCACCTATTTTCTTCATGTAAATAATTTACACAATAAAAATGGGTGAATGTAGGATCTTCTGAAACTAGTAACCGGTGTATATACAAAGCTAGGGGCATGTATAAACCATGGATTTAAACAGGCTGGTATATGTATTTCAATTGCTTGAACTTTCGCAAGCGTTGAGCTTTTCTTCGGAGATCAAACGATTGGGATGCCTCGTACAATTCTACGAAACAAGATACAATATAATAACCAAGGTTTTCCGATTGGGAGTAAAAAAATGGCGACTTCCGCCATCTTGTTCCTGAATTGAGAGAAGTTGACATTTTCATTTTGAACCACTGTAATCATCATGTTTACAAAATCTTTTTATTTCTTGACGTTATATATTTCGCGCTATATATTTTGTGTTTATGTTGTCTTTTGCTTCAAACCCATGATACTTACTGACCGCGCGCTAAGAATTGTGGGTAAATTGTGTGCAAATTATTTCTTCTTATTGTTTCACCGTCATCAGCCTGTTTCGAATCCAAGGTTTACCTGTTTAATGCATGTCCATGACACATTTCAAAAAAACGAAACTTTCAATTTCATAAAAAAACTTCGAGATAACGCAAATTCGACTTAAGCGAGTTTGCTGCAGCGAGAGTCGACAGCATCAGTTGACAAACTGTGAACAGCAAACAACGGCCGGCAAACAACACCATCATTTTCTGAAGTTGAACAAAACATTGAAAACAAGGAAATGCCTGATGCCGGGTTTGTTTACGTACCATCCCTGGCTGTTCCCATCAATTCGTCCAGCATAGCCCTTACTTGATCGTGGGCTGACATGTTTTGATCCCGTCGATCCGATCACAATAAAAATCGGACTAATTTTCAACAAAGACAAATTTTGCAACGTTTCCCTAATGAACAAAATGGCGACTGGGGTTCTTGATATTTGGTTACAACACGGAGTAGACATTTGCGTATGCGGGATATAAAAAGGAAAACGTGAAAAATAACTACATTTTTTATAGAATATCTCCTTTTTGCTTTACTTAAAGAAAAAGCTATAAAATTATGATAATTGTTGGCCGTTTGGAAGCATTATGTTATTTATGTACTTTGCATACATTTTGTGCCCCACAAAAAAAACTAAGTGGACGGAGAGTAAACCAAGATTAAGTATGGCGTCGTCCAAGGCCGTACAAGGTCTTAAGCAAGCTAAACCTATTTTGTCGACCGACGCCGTTGATGCCCGTAGACGTGTACTAAACTTATACCGAGCATGGTATAGACAAGCACCTTCCATATGTAAGTTCTCCTTTAAAACGCGGTAAATAAAATATTGTTTACAAGTTTCATTTATAGCGAGACGTTTCGACCTGGAATTATTCGCATTCAGACATTTCGTACTTTAGAGATAGAGATGAGCTTTCTTTAACGTCACATATGATCAACAAGAAACGTGAGCTAGGGATTGTAGACTGAGATTCTAGGGATCCAGACCTGTACCACAAGACACAAGTTTTCATTTTTGTGCTTATGGTGTTAAACTTTAGTGAGGTCTACTGAGGACGAATTATTTTGATACCATTTTCATTTTATGGATATTTATATTGGTGAAATATTATTCAATGTTTGAAATAAATAAAACTGTTTGTTTTTTTGCTTCATTTATAAAGATATGTAAAAAGTTATCAAATGAAATCAGGAATAGTTCTATTGCTAACCTTTTTTGAGCATATATAATATTGTCATACTCATAGTACACACACGCACATTAGAAAAATGTCACAAATGTTATTACTTACATCATTTCAAAGTGAATGTTAAAGCCAAGTTTACTAAAAATACTTCAGGGCTCGACATTAACGGTAGTCAGACTGTCCTGGACAACCAAAAATTTTGTCAGGACAAGTAAAATCCGAAGGCACTAGCCCGACAGGACAACTTGATTTCAAACAAAAAAAGTCTAAAAAATCTATCTGTAAATACTATTAATAAAAAGAATATACTATATAGAAAATCAAATGAAAACAATCCAGGTAAACGAGGTAATATAATTGCATTTGTCCGTGTTGTTTAGAATTTGCCGGAAGTTAGGGAAGCACATGCCTTGTCATTAAAATGAGCTGTAAATTTCGTTAACATCATAGATTATAAAACATGTGAAGTAAGTGCGAGATGTAACTAGGTTAAAAGCAGCACGACTCAGCATGGTAAATTGGTGTTGTTTTTATTGACCATCAAACTCGATAAAAATACGGTACATGTAGTAGCTCATCATTTTACGACACCAAGTCCCACCAGCGGTTTATTTACATTGGCAACTGTCAAGCAGGTTATAGTCTGCCATCAAGGCAAATATTTTCCAAAAAGACAAATAAGGCCACTTGGAAACAAAGCAAACATACTAAAACTGAAACAAAAGCATGAGTTTGTGCCAAAATGGCTGACCGACTTTCCTTGGCTGAGCTATGACAAGAACATTAATTAGAAGAACACAGTCATGATTTGTGTTTTATAACATTTACTGTTGTTACGATTCATATATACTGATATCTTTCTATTTATTTTTCTTAGCCATTAAATATTGCATTAATAGGTGATTTTTGTGCCCTCAATTATTGTGAATTAATATAGGGGCATTTTGTATTAATTTGTCCACCATGCCTTATGTTAGACACAAGTTATTATTATTTTGTCTTAACTTAAGTAACATATTCTCAGGATGGGTTTTGTTTAATAAAGGTTTTGCCATTGAACCCATGTGTTGGCATGTTTTGACAATAATGTCACTTCCTTATTTCAGGTGAAGCATACACATTACCTATTACTCAAGAAATGTGCAGAAATAAATTGAGGGAGCATTACGACAAGAACAGACATATTACCGACCTTCGAGTTATTGATATGCTGTGTGTTAAGGTAAATAATATCAAGTTTTCCTTTATAAGATTAGAGCATTGCACATTACACCATAGGTTGTGGCTTGTGTTCCCTGAGCCCATGCAGATATTGATGAAACAGATGCGTGACATATCACTCTGCATCATTCTTCTTTTGTCATAGATTGATGTTAAAAGAATTTTGTTTGTGTTGATAAGGAACTTAAGAAACCTAATTTAGTTGATCTATCTGTGTTTTACTGAGTGTCTATGAATGTGCTGTTAACTACTAATTATGCTATAAAAGAGTTATGCAATCTTTCTGATTGCTAATGATGTGTATTTAATATCAGACCTAACAATGTTACATATACATGTATGATTTCAATGCCAATATTGTTAATTGTTATGTTATACATATTTTTCAGTGTCATAATTAATTTTTGTTTTATGCATGTTTAACTTTAAATGATGTTATTTAATTGTTTTTGTACGCACATTTAGTGTCAAAATTGTTAATTAGTTTGGGTTTGTGCTTCAGTGTCATAAGGGTTGTTGTTTTTGACGTACGTTTCAGTGTAAAACTTGTTAATTGTTGTTGATGTTTGTTTCAGTGTAAAACTTGTTAATTGTTGTTTATGTTTGTTTCAGTGTAGAAGTTGTGAATTGTTTTTGATGAACTTCAGAGTAGAAATTATTTTTGTTTTTTTTATGTATATTTCAGGGTCAACAAGATTTGCAGGAGGCTAAACATATTTGGAAACAGAATATTCATATTATGGCTTACTTTAAAGACACCGTTAACCCTCAGCCTGAAGACTTTCTGTCAAAATTCTATGATGGTCATAGCCCCTAATTGTAGCAAACTTTGTATTTAGAAGCAATGGAAAATTTATTCTGCTTATTGTTATAAAAGTGTGATTATTTGGTGACTTGAAGAAAAAAACTAAATTCATACTGAAATGAAAGTATTACACTATCAAGTTCTTGTACGAGACATAAATTGTATTAGAAATGCAGAATATTCTAATATTCTATAGACATTCTTGGATTTTGTGTAGTTGACACTCATGTACAATGTCTCTGTAATATTAATTAATAAAACTTTGGAAATCTAATTTATCCGTTTCTGTGTTTTAACTAAAGTCCCCGGATTATAACAATTACTTACACTCAGCACTAAAATCACAAACTTTATGCTCATTAACTAGTCTGTATCTGTTAGTGTAAATTTGAGTGTGGAACATATATGAAAAGGTCAAATGTATTCTTTTTGGTCAATTTTCTTGTAGATTTTAGAGTGATCATGAGATAGGAGAATAATTATTTGGTTATAGCGCCACAAACCACTCTCAAACATAATAGTTACTCCTATTTCCCGTATTACACTCAAATCTCTAAGAAAATAGGCCTACAAATAATATTTAGCACTCGTTCAACATCATCATACGTTTGTTTTGCACATTCATTATGAATAACTTCAGCTAATATCTATGTAGCTTGTCAAACTTGATGTAAAGCAAGCATATATGGAGCCCTCATATTGCATTTTGGACTACTTGGGCCAAGGTTGCTGTTAATGACTATAGAAAAACAGTTTCATGCTAGTAACTTTACTTTTTATTGACATGTTGTCAACCAGGTTGATGTATAGAAATC
This sequence comes from Mactromeris polynyma, assembly GCA_032209605.1. NCBI lineage: Eukaryota > Metazoa > Mollusca > Bivalvia > Venerida > Mactridae > Mactromeris > Mactromeris polynyma. The sequence continues at coordinate 27,519,530 of JASFXZ010000003.1, forward strand.
TTTAAGGAATAAGGAGACCTAGCATAAGAATGAATAGTGGGCAGTGAGGGGTCAAGGTCACTGAACATTGCCAATGGTAGAAAAACAAGTGTTACTTAATTTTACTTCATTTTATAGATGACACCAAATTAAAATAAACCTCTGGCTTATTGAGTGTTTTCATCTTTAAAATAAAGATTTTTTATTATATTATTATTATTCCAACATTGACCTTGACCTGTGCCCACACCAAGTTTACCTTTGGTAGAATGCGATTTTGTGTCGCTCATATATTGAGATCGAAGTATTTATCCTGGAGTTGCAAAACGTTTTTTTAGATCAATGCAAATGTACGTTACAACATGTACACATGACCCCTTCACCTCTTCGTGAACAAATCTTGAACATTCCATGCTCATAACTGACTATTAGTCATCACATGACTTTTTGTTTGGATTTATTTAGTAAGAGCAGAGTTATGTCCCTGGATTAAGTAAAATTGGGACAATTTTGTCTTATGCATAGGACATATTTCTAGTGTTGTAAGATTTATCATAATGTTGCCAAAAATTCCTCAAATTACTGAGCAGGTTGTCATTTTGACATGCATCTTGATATCTTCATTTGTGTTTTGAATCAAGACTAAACAACGGAATTGGTTTATTTTGTAGTTTCATTCCTAATAAAAGTTGTGTAGAGTTTGAATTTTCATTTTTCGGTACAAGACGGTGAAGGGAAACTGGGTGTGGGTTACAATTCAATGCCATATTTGCCGGTGAAATTGGATTGTGTTCGGCAGGTCTTCATGTTCACTGCTCTGATGCTATTGCCATTTTCTGTCTGAATCCTAAGACGGAATGTAGTCGTAGTGGGTTTGTGAGTGGTCGTGTTTGTGATTTACACTGCATGTTGCTCTTCTGTTGTGCAGCTTGGTTGTGGGTTACACTGCATGTTGCTCTTCTGTTGTGCAGCTTGGTTGTGGGTTACACTGCATGTTGCTCTTCTGTTGTGCAGCTTGGTTGTGGGTTACACTGCATGTTGCTCTTCTGTTGTGCAGCTTGGTTGTGGGTTACACTGCATGTTGCTCTTCTGTTGTGCAGCTTGGTTGTGGCTAACACTGCATGTTGCTCTTCTGTTGTGCAGCTTGGTTGTGGGTTACACTGCATGTTGCTCTTCTGTTGTGCAGCTTGGTTGTGGCTTACACTGCATGTTGCTCTTCTGTTGTGCAGCTTGGTTGTGGGTTACACTGCATGTTGCTCTTCTGTTGTGCAGCTTGGTTGTGGCTTACACTGCATGTTGCTCTTCTGTTGTGCAGCTTGGTTGTGGCTTACACTGCATGTTGCTCTTCTGTTGTGCAGCTTGATTGTGGGTTACACTGCATGTTGCTCTTCTGTTGTGCAGCTTGGTTGAAGGTCATCAATTTGGAACACCCAGACTAATGTTACATTGTACATGATACCTGTTACACTGTGTTTTGTATAGTTTGGAAGTTGGTTTATATATTTGGTAGTATTGTACTTTGGGAAGTATATATTTTCCAATCGTCGTATCCTTGCTGTAGTAAATGCATAAACGATGTATGCTTCATTTAGCGATGTCTTATAATTTTCATACATATCGTAACCAATGAAATCGCCATTTACCAGCAATCATCACCAGTTGTCATAGTCAGGAGATTGTAAGAAATTTATCAGACTCCCCTTCTGCAGTATATACATAACACAAGGAGTCGGTCACTTACAACACCTGTCCTCTTTCTGGGACTGAAATCACACTTCAAACATGAAATATATCCATGAAATGAGTGAAATGTAGAGCTTCTCATGAACATGTTCTTTAAATGACACCTGCTTTATGCGAGTCTGTTAAGAATTAGTGAAGTTCTCACAGAAATGCATCAAATACGCACATGTCAAACACCTTGTCGATTTGCTGTATAGCACCCATGAAAAATTTGCAGTTTATTTGATACATGTATAATGCTCTGAACAGCAATTTACATCAGGGGGTACTTGAATTTGGGACCCCATCTTGATCTAGGATTAGATATGGACAGCCCTTTTTTGTCGCAAAATCTCACGGTGTGTCCGGACTCCCGGTCCCTCCTCTGGATCCGAGCATGTATCTAACATATATTCATGTACTATAAAAAGGAATGTAGAAGAAGAGATAACCAATATCGGTCTACTGGGCAAACCCGGTAATCGTCATCACAACATTCGGGTCATGTGTTAGAAATGTCCAAGTCACGTGACGACTTTCGCTGTGGTGCCAATCGTGAAAAATGGTTGTTGAAAGTGAGTATGATTTTTGTACATTAGAGTTAGACACCTGTAAGCTATGAATTGATATTCCAAAATGAAGTTTCATTGCAGAGGTTGTGCCGTAGCTTCAGACTGAATGATGCAGTGTACACTTGGTCAAAGACCTAATTAGGTCTTTGACTTGGTTTATAAGCTTTGTCTACTGAACACAATTTTTTTTATTTCATCCGACTTTCAGGTGTCTTTGTATTGGGTTTACGGCATCATTTCATCATATTTAGTTTTGTTTGTTTTGAAATAAGACTGTGGTTTGTTTTGAAATAAGACTGTGGTTTGTTTTGAAATAAGACTGTGGTTTGTTTTTCTTGGATTGGTGAAGAATAAAGCCGATGCTGTTTGTCAAACACGTGGTCAATTTCAGATAACAAATGGTTGTACATATTTGAGAAGACTTTTATTCAGAATGCAAAAAAGTGAAAATAGGCAAAGTGGCGTATATATGCATGCATATTAATCTAAAATAATATTCTCGCCTTAGCAAAGACAGATTATATACATATAGCAATTAATAGAAGTGTTTCTAATTGCAATTTGATAGATATTCTGTTCTAATTTACATAATTCTTAAAGCGGCATGTCTTTGTTTTTCTTCTCGTATGGATATATGGTAGTTTTCAAATATACATGTACTCAGTTTGCATTTCATTAAAAGAAAGTCTTTATGTTAGGTTGATATTAACGTGTTTCTATATCGAAAGTAGACGAACTTAGATATCAAACCGATGATAGTGATTTTGACAAAACAGAGGATTTTCTAATTTATCGTTTTGATTATGACGAGGGAATGACATTAGTAGTCAAAGCGGTTTATATGTGAGTTCGTGTTAGAAATCGGCCACATTCAACTTCAAACTGTTCTTAAGTGACTGCGAATTTTGTTTGATGAAAGTTGGAGTTCAATGTTGTATTTATTGCAAATTATGCCTAAGTCAGCGAAATTATAATATTTTCGTCGGCAATAATGTCATTCCTTTCCAAATATGTGAGCATTTTTTTTTTACACACGTTAGTTACTTAAAATATCTTATGCCACTTTAAATTCATGTTTTTGTACACCACAATGTCAAAGCAGAACCAGTTGTAGATTTGTGCCCAATTATAGCAAGTTTGATTTGTTGACACAGCTTCAAGATTATCTGAACCCGATTGTTACATATCACTTAGTGCAGATTTCAGCTTCCTGAAAATAAAATTGTTTTTGGTGAGTTTATTGATCAAATAAGGGCACTTTTGTCTCACTTTTACACTTAACAAGGACGGCAATAAGTAGTACACATGTTTGATACTCTGACACGGGCGTAGATTCCTATAGGCCGTGTAGGCTGCGGTCTGCATTTTTTTAGAAAATATAAAATGGCCAAAACTGCTATAAGATATTAAATGTATGATTTTGATGTGATTGTAAGCATATTTACCTGAACGAAATGAACACTAAAACGCTTATCTAAACCTTTATGATTCAATCGAACAAAACTCTACGTTCATCGAGTCAGACCATCACATTGTTATGACGAAGATTCTCAAAATACATAATTATTATTTTTATTTTTCATCCGACAGAATAGCCTTGGTAAAGTTGTCATATATACATGTAACTTATTATTCCTATTTAAAACATGAAATATATTCAGACATATGATACTTACTGCGCACACATTTTGCAAGAAATCCGAACGACGAAAATCGTCTATTACAGGACGCAGATTTCCAACAATCTCATCGGCCATAGCAACGCACTGAAATTAATAAAACAATCCTAGCATAATTGACCCATTCAGTTGCTCAGAAATCAGTTATATGTTCAACTTTAAGCATGTAATATTTTCAACATGTTCATGTAATGGTCGTATACAGCACAACCTCCCCAGAGTGGTTCCCTAACTTTTGAGCAATAACCTCGGCACAACAGTATTCGTTTTTCCTGTACTGAGAATGCTCTATCAATTTAACCTATCTAGAGCAACAGCAAAAACCTTACTTAAAGACTATCTCAATAATAAGACCACCTTGAAATTAAGAACAAAATGTTTTTCAAGTGCACATTTACTGTATTGCTCTGTATTCAACCACATTCAATATGAAGACCAGTTTTCAAGGGTCCTAAGGTTGGTCTTATTATTGAGGTTTTACTTAATGTTTTAAATTTGTTTCTGATAATATTAATATTTTTAATACCCGATGTCGTCACCCTTGATAAACAAATTTTGAATGTAAATTATGTATTCACACAGTATGGAAAGGCTCTCCCTATTCCACATTTAATAACTAATATTTTTCTTCGCAGCCGTATACTAACATGGCTTTGCTATTTGCATATCAGTGTTGTCTAAACCAATCAAATCTTACGTTAACCACTAAACCAACTGCTCTTCAACCGAGAAACGTTTGTAACCATGGCGCGGATTGGTTAACCTAGGGGTACGTTTACCTTACCGAAATCCACTGAATTTCGGTGAATTTAGCGAAATCCATTTTGGATCTGGAGAGACCAGCAATCGTAACATCTCGGCATTTATTATGGTGCACAACAAATCTTAACCTTAAAAAATTGCGCCGACCATCTTTTTTCAACACCCGCCTACTTCTGTTTTCAATTAAACCGGGTACCCGGTACGCCGCCTTACCATATTACTGCTGCCCAAAAAGTCCATACACTGATCAGTTGTGTACTTTTTCAACCTATTTGGTAGTTCCGGGTCGTGCATTGTGTCATAAATCACACCCATACCTAACTGACACATTTTGCAGTTGTCCTTGTAAGCCATGCCTAAAATAAGAGTAATCCCTAAAGTATATCACCGGAAAAGAGCAATATATTACAATTACATTGATATGAAAATATCTATCAAACGAACAAACACTCAATTAAAAACTTTCGAGAACCTATGTGGAAGTTATCATGAAACCAGACTAAAAAGTCGCAAATATATTAATTTTTAATATTTTTTTTATAAACAAATTCATCTGAACGATGTTAAAATATATACAGCAAAATATACATAGTCCAAATGACATTACAACGAAAACTGACAAGGTGATCCGAATGACGTTACAAAGCGAACTTACATGGTGACCCAAATGACGTTACAATGCAAAATGACAGGGTGAATGGTGACCCAAATGACGTTACAACGCAAAATGACCAGGTGATCCGAATGACGTTACAAAGCGAAGTTACATGGTGACCCAAATTACGTTACAATGCAAAATGACAAGGTGATCCGAATGACGCTACAAATCAAAGTTGCATGGTGATCCAGATGGTGTTACAATGCAAAATGACAAGGTGATCCGAATGACGTTACAAAGCGAAGTTGCATGGTGACCCAAATGACGTTACAATGCAAAATGACAAGGTAATTCGAATGAAGTTACAAAGCGAAATTACATGGTGACTCAAATGGCGTTACAATGCAAAATGACAAGGTGATCCGAATGACGTTACAAAGCGAAGTTTCATGGTGACCCAAATGACGTTACAACGAAAACTGACAATGTGATCCGAATTAAGTAACAACGAAAAATTACAAGATGATTCGAATGACGTTAAAACAAAAACTGTCAAGGTGATATGAATGACGTCACAACGAAAAATAACTTGGCGATCCGAATGACGTTGCAACAACAACAAAAAAAGGTGAACCGAATGACGTTATGTTGTACAACCGAAAAATGACAAGGTGATCGGAATGTCGAACGACGAAAATGACAAAGATGATTCGACTGACGTTAAGACGTAAAATGACGGAGTGATCCAAATAACATAACAACGTAAAAGGACAAGATAATTCGAATGACGTTAAGTCGAACATGACAATGTGATCCAAATGACGTTACAACGATTGACGTTTAATTGTCAAGGCGATACGAATGACGTTACAACGAAAAATAACCTAGTGATCGTAATGACGTAAACAACCAAAATATGACAAGGTGATCCGAATGATGTTTTTCAAGCATACCTTCTCGTCCAGCACTACAGATGTGAAAGGTTTTACACAGAGCTGGATTGATATACGTCACTGCAAGATCCATAAGAATAGTACCATACTCCTTCACCAGTCCCAAACATTTGTCTTTGAAGAACGGTATGTAGTGGCATCCCTTCTCCAATAAGTCGATTATGTATTTCTTAAGAAATATAACAATACGACATGTGTATACACTCTATTCAGTCACGATAAAGAGATAAGAACGCATTAATAATGATGTTCGTCCACGTAGTTTGTGCCTACAAGTTCATGCTTAGCCTCAATAGAATGCTTAACCGTGATTAATGTTTATTGAATGTTCCATATAATTATAGGCATATGTTATTGCCCTGTCAGTTTTATTTGCTTATATATGTTGCCTTTGTAATTTTGAGGAAGCAACCGGAGATCTTCGGTAGAACTTCTGCGTCCTACCCATTACACCACAGCGACTGCATGATAGTAATTCTTTATAATCGCTAATTTAGTCTTTAACTAATGGCCAAATATACCCGAATTTCGCGAATATAATCGATCATATATTTCCGAAATGGATAATCTAGTTTAAAATAAAAAAGACAATCTCACAACACCACCGGCATTGAACACAGGAACACGGAATAAAGTTCCGCTTGACGTAATAATCTCTTTATACTTTTAAGCAGCCAGTGCTTGAATTCGATCAGTGGAATATAAAAACTTAATGTATTTTATATCGCCTAATTATTAGTACTGTTGACAAAACTAAAAATACTCTAAAGAAAGGTTAAGAGTCATGTGATAAAAAAACCCTGACAATACATAAAGTGTTGTTCAAGACTATTAAAACGCATGTGCTATTAAGCAAATGTCGAGGGATGAAAGCGAAACCTGCTTCTTATTTTGTATGCCTGATACACTTGCTTCCCTTTCACCGCTCGACGTACGTGTATGCAATAAAATACACTTTGAAAAATAATAAGCTGAAAACTTCACATATCGAGTGCTCAACGCAACAATGTCGTAACTCCTTTATAAATACATACGAGTTACGACAGTGTTGCGTCGATCCCTCGATATGTCGTATTAAGGATATGTTGTCAATTGGTGTTACCTGGCTGTTGGGTTTTTGAAGGAATGCATGAAATATTTTCATGACGTCCTCACAGAGAGTACAAGTGATGCCTCCTTCAAGTTCATATACTGAATTATAAAACAAATATTCCATCATTATCATCCGTCAAAGATCCGACGACAGAAAGCATAAAAGCGACCAACAAAAGTGTGGTAAAAGTGCAACAATGCATTGTCAAGGTCACACTCAAGTCAGGGTCCGAAAGTATAACCAATACTTGTACCTCTCTAAACTCAGCACTCGGACATCAAAATTTATTTCTCTGAGTCTGGAGATTTGAGTGTCCGATGAGAATTCAAATGTTAATGGAGAACAGAGTAACATTTATGTCTATTTTCGTTGAGCGTTGATTATGAAGCAGAGATTTAAGGGAAATGATTTATTTGAAGCATAAGACCCAGCACTATTAATTTACACTCACTCTAAGATTCATACTCAATCTCTTATAAGTAAAATATGTATCAAAAAGAATACTTAAGACTCAGTAACTATTGTTATTCATTCTAGTCTCTAAACTTTCCGAACTCATATTCAGAGGAGTGAATATTGTCATCTGAGTGAGCAGTGGTGAGTATCAGATATAAGCCTTCGAGTCAAAAACCTCACTATAGAACAATGATCTAGTCAATAGAAAAGGATGGAGGCACACACAAAGCGGGGGGAAATTTGCAATACATTGTCTCGACCAAATGTACACATTACACTGCAGACACATCCATGATGGATTGCACTCTGTCACCATACATCTTAGTTCAATATTACAGATATGTAACTTCATTACCTTGCGGGGCGTCGAACAGAAGACTCTCGTCGCTGTAATCAACAGATTCTGCTGGTGAGCCTGAATATAAAAAAGTCAAATTTACTGATACGTGTGAATGCGTTAATATTAAGCTGGTACAGGGAACACCATTTTCACAAGACGCAATGACTCCTCACACATGTCCCAGGGAAACATCAGCACGCAGGGCCCTGGGAGATGCGGAGGTGTAAGAGCAAACACGTATATGAATGGGGCGAGAGTAGCATCAGCAGTGGACAAAAAGAGGGGAGGGAAGCCATAACAGGGACCGAAAGGGAGGGGAGGGAAGCCATAACAGGGACCGAAAGGGAGGGGAGGGAAGCCATAACAGGGACAGAAAGGGAGGGGAGGGAAGCCATAACAGGGACCGAAAGGGAGGGGAGGGAAGCCATAACAGGGACCGAAAGGGAGGGGAGGGAAGCCATAACAGGGACCGAAAGGGAGGGGAGGGAAGCCATAACAGGGACCGAAAGGGAGGGGAGGGAAGCCATAACAGGAACCGAAAGGGAGGGGAGGGAAGCCATAACAGGGACCGAAAGGGAGGGGAGGGAAGCCATAACAGGGACCGAAAGGGAGGGGAGAATGAACACGAACATCATGTCAGACAAACGAATCATATCAGGGATAGTGGAACTAAATATATCCCTAAAACATAAAGTGAAATAATAACAACATAGCAATTTACAACGATAACTATTGTTGGTCAAATACTTCGATAAGTCAATGGTAAGACTAGCTATTGCTATATGTGTGCGATGTTTATTATTACAGTAAAAGTTCACTTGAAGACCACCGAGAAACTAAGACTTCCACAATACTAAGACCAGTTATCCATTTTTACTCCATATTTGACTCCAAAACCACATTACCTCACAAATAGGACTCTCTTAAGAGCAACTGATGATGGGTGGTATTATTTAGGTTTCTCTGTTTGAAGTAGAGTTCAAAGAGTTTTAAAAGTCTTTTAAATCAAAATAAAAGTAATTTTAATATAGACATAAATTATGGCAAATTTTAATACATGTGCATATATTATTCTGTGTATCCTGAAAATTTAGGTATCAAATACAATTATTACTTTATTGACACAAGTCATTTATTATTTTTCTTGTACATGTATATACAAATAAAACATACCATAGACTCCGCTCAGCGCAATGAACACAAAAACAATCACAAATCGAAACATTTCCAGTGTTTGAAATTTCCACTGGTAGCAACAAAACTTTGACAACTGATGGATATATTCGCTGTTTGTTAAATTTAACTATTTAAGCTGAACACGGACGGAAGAGGATACAATCTCCTGGCATGAAGTGTTTTCGTGTGATGGAGGAAATAGATAGATCAGAAACGGGAATCGGAGGAAGTTTAGGCGGATGTTTTCAATAAATTCATAGACACTATCAAACCCTTAACTATATATTGTTGTGGTTACGTTTAAAGGAAAACAATGCATTGCGGACATAAATGCAGTCAGTAATTGTTAATAATGCAGCAACTAGAACTGTATTCTATGGCGGCATACTTCTGCCACCAGTTAACTTCATATTTAACTAGAAAAATTATGGCAGAAGTATGCCACCATAGTATTCATATCCAGTTGAGATTTTGGTTAAACATTTTATTATTCGACACACACGCGTGTCTCGTGACGTTGGGCATGGTGTTGGTACCATTTTCAAAGCATGTAGTTTTAATAATAGTAATTAATTCTTTATTTAATGATGGACACTCGATAAACCTATAATACAGAATAGTTTATTTGGCTTAAGCATATACATCTTATCACCATGAACATAATGTATACATACAATTATAAATACAATCACAATTATAAATACAATCACATGCATGCATTATAATAGTCCAGTCATTCTACGTCAAAAAGGCCAAACCTTCAAATAATTGCAAAAGAAATGATTTTCACTGTTTATGAAAGTTAAATCTATGTCGAACAACATATCAAAAGTCTAACAAAATCTAAGTTGCGGAAGTACGTCAAATTCGTCCGTTTTAACACCACGAGATTTTTACTAAAACTTTTTTGAGTCATATAAAATAAGATCAGAATTGATAGGACGACCACAAGTTTTACGTTTCTTCATTATAAAATGCCACTGGAATGTCTTTAATTGCTCCAATGTTTACACTACATTGCTGAATGGTGATCATGAACACATCTCAACCTATACAACATCCGGTAACAAATCGCGTTTCATTAAACATCGCAAAGTTGCGAGGGCACCTGTTAGCCTGTATACAATCGCAAATATTAGCGACTGGGTTCTTCCACTCGCAAACCAATGTATTCATCGCAAAAATGACTAATGTTTTATGAACTGTTGTTTTCACGGTCTTTTGTATGTGGCGTTCCCTGTCGACACTTACGCTCTCTTGTAATATGACCACATTGTATATGTTGTGCGGTTAGACAATTACACATGATTGTGATGTGTGTGTAAACATGCCCTACATTTGTATTTATATATAATTGTCTAAGTTTCTCATTCATCATGTATATACATGTTGATCAAACTGAAATAGTTCTATTGCAGAAACATGTAAGTAATAGTAATAATATAAAAATTATATTTTTGTTTTCCCTAAGTACGCTGTATATTTTCATATCTCCAATTTATAATTAAGTCATGAATTATGACATTGCATAACTAATGATAAAATACTTTACTTGAATTGGAATTACACTACAATTGTTAATGTTAAAGATGCCTTACCAATGTAGCAACAATACAGGAAATACGGCCAGTTCTAATATTCTACGTTCAGATGGACCAAATGCATCTTTAATAAACATAAGGTGGCTGATCTAGGATTTAAATATTACGGGCCGTCTTTATATTTGTGTGGTAAAACAGTATATATATATATAGATACATAGTGAATGATGAAGTCGAGCATAAGGTTTAAAACTTAACCTCTATTTGACATTTACAATTGATTTTAAATTTTGACTTTGGCCTATCTAGAAACACATCTTTCTAGGTATTGTCAAGAGATAGTCATGAAAGCTATTAAGTGATATGAAAAACATCTCAGTCAACCCGGATTCTTGTAAAAAATAAATTACGTATAAATAGTAAATACTTGAATGCTTTGATAAATTCACTCTGATAAACATGCTTGTATCCTGTAGATAACTCACACCAACTTATACATGCTGATACAATCTACACAGTATGGCTTTGAAAGTGGTCTTGATTGCAATCTGTATATCTGGTGAAAATTGAAATTTAATCAATTCGGAAATCAGCTTAGTATTATAAATGCCTACGTGGTTATATCGTACAATGTTGATTAATCAGAATAACAGGAAACAGATTCGATCTGACCTGGACGAGTTACAGAAATCCCCTCCATATTACTTAGTAAAATCCTTTTATTAGCGATTATAGCAGTTATGATACATGTTTCATATGTAATACTGCGTCTCATATCCATCACATACCTTGCAACAGTTCTTTACATATACTTACTGACTTCGATGAAAAGCTTCGTTAATATTTATACCAAACATACTAGTAATACTTAAACAGGGCATTAACCTAAGCAAAAAAAACTTAGACGTCTAAATGTTATCTAACGTGGGTTATATGTGTCTGATATATAGTCTCCCGTCGCCGAGTGGTTTAGGCATCCACCTTGGGAGCGGGAGGTCGACGGTTCAAATCCCGGTAGAGGTCCGTTCTGATATGGCCGGTTGGTGAGCCGCCAGCTAGTTAAATAATGGTTACCATGCGCCTACCTGCCTGATCAGCCCATGAGTCATGTCTGTCCCTTTCGATATTTTCTCACTGGAAACTCACTTTTAGCATTATTACCATAAGACAAACAATGTGTGTTAAATTGAAATGGCATTACACAATCGAACTAGATATAGTGGAGACTCACATATTTTAATAGAGTCTTTGCGATTGTCTTCTTTATTTCATTCGGATTGCACTAAATGCGTCTACATTCTTTATGTGAATGTGCCCTGGCAGATACAATATATCTTGCACACACAACACATCAGTGTTTTATTACATGATACGAGATTGGTATATTTTGTGGCTTAACAATGATTATACATTAATTTTATCATGGTTCAGATAAACATACATCGGAAAACTGCATTTTCCAAATTTCTTCCAATTGTTCCAAATTTTTGGCACATTTGACAATCGGTTTAATGGTATTTATTAATGTTAACTTATTTATTTTACATCAGTTGCGAAACAAATTCTTACAGCTTATTTGAACCGCTCTTGATGACTGCTCCCTGGATTGCTGAACAGTATTCGTGGGCAATTTTGGTATTGTAATGTTAGCGGTTCAACATCGTCCCGTCCCGTCCCGTCCCGTCCCGTCCCGTCCCGTCCCGTCCCGTTCCGTTCCGTTCCGTTCCGTTCCGTTCTATTCTATTCTGTTTTGTTTTGTTTTACTTTCGAATACACTAGATATTGTTGTGTACGCTTTATCGACGTCCAAACACGGCATCTGATTAAAGTGATACATCTTGATGTAGCGATTATCCAAACACGGCATCTGATTAAAGTGATATATCTTGATGTAGCGATTATCCAAACACGGCATCTGATTAAAGTGATACATCCTGACTTAGCGATTATACAGTTTGACGTTTTTATCTGTAAAGGTGTGAATTTTAACACAGTAAAACTTGATTACAATCAATACAATTTTGGCGATGATTCTGTTTAACTTCATACTAAAGTGAAATTATTTAAAGTGATGCTTTTTATATGGAACACGCTAAATTCGATCCTTATATTTATATATACAAACATGTATTGTAATAGAGATGTTGCAATTATTCAGACAAAGGACCTATATAACCTACATAATGGGGAAAAATAAAAGCACGAGATTTGATATTTTTCTACATATAAAACAGAGAGAATACGTAACTACGGGGAACGCCACATACACAAGACAATACCTCCCCACGCAGACCTCAGGAAAAACAACAATCCACAAAACATAACGCACCTAAGGAGGTCAAACTGTACACATATTAAGGAACAGAGGCACAAGGAACGGCCCAACAGACCATAAGGAATAATTAAGAGAATCAAAGTGGACAGTAAAAGGAGGGGGAGGGGGGAATTAATGGATGGAAAAGCTCACAGGACAATTCAAGACAACTGGCCACAATAGGCCAAAAATGGGCAGGAAACACTCTGAACACTGCATAAAGTGACAGAATTGCATAGGGGAAAGGGAGACATAAAACATTCATAACACAAACAGAAACAATAATCATATAGCGAATTACAGCCTTGGAACTGTCAGTAAAAAATACTGGGGGTTTAAATCGATTTAACAGCTAGCTAACCTCACACCAAAGACCTTAATTAACGAGACTTCGTTCTATGGCCCCTACTAGTAGCGCATCTATGGTATTTAGGTCTTTGCTCACACCTTATCGCTATATGGTCATTGATTTCCAACATATATACATAAATTGACTAAGTAGGCAGTAACTAATCATTAAAATAAACCAACCATCACGTACATATCAACAGATATACACATATTCATAGAATGATCAGGATTAAAGCCAAATCATGTTTTTTTAATTATTCACAGACGACAATCGTTATCATGTAATTACATGCAGTGCTATTTTAGGTTGAAAGTCATGTATAATTATTTAAATGTCCACTTTTACAGATTACTAAAATACTCTCGTTGTTCTTATAAGCTATTAATTTTCACATTCTTTCGAGATACAAACTTACTTACATAAATGTAGTATTTATTTTTACGAAGAAGCAACATATTTTCTGTTTCCATTGACATTTTAGTTGTTGCCGTGATTGAAGATTTATTTCTAATATCACGCTCTTGGAAGTCATTGTTGTTCTATGATAATAGAAAGTCAAACTATTGCCCTAGGCAATTTCAACATGTTGTCGAAACACAGTGGGGTGGCTAAGTTAGTCGCTAGTAATTATGATCAAGGGACGTTAAATTCGGGTATTTTCGGTTAAAGCATGGAGCCAATATCGATTATTGATTATTGACAAGTTTGACAGGTGTCATTTTCGCGGGGAAGGGATGCAATCTAAGTTAGGGGAAATGGCTTAAACGAAGCCGATAATCAAGGGAGACCATTCGCCTTCTTGATAGAAGAAGAAGAAGAACTTTTATTGTACTTAAACCCATAAAAGGTTATTGACAAAACATCAATATAACATAGAAAATAATACATAGCAATACGTGACAAGAAGATACAATGAAATGGTAAATAAATGAGGTTCATCTCTGTTGGGGGAGGCAGAATAATTTAAATGATAAATACATGTTAAAAACAAAGCATCCAATTCATATCCATAATTACATAATTATATAAAATAATTTAACGTCAATGGTAACTCCTAGAACATCTAAATGGATCATCAAGGAAATGGCCCTTACAAAGAGCGCATAACCTATAATGATCGAGCAATTTTAAAATGTACAGTCACCAATTACATGTGTGCTCTACCGAAACGAAATTGTAAAGCATCGCACGGTGATCGTGTACATGAAACAATCATTAAATATACATAAAATGTACATATAAGTAGTTTCCATTGACGTTATCACTTATATTAAACAAAGAATTATACATACACATTTACATACATTCACATATATAAATACATTTCTTATATTATAATAATTATACAATTTTAAATATAACAGACAGTAGTATATTCAATATCGGCAATTTTGGTGTAACCATTTAAACATTTTAAAACCAAATTACTAATACTATACTTGATAAGTCCGGGCATTTTTACTCGACATAAAACACACAGTTTAGTAGCGCGAGGATGGTCGCCTTTCCTTTGAAGTGTGTAACAAGAGTGGAAAATAGTTTAATTAGTGTATATGTGTTAAGGTTGTTTTAGTTTTGCAGTTATAACTAACAACCGGGTTCAATATATACGTACATTGGTCCCAGCTAACATGTCAAACGTAAGCAGACTTGAAATTCATTACATGTATCTGATATATGGTGAAATTTCAAAGTGACAATCGGTTTAGTGGTTTAATATTAATGTTAACTTATTTATTTTACATCATTTAAATAATATAATTATGTTGTTCAGTCGAGATGAAATTCCCATCATTCTGATGTAATTAGAGTTACTCAGTAGGCCCCTAGCTCTACATTTTTAGCGCAATTTCAAATTCTTTCTTTTTCAGTTAACGCATAATTTACAATAATACATGCCAACACGGACCTATAATGATGCAAATAAAATAAACAATATAAAAAATGCATATGTATCAAGATGTACAAAAATTAACAAACAATAAAAATTAGTTACAATGCCATTGTTAGAACACTTGTATACAAATCATGGACGACAAACATTCAACAAAATTGTCAAATTTTGAATAATATATTGATCTTCCAAACAATTGATAAAATACATAAAGTATTAACTATTTTCTTCGTTATTCTAGAAAGCCTCAACCTTCAATAAATAAAGAATTTATTCTCCTTTTATTGTCTCAGTGTTCAGATACTGGAATGTTGTAAATGCTCACTTTGGGTTACAAAGGAGAACTTGGAGTAAAACAAAGTCCGTTGAGTTATTATTTGGAGCTCTTCATTTAGAGGCAGACAAATTGCAAACATGGCCGGAAAATCAGCACACCCGATGCAAGTCGATTTGGAGTTAAAAAGGGTATTTCAGTCTCTTCATATGTTCATTTTGCTCAAGCCTACAATATTTATTGCGAGCTTGTCAATATTCGCCTCTAATTTCACTGTATTGAAGGTGAAGATATTAGCAAATTTTCATTATTTCGGATACGAGTAGTTACCGGATAAAATAAATGATAACTCCTTTTTATCGTAATTTCGAGAGCGTTATGCATGCCAGCTTGTGTCATTATCTTGTAACTTATGGAATTAATAGTATTGTTTTTCATACTCATATAAAGCTGTTTCAGTAAACAGGTGTCTGGAGCCAATCAACTGTACTTAATACTGCTGTGAAGGTTATTACTAAATAAATTTAGAGCTGCCTATCTTTTCGATTGGTTAGGGTCACTTAGGTATAGACTAGTTTATTGTTTAAGTTAATCAAAATTGTGGCAATGTCCAGATGTAGTCCCACCTGATGTTATAATTTACGTTTTACGGAATGAAAACAATTTATTATTATTTTTCTGTCAATTCATTAAATTAAATATGATTAAAGAATGTATGTACTATTTTTTGTATACTCATTTAAAAGAAATCGATTGTTTTCATTCCGTTAAACTCACATTTTAACATCAGGTGGGACTATACCGGACATTGCCAAAATTGTAAAGAAAGTGAAAATTGTTAATGTTAATGGATCCGTAAGTTATACAGTGTTTTTTCTTAAACAATTTTACTGCCTGTGCCCCTTCAATTGGGAAAATAGGCGCGATAAATCCCAAATTTGGGAAAATAAGGAAATGGTTGTTTTGCTTATAAAAATAACTTTTCAGCTGTGACTGGTGTTTGTTCTATATATGAGGTGATACAAGAGCAAATATTCAAGGCAATGGTCTTTTATTAAAGGTTAAATACACAAAAAACAGACTTAATAAAAAGAAATTCAGTCATGGGGGGGGAATGAAGTCATGTCATGTCTGGAGATTGAGTAGGAAAACTTCTCACTACAATAATTCCTAATTGTGATGTTAATGTGAAATGAATTGAATTAATAGAAGAAAATTACTGCAGTGAAGACTGAATGAAAACCAATTTTTACCAAGATAATGTTCTGTCAGGTTGTATATTGTTGTGAATCACACATTGGATCCATCAGCCCATTGCTGGTAATCTATTTTCATTGTGTGATGGCCATTTTAAATTTGGGTCGAGTTAAAGAATGTAACAAAAAAATTCTTAATTTTTATCCAGGCATTTCAAGAACTGCAAGGAAAGTTAATTACCACAACACAGCAGTTGAAGCTTTCAGACGCACAGATTGAAACTCTAAAAAGAACGAAACAACATTCAATATTGGTTGATAAGGAGTTGGACAGATTACCTGAAAACACACGAGTGTATGAAGGTGTAGGAAGAATGTAAGTTCAAACTACTTTTGGGAATTATTTTATTTCTTTTCCTTGGTCTTAAGTTTAAATATAGTTATGTTACATCAGTTGTGAAACAATTTTAAAACTTATATTGATCAACCTCAATGCATGTTTCCGGACGTACTAAACAGTCACTGTTCTAAGTTCTGGCATCGTGAAATTCATCAAAGGCAGGCTTCAAACTCATGACCTTTGGATCAGGAGTTTGGCACTCGACCAATGATCTTTTATATGAACAAGGTCTTCAAATTTGTCAAACCAAGTTTTTATAAATGCATATATATATATGCTGAAGTTCAACTTGTATAAAGCTATGAATGAATAATTAAATCATTATTTTTATTCTAGGTTTATGCTTGCTGGTATTCCTGAAGTAAAGAAAACCTTAGACATGAAAATGAAGGCAGCAGAGACTAAAATTAAATCCATAGAAGTAAGTCTCATGTACCAAGCATGCTAAATATTTAGTTTAAACTTATTTATTATATTATTCAACATATATATACAATGCTGACAGAGGGATTTGGACACAAAATGGGGAAAATATACACTTTTCAGGGAGAAGAATGGGACCCTATTTTGGCTCCAAATAAGCGTAGATAAGACCACTGAAAATGTACAAGTTTTGACATGTTGTATCTTATATGAAACACTCGCCGTAACTGCTTCATAAGTTACAATCTAGGACTCACACTAAGGATGATGAGGACATGCTTTTTATTATTATAAATCCCTTTGGAAGCAAGTTGTATACTCTTTAAATGATTGAAATTCTGTGTGTGGATCTGTAAGTTGGCTTCATTATTTGTTATTCACAGAGGTAACAAACTTGATCGGAAGCCACGAGATGAGAACAGTGTATGGTACTCATGTTGGTTTCTCTTTTTAACTTTTTCAAATGTACTGGTTGATTTATATACTCTTTTATCTATGGCTCAGTGGTTTGGCATTTGCCTTAGGTGCTTAAGGTTGCAGGTTTGAGTCCAAGCTGTGATATACCTAAGTGTATATATGGCACCGAGTAGCTCCCCTGACCTTAAAAGGAAGCACTAGGACTGGTTGGCCTGATATCAGATAAATGTGACATGGTACCACACCATGTTAAATGTTTACGGCACAGTCATTTTTTATGAAAATGATTTTACTGTCTGCGCCTTTTCAATAAGGTATGTAGGCGCGATAAATCCCAAAGTTGGGAAAATAAGGAAATGGTTGTTTTGCTTACAAAAAAAACTTGTCAGCTGTGGTTTGTGTTTGTTATATGTATGAGGTGATGTAAGAGCAAATATTTAAGGCAATGGTCTTTTATAAAAGGTTAAATACACAAAAACCTGACTTAATAAAAAGAAATTCAGTCAGAGGGGGGAATTGAACAAAGAATTGGGGAAAATTATGCTTTTTGGGGGAAATTGTCACTTTTTGGTAAGGGGAAACAGCCTTTATTCGGCAGTAAAATTAACCAAAAAATCACTGCGGCCTGGTATTAATGTGTCTGTTACAAGTAGACACCATCTCTGATGCCTGCAAAATAAGTGAAGCTGTTGATACACCTTAAAACAACATTTAATATATTTTCATTCATTTGTTTCAGGGTACTAAGGCATATTTGGAAAGGAATATGAAAGAGAGTGAAGATAGTTTACGTGAACTTATTCTCACTAAACAAGGACGAGGATAACATACTTATTTGGACTCAATTTATTTTATTTTCTATTTTACAATTTCAAAGATACACTCGGAAGATTAATCTCTAGTAAGCTATACAATGTATGGCATTGAAAAAACACCCCTGATTCAGTTTTGATTAAAACATGCTAAAATGAAAATCATATGACTTGCTGCAATTTGTTAAAAATAAACGCAATATTTCATTTTTGCATAGAATAAGTATTCTGTTACATTAGTTGTGCATGAATCCCATATACTTACTTCAGTTTGTTTAACTGTCAATTTACATCATAAAGACAGTGGTTATGTGTGAGTTTGCTAATTGAAAATCAGCGTTGAAGTCTGATTGTGGTGTAAATATGTCCACATTCGTTTTTATACATGAGAATAGTTATTGTTAGATTTTTTTTTTAGTTTTATTTTTAGATTGGAATAATTCATTTTTGGAAACAGGTAATTAATTGAAATTAGGTGAACTTTGGGTAGTTTTAGCCATGTATTATCATGTATTAAGGATGCAGATCATATAGCCTCCTATTACATACATGTAGAATGCAGACCTTCCACCGATGGTTTCAGGTTCAATCCACAAAAATACACACAAACATCATACACCCCTTTGTAAGGAAATGTGATATTCTATTCTAAAAACATTACTGACTGCAATAGATCTACTCCGGATTGCTATCAATATGGGTTTTTCCCTCTAATCCTGTGGTACAAACAACAATATACTGTTAAAATCTTGCACAAATTGCAATGAAAACAAAGTGCTGATTTGACATCTGACTGAACTTCTTCGGATCTAATGGATTTGTACCCCTGGTAAATCCCATTTTTAGCGAATTCCTGATTTCATCTATTAATTTTTCTATACTGTGTTCAGTCCATTACCACTTATTATAATATTCTCATTGTAGGATTTCATTTTTTTCACATTTATTATTTGATTTAACAGATATATAACTTATTAATCTTTTTTTAAATGTCATTAATTGAAGTTATAGCGCATTGATATTTTCTCAACTACTTCAAATATCCAATTTAATTAAATTAGTATGGTTAAAACTAACTATTATAGCTTGTAAGGAAAGTTTGTATGTTTGTTAGCTAATGGTAAAATCTGCACTGTGTCATATTTTGAACAAATCCCAACCCACAATGCATTGATAGTTTTGAATCACTTTTTTCATATTTGCCATAATACGATCTGCATTGACTTTGAAATTTGTATTAAAGATGTATAAAAATGCCATACTTTCTTGTTGTCATTCACTCTCCACTTTTTGTATTAGATGTCTGTATTGGTTATCTCCCTTTCTCCATTCTCTTTTATCTGACTGCCTTGATTTATTATACCCCCGCCATTCGAAGAATTGTGAAGGGGCATAAAGTGTTGCCCTGTCCATCTGTGCGAAAAAATTATTTCTGATCAATTATTGTTGAATGGATCAATTCATATTTTGAACATGTGTAAAGGATTATCAAATACAGGTCAAATACATTTCGATTTTGGTTGAAATCCACCAGTGACTGAGGAGTTAAGGCCCTTGTTCTACTTCAAAGCCCATAGCAGGGGCATGGGTGTCCTTTGGACATGTCTAGTTTATGTATATGTGTGGTGCAAAGTAAAGAAACATATTTCTGTGCTCAATATTAGTATGAGCACTTGACTATTTTCAGCTGTTTTGTCACACATGTCTCATAATGTATATATTTGACTTAGTGGATCAAAACAAGAAATAAACGTGCAAAGTTGTGAACCTGGGTTTTTTAATTGTAATTTGATCAGTATCGACTGAGTTATGACCCTTGACTTGGAAAACATCTTGTGGGAAAACTAAGTTTGTGTCACACATCTTGAGTAGTACATGTTTATGCCTTAGACTAACAGAACTTCATAGGAACTTTATTCTGCATTTGAAGTTTTGCATGTGGGATTTTGTTCTCAGACCAAATCGATAGGGCGTACAATTATGGCCCTCGACAGAATAAATAGCATTATGGAAAACTGAGTATGTTTTTTGCATATCTAGAAAAGTGAATACTCGGTAACAAACGTCTTTGGAATATCAGGGGCGTAGCCGGAGCATGAGAATGTGTACGCAAGCAATTCAGTGGTCTAAATAAAGATGACTCCGGAAAAAACACTGGTGACATTATCACAAGCAATAGGGTGAATTTGAAGTGTTTCATATTCAAGTAATATATCCCAAAGTGCATACAAATGCTCAACTGTTGATTATTGCATTTTTTGAGTTTTTTTCTTCTATTTTTGATGATCATGTGAACACAACGGCGTATTTTGCGTACGTGTGGCTACTATTGTGCAACTCGTTTTTGGCATCAGATCTTATCAGTATGCTCGAGTCGTTGCCCATGCCGTAACAATACTTGACTGAATCCTGAAAATTATGCCATTTATTAAAAGTGTATCTGAATATATACATATATAACCTGGAGAAAACTTCATTAGCATTATAACAGTCCACACAGAAATGTGTGTCTGTTTTTAATGGGAATTTAAGTTACATGAACAGCCAGAAACCTGTAAGTGACTCTTCAGCTATTAGGGTACAGGAAGACCCTTTGTGACCTTCAGGCATTATTTAGAGCATAAACATGCACTATACAGTAAATTAACATTGTCATTTATGCTAATGATCGCCGAGGTGTTCCGATTGTACGTATGGTGTGTCTCGCCATTAACGTCTCTAACCGTTACTGGTGAAGCATCTAGTCAACAAGTATGATGTGCCTTGGCAAATTGAGCGATAAACCATCATCTGACTTATGTTGGTACATCAAAGAAGTGTATAACTATTGTATAGGTTTCAACACCCAGTGGGTATGTCTCCATGATTTATATATACGTTCCTCACTTACAGAGATAAGTAGTGTACAGACATTTATGTTATAGGAAGGTGCATACAGTCGGGATGAATAATGTGCACATAACGTTACTACCACAGGAGATTGAAGTTAAGTTCATTACAATGTTAAGGCCATTTCTTTTGTATATATATACAATAGAAGGGGTGATAACCTACTTATGAACCGTGCTCCAATCTCCTGTGGTTACAACATGTACTGCTAGGTGCTTTTTACATTGTCTTCATACAATTTCATTAACACATTTAATTTTCCATGTACTAGAAAACATTGTTATACAATTGCCATAACTATTGAAGTTGTAAAAATGGAGTTAGCTTGCCAACTTGACCAAACGATGCTTTCGAAAAGACTGATTGAAATATAGATAATCACTGGCGAAGATGTCGACCTTGGATTACCGGGAACCATCTTTTTATTAGAAAATATCACATAACCAAATTATTGACTGACAGTTTTATTTACTTAAAGCGCGCACGTGCCAGTTTGGCATTCTCTTTGCGATTCTTTCGTTCTAACGATAGTAATAATAGTAATAAAGGCTTTATTAACAGAGGTATGCCCATTATGCTATGCTAAATATGCTAAGAGATTTTAAGTCGTTACGGAGAACGTCACATACATAAGACAATGCCTCCTCACACAGACCCCAGGGATACAACAGTCTACACACATTAGTGACGAAGGAGGTGCAAGGGTAAACATGTATGGGAATAGGGGAGCAAGGAACGGTCTGGCCTACAATAAAAAAAAAAACCATTGAGAATTTAGAAGAACAACAAGGGAGAAGGATTATTTAAAAACTTATTTACAATGTGGCCTTCGAAATTGTATTTAAGTTTCAAATCAAATAATATTGATAAAATAGCTTAATAACCAAACAATAATAAATATATAAAACTTTAAGATTTGAGAGTTCTTTATACCTTTAAGAATTTTCTTTTGAAGCAATAACAAACAAGCCCCCTATATATATCAAAGACCTATTACCAATCGTTCCAAGTACTTTTATTTTACACAGTCTATGATGGCCCTCCCAGTACTTTGATTCTACAAAGTCTTCGTTGCAGGATCAAATCGGTGATTTTGAATTCGGCCAACTCCGACATTGTTCGGGTTAGTCTTCGTGTGTTTCCAGATATTTCCGTAGCCAAGAAATAAACGAAGAGTATTTCCTTTTAAAATATTAGTATACCTGTGACATTCACCCTCCACTTCCCTTGCTTGCGTTTGCTATATAAATTTCCTTAATTAATTTAAACAGGTTTGTAAAACTTGCATATATTAAAGGGAGGTAATTCAACAAACTGGTGCAGTCCTAGTATGTATTGAAATTCGAAAAGTTCCGTCTTAGTAATAAGAAAACGACATTCCCCTTTTCAACGCATAATATTATGGTACCAGTACGATACTAAATGGAATATGATGTCATGATACGCTCCCTGCTTGTGTGTAGTTTGAAGAATGTTTAATGAATAGAAAAATATTACATAATTGATAATATATGAAACAAAATTGTGAAATTGTACGGAGCAAACAGTTATAAAATGAAACAGCCGTGGTTTGAAATTGTAGTAATTTGGAAGTACAATTAACTTAAATAAAATAAATCGAAAATTTATAATTGCTACGATACTTGGAGAAATCAGACAAGAGCGTATCATGACCGTGCGACCACATACACGCATCATGCAGTTTGTTCGTCTTTAACATGAGACAAACAAAAAATAATGCGTAAAGACGGCTCCACAAACCCCTGACGAGGTCAACGGCTACCCCTTCTTATCTAGGAGGGAAGAAGGGATATGGGGAAACAACCGCCAACCAAGTCAAGTGCTAAGCAGATGACCGCAATACGCTGGACTATACAGTCAGTAATTTCAAAACTCTGACACCTTATATACAGCTGCTAAAAAACTTGTGAACGACTTTGAAGAAATTAACTTGTCAATACATTAGAGAATCTTATGTTAAGTAATTTCAAATTAGCAGGTAATGAGGTGTATTTACATGGAAAGTTTACTCCTGGATTGAACTAACTGTTATCAACGTTTCGCAACAATTAACCGCGTAATTAAATTGAAATTAGCAAAACTATCATATCCAAGTTTGTATTTTACCTACCCGTTGTAAATATTTGTACCCCCGGGGTAATATACGCTAACTATACGTAGTCATGTATAAGCGAAGTATTTTCACACCCTTTAACAACTTATATTGAAGCCGAAACACACACTATATATAAATATATAAAAGAAATACTATTTATACATATCGAGTTACCTGTGCTATCTACATGGCATTAGGAAGAACAGAGCATAACAGAGCATAACAGAGCATAACAGAGCATAACAGAGCATAACAGAGCATAACAGAGCATAACAGAGCATAACAGAGCATAACGGAGCATAACAGAGCATAACAGAGCATAACAGAGCATAACAGAGCATAACGGAGCATAACAGAGCATAACAGAACATAACAGAGCATAACATAGCATAACAGAGCATAACAGAGCATAACAGAGCATAACAGAACATAACAGAGCATAACAGAGCATAACAGAGCATAACAGAGCATAACAGAGCATAACAGAACATAACAGAGCATAACAGAGCATAACAGAGCATAACAGAGCATAACAGAGCATAACAGAGCATAACAGAGCATAACAGAACAGAACAGAGCATAACAGAGCATAACAGAACAGAACAGAGCATAACAGAGCATAACAGAGCATAACAGAGCATAACAGAACAGAACAGAGCATAACAGAGCATAACAGAGCATAACAGAGCATAACAGAACAGAACATAGCATAACAGAGCATAACAGAACAGAACAGAGCATAACAGAGCATAACAGAACAGAACATATTAGATCAGAACAGAACAGAACAGAACGAATTTATTAATATCTGGATTTAAGTATGATACTTATCATTCAATGTATACAATAAACAAAATAATAATATTGGTATACTCTATAAGACTAAGTATATATGTACATTTATACATACAACAATGAGTGATCATGTGATCCTATAAATGTATAACGAAATTTATCAAACTACTTTTCTGAAAAAATATATCAAAGCGAACCTTTGGCCCTTAACAGATTCAATAATTCATGCACATGAATGCAATATTTTCTTCACCACAGACCATTAATTGCAAATAAAAGAATTATCAATAAAAAAGTACCTGTCATATTGAAACAGTTTATCTAAATATGTCATAAATCTCGGACCAATTCCTTATATATCTGCACTCCAATACTCAAAATACACGTGAATATGTCAATATATACAGTAAAACCTCAATAATAAAACCACACTTGGGACTCTTGAAAACTAGTCTTAATATTGAGGTTGAATAAAGAGCGGAACAGTCAAAATGGACTTGAACTCTTTTGATACATAATATTGTTTTTTACAATAATTGTTACAAGTTTATTCAAATTACATTTTAATTACTCTATGAAGAGGTTGTACTGTATTTTGTGTAAAATGATACAAGGCATTGACATATCTAAGCAAAAATGCATATATGCATAAGAAGTTCATATATTACTCACTTTCAGGTACATGCGAGTGGTCAGTTGCTATATTGGTGGAGAGCAGGGCCTGGACAGCTAGTAATTTTGGACCCAGGTGCCCGGTTGCCGATTACCCGCGGGTACCCGTTCTTTAACAATAAATCGTTACCCAACCAGTTAGTATATATCGTATTTTGACCGATTGTCTAGTGAAAGTGTCGATTGTGTTCTATTGAATAGAAATGAACTTACCTGCGACATTGCTGCCGTCAAATGGTGCTTTAAGCGAACATTGTTCCATGCTCCGCTGATGTTATCATGTTCTCGACCGGAACATATAATTACTTTCGTCAGTCAAAACATCTAAACCTACTGCTGTTGCTGCATGTTCTACCCACATGGACATTCAACTGATCCTGAATAGTCCGTAGAGAAACCCTGACAGTCCAAACCCTGACAGTGCTACCCAAGCTTGAATGATGATGGTATAGGCATCACAAGCCTTGCATTCATGTTCTAAAATAGTGTGTGATGAGCGAAAGAGACGCTGCTCATTTAAATAAATAAGTGTTGTACATTTATTAGGCTTGTAATTCATTGTTAAGTTCGTCGGGTACCCGGGTACACAAATTCTACTTGGGTTCCTGGCAAAACGTACCCGGGCACCCGTCTGGTTGAGAGAAATACTGTCAGCGATATTTTAAAGAAATAAACGTGTTTACACTTATAGTAAACTATTCTTATTATCGTTTTGGTAAAGCTGTTTTAACTATATCTAATTTGGACGTTGATAAAATTGTGGGTTAAATTTATGTCTGGACTGTTTGAAATAATCTCATCTAAGTACTAGTAGACAGTGGAATTCGTCACCAACGCAATTTCTTTCACATGTGCAACACAATTGTTTTCGGTAGACTGCATTTACTCGTTCAGCGACATATCCGCTGTTCATACTGTTTCTTGTTCATTGTGTCGGACATCATAGGCATTGTGGTACAAGAATGAGTGAAGAAGTCCAGCTGGAAATGCCACATACAAAGTATACAGCCACCTCACAAAACAGAAGGAGATTTGAAAATATATATACATGTACACACAATTAACATAAATAATGGTGAACTAACTGAATACAAGCGGAGATTCGCATTGGAATTGTCATTGGCAAAAACATCACTTTATATAATTATATTCTTATGAAAAACAAAACAGAAATATTATAACAAACTATTGCCAGTAACATTATGGATTGCATATGTGTTGTGACGTAACGAAAACTGTTTACGATTGTCGGTTGGTAATATTCAAAGAAGGGTTGTTTATAATTATACAAGCAATTGGAACTAACATACATTTGGCTTGCTGTCAGAAAACTAAGTATATTTGCAAATTACAACAACATTTAAACGAAAAGGCGATACGAACATTACTTTTGGCACTTCAAGAGAATATAAACCGCTGTCAATGATAAAGATAGAATTTTGAATATTTCAGGAAAACATGTTACACAATATATTATACTGCTTGTATTTTCGCGGTACAAACGAAATAACGAAACAGAAGAAAACTTTACTTCGATTTTCTTTTGTGTTCAGTTTCGATTTACAAATATTTTACAGTTAATGCAATAGCATTTCTTTTCCGTATTTTTTCTATTAAGACCCAAATTGTTCAATGTATTTTTTGTTGTCAAATTACTAAAATAGCAGCAAACACTATATGTCTGCGGATATCTTTGAATAATTAAAAAAAATGTTTCATTATCCATTATTTCTGCCAAATTGTTCGTATCTGTTTTAAGGACCTTGATTACATGGTCAATTACGGCTCAATGTCATAAGGTAGGCCTACTGTGTATCTTATCTTGAACCGCGGTACACACGAATACACTTGAAAACAAATACAATAGAAAACAAGAAATATCTTGAAAAAAGATGGTCCATGCAATTTGGTGGTTAAGATTTGTTGTGCAACATAAAAAAAATGCCAAGATGTGACAATTGCTGGTCACTCCAGGTCCAAAATGGATTTCGGTAAATTCACCGAAATTTCAGTGGATTGCGGTTAAGTAAATCGAAAGATTAACCAATCCGTGTCAAGGTTACACACGAGGTTCGGTTGAAGAGAAATTGTTTTGGTGGTTAACGTAAGATTTGATTGGTTTACACAACACTGATATGGAAATAGCAAAACTATGTCAGTACGGCTGCGCCAAATAAAAAGAAAAGTACAATGATATACAGCATTCGGAAAACCTCGGCCAACTACGTCAAGTTATTAGAGTAACGAAGTGGTGGTACGGAAATACCCGAGAGCTGACGATGATGAATGATACAGCTGACATTACAAAATGTATTACAGCCGGACCTCGTTTATTCGACTATCTTCTATCCGTATACTTGGTATCATCCGAAATATCCGATGTATCTTCTTAGGCACGTCGAATTGAAATGGGATATTCGAAACCATGTATTATTCGAATTAACATTTAGGACCCGATGAATTCGACTGTACGAGGCCCGACTGTATTTGCTGACGGTGTTTCTATGGCAATGATTTTTAAAGTTATTTATTTTGTTAAACAAGTTCTCACATTTTTACTAACCAATCTCGATGATTTCTTCCTGATTTACTAAAGAAAACTGGGAAGTTCATGATTAAACCACGTTCAAGGCGGGGCTCGAACTCACGACCTTCGGATCAGGAGTCAAGGGCTCAACTCCTCGACCATTACGTATCTCAACTATGTTGGTATTGTACATGAATTAACGACCATTTGAGCGTTGACGATCGTTGAATTGGCAAATATGCTGATTAAAATTGTCTGTATTATAGTTTTCTATAAACTAGTAAATCTCATATATTGCTCAAACTGAGACGATATTTACTGTATGAATAAAAATCATGTTTACGATAGTACCATATATTTTACGTTTAAACTGCATTCGTAAATGCATGGAGGGGAAGTGATAGGATCGACAATGGGTGCCCGACAACAATGTATACATACACTGATCTGACAGTATTAATCATAATTCACACATGATGAATTGTTGATCAATCAGGATTAATAAATACTACTTATAATCTAGATTGTCTAGATACAGAGGTACGAGCTTTCATATGAAGATTAACGATAAAGCCAACATGAACTATCAACCTAGTTTCCATGAACCAGTCTCTGGCTTCATTGATGTTGTCAAAAAAATAGTTTGGACCCGAGCGTCTTATATGGTAAGAGGTAACGGTGTCGATCACACATTCGTGCCACTTCTAAACAAAAGAGAGTTAGGCCGTGCCGTTTTATAGTTTTGTTAAATGTCCGCGAGCGCTTTGATTTTGAGCTCTTTTAGCAAAAAACAAAGGTAAGAAAGGTAAGGTAAGGTAAGAAAGCGCTGTGTCGTATTTACGTATGTGATTTTGTTAATCGTTTGTTAGCTTGCATGTTTAAAAATAGTGAGCGAAAACTAGTCAGTTTTTCTGTTAGACTTCTAATGTTTTATAAAGAAACAAGTTGTTAATTTTTATCATGTTTACCTCATTTAAACATTTAGAATGATACATTGCCTCTTATCTGGCTTTGCGGTTTTTATTCGACTTGTTAGCTGTGTAGGTTGACGCTTAACAAAAATGAAAAAACAGTAGGCCCCTATAGCCTTATTGTAAACTGCTCTTTTGACGTCTTTCTCATTTTGAGGTAGTCTTTTTCGTAATCATTTTTAGATACGCATCAGTACATTTGCAGTGCCAATATCCTATTCACTTTCCTAAAATTTGTGTTTTTATCAATTAGAACCTGTATCTTCATGTTACATATATACCTCAATTATACATGTATTTGTTATGCCCCCATTCGCAGAATGGTGAAGGGGCATAACATATTACCCCTGGCTGTCTGTCCGTCCGTGCGAAAAACTGGGTCTCCGATCAATAACTCTTGAAATGAGGGATGGATTAAATTCATATTTGGCACATAAGCATAGTATAAAAATACAGCTCAAGTTCTTTTTCAGTTACAATCTTTTAGAGGAGTTATGGCCCTTTTCACTTAAAATTGGTTTCCGATCAATAACGACTGAAAAGCCCATAGCAGAGGCATCTGTATCCTATGGACACATCTAGTTAAGAAATGAATTTGTCTGTTTAAACATCATCTGTATGTTGTATATTGTTTCTTATGATCAGTCTTTGTATATTCAGCTTTGAGTGGCAATGTACATGATTTGTTTTATGCATAGTGCTATTTTATTATACAATTACACATTGACAAGACTGTAAGTTAATAAATTAATAGTCTTGCGACCCAGTAAAGATGGAGGCCTGTTTTAAATAATTACAAAATTACAAAATTTTCTTCGAGTATTTCATGTCGTTATTTCCGTAATTTGCTTTAGAAATATAACCTCAAGTAAGCCAAAGGTAGTTTAAGTGACGTGATCGAAATCCTAGCTGAGAAAAAAGAAATTGTCAAGAATATTTACCGTATCCGGGTTCTCATAGTTTAGCTTGTCGCAAAAAAACCATGTTGATTTCGTCTAAATAAGATATTAGCAACAACATACAGTTGTTTTTGACCATGGAATCCGGATTTATAGTTCTTCGTACTTGTGGTGGCGGATACGATCTTGGCAAGAACGTTATTTCCTTGACGCATGTTACTTGTTCAAGTCTGGTTGCATTAACGTACGCCTAGTCAATTGTTCCAAACTATGTGAGCGCGCGAACAGTGCATGACTGCTATCGTTTTGTTTTTAAAGGTAAACGGACTATCTGCCTAGCTTCGTCAACTTCGATACATTTAATCTGCATCACTGATCTATTTGAGTAATAAACGAATAGTTGGCTCATATAGTCATCATTTACGCTCACCACATTGTATCTACGGCGAAAGTGACATTTCAACTGATACCTCTGTTACTTTGAAATTAATCGTATACAGTAACAATGGCGATGAATAATATTGAAATTACGAATTATGTTTACCCTAGATACATGGTGGACAGGCTTCCGAAATGGACAGTAGAGGACGCAATGGCTTTGCACAAGTACAAGACAGCGGTAAGTCAACGTTTAATCTTTTTAACGATTGTTTTTTTCATGATACACTTGAAATGTAGTACATGTTTTTTTCTACAATGCGCCAAAACATTACTGTTTATTTGCTCAAACAAATGTCATGTATAATGCTTATCAGTGAACTGCACTGTCAAAGTCCATTGTCGAATAGACTTGGACAGGGCGCCAAACATAAGTTAGAAGTGTCCAATTCGTTTATTAAATGCGCAAGATAATTTCGTTTGGGGTTGTTATGGGCTGATATACATCTACTGCATGACAATACGGTGTATAATACAATATAAACGTATAAAAAATGGATAATTTTAACGCGCGTCTTGAGAAAATAAAAAAGCCCGGATGCTATTTACATTTTTCGAATGTCTGATTTACGAAAATAAATTCCGGTAGAATTTTAATAGGTTAATTTGAGTTTGGTTTCTAAATATGTGGCGTTATCTAGGAACGTCTGGCAAGCATTTGTTTTCCTGCAATTCATCAACAGAAGAATGAAATAAATAGGAAAGGCCGTGTTTTGCATTTGCTCTTTTAGTATCCTTGCAAATCTTGAAATATTTAAATAACAATACAATATACATGTATTTAAATGTACAATCGGACCTCGTTTATTCGACAACGTTCTATCCGAATACTTGGTATTATCCGAAATAAATATCAGGTTCCTATGCATTTTCTTAGGCATGTCGAGTTGAAATTCGAATTGACTATTTGAAACCATGTATAATTCGAAATATATAATTCGGACCCGATGAATTCGAATAATCGAGGTCCGATTGTATTTCAAATTATAATCGAAGTTCAGCTTTCTGTAGGTGTTTGGTAATGGTCAAACGACATTGGATACAATTTGTGTACTTTTAAATGTGTAACTTAATTGCATTTTAATTAGTAAAGATCGATTATATATTGCCTTCCTCAATCACTCTTTCGTTGGGACTCAACTGTTATGATGAACACAAATCATTGCGCATTGTGTTGAAATCTGAAGTATAAACAAAGATTGAACATGATGATGTCTAGAATGTCTTCACTAAAATGGAATTTCAAGATATTCACAAAAGATTTATGAATTTACATGATTGATTATTTGATATTGAATTTTCTGGCATCTATTTCTATGGCAACTGTTTTCGTTGCACAACAGCAGTGTTCATGTTGATTTATTATGGAATATATTCAACGAAAATAGTTCGAATAATTTAGTCGATATTTGTAACCGATATAAGATATTCGAAGCGATACCTATCGTTAGAATACTCGGCATACCAATTTGGACCAAAGCAATTATCGAGAGATGATTTAAACTGATTATCAATATATAAAAATAGGATCATCGCAAACTACATGTTGTTTCATTTTCATTTAATCTATTGTAAGACCAACTAACCAGATCAAACCATTGAACTTGGGTGTGTGAACTATAGTTTATGTACTGATGGGACAATAAATATGAATGAATTCAATCATATTGAGGTGAAAGTAGGATTCTTCAAATCAAACTTTCAGAAAGATATTCATTGAAAGCATATAGTGTCTAGTCGTTCACTTAATACATGTACTGTCTATTAGTTTTATGTATTTTAAGTATTGCTCGTTCGTTCATTAAGTATTTATCGTTCGTTCATTAAGTATTGATCGTTCGTTCATTAAGTATTGATCGTTCGTTCATTAACTATAGACTGTAGATATGTTCATTACGAATTGCTCGTTTTCCTTTCGTTCATGTATTGATCGTTCGTTCATTAACTATAGACTGTAGATATGTTCATTAAGAGTTGCTCGTTCGTTCATTAAGCATTTACTGTTCGTTCATTAAGCATTCACTGTTCGTTCATTAAGCATTGCCTACCCGTTAAGTATTACTCGTTCGTTCAGTATGCATTGGCGCTTCGTTCATAAAACATTGCATATTCGTTCATTAGGTATCATCTGTTCATTCATCGTTTTGTCAATGTTGTTTATTTGTTCATCAATCGTTTGCCATTCGCTTAGTAGTCACTGTCTGTTTGTTCACAAAGCATTGCTCGTAGGTTCGTTCATTGAAGTCATGTTTTATGAACCACATGTTGAGTGACGTCCTGTTTTATGAACCACCTTTTGAGTTATGTCATGTTTTATGAACCACATGTTGAGTTGTGTCATGTTTTATGAACCACATGTTGAGTTGTGTCATGTTTTATGAACCACATGTTGAGTTGTGTCATGTTTTATAAACCACATGTTGAGTTGTGTCATGTTTTATGAACCACATGTTGAGTTGTGACATGTTTAATGAACCACATGTTGAGTTGTGTCATGTTTTTTAAACTACCTTTTGAGTGGCGTCATGTTTTATGAACCACATGTTGAATGACATCATGTTTTATGAACCACATGTTGAGCGGAGTAATGTTTTATCAACCACATATTTAGTGACGTCAAGTGTTATGATCTTAATAAGACATTTTACTTAAAAAGCAGAATATCTTTGAAATATTAAAGCTTGCCAGTTTGTTTATACAGTTGGCATTCGATTTTATACCCAAATTAATTATAAAACAAACATATGTTACATGGTATTAGATATTGTATAATATATTTATAGAATTACCGTGGGAACAAACCGTCCCAGATCAACAAGTGACTTGTTTCCAAGACGGGATTTCTAAATGTTTCAAATGATAAGTGAAAAATGCTTGAGTGGAAATTGCAAAGCTTTCCAAATTTTGGCAATCGTTCTTTTGCAAAATCATTTTTGTCTAGAATGCAAGAAGCCAATATGACGGTCGACCACCCGTTAATTCAATTTAAATGCCGAGCAATTCACTACAAAGGCATACCTGACAACATAAATTATGAAACAATCAATTAAGCTTTCAAAAACGTTTATCAAATATAAATGTGTGCTAATAAAATTTTGAGAATATGGCACTGTGTAGATTTTTATAGACTGGTTTAGGTTGAACTTATTTTTTTAGCACATTGCGTCGTCTATTGTGAGGACTGAGTAGCTTGGTAGGCTTTACAGTCTATATCTCATCTACCCCCACCCACACCCCCGCCCACACATGACCATAATAGTCAATTGAACGGGTAGTTCTCGATTGTAACTGTATTCGGTCACAATTAATGCTTCAAAAGATTCAAATATAATTTTGCCAAATAGCAATCAAATTATAATTCAAACTGCAACATAAACCAACACATGGCTATATAGATGGGGTGTTCTCCATATTCCCCCGTTGGACAATATAATAAAGTGCTGAGACTTAAAGTGGCATTCCTTAAAGGGCTATACCGGTGGTCTACGTTCAAAATCGACATCGATGTTCTGGCAAATACTTGTTTATGTATATTGGAAAACGAGCGTTACAGCGTGATTTTGTATATTTTGAAATAATAGCGTACAGAGAAGCGTACTGGAGAACTGTTCATGAAAGTTGCGAGTGCTTCGATCCATAAGTAAGATTATTCTTGTTTTCTGTGGTGTTTATTGCAACGAGACATCATAACGGATATATAATCAAAATAATTTAAGCAGTCTTGTTTATATGTATTGGAATGCTGAAGATTCCGTGTTTAATTGAATAAACGAAGACTGATTGGAAGTATATCTTGCTAATACAAGAATACATCTGAAAATGTCAAGTTCAATTATATTAAATAGCAATGCTTTTCTATTCTGTTGACGTTGTTTCAATACAATGCAGGTCATTGCTCAAACTAAAAAAGTGTTTTATTCAAAAATATGGACCCAGCATGGTAAAATATTTTGTTTTGGGATCATTCAAAATATAGTCAAAATTTTAAAACGCAAAATGAAATATTCCTTAAATGTCATGAACTTACCTACGGATGCAAGATAAGAACTTAACACGAAGTTGTTTCATTTCACACAATGATGAATGCTAATTTTTCTTTCAATCAACGTATATTTTTATACCAAAATGAGTTTTAAAACACACTAAAACGACATTTAAACGACATTTCACAGGTACAAAAATGTGCGTTTTTAAATTTGCTGAGTATATAATATTTATGACTCAAACGAAATGAATTATCGAAAAATACGATGTAAACCTGTCAAAATCGCGTACATCGTTTTAGATCACTTTATCATAATGACTAGATTATTTGCAAAATACCAAAATGGTGATTTATCTTTTTTGCCCAGTATATGAACATAAAATAGTATGTAGAAAACTGAGTATAGTTTCAAAACTTATTGCAATTCTTAAATAAGTTCAATGATGTGTTTGGGTTTTATGCCGTTTTTTAACAGTATAACAGTTATGTTCTGCGGTCAATTGACCTTACCATACGCTCCACACAGCGCTTTGATTCCACTACCGTTCCATTCACATGAAGGTATCGGAATAAGCGCCCGATGCTAAAGGAGAGTAACCTTACCAGTGCTCCTTGGTTTACCAACCAGTCCTAACATGCTCTTCTGTTAACAGCTGATCCCCGTCCACATGGCAGTCCTAACATGCTCTTCTGTAAACAACTATCCCTGTCCACATGACTTAAAGGTGTAGAACGAATGTCTTAGAGTGTATCTTCAATTAAACTGTCATGGAAAAAATGCAATTAACCTCAGTTTCGAACTACGACAGTAGACGGCAGTTGAGTACTCTACCGACTGAGCTAACCGTTTGTGATTTTCATATATTTTGAGTCTGTATTTCTATTGTGCGGACAAATTAACGATCCTGGTGACCTCTATTAGCATAATTTCACAGTAGACTGATTACATGTATCTAAATGTGTCGTCTATAATCTGATTACCGTTGGCTCTCGTCGTATTGATGTACACGTTCAGTCATTTAATAAAACATAATGAAAGAAATCCGCAAATGCAAAGATTTCCGTAACTGCGACGAAAAATACCAATGATGCACGATTCTCTCGCGGAAAACCATACAGTCAGCGTAATCGATGAATAATATATTCATGCATAAAGGTCAGGGTCAGGTTAATATATTCGTACTATACAATTGAGAATATCAGTTTCAACTACCGGTGAAATGTGGCCCAGTGGCTCAGTGGTTAGCACTACTGACTACGAATCCGAAGGCCAAGAGTTCAATCCCTCGTCCAGCCGGGTAACAACAGAAATGCGTTCCACTGTCTCCTACCTAACATAGTAATGGTATGAAACCAGGGAAGTTACTGGTTTGATTCCAGGAAAGTACTGGTTGGATGCCAGAACATGGTAACTGTATGATGGGTCTCATTGGCACTGTGCAGTGACCGCCTTTGGATTCAAAATGGTCTGTTTGGCCTATACTGCTCTAAATACTGGCAGGTAAAGTCCCATCTTTCGGCTTCAACAAGTCCATTTACGGTGTGCGGGGGACATACCGGGTCGACTGAAATACCATAAAGTGCATTAGGAAAATGTACGCGGCAAATGTCGACCTCATAAACACAGTAATTTGCATCAATTTGCATTTTAACTAGCACCATTCGTTGTCTTTGTTGCATTAAACTACTCAAACTTAATTCTACTAAAACATAGAATTAACTTTTGCCATTCCTGAGGCAAATGCAATTTGCATTCGTCATTAAACTAAATGATTCACTTGTGTACTAATTAAAATATCTGCCACATAGTTTCATATTCAGTTGTTCCAACTTGTTCTAATGTTTACAACACTAAATAAATTGTTTGGAAACACTGCCTACACATTGCGAAGTTTATTACCTGGAAGTAATTGGTAGCCTATACATTAGTTTCTATTGTATACAGATTTTGGAATCTTGTATTGGACTAGAAACCATCAGATTTGGCATAACAAATTAAGATATTTTCACAGATGTATACCTGCGTACTATTTCAACTTTGTAATTATTTTGACAGCTTAAGATAAATAATGATTATTTTTTTACTGAAAGCAAAACAATCTTCGCACAAACTTTTAATTTTTAACGCATTTAGCAGATTATTTAGTGTTACAATTTCGTAAAAATATGCAAAAAATATTCTCATTTTGCTACACCATGTTGTGAACCACAATAACTTTACAGTTAAACCTCACTTAAAAACTACCTGAAAATTAAGACCACCTCATTAGTAGGACCATAGTCTGATTGACACGTTAATTTTTCTACCATACTTTAACTCGATAATCAGACCACTAATGTCCACTTTCTTCGGAACCAATGGTGGTCTTAGTATTGGAGTTTTACTGTACACTATAAGTGACGTCATTTCCAGAAAACGTCATATGTGACGTCACCAGTAAGCAATATTTGCCTCATGTGGCAATATGAAAACGAAGTGACCATATGGAGTAAATATTGTTTCCTGCTTGCAAATAGTGACACCAGACATTGCGTTTTCTTGAAATGACGTCCCTTAGAGGTTGTAAATCCCATAGCAGCGCTCAATTTCTACCGAAAAATTAGGAAATATTTCTTAAGCGAGTTCTTCTCCATTGTGGTATTTTCCGTGAAAGAATGTGTACAGGAATACTATGCTTATTGGATGAAAGGTTTTCAATTAAATGACGTTGAAAACTGACTTCTATACATAAAATGAGATTTGGATTTCCAAACGTGTGCATTTTGCCCGGTATTAATTTTATTTCCAACAATTTGGCTTGATTTGCTGTACTAATATCTTAATGCGATAAACTTCCGTTTTGACAAGCGTGTGTTATATCTTCTATCTGACATGCTGGGAGGGAGTAAATGAGCCGGTTTATTTATTGTTTCAATTATATTGTACAATGCGCTCTGTATACATAACCGGCATTCTTATATGTAATATTTTGTAAATTCGTTTACAAGTACTTTAAGTTCGATTTTAATGAAAGCAATAATGCGTATTTGAATCACCAGCGAGTCCGTTTAAGCCTTATGTCGGACAGGTATGTTATAAAACTAAATGAGCTATGGTATGTTCTCTCTGCCAAAACGTGAAAACAATTACGCATGTGGCTACGAAGGCCTGTTGGTGACGTTTCGGCTTCAAGAATTCTCAAATTCAACTTTATGAATTCAAGAAATCACGAATTCAAGATTTCAACTTCACGAATTCACGATTTCTACCTCACGAATTCACGATTTCAACTTCTCGAATTCACAA
This sequence comes from Mactromeris polynyma, assembly GCA_032209605.1. NCBI lineage: Eukaryota > Metazoa > Mollusca > Bivalvia > Venerida > Mactridae > Mactromeris > Mactromeris polynyma. The sequence goes on from JASFXZ010000003.1 coordinate 27,557,061, forward strand.
TCTGAACTTCACGATTTGAATGTCACGAATTCACGATTTCAACTTCACAAATTCACAATCTGAACTTCACGATTTGAATGTCACGAATTCACGATTTCAACTTAATGAGTTCACGATTTCTACTTCGCGGTTTTAAGAAGTTGAACTCGCGAATTCATGGAGTTGAACTCGCGAATTTATGAAGTTTGAACTCACGTATTCATGAAGTTGAACTCGCGAATTCATGAAGTTGAATTCGGGAATTGGAACTGCTATATCACCACCATGCTTTCGTATACAGCTCACCCTTAGCTTTTTGAGAGGGATGTTATATGCGGCATTAACCCTATGCTGTCTTACAGAGCCTTTTGACGGAGTGTGGTCGTAACCGTTGCGGGTTTGAACCCACAACAACCGGATTGAGCGATAGACACTCTTCCCTCTATAGCCAACTTTTCATCCCAAACATGTTTACAAGCATTTACCACTGAAAGTGACAATGCATTGTATGTATGGAAATAACTGGTCACTTAATATCACCTGAACTATGTAATCTTCAATTACTTTATATATTTACATGTATACTAATATAAAACAACATATCGAAATGCAATTGATGACTTCGTACCCTTCCGTAACCTACTGAAAACGCAACGGACCTGAGGTATGCCGATTGACCGAATTTATCATGTCCATATGAAAACAGACAGTATTGCAATCTAGAAGTATGACTCAAGCGTTTCAACAAACAGCTGTTCCTTGTTTTTAGACGCTTTCGTTGCAGAAGTTTACCATATGCAAATAAAAATTCGTTTTGTTATACAGTGAAATTAACAAACCATCAGTGCATTGTTCTTGCACCGAAATTAGCGTCTAAAATTAATCGGGCAGCTGTTATGTATAGTGCAGGGGCGGTTCCAGGAATTCGGTTAAGAGGGGGGAGGGGGACGTAACGTTTCGACCATTTATTGGTTTTGCTCAAGCCTTATAAAACGGCGGGATAATATTAAATAGCATAATGTGACAACATTATATAATCTTAATCATTAAATAATAATTGAAAATCTTATAATTAAAAATCTTTGTATATTTTTGTATTTATACTCAGGCATACACATATATGTAAGGTTTAAGAAGTTAAGGGGGGGGGCGCCGAGTGCACCCCCTGGAACCACTAGTGCAGTAAAACTTAAATAAAAAGACCAACATGGTTCTGAAAAGTCGGTTTCAGTTGCGAGATGGTCTGATTATCAAGTTACAGTTAGAAAAAATAATAAATACGAGTACACGTCCATGAAAATACGGTCTTAGTCGGAGATGGTCCTTAATTCGAGGTGGCCTTTAAGTGTGGTTTTATGGTTATTATTTCTATTTGTGTTTTAGATGTATGCTAAATTTCCCTTTCCCCATGTGCAATTCTTTCACTTGATATAGTGTTCATGTTGTTTTCTCCCCCATTTCGGCCTATTATTGCCAGCTGTCTTAACTTATCCTGTGATGTGTTCCATCCATTAACCCTCCCCTGTTTGTCCTTATTACATCTCCTTAGTAATCATTGAGTCCATGTTTCCTTGCGTGTATGTCCTTGTGCCTCCTCCAGTGGACGGTTGTTTTCCCGGGATCTGTGTGGGGAGGCATTGTCTTATATATATGTGGCGTTCCATGTAGCAACTTATTCTCTCCTTTACTGTATATTGCTGGTTCTTGATGAATTTCCTTGAAAACAAAAAAAGTTTGTTCAAACATTTATGCGTGAAATGAATTTCAGACACTTGTTGGATTGATGCGTGGGTCTGTTATGTTTGTTTCGAAATCTAAATTGTTCCAATTAAATTGAAACTGTAGTTAACGACTGTAACTGGTTATAAGACGTACCGGTGTTTATAGAATTATCTTTTATTGAAGGCTTTGAAACCTACCGGTCTGTTTGATGTTTGTACTCAGCTATACTTGGATTTGTATACAATATTATACATTTTGGCGCGACAACTGTTACTTCAGACGTTTGCTGTTATATTAAGCTTCCGGCGCTAAAAATAATTAGCCAACCCGAGACTGTTCTGACAGTATGCACTTGTAAAACTCTTTCAAGTTCACTTGAAATAGGTCGGTTGTTATTTTTATTGCAGCCCAATAAGTAATACAATGTAGCTGGAAACTGTGATATAATTTAAAAAAGACACAATTACCAGCAAATATACAGAAAAGTTGTGTCTATATTTTTTTAATGTCTTTAAAACAGCTCTGAGCGAAAATCTATTTTCCACATTATCATATGAAAGAATTCTTTCAAAAATGCAGGCTACCCACTAAATAAATTATCACTTTTCAATTTCATTTATCTCGCGTAGTGGATTAGTGCGATTTTTTGTCATAGGTCGATCATGATACTATTGTTAATTTCTGGTATTAAATGCAATACTTCAGTGAGATTTTAAATGTTTGCGTGCGAGTGATCGTATTTTCGAGTCATAGTAAGTGTCCGTTCCGATATGACCGGTTGGTGTGTGTATTTAGGTGTATTTATCGTCGCCACCGGTTTACCGTATGGGCGACGCCTCCAGAAGAATAGAATGTTAGTCATTTTGATTTTGAGGATCGTGCATGATACAGAAGATGCCCCGCTTCCAGAAGCACCCCTAGTTCTTTTACCTTTTACGTGCCCAATGTAAAGCATCGTACACGGTACCTCGGTTTTGTTTAAGTCTCGTCCGAAAGTATGTTAGTACTGCCAGTGGTGGAGCGGGGGATCGAACCTGCAATCCCTAGATTACTAGTCAATCGCGTTACCACTGGACCACGGATCCGCAACCGGTTGGTGAGCCACCAACTAGTTAAATTCTTGTTACCGTTAGCATACCTGCCCGGTACCTGGCTTGAATCGGGAAGTAAATATGCCCAAAAAGGATGTACCTCACAATTTAGAGTCTGTTTGCCTTTTAAATAGGGTGACACTATCAAAGATACGTTTTACATTTTGCTTCATCTGAAAGTAATTTATAAAGATTTATTTCTGACGAATTAAAGCTAAGTAATTCAAGATATACCGAAATAGCAGTTTTATCGAACAAGGGAGACAAATCCTGATTCATGTTGCTATTAACAAGTGTGTAAGAATTATCTACAGTTTTACATATTGAAGCCGACATATGTAAGATAGCATTTTGCAGAATATACACACGAGTGCCTTTCATTACATAACGCAGCACACAACAACTCATCCTATTCATTTGAATTTAACAGTTCTACCATAAATTGTGTAATGATGTTTGGTAAAATATGCTTAATTGCTCATAGCCTGTCAGGAAATTTGAGATTGGAACGCTCGACATTCAAACTTAAGGTCATATTATTAAGTTTGTATCCTGGAAGATTGACTAGATTTAATACAGTCAAAGTGATATGTCCTCCGTCTATGGTGTGGGTATTTTGTCAGTTGCTTGCTGAGGAAGGTGCTGGTACTGGTTGGTTACACAGGAACACTGGTTAGGTTAACCGACCACCGTGCATTAAATAATTATTTACCGAAATAAACTTCCAAAGCTTTTATCGCACAATGAATATTATCTAGAACACACATAATTCTAGAATCAGAACTACGTCTACATGTTTTACTCACATATCGTTCAAGGTTATTGTCTTCTCCAGAGTTGTAAGGTATTTCCTCCACCTGCTACTGTCTCGAAATATCGCAATGAATTTCACCGTAGCCTGTGTACTGGCTTGTTATACATGCTTTATGGTGATTAATACTTCGTGATAATACAGGAACAGGTACTGGAAAGAGTCATATTGCATTTCTGGTACTGTAAATATGCTGAACATTGCTGTGCTCCACTGTGCTCCACTGTGCTCCACTGTGCTCCACTGTGCTCCACTGTGCTCCACTGTGCTCCACTGTGCTCCACTGTATTGTCAGAATAAGATACAGTAAAACCTCAATAGTAAGACCACCTTTGGGACCCTTGAAAACTTCTTCTCATTGGGATGGTCTTGATATTGAGGCTGAATACAAAGCAAATGAGTGCAAATGGTCTTGAAAAATGTGCTTTTAAATTTTGAGGTGGTCTTATTATTGAGGTGGTCTTTAGGTGAGGTTTTACTGTATTTGAACATGGTCTGAGCTTTAAAAGCCAAAACATTTACATATTTACACTAAAATGTGCATGTCCTATATTGCCTAAAGTGTGTTATATGTGTTGATATATTCTCCTATGTGTAACAGTTCTATATTAACTTTGTTGCAATGTTTTAGGACGAATATCAATGGAAGAGTTCATTTCATCCGCATACATAGTCGAGTATTTGAGTTTTCCGCTGTTATTTTCAACAATATATCCGTTTTGTTCGGTGGACAGGTTATGTAACCAATGTTCATGTGCAATCAAACAGTACTAACCTGTTCACCTGCTTGCAACCGGCAAGATGTTTAGATGTCATACCGTCAATTTATCACGAAGACTATTCCTCACCCTGGTTTTGAACCAATGACTCTCACATTGGTAGTCAAGCGCTCTACCGACTGAGACAACAGTGTGGGCTTATTCATGCTCGTAGCAATATGTACTTTCTAAAAGTGCTAGGCTATTAGAACAAATGTACACGGATATGAATGTTCGGTAAGGAAATACCCGCGTCAACATAAAAACATGTTAATTGTTTCCCGGATTAATCTAGGGTGACAATTATATATGTGTGTTAATTAATGTAGACGTGTGGCAACCTTATCTTTTTCTCATCCAAATATCATTATGCAATGTCAAACTATAAACACGCATCACAAGACGACAATCCTGCAAGTGCGCACGCATGTCAATGGTTTGACGAAAAATTGTTGTGACTAAAATTGATACAGACAACACAGTAAGGCTTATCACCAGTATTAGCGCCAAACTATGGAAACATCCACTTTATTTACTTTGCTACTCTTTGTGTTCCTATACAATACCAGACAATCTTATGACATAAAATGTTTGGATGCGAATCAATTTTGGTAACAGGTTTGAACTGAACGTAAACTATAACACTTTTGAACTGGGTAACCTTGGCAACACTTTCTATATTGTACCCAAACCGTTCCTGGTTGATTTGATGTTGCTAAACATTTGAACCTTTGCGTTTTAATGAGTGTGATCTAGCACTGTTTGTACTTGAACAAATTTGGTTAAATTATATCGCTGATTTTAACAAACATGGTGATGTATATATAACTGTGGCCAATATTAGAAATCACTCGAGTAAACAGTAAATTTGGAATAAAAGTTATCCCTTTTTGTTTGCAATTTTTTTTTAAGTATGAGATAAATTCATTATTGTTGAAGAGTATTTCAACAACGGAAGATAAAACTAGCTAAGTACATGTATAGCAAAAGAGTCAACTGCATCTGTGAACAACCTTACACAATCAGCTTAACCCTAGAGTACACTCGTATGATGTGAACACATGTACAACATATCATATACTAAGTATCTGTGGTAATTTATGCCAACAAAACAATCAGTACGTATTGTAAGCAATCTTTGCAGACACATCAGCGCCACAATACCGCACTAAACTTCCAACCGATTATTTATATAAGCATTCTGAGTGGTAATGAATTAATACATATATCGTATTCAATACGTTTTCTGAGAACTATAAAAACGAGTCTTTATAGAGATTTTATTGTTTTTCGGCGCAGCCGTAATGAAATGGCTTTGCTATTTGCATACCAGTGTCGTGTATACCAATCAAATCTTACGTTAACCAGTAAACCAACTTCTGTTTAACCGAACAACGTTTGCAACCTTGACGCGGATTTGTTAACCTTTCGATAAGGGATACGTTACCTTACCGAAATTCTCTGAATTTATGTGAATTTATCGAAATCCATTTTGGATCTGGAGTGACCAGCAATCGTAACATTTCTGCAATTTTTATGCTGCACAACAAATTTTAACCTACAAATTGCGCCGACCATCTTTTCTCAAGATATTTCTTGTTTACCTTGAGTTACTTAAACACAAATCTAAAAGTTCAGTCATATAATTAATTGCAAGTACATATTAATCGATAACAATACTATTTCTTTTGTAAATAGCCATCGTAACTGCTAATAACCGCCGGGGTGTCCTGACTGTTATAATAGCAAAGGTCATCATTTAATTACAATTGTGTCGCCAAGTCGGTTGTTATTTTACTCGTAAATTATCGGAAATAGTACACTGGTGTAAATCAAGTCTGATTCCAACTAGATGATATTTTTATAAATTAGATAACGTCTTTCATTTCTATTCTTTAAACAAGATGTTATGTGATTTTGAGTATTTTTTGGCTCTGATTACCTATGTTTGAAAAGCAAAGAGACACTATTTCACAAAAATATTCAATAGCAACCGTTACATAAGTTATTTCCTGTATAACATAGTAAACATTAGGTATATAGACTGCTGTTGGTCTGACATCATTAATAATATAAATCAACTTCCTCTTTGTATATTACTGTCATCTTCAATCGACGTTTAATGCTTTGGCATGTTTGTAGTACATGTATCAATAATAATAATGTTGATTGTCTGTTAAATAGTTGGTGGTCTAGCTGTGATTTGAAAGGCAACATTGTTCACATGTGTAAGCAATCATGTGATTTTCAAAAATATTTTTTTCAAATATTGCTTACTTTTATTACGACCCATTGACAAAATGAACGAATTATCTTGATTTTTTGAAAAAATTGTATTTAGGTACTCATGAATCGACGCTAAATGAACTTGTGGTATAGTAAGATGCGGTATGTATCACTGAATGCTAGGATAGAAGTTTTACCAGGTGTTGAATGTGGAATATTAGATGTATCATGTTGATGTGACTTTCTCTAGCAGGTATTGCAGCTGGAATGTAATAAATACCACTACAAGTACAGTATAATACTTTGAAAAACTGTGTTTTTCTTCTACTTTTCTTGAACTCATCCAATGGTTCAGTTTTTAACACCATTTGTCTGTTAATAACTGTAGCAATGAAACACAAGCTGATGGAACAACTTTCATTATACTCGTGTGTGTGGTAACTAACATGGAGGAGAGACCATCGTGACTGGGAGTTTATTCTATTTCATAATCAGGGGAGACCATCGAGATTGGTAGTTTATTCAATTTCATAATGAGGGGAGACCATCGTGACTGGGAGTTTATTCTATTTCATAATCAGGGGAGACCATCGAGATTGGTAGTTTATTCAATTTCATAATGAGGGGAGACCATCGTGACTGGGAGTTTATTCTATTTCATAATCAGGGGAGACCATCGAGATTGGTAGTTTATTCAATTTCATAATGAGGGGAGACCATCGTGACTGGGAGTTTATTCTATTTCATAATCAGGGGAGACCATCGAGATTGGTAGTTTTTCAATTTCATAATCCGGGGAGACCATCGTGACTGGGAGTTTATTCTATTTCATAACCAGGGGAGACCATCGAGATTGGTAGTTTTTCAATTTCATAATCAGGGGAGACCATCGAGATTGGTAGTTTTTCAATTTCATAATCCGGGGAGACCATCGTGACTGGGAGTTTATTCTAGTTCATAACCAGGGGAGACCATCTAGATTGGTAGTTTTTCAATTTCATAACCAGGGGAGACCATCGAGATTGGATGTTTATTCAATTTCATAACCAGGGGTGACCATCGAGATCGGTAGTTTATTCAATTTCATAACCAGGGGTGACCATCGAGATCGGTAGTTTTTTCAATTTCATAACCAGGGGAGACCATCGAGATTGGTAGTTTTTTCAATTTCATAACCAGGGGAGACAATCGTGATTAGTTGTTATTACTATCGGGTCTTCTTTGCTCTGTTTTTCGGTAGACGTCGTAAGTAACGTTGGGGGAAGTAGTTCCAAAATGGCTGCTGAAGTGAATGTATGTAGTCTCTGTTGAACTTCTTATACATTAGGAATACCAGACACATAGAATTGAGATAATGTTGAATTGTGATTGACTATCATGATGAGTAATTCATTGAATATTATTAAATGGGAGATAATGGTGATCGGACGTTTATTGAATATTATACAAAAGGGAGACAATCACGATTGGTTTTGTTTGCTTGTTTTCATCGGGTTTGACGCCGTTTTTCAATTATATACGGCGGCCAGTTGACCTTCCTGCAATTAATATCAACCGGTACTAACTTGCTTTTCCGTAGCCAATGTCACGGTAGAACATAACCTGTCCAACCCGGGAATCGAACCTGGATCTGCCAGGTGACAGTCTAGTGCTTTACCAACTTAGCTAGCCGGACGGGTACAATCATGATTGATATATTTAATTGAATGTTACGCTTAAATGTGACAATCATGTTTTAATCTCAGTTGCTAATAACACTTGTACTTGTCAAATGTTCGCATATACCAATTATTACAGTGACTATTGACTATATTTTATATATGTGTACATATAATGTGTACATCACCTTGAATTATTCTCCACCTGTCCTGACATTCTGCAGAATGTACCCACACCATGTCGCCTTCACCTTCTTCCATTCATGAACTTACATTGCCCTTCTGTCGCATTCTGGCTGAACATCTTTTCGATGTATGACAGTTTACATGCATGTAGATGTCACACACATGACTATCAACAGAAGTGTTGATGTATATCAAAAATGTCGAACATGTAGCTAATGAAACACATGCGTTCTACGTACTATTTTATGTTCATATACTGGGCAAAAAAGATAACCCACTATTTTAGTTTTGTGAGTTTTCACGTCATTATGATAAAGTGTTCTGAAACGACGTACGCAGTTTTGACAGGTTTACATCGCATTTATTCATTTCGTTTGAGTTTTAAATATTATGTCATACTGCAATCAAAATCAACTGAATATGTATCCAGTAGTTTGTAGATAATAATCTGGCGGGTAAACACTTTTAACTAGTATACATTGTATTTCACGGCGGCATAGCATGAACATTTGGCATCGTCCAGTTTCATCAAGATTACACCGCCATATAGGAATAACTAACAAGTGTGATAAAAAGAATATGCGACTTTTAAAACGTCTAAAACCTGTATACTTGGTGGAACTCCAGAATTCTGAATAACGTTTTCCGCACAACCCTCATTGTGTGTGGGCTGTCCAAAAAGTATCTAGTAAGAAAATAGTGCAATCTTTTCGTATTGATTTTCATGCAAGTGCTTTATTTAACAAAATCGCTCGGTCTTGTCAAACTGATTACGCAGCTTTGGGTTAGTTCAATGATGTTTTGAATTATGTAAATAAAACAGATATTTGAATGAGAAATCGTTGTGTGATTGATTACATAGTTGGAGTCAGGGCCGAAACCAAACTTTGAATTTACAGTAAGTGCAATTTCACAAACGTGTTAGGGTGATCTGGGAACACGCCATCGAAAAAAATAGGTTCTTAAATGTATTTCCTACGTTTTTCCTGATATCTGAGAAACAATTGGAGGAAACTATACCTTTTTTCAAAAATATTAATTAAGAATTCATACTTCCACAAATTCTATCGGTCGTTTACCCCAGTGTTGCTACGTCCTGGTCGAATGTTGGGCGTTTTACGTCCCGCCTACAAAGTTTCAGTTCTACAGAGATGGTATCTACATGTAGCTATTTAAGTGCCGCCATTCTGTAATACAACGCCATACACATGTCAGACAAAACAAATACCCAACCACATTAAACTGAAAATGGACCTATCAGTCCTTGTTCTATTGTTACAAGGCAAGGGAGAAACTGGTATCACTTCTAACGACTGGATATGTAGGGATCGGAGCTCGAATCCAAGACCTATTGCACCTAAGGCGAACACTCTTCCAGTGAGCTACTGGATTGATTGTTATATAGCCAGATCGGACGTAGTCTTTATCTGAATAAATATTGTACTATGGAGTACATTTGTATTGTGATAGAGCAAAAAAGGGTAATATAACAATCAAGAAGTTGACTTATTCCAGTGAAAGAAGAAATTTAGTAGGAAATGCCACATGCAAAGTGCGCAACCATTGAAAACCCATAAGGAGGCATGAACATATATAATTACGTAAAGGCAAAAAGGACAAGACAGATACATAGATAGATGGTGAAAATATGAGTATTGCCTTTAACCAGTGGATGGGAAAACACCACTGGGGTATTGCCTTTAACCACTGGGGTTTAAACCTGGTTTAAGGGTGCACTCAATCTCACACTTATCTTACAATCGAGTCATACGTAATTGATATTATTTCAAGCGAATTGAGAATGCTCATATATCAGTTTATAAACTTAATACAGTATATAGTCGGTTAACAGTAATTAAATTACCCCGCCGCCAGACAAGTGCACATATTAGATTAGCTTGCATTTATATACAAACATTGAAACATTGTGTTCTCTGAAACTTTTGTATCAACCCAAACAGCCTTGTTATCATACCAGCACACATATTTTCATTATAGTATAATGCTTGTTATATCTATATTCTAGGTATATATTGCAATAAACCCGTCAAAATATCATGACTAAGCAATTCTAGTATAATACATTACGACGAAATATTGTATATACAGATGAGTTAGAGAAGAATTAAGTTGGTGTAGGGAATGCCACATTATCAAGACAATGCCTCCCCTCACAGGTTCCAGGGGATGCCACATTAACAAGACAATGCCTCCCCTCACAGGTTCCAGGGAATGTCACATTAACAATACAATGCCTCCCCACACATATTTCAGGGCATGCTACATTTACAGTACAATGCCTCCCCACACAGATTTCAGGGAATGCCACATTAACAAGACAATGCCTCCCCTAACATATTTCAGTGAATGCCACATTAACAAGACAACGCCTCCCCACATAGATTTCAGGGAATGCCACATTAACAAGACAATGCCTCCCCTAACATATTTCAGGGAATGCCACATTAACAAGACAATGCCTCCCCACACATATTTCAGGGAATGCCACATTAACAAGACAATGCCTCCCCACATAGATTTCAGGGAATGCCACATTAACAAGACAATGCCTCCCCACATAGATTCCAGGGAATGCCACACAAAAAGGGGAAATCTAATAGGAGGGACCACTCGAAGCCGTTGACTGTGACATACATTGATTCGATGAAGACATATAAGCATTAAAAATCATTGCTGAATTTATCAAATACGGGGCCGATTATAGCATTGAAAAAAATAACAAAAGCGCCATTATCGACCTATTTTATGAAACAAGACTTTTCCGGTACGATATAATATACTTCAATATGATAAAAAAATCAGTGACCAGATAGTTTCCAAAAAAATATCTACAGAAAAACTTCAATAATAAGACCATCTCAAAATTAAGAACACAATTTCAAGTCAATTTTCACTGTTTTTCTCTTTCTTCAACCTCAGTATTAAGAACATCTCAAAATTAAGAACACAATTTCAAGTCAATTTCACTGTTTTTCTCTTTCTTCAACCTCAGTATTAAGAGCACCTCAATATTAAGACCAGTTTTCAAGGGTCCGAAAGGTGGTGTTATTATTGAGGTTTTACTGTATTTTGTTTCGGTAAAGTGGTAATACTTTTTTCTTTACTTGCACGGCAAAACTATCAAAATATACTGTTCAAAACATCTAACCGACCAATACAATGTGAGGTAGTGTCTAAAAAGCTACTGACTACAATTTCCACTTTTGACTTTTGATGGATGTAAGCAAGAACATTAATGATTCTGCTGAATTGAAATAATCAAGAAAACGTGATGTAAACGTATCATCAGTTCAGATCACTGCGTTATGTTACATTAAAAATTCTCCAAATACAAAATGGCGGGTTAGTACACTGTTGTCCAGTATTTATGTGTGACTGGTCGGTTATTTTCTGTGCTTTCACAACATTGTGTTTTCGAGACTGAACACAAACCGTTGCGTTGTTTTCAGAATCCTAGCAACCACAGGTAAAGTAATTTGTTGTATTTGAATATAGGAAAGCCATCAAATAAATCGGTTGATAAGCAAAGCTGATAAGCAATGCCCTTGCAAGCGTTTCTATTATATGTAAAAAGTGCACATCTAATTATATGTTTTCCGCCTATTCTTCGGGTAGCATATGTGGCGAATCTTGCCAGATTTCTGAACATAGTTTGGCAGAAATTCATGCTCACAGTAAATCTCATATAATGGTATGCATAAGACAAATGCACGTTAATATTTTGTATACTTTTTATACTTTTTGCGCAAAAAAGACATTTGTGCCAGGCTGATGCATAATACCATATAACACGTTATCAACTTCACTGAGTATAAGACGTGGCATTTGGTGAAAATAAATGTGATAATTGTTTACCAGAAAATATGACAAACATTAATTTGTCATTGCATAGCAAATTAATTGGAATGAAGCTGTGATATTTATATTAAGTATGATCTTGATAATTGGAAGCATATGATAGATAAATATAGCATATACAGTGACACCACGAGTATAAGACCAAAATTGATTATCAAGAAAGTCGGTCTTAGTTGGTGGTCCGATTACCGAGTTAAAACTTGGAGGAAAACTTGAAAACCCGGAAATGCGAGTTGATTATTAAGATAGTATTAATTTTGAGGTGGTCCTTTAAGTGAGGTGTTCTGTTGTTTATATACAAGGGCTGTCCCTGAATTATTTAGAGTACTTTGCTGTATTTAAAGTTCAGTCAGGTAGCGTAACTTGTTATGCATTGGTAAACATTTGAAGTACAATGGAGTAGAGAAGAAACTTCGTCTCAATCCTTTCATTTGTGAAATTGTATTATAGCAAATATATATGTACAGTCGGACCTCGTTCATTCGAATTCATCGGGTCCGAAAATAAATTGTTTTGAATAGCCCATTTCAATTCGACGTGCCTAAGAAGTTCATCGGAACCTGATCTTTATTTCGGATGAAAGGTTGTCGTATAAATGAGGCCCGTCTATACTTTTGGGACGTCCCTCATAATTACAACATGTGCAGCAATAAGTACCCGTTTAGCATTGCAATTAAATTCAACGTTTTACGAGTTATATATACAGCATGTTATCACACATATTATATATAGTAGCGGATCCGTAGTCCAGTGGTAACGCACTCGACTAGTAATCCAGGGATCGCAGGTTCGATTCCCCGCTCCATCACTGACAGTACTTACAGTCTTTCGGACGAGACTTTAAAGACCGAGGTCCCGTGTATGATGCTTAACATCGAGCACGTAAAAGAACCAGAGGTGCTTCTGGAACTGGAGCATCTTCTGTATCATGCACTATCCTTAAAAAATCTAAAATGACTAACATTCTTCCGGAGGCGTCGCCCATGTGGGAAACCGGTGGCGACGATAAATAAACGCAAATACAAAAACAAACAAAAACATATTATATTTTGTGCTTAGAGACTTCATCTTCATCAATTTCTGCCTACATCCGTCCATGTATAGAAGGCTAGCTCGCACTGGACTGCCCATCTGATGGTTTAATGTTTGAACCACGATTGAGCCGGATTTTTCCAGGAATTATTTGATTGAAAATTAATATATCCCAATTCGGTTGTCCTCCTTCCGATAGTAATAAGGAAGTAGACAGTTGCTTGGGGAAACATATTATTTGGTAACCCAGGGACACTGTTTGGTCAACTGACCATAATTGAAACACAGTTCAAGACGCGGCGATAAAATTCAACCCAATCAACGCACAATCTGTGTCACTGGCTGGACGAAAATATATAAATTAAGTGAGCTTACCTGATGTATATAATCTAGGATTTCTACTGTCATAGCGTTCTGACCTGTCTTTAGTAATGCATCCGTGATTTATTGTCATGGCCGTTGCTGGTCCTTAATCGCCAATTTTCCGCTCCAAAATGATTTCAGTTTTTGGGCTGGAAAATTAGAAATAAATGACTGTAACTAACCCAGTGTCGCCACTGCTTACCGCCCCAGTAACGACGCTTGTGAATTATTGCTTTCGGACTGACGGACGGTCTATTACCAATGGTATCTGCATCGATATCGACAGTCAGCAGTGTATAACATATTACCTTCAACTTACTTCTAATACGTTGAACAAGGCAACTTCTTTGCATCTTCTCTTTCAACCTTCGATGTTTGCGCATATTTACAATTACTTTTGTTATCACAATAATCTGCTCAAGGATCATTCGTTTAACACCATTGTCGGAATGTTTGAACGTTGATTGTGTATAAAATGAGTCGCAGAAGTATTAGGTAACTTCATTAGCGTGAATTACTTCTGCAGAAAAGTAGGTTTACCTTTCATTTCATGTTGACATTCATTCGTGTGCATCTTGCTAATCACTTTTACGGATGGACAATCTTGCGAATGCTTCGTTATTTCTTAATGTCTGTTCTAGTGCAGGAAATGTGTCTTCTATTACATTTAGCCGTCTGTCTCCACATTGAATAGGGAAGTATTTAGAGTATTTGTTTGATTGTTTCTCCTGTCTTTCTGTCCAACTAAAGTTTGTGTCACGCAATAAACTCTACATCCTAGATTTATAAACTGTACATATGCATGCATAACAGTCACCACATGTAGTTGAGTATTCGAATTAAATATATTATAGCACAGTGATCACCCGTGACTTGGAAAATGTCTGTTGGTACTCAAGCTATTGTGTCAGCATGTCTTTAAGAACTTATCAAACACTCCATTGAAATAAAACAAAAATGCAGAACAAGGAAAGCTACATTCACAAATCAGTTATATCTGGTGGGTTGACAATTTGGTACAAGTCGAGAGTTATGGCCCTTGATTTGATCAAAACGGACAGTTGGTCCACTGATAATTGTTCAACCAATATATTGATGAATATGATCTTTTGAATAACGGCACTTACCGGGATATTATTCAACCTGTTAACACCTTTTTCACTTTATTAGACAGGGATTGGTCGTTGTACCAGTAATTTAAGTCCTCGATATTTAAACCATCCTTATGACCCTTGAAAATTGGTTTTCTCATTGAGGTCTTATTATTGAGGTTGAATAAAGAGCATAACAGTGAAAATGGACTTGATCATTGTGTTCTTAATTTCTTAATTTCGAGGTGGTCTTATTATTGCGGTGATCTTTAAATGAAGTTTTACTGTAGTGTAACACAATTTGGTGTTCTTTAAGTTTACATGGAGACGTCGTTGTATTTCTTGTGATGGTGTGTACACTTGAAAAATGACATGGAGATCAACCAGCAACGGTACTAATATAATGTTTACTAAACACCCACTTCAAAGTCTGTCTGCAACAAAATAACCCGCACGTTAGTCTCACAAATTTTCATACTTATCCAGTTTGAGGACATACAGTAGACATTTTTCTCGATCCTCATCCAACATATAATTACATTGAATAAGCTTGTAGTAATAGATAATAATGCTACCTTGTTATTATTTTGACATTCGATGTGAAGCAAGTTATCCCTGCTGCATCCAACTGTTACTGTTCAACTACAATAAGGCGACAAAGTCTGTGTTTAAGGGCATCCACTGATACGTAGTGCAACTCGTTTGATAAATTATTGCTGTATAATTTGTATCATACAGTCATTCTTACAGCGACATTAAAGTATATATTATCGTATCAATACCACCGCCATCAGTTGACATTTTCAAGTACGAATACTCTTCTCTATATATCATTAAATCCAACGTCGTTTGTTTGAGTTAGTTGTTTTGCATACCATTCTTGTAATATGTAGAAGTGCAAATACACTTAGCAAAAGTTATAAGTACTCCGATTTCATATTTAGGGTATTGTAAATAAATATATATATATCCAATAGAAATTTCACACACAGAAAGACCAATATATCTGTAATGTTTCTACTTATTTTCAGCACAAAATGCATTCGATTGATTGAAATCAAGCCAATTACATAACACCGCACAGAAAAAAAATCACAGATTAATTGAATTGGTTATTACCGATTGTGACCGCCGTTTGCCGGGACAACACAAGTTTGGGAAATACTTCTGTTAATATCGTTTGGGGCCTGTTCTGCGGTGGGCTAACTCATCATGGACACGATATAGAAAGATTTTTACTGGCAAACATTACGCTGTCAAACGGCGATCTTACTCGATAATGACCGATTTAGTTAATATGTGACTTCTTATTTCTATGTGGTGGTATTAATTGCCTTGATTTCAATTAATTTGCTATATTTTGCGCTCAAAATTAGTAGGAACATTACAGACAGATTGAACTTTTTGTGTCTTAAATTTCTATTTGATATCTTTATATTTAATTGCGATATCTTTAAAATGTTAACGTAGTACCTATAACGTTTGCTAAGTGCATTTTTGAAAGAAAATGTACGCAAGCTGATTGATCAAATGTACTAACACGCAAAGCATTCAGTGCAATTGGCACTACCATATCTCCTCGTAGATCAACATTGAATAACGATTAAGTTAATAAGTTGAATATATAACAAATACTGAAATTGTTACTCGACTTGCATAGTTACTTAATGTCAATCTACGATGTACGATTGCTCTGCCAACTACACTGAACTTTAAAGCATATATAAGTTGAGTCTGGAAGATGGCAAAAAACATTTAAAGTACCATCTCATGACCGTAAATGTAAATCTTGTGACACCTTCGAAGATTGGAAGACGAATTCCACTTTGTTATAGAATGTCCCGTGTATCATTACCTTAAGAAAACAGTACTTTAAATAAATATTACTGGAAAAATCCAAATGTTTTTAAAATTTGCAGAACTCTTAAACAGCGAAAGTAACTGTGCAATAAGAAGATGATGATTGATTGTTTATAAACGTTTTGAATTGAGATCGCAAATATATTTCTTATAATCATCTCAAATCTCCCCATTATCAACTATTAACTATCTTCTGTTATTTATATATTAAACTATCAATTTACTTAGTAATTACTTTTTAAAGTACGTAATTTTATAAACTTTACTCATAGAATTTAGAATAAGATGTATAGACAATCACTATTGACATGTTGTATTTAGTGTATTGTGTTCATTGCCCTCTTCTGAATAAACTTATCTATCTATAATAAGACATTTTTATCCAGGTGAAGCGTGGCCCTCTTTGGTGCTTCAGTGTGGCCCCTATACTGCATTAATTACGCTTGAACTTCCATATAAACGAACTCATTAAAGTGCAACACGATGAAAGGAAATCTATTGTTAAAACAACTCTTGTTTTCAAATTTTCGGTGTTATTGCCAATTTAATTATGTGCTTACAAAAATTGATGTGACATATTCAATTACATTGTTGATATTCTCTTTGAAGAAAGCAATGAAGCCAAAAAGGTGTTGTTTAACCTTGATATTTCAACTATTCTACCAACCAGACGATATTAGTCATTGCTCAAGTATATTAATTCAGTGGCGCACGAACCAAGTATTCAGTAAGTATTGTTGGCATTTTCCACATAACGCATTATGACAAATACAATCATCTATACAGCACTTGCGAATGCTTAGCAAATTCAAAATGCACTCAAGAATAGAGCCTACACGAACTGTGTTCTAAGTGTTAGCATTATAACGAGCAAGACATATAAAGAGAGCAAATCGTCTCGCTTGGCTTTGTTGCATGTCAATGAATAAAAACCATTAAATACATTATTGGGCCTTTTCAAATGTTCCTAATAATAATGAATATTGATTTAACGCTATTTTATGGTTTATAATTAAAACAAACACGTTCTCAAATCTACGAAGTACCTACATCGGTGCCAAGGAGGTATCTCAATATTCATGTCTACTAGAGAACAACAAAACACTTTTACCACATTACCGAAATTTTAGTAGACACTGCTTTAGCATCAAGCTTCGGGTACTTTATCACTTTCTTGTAACACTTGTGGTGTATGCAATTTGTTTCTTGAATTGGGTCCATATTGCTGTTTTATTATCTATTAATGCTATACTGACTGAGATCAGATATTGATAATTTTTATACGTGATTTATAAGCACTAGGCTTTACTGTAAATGAAAGCAACAGCATGTAATATAGTTATCAGTATGAGCTATAAAGGAGGTGGTTGTAGGTTTCGTACGTACTTCGATTCTTTGTTTATTAGAAGCATCAACTTTTTTATTAAGAGCGGCTATGGTCCGCTATGCTGAAATGTTATAACCATCTACCGTTTATGTTTGTGTACTGTGTTCCTTTTGCATTTGCAATTATAAAAGTGAATAAACCTGCTTTTTTAATGTCAAAGTTGAATAAACATGAGCATTGAAATAGAAAATTACGATATTTAAGATATCTTTCGTGTGAGAATTACGAATGGGTGGAGTAGTTTGGCTTTGTCAGGTTCAACAACATTTGTAAACAAATACGAGTAATAACAAGAAATATATTGAAACAAGATATGTTCGGAGCAATATGAAGGTAAAGATTTGTTGTGCAACATAAAAAATTCCGAGATGTTACGATTGCTGGTAACTCCAGATCCAAAATGAGTTTCTGTAAATTCACCGAAATTCAGTGGATTTCAGTAAGGTAACTTACCCTTTTATCGAAAGGTTAACCTATCCGCGTCCAGGTTACAAACGTTGTTCGGTTGAAGAGAACTTGCCTTGGTGTTTAACGTACGTAAGATTTGATTGGTTTACACAACACTGATATGCAAATAGCAAAACCATGTTAGTACGGCTGCCTCGAAAAGTAATAGACGTTTTTTCTATGGAACATTTATATTACTTATGCGTGAAGCATCAACACACAACTTTAGATGTAAACAAACTGAATATTTCGTGCCCACGTGAACAAAGAACGAACAATGAATTAGTTGAACATTGAACGATCCGTATATCTTTTGAAATAAGTTAAACTGATTTAATTTCCTAAAAATTTACTTAATTAAATATAATCATTATTCTAAAATTACGGTTAAAAATAATTATGCTGATTTTGTTGAGATGCCAGTGTAATATCTTCAATATACCTGTGCACTTTTTGTGTGGCATTTCCTGCTCGACTGTGCATTTATATTGAAGACGGTCAAAGAAAACATTACGTTTACTATTGGAACTTGGTCAAATGTTAAACACCAATGCCAGAGTTTGCTCTCCACCCAGTTCTAGTACTTGCGTTCATAGTCAGCTTTGAATTAGAAACATGAGTCGCGAAAACGGATGTCTTTCCGCTGTTTTATCACATACGGCGTTCCATAAATCACATGAATTCATTAGCTAACCGGAATTTACAGGCAAAATCATGCTGTGGTTAATTTTATTGATATTAACTTTGTTGGCTTACAGAAGAGGATCTGACAATGTTATGGGAATGTAATGATAAATAATATTGCTTAATTGATACAATCGACTTTATTGTGGTGTCACATGGCGCAAAACAGGTGCCTTTTAACAACATATACGTATAAACATAATTGTATTTCAATAAAATAAACATTATCTTGTAATACATAGGGACATTGCGTTGATTGGATGGTCTTGTTAATATAATAAAATTCCTGGTACATACATTGATGCGCACAGATGACCACCTAGATACATAACTAGGTCACAACCACAGGGCTTCCATATTATAAATAGAAACATCGTATAGGCTTCGAACTTCCGTTATATACATAATGTATAACTTACTTCCGCTAAAGTCGGTGTTTGGGGAATAATACAGTTGGCGAGGTAGAAGCGTTCATATTTAAGTAATTAAACAGAACGCCTGTGATCATGCGGTATAAATGCAACATATTATTCAGCTATTCCGGTAGATGTACGGAAACATGCAATTAGACAGCAAACACCAACGATATATGGTCGGCGGAATAAAGATTTAGGCACAGATAAAAGAATACTGGTAGAATACACCCTACCAGACTGCATTGTTTATAGATATAGAGACATTCTCACAATTCTTGTTAATACTTAACATCTTCTATTTATACGTCAAACTTTGGTTGAAGGTATCAGACATGTGGAACGCCTGTTCACCATTACATTGTGCAGGAGGGGCACCCACAGGGTAATAAACGAAATAAAAACCGCTGTAAATATGATTATAATTACAGAAGGGCAATAACGGAAATATCAACCTGTGTAGATATAGGTATACATGTACATAGTTAAGAAAATATCGAAAATATAAACTGGTGTAAATATTATTATAGATAATAGAGTTATAACGAAACATATGAACTGATGTAAATATAATTAAACCTGCAAACTGTAATAACATCAAAAGTAATATATTCAAATATCTCGCAAATATATCAAAGAGTTTTCTTACCGTTCAAGTCAATTTGTGCATGAAAATAATGTTTATAACATACTAACAATATTTTCAGAAAATATCTGTAAATTTGCATTAGACATGCTATGATGAAATCAGATTTATGCTTGAATTAAAATGGGCCTTTCGCCAAACTTAGAACATAAATATCACCATTTCATCGAATTTTCCAAAACAAAGTATTTGGGGTATAAGCATAAGTGCATGAATGGTATATTTTAGATAGCATTAGTGTAAAATTAAACGCTAACCCCCAAAAAAACTTACATTAAGTTTTTCTTGTAACTATTGATCAATTGACCTCTTTTAGTTGACTTTGAAAGCGTACTATGGCTAAAATGCCCTCAGAACGTAAACAAAATTAATTGCTTTACTTGTATTCTGCTTACAATCAGGCGTACACCATTATCAAACAAACATTGACACCTTTAAGTCAGTTAAATAGCCCAAGACGAATCGTTATACAATAAACTCGAATGTGGGAGAATTTTCTATGTTGATGAATTCGCGCAGATAAAATTTTACATCACTCGCATATTCCGGAAGAATAAATATTTTTCTTACATACGCACTGTGCCACCCTCAGTTACCTCAGGTAGCTTCTGAAGCGTTTATGTGCTAGTCTAATCGAAGCTCAAATGACAATTGGCACCTTGAATATCAAACAGAAGTGAAAGCTATAGCAATCCCAGAAGCCTTTGCGAAAGAAACGCTGACATTTGGAAGGTCGTCTGCTACCGCGCGGGTAACTCTAATTTCAGAAGCCACTTCAACAGAATCTCTGGGTTCGTCGTAGCACCTAGTATATTGGACCTGTATATCTAAGACTAAGTTGGCGTATTTAATATCAGTTTTTTTGTATTAATTTGGATTTATCGGACTTCTGACAATGGCTCATTTGTTCATGCGAGATGCTGGGTCCGAAATCGATCCGAGGGTATGTATATATTAGGAAATTAGTGTGCTGTTGGCGTGTGTCTTGTTGAAGTATGTTCAATTATATAAATATTTATAACATTTTGCGAATGTGTTTAATACAACATTTCTAATAAAATGAGCATAAAATCATATGAAATATTGCAGACTAGAGATAAAATGTTCGAGTATTGATAATAGTTTCTTCATGCAGAACATTTGAACAATATCTAGACATATGATTTAAACATGAAATATTGAAATATGCTATGCACTTGATAAGATGTTTTACAATGCTATTAAACTTTTGAGAGCTTTCTAATTCATGCAAAGAACAACTTTGAATTATATGTTTTTTGAACAAATGACAAGGTGAATATTGGTTGAAAATGCTTCATTGGCGAAATTGTGTACATTTTATTGTCCATTTATTATTGTCTTTCTTTCTCAACATTTCGTTCCAAAATACAAACTTACTTTTGTATGCTTTGAAGTCTAGGACGAGGGTTGTATCATACCCAAAGCTCTTATATAGTTGATGTAACATGTTTTCCATATTTCATTAAAACCATTACTTCTTAAATTGTATGCAGTCGACATTTGAACATTACCGTTGCAATATTATGATACCGGCTCTGTTGGAATTGCAACAAATTATGTTGAGTTTTATCGCTAATTTTGACAATAAGGGGCTATTCAAAACCATGTATTATTCGAAATAAAATTTCGGACCCATCGAATAAACGAGGTCCAACTGTTATACCGACCAGTAAGCTGTTTCTCGCAATATCTGAATAATTGATCATTTAGGAATATTTCATATAAATAATGGAAAAACACAATAAAATAATTATTGTTTAGTTAAATGTGTAAATGGTGTTAGGCTGACTGGACGTAACTGTGATGGTCACATCAGAGCCACATCATAAGCTAAAAGTTGCTTCCTTTAAGATGCAATTTTGTTGCACACGTCTGGTAAATCGATTGTTTACTTGTTGTAAATGATATAATTCTCACGTAATTTCTTGATTTTAATCATATGCCAAATATTTCACCACCTAATAATTTACGTTTTAAATAGATCTAAAATATCATTTGATGATAAATTATTAAGAGAATCAAGATGCATGCATTTATGTTATACTTTGTTTCTGTCGTTTATTAAACGTTTGCAGCCTTCTGCATTAACAATTCTCCACTAATTGTTGGTTAATTATTATTATTGTATTGTAATTGCATGTAAATGCTTTCCACAGAGACACACCTGTTTTACTAGATACATTATGATGGTATAATATTACCTGTAATAATGGTGTGAAGCTCGGCACATTTGTCTGCACGGGTATTGTAAGAGTTTCTATATCCGAAGTCTAAGATTTCTCGCATTGTCTTGTATTATGTTGCCATGAAAAAGTATGATTTTCGGGCGAATGAGTATAATTATGTGTGAACTAAACATCCTTCCGAGAGAAGAAACAACTATTTTCCTGACAAGACGAGTTTCCATATGTTTTTCTAATCTCACAATCGTTGTTAGAATAATTTCTATGACATTTGTTACTTGCAACAGATTACAATGTATCAGTCGTAGAAAGGTGCAACTAACAGGAATCCCCACAGGGGGAAATACAGTGGAATCTTCCTCGAGGCAACATCCTTCTGGAGACAATGATTGTTTAGCTGTTGTTAAGAGGTTGTAACTTAAAAGATATAACATTGATAGCAATTCCATACTTAAGGATTACTTGATTATACAGTAAAATCTCACTAAAAGACCACCTCAATAATAAGACCACCTCGATATAATTAATAAGATCACAATTTTTAAGTACATGTTTACTGTTTTTCTCATTATTCAACCTCAATATTAGACCACCTCAATATTAAGACCAGTTTTCATGGGCCCTACGATAGGTCTTAGAATCGAGGTTTTATTGTACTCTAGAGAAGATGTTGCTCAAGAGAGGGTAACTTTGAAGAGGTCTTAGTACTAAAATTATACAAATACGTGTACATGTACTTGACAAAAATATTTAGGAATAATTGTTGCGAGTCATGACTTGGGCTTCGTTTAAGGTATTGCGAATATTTCTAACAAGACAAGAAAGAAATTGTTACATATCTGGCACGAACATATGCAATTAATATGTTAACCTTTGATAGTATATCTGTATATCCACTAATATCATGAAGATATTCGACAAATTATATTATACTTTGAACATAAAAGCTTCATGCGATAATGGGTATTTGTGGAAAATGTCAGAAAATTGGAAATGACTTACAATAAAAGTGTCCGGATTGAGAGATGTAAAATAATATAAAATCTCAATTTATGTTTGTAATGATACGTTTAAACTTGAAACTTTTTTAACTTTGCATTGATTAGGAAACAAGATATTACAACATATATATATACTAAGACCAACCATAATACAGTGAAGTGTTCATTTATTATAGTGGCACCTCAATTTGAGGGCCAGCCATTTCTGAGGCACCTACTTTCTGAGTACATTGACTTCCCGGTTCCTACTACTTAATATCATGTACCAGGCAAGTAGGCACTCGGTAGCCATTATTTAACAAGCTAGCTTCTCACCAACCGGCTATATCAGTTCAGACCCCTGTCGAGATTCGAACCTTCGACATCCCGCTTCCAATGCGGAAGGTTTAACTCCTTGGCCACGGGAGACGGTATTTATTATGTAATATTACACTGTTGATGACTGTTTCATTGAATACCTAGCAGTGGTCACACTTGATTTAGGGATGGTGATGTTCGCTGTTTCAATCGCGGCCAAAGCGGAATTAGAAGTCACGAACACCGGATTATGAGTCACGTGCTTGACCCATTGACCACAATGTTTATGCTCGTTGATTATTTTATTTGCATTGATTCTAACATTTACCAGATCATGAACCCGTTTCAAGGCCTCGCACTATTGCTACAACGAAATGGTTAAATAAATTTCTTTCTAAATTACACGAAGACTTGAATGCAAATTTTATAGTTTTGTCCCTAATTAGAGTATGTACTATTAGAGATAAATCAAAAACAATATACATAATAACAGTATAACATTTACAGTTCGACTCTCTCTTGAGCAACAACCTGTCTTCAACGACCATTTCAATTTTCCAGTAATAAAATACAGTAAAACCTCATCTATAGACCACCTCAATAATAGGACCTACTCGAAATTATGAACACAGTTTTCAAGTCCATGTTCACTGTTTTACTCAATAAGAAGACCACCTCAATATGAAGACCAGTTTTCAAGAGTCCCAGGGAAGGTCGTATTATTGATATTTTACAGCACTTCAAAATTAAACTCTATACAAAGCCATCGTCTCAAAAACAAGCCGAAATGTGTATCTTCCAAAGCGTGTTACTCTAGAGAGGTAACACTGTATATTACCTGTTAAACAAGCTCTTGTCTAAATACTACTGTGCAGAAAATAAACAAAGTTAGCCATGCGGTAACATTAGCAAAACATCATACATCTTACAAATTAACAATCTTCCGTTTTCTGAGCTCTCGTAGATCAAAGTTGTAGGAAACAGCGTGATTTCTGGTTGCTGTTCGAGTTAGGAGATGATTTAGAATCCATAAAACACGTGTTTAGGTAAAGACCAGTGGTTCTTGACATTTCATGATGTGTTTTTTGCGAAGATTACGATTTAAATCGTTTTTCCATACTTTCTCGATGAGTTCAATACCGAATTATGTCTAAATCCACATGTAAATAGTTTACCGTATTACGACTTTATTGCGTGTGAGAGAGAGATCACGATAGTTATCAAGGTATTGAAATGTTAAGTCACTTGGGACATACGTATTACGTAATAATTGCAATAATATTTTACCGAACACTGGTGGTTAATGTTTTCTAATAAACTCAATTAATCGGTAGACAGCTTCATCTCTAACTATAGGAATGATATATCACCTTGACAGCGGTAATCAGTGCATATAGGTAATGTTCTTAGCATTGGAAAGGCAAACAAGATGTTTATTAAGGCCTAAAAATTATGTTTGTTTCAGTTCCGTGAAATAGTTCAGCAACAATATTGTCGATTCTACATTTCTTAATAGATCAAAGCGTATACTCGCAAAATGTATATTATTATCACATTTCACTTTAATCGTCTTAGCTTTGTTAAGTGATTTGTCAGTATCATTTACTTATTCGGCTTTACAGAAACAATGCGCCTTAAATATATTTAACTCTTACGAGTTCACTTATTTAGTGAGTATAAGTCACATTTTTGTCTTTCATTTCGATTTCGTTAAGACTTGAATGTGTTAGGCGCTATTTTACTTTACTTTATTTCATTCTAAGCGAGTTATCTAGTTATGAGCCAGTATTCAATTTTATTATAATTATTAATATTATACTGAACTCCTTTTTTCCTCTCTTCACTGAAATGTTAATTTAAATCATTATACATCGAGTCTACTCAAGACTGTAAGTAATAGTTATTTTGTTAATTTTGCTCCAATACAATGTTTATGTTTTATCTATGATTACCTGTATCTACATACACATGCTTAGTTTTGTTTTCGATTTTTGCTTGTATATATTGTTCTGCTCTCCGTATTTGGAGGAAATAAAAGAATCTATCTATCTAATTATAAGCTTCATCTCTAACTAGGAATGACATATAACCTTGACAGCGATAATCAGTGCATATAGGTAATGTTCTTAGCATTTGAAAGGCAAACAAGATGTTTATTAAGGCCTAAAAACTATGTTTGGATCAGGTTTTTTGCACCAAAAATTGGGTAGGTAGGTCGGATTTTTTTTTTGGAGATAATTTTTATTTTTAAACGAAGCAAATTAAACATAGACTTAAATGAATATATGAACGCCGCTGTTCGATTTCCAACCTCTTCTTTAAGTACTCGTATGTTAAAATCCCCTTGTCCTTTTAACATGGATACTGTTTTAAACAAGGTGAATATAAGGCTCTATAGCTGGACTACTCGTAAAGCGTCTAATAACTGGGCAGAATTATGAACCTAAAGATAAAATTAACACAATTATTTTTTTACAAAAAGAAAAACAAGTTAACGCGCTAAAAATGTTCAGGGGTCGGGGCAAAAGATAGGGTAGGTCGGGAAACCTGAAACAAGCATATTTTTTACGCCAAATGCTGATTCTTAAGTCTTTTTGAGTCATAGCCAGCTTGAAAACTAGTTTTACTTAATATGCAATACTACTCAAATGATAGAAATTTTGAGTACTATTTTAACAACAATATGACGAGGCTTTGTTAGTTTGTAGACTTGAGCAATATACCGTTCCTGTCTTTCTGCCAGAGAGCACAAGTTTACTCCGTGAATAAGAACAGAAACAGGAATCAAGAATAGTTCATTCTAATAATATTTATAGTTGTTTCGATTTATTGTTGTTTTGATATTCTACCATTTTGCGTACATTCGATACGTCGGTTATTCGAAATGAGTTGATGCCAACATTCCCACCTGTTTCAATACGTAGTCAATGCTATTATAGTTTGCATAAAATCATAAACAGCATCTTTTTGAGTACTTTCAGTGCTTTGATAATTCGTCTGATGAAATCCTCACTCAGACAATCAAACCAATGAAAAACATGATATTTTTTTGTTTTTGTTTCATCTGCATCTCGTATTTTTTCATACCTAGTCTCATTACCCATCTCTTGTGGCGTAGTGTACATGATTAGATAACATTTTTTATCCAGCGCATTAATAATGAATAACGAAAAGTTTGTGTATGCTGTAAGAATCTTCCCACTCTCGTTCTCCTAGCAACGAGTGTTCGTTTTTTGTCTCCACCTCCGTTTGTTTATTTTAGAAGATGAATTCACCGTAGTTATCTCCGCTGATAACCTTTATCAGAATATCCCGGAGAACATTAAGGTAGTATATGAAAAAAAAATACAATTTATTTCAAGAACTTTTCTTTACAAGATGAATTATGATCTCTTTAGACAAAAGGGGTTTACATGGTTTTCTGCAGTTTGTACGCCTTCAAGAAATTCTTCCAGTTGTTCCAATTTACTTCCTCTATTGTTTTTTGTTGTTGTGATTATTTCTATAATATGCCACGTAGCATTGTCAATGTTAAAGGCGTAGCATACAATAAGGCCATTTTTTCTAACGCAGAGATTTCCTTTAAACTTTGTATATTTGATCGGTGTAATGTATATAACCAAACTATGAAATAAAGGTGATAGGTTACCTTGCTCGTGAATATTTCATATGAAAATAGAGCAAAATCGATACAATATTACATTATTGTTTCTAGCGCAGAGATTTTCTTACAACTTGGTAAAGTGTTTAAGAGTCACTTTCTGAAAAAACATATGAAATAAAAAATAATAGGTCACCTTGCTTGATTTTTAGATAAAGATTGATTTAATGTGTTTCAAATGTAATGAAAGATGAAAGAATTACCCATATTACACTTGGTAACTCATTATCATTTTACATTTTCATAAAATATATTAGTTTTAAATATTTTTTGAAAATCATTTCATAATTTCAAATGTCGAATTTTAGATATCAATGAATTTTCTTTTTTTTAATGATATAGTATATGGAAAAAGAATGTAGAAGGAAAACTGCAAAAAAAGAAATAAAATCCTTCCATTAAACATAATAATATCATTATATGTATTGTTCTTGGTGACTCTATAAAGTTCAGTAAAAATCTCTGCCTCGTAAAAAAATAGCAAACTACTCTCATATACGTCTTTAAATGTCTTGTGCAGTGATTTAAAGATGTTTCTGGCCCTTTTGAACATGAAATAGTTGAGCAGGTTACATCCAATGTCGATGCTACAATGGCTGATACATCCTAAATACGAATTCACAGAAAGTACGAATCATCATTGTTGAACCATTAAATTTAAATGCGTAGTAAAGATTAATACCAGTATTGAGTATGTTATGCAGGTTACGCTCAGATGTTGAACTATTTTAACCGATTCACTTAACTGTTATTCTTGCGCCACTTCCGGCAAAAGTAGTTTTCGATATAAGGCGATGCTACTGTCGAAAATTCCCATAGAACTAGTCTACCGAACAACTAAAATCGAGACCGGTTACGAAAAACTATATTAGTTGTTTTTTTCAATTTAAAGATATTACAAACGTCTTATTTAGAGAAATACTGAAAATACATTATTAGTGTATTGTTCAATAATGCATATTTATTGATGTTTTAACTATATGATATATAGTTTTCAAGTTTATTTAAGGAAAAAATTACAAAGAGTAGCATGGTATTATTTTGTTTTTGTTTCATCTGCATCTAGTATTTTTTCATACCTAGTCTCATTACCCATCTCTTGTGGTGTATAATTTGCATAAAATCATAAACAACATCTTTTTGAGTACTTTCAGTGCTTTGATAATTCGTCTGATGAAATCCTCACTCCGACAATCAAACCAATAAAAAACATGATATTTTTTTGTTTTTGTTTCATCTGCATCTCGTATTTTTTCATACCTAGTCTCATTACCCATCTCTTGTGGCGTAGTGTACATGATTAGATAACATTTTTTATCCAGCGCATTAATAATGAATAACGAAAAGTTTGTGTATGCTGTAAGAATCTTCCCACTCTCGTTCTCCTAGCAACGAGTGTTCGTTTTTTGTCTCCACCTCCGTTTGTTTATTTTAGAAGATGAATTCACCGTAGTTATCTCCGCTGATAACCTTTATCAGAATATCCCGGAGAACATTAAGGTAGTATATGAAAAAAAAATACAATTTATTTCAAGAACTTTTCTTTACAAGATGAATTATGATCTCTTTAGACAAAAGGGGTTTACATGGTTTTCTGAAGTTTGTACGCCTTCAAGAAATTCTTCCAGTTGTTCCAATTTACTTCCTCTATTGTTTTTTGTTGTTGTGATTATTTCTATAATATGCCACGTAGCATTGTCAATGTTAAAGGCGTAGCATACAATAAGGCCATTTTTTCTAACGCAGAGATTTCCTTTAAACTTTGTATATTTGATCGGTGTAATGTATATAACCAAACTATGAAATAAAGGTGATAGGTTACCTTGCTCGTGAATATTTCATATGAAAATAGAGCAAAATCGATACAATATTACATTATTGTTTCTAGCGCAGAGATTTTCTTACAACTTGGTAAAGTGTTTAAGAGTCACTTTCTGAAAAAACATATGAAATAAAAAATAATAGGTCACCTTGCTTGATTTTTAGATAAAGATTGATTTAATGTGTTTCAAATGTAATGAAAGATGAAAGAATTACCCATATTACACTTGGTAACTCATTATCATTTTACATTTTCATAAAATATATTAGTTTTAAATATTTTTTGAAAATCATTTCATAATTTCAAATGTCGAATTTTAGATATCAATGAATTTTCTTTTTTTTAATGATATAGTATATGGAAAAAGAATGTAGAAGGAAAACTGCAAAAAAAGAAATAAAATCCTTCCATTAAACATAATAATATCATTATATGTATTGTTCTTGGTGACTCTATAAAGTTCAGTAAAAATCTCTGCCTCGTAAAAAAATAGCAAACTACTCTCATATACGTCTTTAAATGTCTTGTGCAGTGATTTAAAGATGTTTCTGGCCCTTTTGAACATGAAATAGTTGAGCAGGTTACATCCAATGTCGATGCTACAATGGCTGATACATCCTAAATACGAATTCACAGAAAGTACGAATCATCATTGTTGAACCATTAAATTTAAATGCGTAGTAAAGATTAATACCAGTATTGAGTATGTTATGCAGGTTACGCTCAGATGTTGAACTATTTTAACCGATTCACTTAACTGTTATTCTTGCGCCACTTCCGGCAAAAGTAGTTTTCGATATAAGGCGATGCTACTGTCGAAAATTGCCATAGAACTAGTCTACCGAACAACTTAAATCGAGACCGGTTAAGAAAAACTATATAAGTTTTTTTATCAATTTAAAGATATTACAAACGTCTTATTTAGAGAAATACTGAAAATACATTATTAGTGTATTGTTCAATAATGCATATTTATTGATGTTTTAACTATATGATATATAGTTTTCAAGTTTATTTAAGGAAAAAATTACAAAGAGTAGCATGGTATTATTTTGTTTTTGTTTCATCTGCATCTCGTATTTTTTCATACCTAGTCTCATTACCCATCTCTTGTGGTGTATAGTTTGCATAAAATCATAAACAACATCTTTTTGAGTACTTTCAGTGCTTTGATAATTCGTCTGATGAAATCCTCACTCCGACAATCAAACCAATGAAAAACATGATATGTTTTTATATTTGTTTCATCTGCATCTCGTATTTTTTCATACCTCAGTCTCATTGCCCATCTCTTGTGGCGTATTGTACATGATTAGATAACATTTTTTATCCAGCGCATTAATAATGAATAACTAAAAGTTTGTGTATGCTGTAAGAATCTTCCCACTCTCGTTCTCCTAGCAACGTGTGTTCGTTTTTTGTCTCTACCTCCGTTTGTTTATTTTAGAAGATGAATTCACCGTTGTTATCTCCGCTGATAACCTTTATCAGAATATCCCGGAGAACATTAAGGTAGTATATGAAAAAAATATAAACAATTTATTTCAAGAACTTTTCTTTACAAGATGAATTATGATCTCTTTAGACAAAAGGGGTTTACATGGTATTCTGCAGTTTGTACGCCTTCAAGAAATTCTTCCAGTTGTCATTTACTTCCTGTATTGTTTATTGTTGTTGTGATTATTTCTATAATATGCCACGTAGCATTGTCAATGTTAAAGGCGTATCCTACAATAAGGCCATTTTTTCTTACGCAGATATTTCCATTAAACTATGTATATTTGATCGGTGTAATGTATATATCCAAACTATGAAATAAAGGTGATAGGTTACCTTGCTCGTGAATATTTCATATGAAAATAGAGCAAAATCGATACAATATTACATTATTGTTTCTAGCGCAGAGATTTTCTTACAACTTGGTATAGTGTTTAAGAGTCTCTTTCTGAAAAAACATATGAAATAAAAAATAATAGGTCACCTTGCTTGATTTTTAGATAAAGATTGATTTAATGTGTTTCAAATGTAATGAAAGATGAAAGAATTACCCATATTACACTTGGTAACTCATTATCATTTTACATTTTCATAAAATGTATTAGTTTTAAATATTTATTGAAAATCATTTCATAATTTCAAATGTAGAATTTTTAAATATCAACGAATTTTCTTTTTTTTAATGATATAGTATATGGAAAAAGGAAGTAGAAGGAAAACTGCAAAAAAGTAATAAAATCCTTCCATTAAACATAATAATATCATTATTTGTATTGTTCTTTGTGTTGTTTAGTAGTTCTATCGGATGGTATTGTCAAAATAGTATGTCATTGCCTTCCATATGTCGTGAATATGTTTGAATTGGAACAGTTTTACGTCTTTGTTTCTCACAATTCAGATAACATACATAAATTCATGCATTACGAGTGAGTCTATTTTAAAGACATTATTATGGCCTTGAAAATCATATTGAAAACATGAAAAACAGGCCGAATGTTTAATAAATAATAAATCTTTATTATAGACCCATTTCACAGTACACACCTCGTTCACTGTGCGATAAATGTACATAAAACAGGTCAAATATTTAGGGACTAGTCAGTTGTTTTAAAATACCCGACCCTTCTTGTTTAAAAAGTGCATTTATTTGGAAATGTGGAAAAATATTTCTTTTATACTTGTAGACGTTTATTTAAAAGCTTTTACATGACACTGATGCAGACTCGTTTTAGATTGGCAATAACAAAAGTGTTTCTTCATCCTGAAAATAAGATATCCCAAAAACTGCAAACATTATTACAGCATAAGGTTTTGTATTTGTATTGTTTGCTAGCGAATTTCAGGTGCCCCAAAGAAACTGTAATGTCTAATCTGTCATCGCATAGATCAAAATGATTGGCGCAATGTTTACGGGATCAGTATTTATTCCTTCAGGATTTGATCTAAGATCTGTTGATTGTCATATCATTGTATCTTTAAGGGGATATGTACTTGTGAAGGGTATTTAAATATTTTGACTGTCAATATATGATTAATGGTATATTTGACAGTCTATACCGAGCACCTTAATTAGTGGTACCATGCAAGCTCAAGTGGCGATTTGAACGTTAGAACGATGGACGAGGCGTATGTTCTCATGGACTGGAGATAATCTGATTTATACGAAAGCCTGTTGGTGAACTTTCGGCTTCAGGAATGATCAAATTCGACTTCATGAATTCACGAAATTTAAATCGTGAAATCATGCATTCGTGAAATTGCTTCAGTGAATTCGCTCAGTTGAAATCGAGAATTTTTGAAGCTGAAATGTCCGCACCACGCTGTCGTAAACTCATGTTGAAATAGGTCAACTGCTTGCGAAACGGGTAAGTAATGGTTAGTAACTCAGAAACACTAGTTAGGTCAACTGACCACTGAACATAAACTGAAATACCGAAGAAAGACGACGGAAAGTCCAACACATTCCGCCAACGAAATAATTTCAATGTATTAGAAATATCGTTACGTGAAACACAACCAGTACTTTCATCCGTGCCAAGAAAGCATCTCGGATTAGTCGACATTTACCTCACTAGGGGCCACCACAGAAGCATCGTTAAAGGGCGGCTTAGTACCTGTTAGAACTGGTTGCTTATATCTAGCAGAAAATGATATCCAAGCACTGCTTGTAATTAAGATTGCATAGTTTCCTCAAAGCAATGCACAATTTAGGTTCATTACCCTTTATTGTAAGTTACAAATTTCGCTGTCGGCAATATTTTAACTTTTATCTGAAGTTGTTGCATTAAATCGTGCAAGCAATATACATCCGTATCAGTTAATGATCTCTGCAGTGTGCATTTGATGCACGTAACATGTAGGCTTATGGTTTTCTCATTTTCTTTATCAAAATCATAATTATAAAAGCTAGAAAAACTGCACAGCTGTAGCACTACGGTCTGTTACTAAATTAAGACTTCGTATAATATGTGAACCACTCAAATACGATATTTAAATGTTAGTTGCTGAAACACTTTGGCACATATATTGGATTGCTTCATGATTTGTAAA
Organism: Mactromeris polynyma; assembly: GCA_032209605.1. Lineage (NCBI taxonomy): Eukaryota > Metazoa > Mollusca > Bivalvia > Venerida > Mactridae > Mactromeris > Mactromeris polynyma. The sequence goes on from JASFXZ010000003.1 coordinate 27,590,326, forward strand.
AATTTAATAAATGCATTGGAGAATATTTGCACAGCAAAGAATTATCATTTCAGTATAGTGTTGATTGTAGAAGTCATGGAAGTCAATGAAGTGTTATTATATAGTCTGTCTATCTGGCAACAATGGTTATTGTTCGTTCCTGTGTAAAACTGATGGTGTAGGGTGAAGTTGTGTATCAATTCTACGTTTTTTTCAACTGTAGTTCAATGTCCTAACCAGTGTCCTAACCAGTGTCCTAACCAGGGTACGAACCAGAAATAACCCGTTTACTGCAAACAACAGACACCTTCCCACATGAATCAGACGTGGAGGAAACATGTTTGACTGAGTCCATGAATATTCCATGGTAGTATATGAATCTGTTCTTCTTGGCTTGTATGGAAGAAGGTCGATCACTTTGCCATCATTGAATACGTTTGTAAGATGGTTATTGACATACAATTTAAGTCCGTTTACTCTCACCGTATGACCTAAGCTCTCTTTCATGTATAATGATATTTTTCTTCCGTCACGTCCCATCCGTGGGCGCTGTATTTTGACACGGTACTTGGAATCTTCGAGTGATTGTTTTATATCTTTGTCGTATGATTTTTGGCGCACTTGTTCTCGTTCGCTGTGGTAGTGAAATTTGACCACAATAGCCCTGGTGTTATTGTTTCCTTATACATGTTATGTTATATGGTCATAGAAACATACCCCTCACCTGAGGTTCGAACTTGCAAACTGCGGAGCGGAAGCCGATGGCTCTACCTGCTGAGCAAACCGAACATGATTTTCACTATGATAAATACAACAGTATGTTATTTCATGATGTCATTACTTTTCATAAAAGAATGAAAATAAGATTGATGCATTTTTGATTGAATAATCTCATAAATAGAAAAAATCACACAGGTATTATCTGGTGTTTTTACAATTATGGCTTTGAAGGCAACATCATAAATCATAGATTATAAAGTATTTGTAGTTGGTATGTTTTCATTGATATGATTTATGGTAAAATCTATTATCTAAACACATACATAAATTCATCTAATTATTTTATATAAGTAATAATGATAATATAATCATATTAATAAAAACCCTATGCTTTAAGAAGGTGGCATGTTGAGACATATAATAAAAGTAAGTCAAATGACCAATATGAAGGATATATCGGCTGCAATGTCAGAATACATTGAAAACACTGTACAGTCAAACCTGTCTGTAAAGACCACCCATGTGAACAGCAAAATGTGGTATTTGTTTACAGGTGGTCTCCATTAACAGATTAAATATCATTGAAAATGGTCTGATGGGAGATAAAATTGGTGGTCTTTGCAGACAGGTTTTGCAATAGTGGTCTTTGTTCGCAGGTGGTCTTTAACACAGGTTTGACTGTATATATATGCAATGCAGAATATAAACAAAGCACGGAATTCTATACTGAGTTCATTTGTTATTATGTATTGTCATACCGCAAGTAGTTGTACTACCAGAAATATCCCAGTTTCAGAATCCTAAGTGTCAAAATATAACAAATAAGTATTACATAGACTAAACACTTTCATCAGCTTTATACAACCACGCTTACAAATCCTTGATAAATATAATAACATTAATGCAAGATGAATGAATCTACGAGAAGATCAAAACATATCCGAACAAAACAGGTGGTCTTAAAGAGTAGTGTTCACATTCACCATTGGCCTTAGCATAGTACTAAATAAACAGTATGTAACCAATGCAAGAAACAAGACACGTTGTTTAGCCGATTAATGTTTATAAAAATGGTAAAATGCCAAGCGATTCGTTTGATAATACATGCCACTTTCTGCTTAAAATGTCTTTTATTTGATAATGCTGAAAAGAGATTTCTTTTCTGACATGAAGATATTTAGATATTTCAATATGCTAATGAAACGTTTTTTGACACACACTGATAAATATGATTTCCACAGGGAACCGTTAGTATAAATAATTCAATGAAATATTCATTCAAATACATGAGTGAACATTTTATTGAATTATGAAATATTTCAGTTTACTAAGATAAAAATCTCAATTTAGGACATTTTGTTAAACTAATCCCTAAGCTTAATTTGCGCCCAATATCGTCTCATACATAGTTAGCATTAGTTATCAACACTTCATAAGATAGTTTGACTGGAAACTGCACGAGTATAAAATAAAATAAGTTGATACCCAGGTGAATACCAACGATTGGTTTAACGGTATACATGTACATTGTAATCTCTTAATAGCGGGACTCTCTTAACCATCAATCTCTCTTCAACAACAGTGTCACTTTTTTAATCAAATATCAATTTAACATCCCTTGAGCAGTAACCTTTCAAAAACATACAAAATGTGCGGTTTACAAAGGGTGTTTGCTCTGGTGAGAACACATTTCGACTACAATGTCAAGGTTACATGGATTGTGTGGTTGGATATACTGATGCCAAATTGGTTCAAAATTCCTCGCAAATACCAGGAAAAAGTCTGAACAAAAATTAATGTCTAGCGATAAATTCATCATATTCAATCAGATGTTGTAGGAACAAATGACCTTGAAAAGGACGAACGCATTCTGTTTTATCCTTGACATTGAATGTGTTATGTTAATGTATATCACATATTGTTTGCGAGGCGTGTTTTACCGTGCAATTTTCTCTTGCTTAAAGAGAGGTATAAATGTTAATAATTTTGAAGAACAGAATTTTAAAAGGCAATTTTATAAATATATGTTTTCCAATTTTTTCAAGTTTTTCAAATGAGTAAAAAATCAATATACGTATATGTTCGATACATTCCTAATCCTTGTTTGAAAATGCATACATGCAACCATTTATTTTTTGTTAAATCTTGTGTCAACACATCCTATAAATAACTACTTTACATGAAAAGATCCATCGAGTGAAGCAATCATTGTAATTACCAAAAGCTCTATCATCATTATCTCTAGATGAGGAATTTTGATTTAATTATGAATACTAATGAATCTTATAAGAATGAATGTTCAAATTATGTTTATAGTCCGAAGACTTACCACATTGTGCATGTTTAACGTGCATAATACATATAAAAGTAACGCAGATTTAATAATTTCTCGAATTGCACAGTTGAATTCGCAAATTCTTGAAACTGAAATTTGACCACCTGACTTTTGTATGAAATGGAAGGCTACGGCGCTTCACCTGTTATCCCTTGTCACCGTGTTTACTAGTCAAGTAAAACATATAAAATGGACGGGTTCTAATGATCGCGTGGGAATCCCGTTAATGTTTGGAATTAGTGGAATAAAATAGATTTCGAAAAATCATTAGAGTTTACAGTATGTATGAACAATGCCAGGTATACGGATTTTCGATAACAAGAGTAAGATATGTTACAGCAGGTACGGCTTTCAATCATGTTTCATGATGCCACTTTTTTTAGCAGAATTATTTTACACTCGGAGTATAACTGTTGTAAGTTGTGCTGCAAAACTCGTCAAACAATTCCACAGCTACCAGTTTTATTCATCAAGGCAGTTTGTAGTTTACATTAGTCTTTACCAATGTTAAATGCACCCAGTAGACGACGGTTCATTTCTGTCGACTATGATAATTGGATATGTAATAGCAAGTATTCTTTGAATTCACGATGCAGCCGAAAGTATGCCTAAGACATTTCTGGTAATTCCAAATTGTACAGAGAATACGTGGCTCAGTGATAATTTTGTTTGATTCTAAGATATCTGTATTTGGGATACATTAGTAGAAAGTGATATTCATTTCCTGTCATGTTTGAGTTACATATATTACTTATCAAAGTCGTGTTTCTTAAATCATTAGTGCTACATGACAATCAATACACCTTCTGAACCCAATCAGAAAAAGTACATATGAGCGCTGCTATACGATTTCCAACATCTCGAAAACGTCATGTGTGACGTCACCATGTTTTGATAGTAAGCAATATTTGCCCCATATGGCAATATGAAAACGAAGTGACCATATGGAGTAAATATTGTTTCCTGCTTGAAATGACGTCACTTACAGAAGAGGTTGTAAATCCCATAGCAGCGTTCATATATTTCATTTCCTGTCATAACATCGGCTTTCTACCCTGGTTCTTGTTTGAACATTCACATACCTCTGATAAATTGATAAATGCGTCAATTGGAGACAGGCACATGTTTGTCGGTCTACATCTGTGATGTGGTAGGATAAACAAGCATGGAGATGATGCATCCTGACAATTGTGAAACGTTATAATTACTGCCTCATCAACATTTTCCTGTGTTGGCAAGTGTCTGATAATAAATAGATGAGTGCATTCACGGTAAACAGGTTCGAAATGTCACATCGATGCACAATTATCGTCCACAATCCGTCCGAATAGTAGGCAACTCTTTTTTGTTAACATCTTAGTTATATTATACTAATATTATCAATAGAACTCTGTTCTGTTTGAGTACTATAGAACTTCATTCACAATCAAGACCACCTCATTACTAAGACCGTGTATTCATGGATCAGTTGTTGTTCTTTTCTTTCAACTCGATTATCAAACCACTTCACAGTTAAGGCCGATTTTCTTCAGATGATCTTATTATTGAGGTTTAACTGACACATTGTCATTACGTGACAGCATTATACACTATACGTGACAGCATCATACACTATACGTGACAGCATTATACACTATACGTGACAGCATTATACACTATACGTGACAGCATTATACACTATACGTGACAGCATTATACACTATACGTGACAGCATTATACACTATACGTGACAGCATTATACACTATACGTGACAGCATCATACACTATACGTGACAGCATTATACACTATACGTGACAGCATTATACACTATACGTGACAGCATTATACACTATACGTGACAGCATTATACACTATACGTGACAGCATTATACACTATACGTGACAGCATTATACACTATACGTGACAGCATTATACACTATACGTGACAGCATTATACACTATACGTGACAGCATTATACACTATACGTGACAGCATTATACACTAAAGCAATTTTATAAATTGAATATTTTCCATTTTGTTCTCTTTATGAGCCATTGCGTTGTCGTACATGACCTTAAAGGCGTCTTGGTCCGTCGTTATCATGGGCCTCTGAAACACAGACGTTGGCCTACAACACACACTTAATACATGCATCTTAATGTTCATTCATAATAAATGTATATAAACGCCCACGTTCTCGCAATTTTAAGCCTAAAGAACAGGCTGCCAGAGAAATCGTGTGAGTTCCAACAAATAATGACTACAATTGTTTTGACAATGAATGCATGTTGCAGAAAAAAGCATTTGTTTGTTCAGACAGCAACGCCCCTTTGAATTCCTTATTTGTCCATTAGTCGGTGAGAAAGACTAAAATTACAATTACCTGTCTCGTTTGTTTTTGTTTGTATTTGCAACGGATTGTCAATATTTGTGTAAGTTATTACGAAGTTTTTGTGGAAACATTCCTGTTTACTTACTAATAGCCAACAGCTTCATTATGAGTTACGCCCACACTTATTTCTGGAGGGAGAATATTGCAGCGATACAAAGTATGTTAACACCGTATACTATTTCTCTATGAAGCATTTGGAACGAATCCATGACGACTGCATTGCAATACATTGACCATGCTTTGAAAATTGTTTACTTGCAAAGTGAATGAATCATTATATGTATAAACCCAGTTCGATAAGGCAATCATTATCGATTTATCCATTATATTGGGTATAGGATGGGAAGGTTGTTTAAATTATATTTTAAATGGGTGAATTGGTTGTATAAAACACCCCCATAATCGATATTTAGGTAAACACGATAATGAAAGAAATAGCGAATTTGAGTTATATGTATACATCTCATTAAATTAATATCGGTTGATCTTCAGCAAAGATTCTTCAACGGAGTACAGTCATATAACCCTGTAGTTCTGTATGAGCCATAGAAATATATTTGAACAGACAAGAAAACGAGTAAATTAAAATATTTACAGTAAACTTGTTTATCCAATGAACAATAATAACAAAGCGTCTCCCGTCCACGCGTGTTTGATGTTTTTCAGTGGCTGTATTAGAACGGAACAGAACAGAACCGCCCAGCGTTCAGTAAAGGTGTTTGCGGCTAACGTTTCGTAACGTTTGCAATTTGGTTCCCCGTGCACAATGAATGTGATACGGTGGGTCAGTGATACAAAACAAAACAGTTTCGAAACGTTCGCAACTGTTAGCCGTAAATGAACGCAGGTTAGACACCATATTTGGACTTGTACATAGTACATTGTTTACAATACATTTAGGGTTCAAAACTATATTAAACATGTCAACATAAACAGTATACATGATATGTACTTACATGTATAATATCACATATGAAATGGTAAATATGGATATGGAGATTGAGCTATAAATGTTCTAATATTTTGAAGTGTATTTCTAATATAAACATCTTATTTTACAGATCTAGATAACTGAATAAGTTTAATTTGTTTAGAAGTGGTTTATATCATTCTTTCTTATGCCAAAACATCAACTACAGATACATATAAAATGATATTCACTCTCTCGGAGAACGCGTTTTCTGTTATATCTCCCAGTCTGTATTCTAAGGTAAACATCATTTAACCATAAAACTCATACCTCATGGCTACGACTTTGTGACTTGTGGTCAGGACATAATTACTCGTGGCCACGCATTGTCTAGAGGTCACGACCACTGGCCGAAGCTATCAGAAAGGCTTGAATATTTCATATTTCTTACTGGCCAAGTAAGTCACGGTCACGACTTCACAAGTCACGATCACGACTTCATAACTGATGGCAACGCTTTATTTTTCCTCAACCTTCACCTGTATGCCACCGTGTGATATTTCCCGAGGTTTTTAACTTCCGAGACGAAGGAAACGTATAATCATTACATCAATGCTCGTGGAATGTGCTGTATGCGAAATATATGTCGTCAAGAACTTGTATAATAGCTTAACATATTATATGAATGCGATGGCAATACCGTTGGTTTGGCTGACATAAATGAATTGAACATCAGGTACGATTGAATACGACTGTATACTCTAACGTACGAAGCATGTATCATATGGTATTATAGTAAGCATACCTTATTACTTAATACAAGGGCCATTCAGATCTAGAATAATGACTGTTATAAGTACGGCGCTAACGGATCAAATGAAAGCACTTCTGTGAATAATGAAGTTACTTTGTAATGTGGAAAGTAATAATTACCACAAAAAAGCTACGTCTGTAGTCTACCTGATATAGATTCTATTCAGCATGTCCCGATATTTCGACATGTAGTTTTGAGCAATAGGGTATTTATTGCATAAAATAAGAAACATATTCGTATACGTATAACATCTCCGTTCTGTTCTGCTCGAATATAGCGCATTCAGTTATCTCGACAGTATTTATACCATATTTTATATTTGCTAGTTCGCCTATGACGTCACGTTTAGGTCATTGTTACTGTTGACCTTACATATTTGGCCATTTTTGACGTAGAATGACTGGACTAACAAAAAATAGCTAATGGGAGTTATGTTTTCGATAAACAACTTACTTTTTCGGCACAGCCGTACTAACATGGTTTTGCTATTTGCTTATCAGTGTTGTGTAAACCAATATAATCTTACGTTAACCGCTAATCCAACTTCTCTTCAACCGGACAACGATGTAACATTGACGCCGATTTGTTAACCTTTCGATAAAGGGTACGTTACCTTACCGAAATCCACTTAATTTCGGTAATGTTACCAAAATCCATTATCGATTACCGAAATCCACTTCTAATACAACATGTACACTATATATTGGGTTTATTTAAATGTACATTACATTGATAATTCTAAGAAAAATAGTGCATATTAAGAAAAATACAGACGGTTACGTTTCCATTGGATACCGGTACGGTAAGGTTCCGATCGATAAGGCCTATACAATAATATAGTACCAAACCTAAAACATTAACTTGTTTATTGTTATGTATTTTGTCTTCCAACGCAAAGTAATGAACACTATTATTGCAATATTGTTTAATTGCTTGCTTCAGATTGCGCCGACCATCTTTTATCAAGATAATTCTTGTTTCAGTATAAAATCTTTGTTAGCCAACATGACCTTGTTGTACTCGTTTGAAGTATGCCATGACTATTATATGTGTTAACTTTACTAATTACCGCTCAGTTTTGTCTGGAACACAAGTTCTCCCATGTGTTAGATCAGGAAATTCTCCTCTACCGTTCAATTCACCTTATCACAAAGCACAAAGAGCCTTATCCTGATATTTCCCCCTGAGGTTTGTTTGTTGTGTGTTAATTGTTGTTTGTATATCTTGTCTGATAGGTAGGCCAGCTAATCTTCGCATCATTATTGGCAGGTGAAACAAAAGCACAACGGGAAGGAAACAGGTCCTATATGTAGTGTGTGGTGTTATGGTTCGTTTCCTTGCCTAACATATAGACTCGCAATGCGTTTTGATAATAAAATGGAATATGTAAACGTAGTAAATAATAGAGTAGAATGATACAGAAATAGTTTAATGTAGGTAGCTTTAAATGGTTTTCTGCACCAAAGAAATAGCAGCTGTGTTGAATTCACAGTAAAATCTCAGTTAAAGATCATCTCACAATAACATTACTTACAAGACTAATATTAATGAATAATATTTGATTTTTCTTCCAAAGTTTACCTCTATAATCAAAACCCTCACTATTAGGATGAATTTTTGTCAGGACCAATGGAGGTCGTATTATCGTGGTTTCACAGTACAGTAAAACCTCACTTAGAGACCACCTCAACAATAAGACCACCTCAATATTAAGACCACGCTTTTCAAGTTCGTTTTGACTGTTCAGCTCTTTATTAACCATCTCGATATTAAGACCCGTTTTTAAGAGTCCCAAGGGTGGTCTTATTATCGAGGTTTCACTGTAATTGTAAACAATCGCATATAAGCGACCGTTGGTATTTGTTGGGGGAACAGAACAAGTAATGGTAAATAATTATGATTCAAGAAAGAAATATTTTGATGTGTTGTCCATAACTATTTCCTAACGATTAAGTGCAATTTACAAACGTGATTTGAATCCATTCTGGACGAATTAATACAAAACCTAGGATGTACAGGCTTCGTCGGAATAGATATATACAGTATAACCTCACTTAAAGACCACCTCAATAATAAGACCACATCAAAATTAAGAACACAAGTCCATTTTCACTGATTTACTTTTTATTCCACCTCAATATTAAGATCACTTTAATAATAAGACCAGCTTTCAAGTGTCCCAGGGGTGGTCGCACTATTGAGGGTTTATTGTATCAGTATAAAGCACACATGTTTGGTTATTTTCAGGAAGGAAAGTATAGTGCCGTGGTAAGGTTTGTCATTTCATAAGCGATGCATTCTTGACCATGCTCGCTGACAGTTAGTTAGAAATTGTCCAGAAATGACCGCCTATAATGAATTTCAAATTAAGGACGAATGTTTAGATACTACTAAAAGGCAAAATATCATTGTAAGTCTTTGTGCGATTTTATATGAAATTACGTTCTCATTTTTGTACAAGAAAAGGCAATTTGTTAAGCACTAAGTCTTAGAATGGCTATGTAGCTAGACTATCACGTTGATGTACCCGGACAATCCGCGATTCTGGTTATCTCTGACAATGCTTGAACCGTGTAACACCAAGGAACTGTACGTAGCAGGTGATAATTAACAAGAGATAAAGAAGACCAATAAGACCAGTAAACAATGCAATTATCTGATAAAATGATACAAACAGTGAAAATGAAATATCTCATTATCAGGGTTGTATATTGACTAAACACCATATGCGTGTCGTGGTCTTGATTTATGATAAAGGGTGAGTGCAGTACTTATGGTTGCTTTGCTTGCGTACACATTCACAAATTCTGACCACGCCCCTTAACACCAAATGTATACGATTCTGTCAACTTGCGTCAAAATACGAATGTTACGTTACAAATTGCTAAATTAATTCAAATTACAAACTGGCGGGTAAGCATTTTTGACTAATTTAGTAAATTGAATCTTGCGAAACTGAAATCTTATTGATAACACTAGAGCATCGCATAACTGGCGCTGATAATTAACTGGAATATATAATTACAGTGTACCCTTTCCACAGTGGCCTTCTCTTGAGCAACAACCTATCTTCAACAACTGTACAAACTTGTTTATTTATTATAGTGTCACCCCTATTTAAAGGGCCAGCCATTTCTGACTTATGAGACACCTGCTTTCAGAGCAGATTTACTTCCCGATTCCTATTCTTTAATGCAAGGCACCAGGCAGGTAGGCGCACGGTTACCATTATTTAACTAGCTGCTGGCTAACCAACCGGTCATATCAGACCGGACCACTACCGGGATTCGAACCCCCCACCTCCTGCTTCCAAGGCGGATGCCGTAACCACTCGGACACGGTTTAAATTATTCATGCAGCAAGAATTTATGATCAAAATAACCTTTCTATAGCAATAACCTCTCAACAACAATCAACATTTGCGTCTACCAAATGGTGTTTATCAAGAGAGGTTCAAATGTAGACTAAAACGCTTGAAATGTACATGGGCGATGTGTATTGTATTTACCTCTACCAGACATGTGTTGTATTCAACATCTCTACCTAGGTGCATACCATTTTATTTCCACATTATGATATCCGCACGTGCCATAAACAGGGTACACCCGGTTAGTTTGTTATTATGGTTTCACATTATCTAATCTTAGGCAGCAACTTGTTTTTTCACCCTTCCTATTGTTTCATGCCAGCGATTGTTACACTTGCAAACAGTGCGTCTATACACGTTAGTCTGTCTTGTGTAAGTATTTACGTACATTTCATTAGCTTTAAACTTATTTATTTCACATCGATTGCGAAACAAGTCCTCACAAGTTATTACCCCTTGGATGTCAGTACTTGCGCTAAATTAAACATATTTACAGCCTAGGTATTGACTCAAAATTAGGATCAAGTTTTAATTTGAATTCAATATAACATGCTTTTGAAAAATTTGCTCATTTCTTCACTTGTTTAATTGTTTTGTTGTTCGAAATTTAAAAAAATGCTGAGGTAGCAAATCCATGACAAAAAGCAGCATGAATATCACGTAAATAACTTTATATATAAGTCAACAATTGAAACAGAAATGTGTGTTCAAAGTAGGCATTTGAAAAGTTGAGAGTTCAGTATTTTCAAAAGACAGACCAGTCACTTAATATGTTAGTACTTACATTATACATTCATTTCTATGTAGATACGATTTGTTTCTTAAGATTGATCTTTGATGGTTGCATTATTTATTATATTATGCCCAATTACTCGGTCACATGAAGTATGGACTTCATACTGGAAATTGTTACGTACGGTTCCTCAAGTCCAATATCCCGGGACCACCTGTAGGGTCTCATCTGACCGAGACATGAAAATTAAGCATGCTAAACGTTCGGCCACGGGCTATACGACGTCACTACGGGTCTTCAAATTTTCGAAAGTTCGTGCTCCCTTGGCTTGGCCCTTACGGGACCCGTTAACTGCCCGGGAGCTTTATATGACCTTAGCATTACTGTGGCCAGTTTGTGTGACTTTAGAATTGTCTTTGAGCTCTAAGCAGGAACTCAGTTATTGGTCCTACACATGATCTAACCAAGAAATATCACATTGCGTAATTATATAAACATAATATACGCCCGATACATTAACAAGATAAACTGGAAAACCTGATTGATAATGCTGCAGAAAACGAGCGTCGAAACCAATACGAGTTATTTCCCTTTAACCATGTTTGAGAAAACAAGCGTCTAAACCAATGCGAGTTATTTCCCTTTAACCATGATGCATATTATTTTAATGATAGAGAAACGAATAGCTTTGCCAGCATAATCAGAACCGGTTAATACTCGCATGCTAAGTATATGAAATGGATTCTTACTAGGTAAACTAAATAAACAAAACGATACATTTACGACCACTTGATATGAATACACTCTACAAATTAGAAATATCATTTGTCTACTCCGAATCGGCAGTAAAGGCTTTATGTACGGTAAATACCCGTATTGCACTCACAGCTGAGTTGTAATAACACATTTATGAGCACAGTTGTGACTTGCGGTTTTCTACCTGCGTCATTTTATGGCATTTTGAAACACAAATTTCATATTAAAAATTTATTCATTGGAAATATAATTTGCGTGTACATTTACAGTAAAACTTCAATAATAAGACCACCTTTGGGACTCTTGAAAACTGGTCTTATTATTGAGGTTGTCTTAATATTGAGATTGAATAAAGAGCAAAACAATCAAAATGGACTCGAAAATTGTGGTCTCAATTTTTGAGGTGGTCTTATTATTGAGGTGGTCGTTAGGTGAGGTTTTACTGTAGTCCCTATGTACATGCAATTTTACATTTTTTTGTATTGAGTGTATTTTACATCATACTATATAATGTCATGTTGTATGATAATTTTGCACATAATTTGTGAACGTTTTGAAGTTGTTTGTTTACAAATAAGTATGACACTATCTGTATCAATGAATCATGTCTTTGCACTTTCACTTTGCATTTATTTGATTAAGGCAGTGCCTTAAAACTCGTTTGTATATCGTTGTCACAAGAATGCATACACGGTGTACATTTTAGAGCAGGTATATACTGTTCAAAAGAGATTACCCGCCATTTTTTATACTGAGAATCTTCACTACATCATGACAAAATGATCTGAAACGATGATCGTGATTTTGACAAATTTACATCGTCTTTTTCGATAGACGATTTCATTTGAATATAAATGTACGAAAGCCTGTTGGTGACATTTCATCTTCACGAATCCGCGAATTCAACGTCTTGAAATCACGATTACAATTTGACGAATCCTGAATTCGTGAAAATCAAATCTTGAAGTTGAAATTGTGAATTCATGAAGTTGAATTCCTGAATTCGTTAAATTGAATTCGTGAAATTATGAAATTGAAAACATGAAATTGTGAATTCATGAAGATAAAACCGTGAATTCATGAAGATAAAACCGTGAATTCATGAAGATAAAACCGTGAATTCATGAAGATAAAACCGTGAATTCATGAAGATGAAACCGTGAATTCATGAAGATGAAACCGTGAATTCATGAAGATGAAACCGTGAATTCATGAAGATGAAACCGTGAATTCATGAAGATGAAACCGTGAATTATTGAAGCCGAAATGGCACCACCAAGCTTTCGTATACAGTCCAACTCAACAGAAAATGTAGTCTGTGGTTTTTCAGAAACTATGTTTACTAGCGCTGGTGGGTAGGCACTTTTGTCCAGTATACCAGGAAGTTTACAATAACGGCTACGACAATACTTGTGCCAATATCTTTCTTTCTCTAATTGATCAGTCTTCCGCCTTACCACACACAGTTTCCTTTTCGCTCTCGGTCTCATTATGCCTAGTATCTGGTTGATGCAATTGTCTCTGCGTTTATTGAAAAATCACGAATCTTTCACAAGAAACATATGCCGCAACATGTATGCACTAACTAACAGGGATGATTAGAACTTTAGACTGTACATTTTCTAGAATATCATCAAACAAGCAATATACTGGTATGAATAATGCCATACTCTCGCATATTGCTAGTCTGTTCTCAATATTGAAGAAAATAAAGTTTACCGTATTTACTCAAAAACATGCGCTGGCATCGTATGTTCACAAAGTTTGCCTGCTAACCGGATCCAATTAACGCCCGCATCATCAGATTTATTTAAACGGACCCCTGTTGTAACTGTTTTTAAAATCATTGTATAAATTGGTATTCACTTACCAATCACTCTCAAAATAAACAATAAATTCTGCAAAACGGTTCCAACCTTCGTACTGCTGTGTTGGATATCAAGTGTTTCAATTAAGTACGGTGTTCAGTTGATATACCAATATATTAACCTGTTGTTCCGAAAAGCAAATGTCAACTTCTCGACATGAAGCAGAGATAGAGGATGCAAGACTTCGGATATATTATGCTCAGTCAATTTGCAACTGAGGACCTACTACTCAGCCATGGTTCAAACCTGTTCTTAATATTTGAGTTTATGTCTCAAAATCTATGGAAGCCAACCCGTGCCAAAATATCATATTGTGGGCGTGTACTATTCAGCTTGTAACTCGTTTTCCTCATTTACCATAGCATGCTTAAATATTCCAATATTTTGTATAATGAATATAATAGTAATGGTTGTGGAATCAAAGCGCTGATGGGAGCTTTGTAACGCGTCAGGTTACGCGTGTTTTTCGCTTATATTCATTACGGAGAGCAGTTTTTGCTATCGCTTCTAAAAAGTTTGTACGGAAACGACATAATGCATTAAACATCACAAGGAATAATTTGGCATCATATGCATAGAATAAATCTGCAGACAAACATTTACATTCAATGATCATTACAAACTAAACTTAACCGATTTTTCACACAATTTTACCGCGATTGTCAATTTCCGAACAACGGCACACTTGGTGTTTGACAATGCTCAGTGTACAAACTTCGAATTGCGAGTCCCGGATTGTATTAATAGTCGATTAAGGCATAACCATATTTGGTCATGTTACGGAAATCAACGAATACAACTCGTAAAAGGGCGAGAACAATAACTTGTATGTACATTGTATAAGCTTAATCCCAAAGTGTTTCAAACCGAGCTTCGACAATAAATGCGAGTCATGTTAGAGAAAAACAGTCTTGTGATATATCTGGATTATCACTTAATGTATACAATGTCATATTGAATTAACGAAAATATGGAATAAGCATTAGTCAATAGATTGCTTTATTGTAGATTTTGTTCTCCGGAAAATGAATACGGCCTTCATCAAGTTCTCTTAATTGAGTAGATAAATTGCAGCTTCCTGCGAAACATTCTTCAATACTTCGCATGCAAAAAACTTTGGAAGATACAATGACTCTGCTGGCGCGTAGAAGAGCAGTTAGTCAATTTAAAGATAAAATAAGATGCATAGTCCCAATCCTTCAAGATCGAGGGGATGTGATATATTGTATATGTGTGTGGTATCCCGGTCCTCAATATTTGATGTGGATCGGTAGTTTCATTAAAAAATATTTCTGCACACCCCTGTCACGAACGGGGAAAGCAATACGCTAAAATCAAGCACTGAAAAGTCAACAAAGATTTAGTTACGGTCAATTCCGGTGGAATTATCCTGGAACCGCAAACTTTACGATACGACTTTTTACTATAAACATGCATACACGGACAACTGTTACGATTATTGATGAATATAACTTGCAATAACCGCTTTATTAAACGAGTTTGGTAATTTATTTACATCGTACCAATCATGGAAATGTAACCGTATGAAATGCACTTTGTATGCTTTGTACTTCACTTCTCTCAAAGAAAAACCGTTTTTTTTTGCGATAAAATTTAAATTTACTTACTCAAATCAATATAAATTATTCACCCATCAGTCAAATGAAAGATAGTATTAAACAACTATAGAAGTTTAATTTCGAGAGATGAAAGCGAAAATAGTCTGTTTGCTCCTCATATAGACAAGCTGTGGTTCCATCCCTCGATTGATTCTCAGCAATACCAGTTACCAGACATTGTTATGTCATACATATCAACGGTCTTTGTTTGATCGAACACATAAATGTTTCGGCCACCTTCCAATGCCGCGTAACAAAGGACGTTGTTGCCAATCGACCAAGACGATCGACCTCTGCACCTTTAGTTTAATAAGTAACAGCAATATTGTTACACGATTTGACTCAGAGGGTTAAGTTAACAGACATGGGCATTTATTGTTCTAGACACAATCCGAAACCGATCAAGAGTTCTCCCTATCGACAACATTGGAACCTATCAACAACGTTAACGTATCACAGCGCCATCTAGGACGATGTATGGTAACTCTGTAACTGATAAACTATATATGAGTCTACTGGGTAATGTAGCGTCTAATTAACATATCTTTTGATGGGTATTTGTCTTGTATCGTAATGAAAGCCAATAAACGACCCTGGAAACCTGTCTATGTAGTGTGTAACTAATGATCGGTTGATTTATGATAGACGGTTAACGGAAACCTATATAAATCTGCAACGAATTACAATTTCATATGAATAATTATAGCCACGCGAGGAACTTCTTTTTAGTCCGATCAGGGAACCGTGCTGTGCAGTTCTTAACCAACGGGAAGGTTTACTTGGAGCGGGTTTTATTCATAACTGGTTTTATTTGAATATAGTTTGTTCATTTCATAAAGGAATTATGTCGTTTAGAAAGCGAGCGGACGATCATGCCTGGAGATTTGCTACGGCCACCGATTATTTGGACTCGCCTGGGGTTAGATATAAATTTTGTACAATAATAAGTGTGGTGTGAAATTAACAAATTATGTCATAACAAATTAACTTATCCATACATATAACATGGTTATTTTTTTATTCATAAACACATAAAAAAATTAGGTTTACAATATTATTTTCGCCAGTAAGGGATATTTAATGTGCAATATAGTTTGAAGATATATTTATTTAAAGCAAACAAAACTCAAAATGGTCACTGAGGGGAACATTTTTAAAATACAATTTATTTGTAAAATGGCAAAATTGCTGCTTTTGTTAATATATTTAATAAAGAGATATTTGAAGTTATATTACCATAGCTTAAAAAAGTATCTGGACCATTTGAACGTAAACTATTTCAAGGAACTTCACCAGGTCGTGTTGCTATATTTGCTCAGACATTTTGATACGAAAAATTGTAATGATATATCGATTCAAATAATCTTGTTTAATCATATTCGCATGAGCAAAACATGTAATAAAAACTTTAGGTTGTTTCAACGTAAAGATATTACAAACCTATTACAAATAAAGACAAAATGCATTATTAATTCGTTCTTTTACAAGCCATATTTATTGATGTTTTTACTATAGGAAATATAGTTTTCATGTTGGTTTAGGTATTACAAATGAACAAAAAATGAGTATAGTATAACTTCCATAAAATGATTTTTTAATAGAAGAAAAATGAGGTTTCATATCTAAATTTGTCGCATATGTACATTAATATTTACTTCACTTAAAGATGATGGACTGGTATCTCAACAAAATCAGCATAATTATTCGTAACCGTTATTTTAGTACGCATTATTTGATGAAATACAATTTAAGAACAAAACCTTAAACAGATCGTTAAATATTGGAATAAAAAAGTGTCGGTTATTCGTTTACATGGGCACGATATATTTTTGTGTTTATATTGCGGACAATATCGATCGATTTGTTCCATAGATTATTCTTCCATTAATCATGGTTTAAACATTATTATTTTCTGTTTAAATTTATTTAACACTTTCATAAAAATCATCTTTAAAAAAGACAATCTCAATAATAAGACCACCTGAAAATTATGAGTACAATTTTCAAGTTCATTTGCACTGTTTTGCTATTTATTCAACCTCAATATTAATACCATCTCAATAAGCAAAGCAGTTTTGAAGGATCCCAAAAGTGGTCTTATTATTGAGGTTTTATTGTACATGAAATTCATGTTTTGAGGGACAGTAGAATTATTCGGTCCTACGTCTCTGATAGTATATTTTACCATGACGAATGTATTAAATTAATGTAATTTGAAATGCAATTTCAAGAGCCGTTCCTCTGAACAATCTATAAACCTACTCGATCTTTTTGTAATTTTAGTAAAATCAATCGGACGAACCACTGTCTGTGATATGATGCACGGTTCCATACATATCGATAGTCAGCAAAATGTTGAGGAGATATGTTTTATCTTTGTCAATTATTATGTGTGGATGGAGGGTGAACCACTCTGTAGTTAGCGATCTTCTAAGGACTACTCCTTGTTTATTGTATTAATTAAGTCCTTGATTTTTTTCATTAAGTGACGTCATTTCCAGAAAACGTCACATGTGACGTCACCAAGTTCTGACAGTCAGAAACATTTGTCCCTTAAATATGGCAATATGAAAACGAAGTGACCATAATTATGAAGTAAATATTGTTTCCTGCTTGCAAATAGTGACTTCACATGTTGCGTTTTCTTGAAATGACGTCACTTAGAGGTTGTAAATCCCATAGCAGCGCTCAAATGTTCTTTATACATACTCTTCTGCTAAAGACTGCTATTAACGTACACTTGATAATGGAAAGAATCACAACACGTTATATCGTTCATTCTTTAATATTTCTGAGCTTCGGTTGGGATTTCCTTCTAATGCATTCTAGCATACTTTGCATTTTGTCTTCTTTTTAGTGTCAAGCTGTATACGAGAGAACAGTTTGTTGTTATTGAATGCCGGGAATGGATAAGCATTTCCGTAAAACTTTGGATATATTTTGAGCAATATGCAAGACATGTTAGTTGGGAATTTCGCACATCAGCAATATTGGCCTAAAGGCGGCCAAAAGTGTCTGTTTGTGAGGTTTAAATTACTTCGATGTTTTGTGCAAGATTGAAGTAATTGGCAGGTCTTTGTGGATAAACTTGCACTAACAGTCACTGACAAATTTAAGGGTAATTGATTGTTAGAGAAACATTAGAAACGGTACCTATTTAATTCTCAGCGTATTTCAAAAATTGCAAAAATCTAACCGGATAAGAGAGAAACCCTTTGCCAAGTTAATGAATAATATGTGCAGACAATTAAATGTTGAGTTTTTCTCATCAGGTATCGACATACTTCATTTAATGCCAGATTAGTTACTTAAAGAGCTATTGTCTGAATGAAATGTATCTGTTTCAGTTCTGTTTTATGTAATGCTCTTTATTCTGACATAGAAGCGAACTGGGATAGTTTGTGTTCATCACTTTAAAAGTGCAAACATTTTGTACCATTTCGCTCATTACTGCCATTTCGTTAATTAATACAATTTCGATTATTTACGTCATCTTGTGCACAAATACCATTCCGTTCAGTTATGAAATTTCCTTCATTTTAAAGTTGTCAGTTCATAAAAACATTCAAATTATTTGAAAAAAAAGGTTCGTTCCTGACTTTGCCTGATAACCCTGCTCTTAAATTAGCATCGGGGGAATAACGTAACTCAATCACGAACAACAGATGTCGTTTAATAGCTTAATTAACGGTTGATAAACCGTATTAAAATAACAAAAAAAGATAAGTGCGGGTATATTAAACAGTATTCTATCATTCAATATTTCTCAAAAAAATCACTTTGGCTTATCATGTTTGTAAAACAAACACACATTTTATCATGTTACCGAGATTAGCTTTCTTTCCGTTTTCCATTGCCATGTGTTGCTAGTGCGATTTTTGTGCAATTTCCGTTCCAATATTAAACAAATGGCTAAAACATTGTTCCATGTTCCGTGTTCCATTGCCATGTGTTGCTGGTGCGACTTTGGAGCAATTTCCGTTCCGTTGTCAAAGAATTGGCCAAGAATTGTTCCATGTTCCGTGTTCCATTGAAATATGTTGTTGGTGCTATTTTTGTGTACATACGTTCCGTTCTTAAACAAATAGTCAAGAATTATTTCATGTTCCATTGAAATGTGTTTATGGTGCATTTTTTTGTAATTTACGTTCCGTTCTCAAAGAAATAGCCAATAATTTAGGAAATCAAGCATTTTCAAGTACAACATTGTACTTCATTATCTTCTAAGACACCTGGGCGGTCGATGATTTCAGTTTTAAAATGTATAATTCTAGTAACTGGCTTGAAGCAATGTCTAAATGTACCAGCCGGTACCATGTTTATCATGCAAGTTTATACATACTTGCGTATGTTCTATTTAGCATTCGATTTACATCACACTATCATACACCATACATCAGCCTAGTATTATAAACAAAAAGCGAAAACGCTTATAAAAAACAACTTCTTGAAAGATGTGTTCGATGTTGTGTTATAGCAACGAGTTTACACTGGTACGAATGGTGTGTTTTTAACAAAATCACGAATTTCTGTTTATTCTATGCAGCATCATGATTGCATCTTCGGTAAAAAAAATGTGTGAATATTTAAAACACTCGAGCTGGTTCTGAAATCCGGCCTACGCTTCTCGTTCGTTAGCTGTACGGAACACTGGTGGTGACATCGGTTTGCATAATTTTATGTCCTATAACGTTAACATATACATCACGAACTCACGATCTTTACGAGTTCACCGTGTGCCATTTCACATTGTTATGCATAAATGTGCAATCGTAAACGGTGAAATCTGAAAGGTCTTGATTTTTAGATTAATTATTTCGCTTTCTATATGAAAAGGTGAAAAAATACGTCACATCCGATGTTAAGACGTCACATCCGATACTTTGTACAATTGTGATATAACCGGTGATAGCTCATGTTAGTTAACGTAAGAGAAATGAAAATATATACTCAGTTGTGTTGAACAATACTTCATATCAGTTAACTTGTTATTAGTCTGCTTGATGTTGTTAAGTTGTTCTTCACAAAAAACACGATCTTTGATTACCCTAGCTACTTCCTTTTGCACGGGGTGCTCATTCCGCAGTCTGAATATAACGGCAGTAAAATCAATGGGTTGTGTGGAAGAATGGAAGGTCACTAATGGCGTTGGCTTAACTATACTAAGTTATATCATAATGAAAAATGTTGGCTATTGGTTGCAAATTGGCGTCACACAGAGTAGTTGATTGTATTATTGTTTTAATCGCTTTGTACTGGAAAAACTTGGGGTATACTACACTTAAGCTATGTGTAAAATGTCTGTTTACCAGCTTGCTTCGAACTGTTGCACTAAAGCTGACACCAGAGTTTGTTTGACAACCATTAATAGAGTAAATGATAATTTCTGTAAATATTGTTGTTTGACATAAAGATTATGGCAAAATAAATAAATGCCTGCACTTAAGTAATTATCTCCCATTAAGTCGTCGAGAACATCTTGTGAAACAATGTCAACATTTAGTTTGTTAATGTTATACAGTTAAACCTTACTTAAAGACAACCTGGACATTTAGGCCACTTCATGACTAAGACCAGAGATTTTACCAATTTTACCTCTCTAGAGCAACAACTTCTGAACAACAGACAAAATGTGCGTCTTCCAAAGGCTGTTGCTTTAGAGAGGTTGTACTGTATAGCTCTGTCATCGTTTTGTGAATGTGGCCTACCCTGTACAACCATGTGATAATCCCTAAAGATATTTACCCCAAATGTTTGAATGACATACATTTTAAAAAAAAACTATGTACAGTCGGACCTCCTTCATTCGAAATCATTGGGTCCGAAAATTTATTTCGAATAATACATAGTTTCTAATAGCCCATTTCAATTCCACGTGCATAAGAAGATTAATCGGGACCTGATATTTATTTCGGATGATATCGAGTATTCGGATAAAATGTTGTCAAATAAACGAGGTTCGACGGTATTTGCGATGATGCAAAGGTAATTTCTGAACAGAATCTACTGGAATAGGCCATCTAAGAATCCAACTAAACCTTAATGGCTCGGATACTTATTGCAAATATCTAAACATTAGTATCAGACACAATGCCAACGTTTTAGTACACTATGAATGAACCCAGCTGACATATGTTGAACATTACAACCAGTATACAAATAATGCTTGTACTCTTGCTACTGAGCCGTCAACCAGCAACATCATTATGGTGTTTACTTTATTGTCTACACTGCAGTGAGTCGAGTATTTCTGTTGTTACTTTCGTGTTGCAGGAAACAGGATGTTTAATATAATCAAAGAGTATAATATTTATACAGGAAAAAAATGAAGCAAAAACTGTGTGTTCTCATATATTTCGTATGGAAGTAAGTTTATGGTTCAGTATTCAAAACACTTGTACTAGCAGCTGGTTATAAGTGTATATTTGACGATAAGTCGTATAAGTTCATATACAGTCGAACCTGTCCTTTCGATCACCTTTTACAAGCGGCCTTCTGTCTTTGACGACCGTTCTAAATGCCTCCCTTGCGTTTTTAAGCGTTTAATTGATCTACATAAGCGACCACCAGTCAAACGTGACTACCGACCTTTAATTATTATACACAACGTCGTTGCTAAGCGACCAATAAAGGTGGAAAGATTTTTATGTTTTTTATTGGTTTCTATAGATTTTATTACAAACATGTACATGTGATTAAATAAACTCGTATTACCCAATTTTACCTATTTTATGCCTTAAAATATTTTTTTAAACCTCTATAAAGTATTATTTAAAATATTAAATAAATATATTATACTTATCGTTTATTTTTCTGTCAACTTTACTGTATCCCTACACCTGTCTTACGATGCCACTTTTCCCAGCTTCCATGAGTGGTCTCTTAACACAAGTTCGACTGTATATATGCATATAAATACATGTAGTAGAATCACTCATAAACGTATACGTTTATTTGTGTGAATCAAGTTTAGAGCAAAGGAAATCTCTTAAAACAGTGCTACACTTAAATTTATGTTCAAACATCTTAAATTTAATTAAAATTTTAGCCAAATACTTTCATCTTTTTCACCAAGTATATAATTATACCAGCGATTCTGGGTGTTAAATTATGAGTTTACGAGTGATTAAGTACATTTAAATAAGAAATTAAATGCAGTTGGCTAATACATTTTGTGCTTAAATATTTCATGAATTTTAATCATTGCGACATAAAACTCAATGCAATTCATAATTTCACACGCTTTTGCAAACGCTTTATACAGGTACATTCCAAGCATTAATGTGTTGTTTTTTCGCGATTTATCAAGTACCAGAGAGGTGTAGAGGGAATTACGTGGCTTGTATTGAGATTGGTTACGAAAGCCAATTTTCATAACAAGATTCATAAAACTCATACAATGAAAATCTCAATTACGTCATTGCTAGTTTAGAAAATCGGTCTTACTATTGAGATGGTCTGATTATCTTGTTAAAATAAGACGGACTTAACATCGAGGTGATCTTTAAGTGATGTTTTACGGAATAATGTTTCAAGGAATCAAAGTAGTATATATGAAACAGAAACATTTCAAAAAATGAAATGGTCTATTTATGAGTGTGTTCACTTGTTAATATGATATGAAATACTTTCCTTCAAAGGTTCAGCAACTGTTGCTAATGAAGTTACGTGATAAACATTTAACCAATATTAATTTTTTTACGCCGGACTAATAGTCTTAGAAAATTAACAGCGATTGTAAAAATCAAGAATTATTTCAAGCACGAAACGAAATTTACGTTACCAGTTATATGCAAGGGCCCCTCATACAAATGCCGTCTTGTTGTAGTGCCTTATAACTTATATAACTCAATACGTGTATTCAAATATATGCCAGCGTGTTCTCTAACCTTTTGATAATGTTAATTATCAAAAAAATCGTTTTATCCTTTCCGTTTTCATTAAGCCGATCCACATGTAAATAACACTAAACCTATCATATATTTTCCGCCTTTTCATCGTTACATTGGATAATATCTTACTTTGAAGCAATCTAGACATGCTGATTCAATTTGTTAAACACTCTTTGTTTGATATAATCAGTCATTTTCCTAAATGATTGGAATTCAACTGTTGAAACCAAAACTGAATTCTAACAACCTAATGTTATAATGATAATAATAATAATAACATCTTTATTTTAAGAAGGTTGTTACACATTATGATATAAATATATAACTATAACAACATCATATTTTCAATGTGGCCTTCTGTAAACCAAACATAATAATAATTAAAATTTAACATTTGCACACTATAATCACATGTATATAAATAATGCGTGCACAGTTGAATCATCAGCAAATAAATTGATTTGCATGTTTGTATTATTACAAAATGCTATATCAGTAATATATATTAGAAACAATAGTGGACCTAATACGGAGCCCTGTGGTACACCTGATGATATGGGAATCTTTTTTATCCTTAATTGCTCGATTGGTTATCGGGGTCAAGGTCATACACACAGTTTAAAAGGTCATGTAGTGACCTTGTCGTACGACATATGGGACGGCTTACTCACATGCAACATGTGCACTAATCACTACCTATATAACATGAGACTGTCTCAATCAACATTATCACTTAGCTAATTACGGCAAAGAAGTGCAAACACTTTTTGTAATGGTCAGTCAAGATAGAAAAATGCAAAAACCAAAAAAATCTTCATTGAACAGTGCGCGATATATTAGAATGTATATACGTGTTCATTTAGATGACATAAAAACTGATGTCATTTTAATACAGTCATGATATATAATTTTTCACTTTCAATCACATTACTCTGTCAAAACAGTTTTGTTTGTTTAATTTTGTTTATCTTAAATGCTGCTCGTTAATTAACAAAATTAATTTCATAACACATTTATTTCCCGTCTATAAATTGGATTCAATTCAATATTTGTTTAATTAATACTTATATTAATACTCAAACCACCACGATTGGCTGCACTACAATAATTATTTACGCTGATCAAAACATATTCATGTAAAGCTAACGTGGGCTTACAGCCTTATATAATAGATAAATAAAACTCTGCTGTAACAGCCGAACTTATAAAAATGCGGCAAAGTATTTAAGGACTTGTCAATATGTTGTTGATTATTTAGCCAAAATTCTTGCGGTTGAACGAAGAAATATGACAACATTTCGTAGACAATAAACTGCGTGGTTCAATTACCTTTTAACATACAAAACATGTTCGCAAGATAGAACCAGGAATAATTGTTTGCATGTTAATATAGTATAGTGATTCATCAAAGTATAAAGAAAATGTCATTTATTGCAATTAAGAAGAAATATCCATGTACGTGAAACAATCAGCGCATTAATCTACCAGAACATGTATACAGTTTGTCCCCGCCCATCGATGTTTCATACTATCACTCTTTGGTATTTAGGGAAGCGTGTGCAGTATTATAATGTATGTCAGGTTTTGGCGAGGATTCAAGTCAAGAGTCATAAATGAACGTCCATATTGCAGAATAATTCCAACCTATGCTGCGAGTATGCTATATAGTCTCATGCAATGTAGTTTGGTATATTATTAATGTTATTTCTCTATAGACGGAATGTTGCGTAAAACCATTTTCATTGCAAAATAATCAACAGAGATTATAAGCTGTTCTAATATGAGATTTGCTTTCATATGAACAATGTTTTGTGAAATAGTTTTGTTAGGATACCGCTAGTTTTCATATACGATTTTATAAATGCCCTCTACATTATGACATAGTTATCTGAATCGATGAACGTTATTTTAACAGATGAACATCGACTGTTTTGATAGTTCAATTTATTTGTAAATCATGTATGGTATAGCTTACTGTAATCAAATGATGTTGTCTAGTATCTATTTAGAAACCATGAGAAATTTAGTAGCGGTGGGTTAGCACTTTCGAACAGAGTAGATTCAATCCGTATTACTTTTACTAACTTTGTTTCAAGTATATACACATATTTATGTAATTTGAATAGCCGGCTAATGAACTTGTATCGTAATAGATACTGCAGCTTTAAATTGGGCGCCATAATATTTTAATATGATTTGATCCGTTTTGGAATATTGCTAGTTAGAGATTCAGCATTCGAAAAATCTTACCATGTCCATCAAATATAGAAATGATTTGTTGAGAGTGTCCTCCCTTTAATACATCTGTTTATCATCAGTTAAAAGCGCTATAGATGTTGGTGTTATTTTATGTCATTACTCATAGTATATACAGACACTGTAAACTTTGACATCGATAATATTATGTGACTAAAGGGAAACAACCCCAAGACATTTAATGGCTTAATGATATTCATGTACAGGGAGAGCACTCATGTATTTTTATTGATTATTTCTTGGATTTAACTCATATTCGATTGATTACTTCCGCTGTAAAGACATTCATTTCCTTTCTCTGTAAAACATCATGCTATCGTTCCACCGTGTTAGCAGGAAATGATACACGTGCTTACAAAGCTCAACATCCCGATATTTATTTGATTATTAACTTTTGTTTATGTGAAGCTATGTATGATTGTGCAAAATGCTTACATTGCGTATTTTGATAAACAACAGCGAGCTATCGTAAGAACCAGGGCGTATAAATATCGTCTTTTGCAAAACAACAACTATTTTTATGACTTCCATACGTACCATGTGGATACCTAGCGATCTAAGAATTCATTTCATTCAAATGAAGTATTCATCTAACCTGTAAAAAGTTACAAAAAAAATGTGAACATTGTTTCTCTCATCATAGTTTGCTTTGGTAGAGCTAGTTGGATTCAGCATTTAAATATACTGCATTCCAGACAGACGTTCATTAACTCTTCATTACCAAACATTAGAAACTTATTATCAGTTATTTCCCTTTAGTGCGAACGGTTACAAAGGGAGGTAACGAGCATCGCAATCTATGTTATGATATTAAGGGACGCAACTTCCACACACACGATAGTTTGATTACTTGAGTGATCTCCCTTTCATGAACATCGCAATAATGTTCGTTGCAAACTTAATTTATTCTGTTGGCTTCGTTCCATTTTTCATCATTAACTTTGAGAGGTGCCTGTTAAAACCACTAAATATTTAAGAATATTTCCGCGTGAATAGAATGAAATAAAGATTTCGAAGATGATTCCAAGATTTTTTCCCACTTTTTACTTTTACAAAAATTCAAACACTTCGTCTGCGCAGGTTTCTACAGCAAAGTGTTATTGTATTCATTTACACAGAACGCTTTGAAGTATATTTCACAAACCAGCGTGTTTTAAAACACGTCTCACGGTTGAATCATTGAAAAACATCCATAATAATAAAGATAGCATTATAATTACATACCCCTGACAAAGAGATATTGTGTTGGCATTCTCGATGGCATTTCGTGTTTAAAGAAGACCATAGCAAATGTAATCTATGTTTATTGTACGGATGAGGAAGTGATTTGGACTGTCTAATCGAAAAGTTGCGATCTGAAAATGTTAAAGAAACGCTATTCATGACTGATCAATTAATAAGCACGACAATGGTCCATTCTTAACACAGCTGAACGTGATTTATTCCAACTGAACACAAAGTCTTCTTATTTATAGAAACAATCAGACAAATACCACAAGTTTCACTCAATCATTCAAGCTTTCTATCGGTTTTGTATCCTTCCATTTGATAATTATTTGCTTTTGAGTTCTTTCCACTTGATGAATGCTACATTTTTCTAAACTACGCATATGATCTTGATAAAAATCACTAGTAATATTCTACAGTGTGAAAGCTATCTATTCGAAGATGTCTGGGAATCGCTTCTATATTGAAAACAGACATGACCTTTTTTTCATTATAAATCTAGTCATTTACTCTGTTACTTTTTGTTGGCCTGTAAATTTACAGTTTGTATTTGATGTATTGTTGTTAGACGCATTCGTTGGTGTCAAGGAAAGATCTCATAGACACAAACAGATAAATAATGCTTTCTAGACATTTCGTTTTTTACCTATCCTATAAGTAGGTTTCAAAATGATTAGGACATTCAGATGCATAGCTACCTGTACGCGGTCACGTGCGTTTAGCTATTAGAAAAGAAAAATAAACACTCTCACTTATGCAACAATGTAAGGCTTTATTGCACTCGTCTGAATAAACATAACTCTTGACACTAATTGTGCTCTAATGCTTTTGAAAATGCCACCAGATTGCACCACAAACGTTCTAAAAAACGACAATCTTCCGATGGAGCATTCCCGCAGGTCTACTCGTAGATTGCTTGAGTAAGCATCATACTAGCCCCGGCTACGACCCTGGCATCTCACCATAGATCCAATTGGGTATGGCCTTAATTTTAGTTTAGAGTCTGCGATATTTTCACTCGTTTTCTGCATCATCTATCGAAGGTTACAAAGATGCATCCACAGTTTCATACAACAATGAATTGTACTAAATGATCCGGACAGTACGCTGATACTCGTTCAATCCTTATTTAGCTTATGAAACCCAGTATTTTTACTGACAGTTCCAAGGCTGTAATTCGCTGTATGCCGTGTATGGTTATTATTTCTTTTTGTGTTTTAATATGTAAATGTATGTTATATTTCCCTTTCCCCTGTGCATTTTGTTTTACTTTATATAGTGTTCCTGTTATTTTCTGCCCAGTTTCGGCCTATTGTTGCCATCTGTCCTGACTTGTCATGTGATCTTTTCCATCCATTAATTCCCCCTCCCACTGTTTGTTCTCTTAGTTATTCCTTATGGTCGACCAGACCGTTCCTTGCGCCTCTGTTCTCTTACGAATGTAGCATTGAGTCGCCTCAAGTGCCTTATGTTTTATGGAGTGTTGTGCTCCTGGAGGTCAGTGTAGGGAGGCACTGTCTTATGTATGAGGCGTTTCCTGTAGCTACTTATTCTCTCTCTTTCAATCCGGAAATCATTCAGGGGATAGAGTACTTTGCAGGTGATGGATGGTTACCTTGCATTCTCTATAATCACCAAGGTATTGTCAGATACTGCCGTATCTCCCAAACGCAGCAGTTTCATGCTGTACGATTTCTTCTTGATATCTTAACCATTACGTAATGAATATCCTTGATAATATGGAAAACACGTGTTGGTGGTATTCTATCGACGAAAGAAATTCGAAAGATACTGCAAAGTGTCACAGCATGTTGCCAACTTAGTAATAGACCTTACTTTTACAGTCGCTTCAATTTTTTTTATTACATGAACTTTGTATATCCGTCAAGCAGCCAAGAAGAGTTGTAATTGAAATAGACAATAACCTGACGCTTAGTCTTATAAGTGTCGGAATTGCTCGACCATGTTTCTAGTAATTTGAAGGGCGATTAATGGCGGAACATTTTAACAATGCACATTAGAAGTTGATGGTCGGGACAGACTGGGTTCCGAGCTACCGGTTTTTATATACCTTTGCTGCATGCGCATTTCCCTCGAGTGTATGTATAGATGATTTCAGAAACGTGTGTAAACCAGTCAAAATAATTAAGTACACTTTCCAAACTCAGTTGTCGTTTATGTACGAAGTCTGTTGCCATCAGTGACAATTCAAAGAATGTTTTGTTATATTTTCCTGACTGGATAAGTGAAATCGATCCAGAGTATAAAGACCAAAACGAAAACCTTTGCAAAGGCGTTTTGTAATACGATTTATTCGTACTACTTTTTCATTTTCATGCCGGTTCAGTTAGTTTTATTGCAGAAAGATGACGTTAACGTTGTAAGAAAAGGAAACCGAGCAACTTTTTTTCCATGAGTATAGAATCCCTGTCAGATTCAATCCACGATAGAACGTGATTCCCGTGCAATCTAAGATTTTAAAATTTAGGTTAATAGAGGAAATGCTAAATATTAGAATAAATCAGATGTCTGCACACTAAAGCACTAGACCAGATAACGAAATTATACGCAATATCGCATCCTGCGACCTCCTTTCTGTAATTGTCAAACACGAATACTAGATTATGTTTTGTCTTATAAAATATATTGCCTAGAAAATATGCGATTAGTTCAGTGCAATCATTACAATATAATTATATAAGTGACCGACTTCCTATTCGTTTGACAATCTTAAATTGATCAAAATAAACCGTGTCAGAATTGATTCCGCTTCGTATTAAAATGAACATACAGTGTTTGTACCTTTATCAAGCATCGTTTCTTCAAGGCTTAATTAACATATAAAATAACTTGAAAGGGTTTATGGGCGTTTTGTTTTATAGAGCATTTCATTTAGAAGTATTAAATCGCTTGATAGGTTTATCAGGCATGCTTTATTATATAGAGTGAGAGCATGTTTGTTTAACCTGTAGGGCATGTCCTGGAGAAAATAAATGCACAGTGAAATCGCTATAATAAGACCGTCATTGGTTCTTAAGAAAGTTGATCTGGGTCCGTTGTTATGAGAGGTTCATTCACTCAGCACTCAAATCACAAAATTTAATATTTTGAATCTGATACTGACTCATATTGAGAGTGAACGTGTAGCATAATATATGAGCTTTGAATATTCCTTGTGGCCCATTTTGTAACACATTTGAGTGTAATATATGCTATTAAGTCTGAGTGTGGAGTGTGGCACTCAAACCCAATACATTCTCAAATGTCTCATAATTACCATAAAATCCCAAAGAAGATGATCAGAAAAGAATATTTGTGCGCTCATTTGACATTTTCATACATTTTCAACGCTCAGGTTTTCGATATCACACCAATACAAGTATTTTTTTGTGATTTGAGATTTGAGATTTGAGTGCTGAGTGCTGAGTGCTGAGTGCTGAGTGCTGAGTGCTGAGTGTGTGTATCCGTTGTAATCCGGGCCCAGATTTGTATATTGTTCTGAAAACTGAGTAGAAATATTGAGAAAAAAAAATAAAAAAATAAATAATGAAAAAGCGGTCGTATTAAATGAGGTCTTGAATTCAAGATGATTTTAAGGAACGATTTTCTGTATTTGTTTCTATGACATACACATTGATGGGGATAGGAGATTATACGGGTCAGGATTTCCTGAACACGTTACATGTATTTTGCAATCCGATGCATGTTAAAATTCAACATACGAACAAACACGAATATTGAACACGTTCCTACCTTGCACCAATTAATTCTTTATGTTCATGTTTTCTTATCTGCGCTGAATTTTATTGTTAAAAACCATTTTCCTATAAAAAATCAACTTGAAACAGATTTTATCGTAGAAATGTTTTGCACAACGAAGACAAGAGTAACTTCTGTGAGCAGTCGGTAGGGGGGAACACGTGAACCATATTACCGTACCGTTGTCTTATACGGATTTCCTAGAAAAAACATATGCGTACATTACACTTGGAATAAAACAATATATTCATTAAAACATACTCATAATAAGATATAATGTTCACATGAATGGTGATAAGGTAGGCGTTATGAAAGTATAGACACATTAAATGTACTAATCAAAGTTATCATGTACTGTAGACATAACCCTTAACACAAAGCAATTTGTCGTAATGGGTATCTCTTTAATGAAAGTCAGGTAATACAGACACGCGTGTTAATATTATATTATGAGAATATTAAATCCACTTAGTTATTTGTTTTCGTTCCGCTACGTAATTCATTCAAGATTATTCTTATAAACTTTGCGTTTGTGATACCACGACCGACTCAGCTATTTGTTAATGCTCTTCCGCGCAGTACTTTTTCGTATATTTTTTCTGTTCATATTAACAGCATACAAATTAGACCGCTTTTGGTTCTGGTCCTGTGGAAGTGATGAAGATCGCGACGTGGTAATATTTACGAATTTCGCGAATTCTTACATACTTAACTATTTAGTGTAACAATATTCATTTCGGTGAAACATTTCCACCCGCTAAACGATTGAAATCACCAGTTCGCGAAAACTAGCGGAAATATTCACTAATGCTGTAAAATATTATATTGTACTTCTGCAACATTTACAAGTACAAATACCCCCTCGGCATACTAAACAGTTGGTTTCATTATATATTCAATTTATTCACGAATGAACTCAATACAGAAACCACCATGATTGTCGCCCCCCCCCCCTTAATATTGCTTGAATAGCGTTCGATACCAGGGTGGATATCAGTTGTCTAAGGCATTTATACACCAATGTAATTTCCATTACATAAAGGATTTCACGAGCTTCTATGTGTTATGATTACTCAGGAACCTGCAATGCTGATGTAAATAATTAACAAAGAAAGAACCACCAAATATTCCACCTACATCTGTCTGTTGTCGGAAACCTGAGCGGCGATGATATATTCTTGTCTTGAGTTTCTTACCAATGCATCGTCTGTATGAGTCATCTTGGTGAAGAATGCTTCCAAACGTTTGTTCATGAAGGTTAGCTTAGAATCGTAATGTGTGTTCAGACGTTTTTCAAGTCGACTAAACCTGCAATATCGGTGACCTAAATTTCCTCAACCTTTCCACCTATCGCTTGTAATGATTTGTTAATATTACCGTGATATGGTTCAGATATGTTTAATACAATTAACACAACGCTTCAACTTTGGTGATGAGTTTTACCTATCGTTCATACTAGTCAGTTTAAGTTATATTATGGGTAAGACCAAACTACATCAGTGTCAAGTCTATAGCCCAAAAAGGAAAGCCTTTTTCCATATTGCCATATAAATGTAGATGTTTTAAGGTTAGAGCGCCTCTTTTTTTTAAAAAGACGAACAATAAACTGTTTTCCCATTTCGTTTCCATTTCCGAACATATTGTAAATATGAGTTGCTTCTAAGAATGGCTTGATAACGATATTTATCATACAACAACTTAAACGTTGCATTGAATTTGTACAGTAGGTAGAGACGATATTATGCTAAATGGTTAACATTTCATTATCGGCAAGCCTAATGAATCTGGTGTCCTGCTAAGTTAGGTAAATGCACTATTAATCTAGATACACCTGCTATCTTCCGCTAATGAATAATATTCAATCAATGATTTCGTTGGCAACATAGTGAATAGTCCAATTTCCGCGCTGTGTAATCAGAGTTCATTTTTACCCCCGCCGATGTGGTATCATCTTGTGTCAAACCATTAGAAATACTCGGCTGGATATCCGTTGTCTACCCACACATATATACACTGGCTGCTTCTAGGCAAGATACCAAACACTTGGCATCTTCCTTTCCTTTATTATAGACCCGACTCTGCTAAATATATTTTCCTAAGCAAGAAAATTCTTCCGAACTTCGGTATTAATTACCTGAAACAATCTACGAGAAATGCTCACCGTTATTTCACTAATAGGAACACGAGGAGAAGTGAATGCGTTTCATACACGGTAGCAATATCGTATGTTGATTATGACTGAGAAATCATTCCATTGTATGACTATTCTTTCAGCGCTGAGTGCATTATTTATGTTCGTGACAATAAACAACGGGTGTTTGATGAATCCATTTACCAGGTCTCTCCCCCCCCCCCCTCTCTCTCTCTCTCTCTCTCTCTCTCTCTCTCTAACCTATTCTCAAGGTCAAATAGACTATTATCTGAACGTATAGACAGTGGAAGATTATTTCTTTTTCAGCCGCGCAGTTCCTTCTCTTTGATGCTGATGGTTTGTGAATTAATCTTATGTTTCCAGAGCTAACAAACAGATTTAGCGATGTGGTAGTTTTTATAATAGTGATATTGTACCACTTACAGGACCGCTTGATATTCCCATTCTTCAAAATATTCATGAGGATTATGTCTTTAGAATATAATTAAAACCATATGAGAATGCCGTTTAATGATACTTGGTCGATTAAGTTCTATCTTCACCACATAATTCAGGAAGCGCCCGCTTTGTTACAAAAATGTTATCATTGCCAGTTACATATTTATGTCAAATGCAACGGCAACATTATTTTGTTAAGCATAAGTGCCTTTTATTTGTTTCGCGCTTTCAGTCGCTACATTGAGTTCTTTAGAGAAATAGCTCAACTCCATTCGGATTACATTTTCCACTTACATGTCTTCTCCCTACTGCCTACCCAGTTATACCTATTAGTAAAATATTGGTGTTCCTTTATCGTGCCAAACACTCACTTACTATCGATAAAATGTTGGCACACGAGGAATTGATCGTGGACACTTCAGTAGCAATTATCCATGCACGTGTGCTTCAATAAACAATAAATAATGTGTTTAGATAGATAACTGTATTAATTAAGGTCCCCATACTGTTTACTCAGATGTTGTGTGTTCATGAACTACTCGGTCCACGGTACATATGTGTTGTTTGTAGCAATTAGCGGCAATTAGGAAAATAGCATGTGATAACAATAGTTACATCCAGGTACTTTAGCGATTAGATTTTTTCAATATGGTTGTTTACAAGGCTGATGTTCTAATGTGCCCCTAGCCACAGGGGCCTGTCACTGATATCTGCCCCTAGCCCCAGGGGTCTGTCACTGATGTCTGCCCCTAGCCCCAGGGGTCTGTCACTGATGTCTGAAAATAGCCAGGCACATCGTTTGTCTCACAGTCGTGTTACAACTGATGTGTTGGGTGCCCTACATTTGGGAAGTCAGTTGATATTTTTATGAAGTCCTTGGACACAACTACAACTACAGTAAAACCTCGATAATAAGACCACCATTGTGACCCTTAAAAACAGTCTTAATAATGAGGTTGAAGAAAGAGCAAACAGGGAAAATGGACTTGAAAATTGTGTTCTTTATAGTGAGGTGATCTTATTATTGAGATGGTCTTTAAGTGAGGTTTTACTGTAGAGTAAATCTTTGACACGTAAATTAACTATCAAACATGACCCGTTTGCTGCTCGAAGGTCCGTTTGTTTTAATGCGGCGTTGAAGATTTCATAGCCAGTTAGGCAAACACATTAGCTTTAACTGAGTTTCGAGAAACCAGACTCGAATATGACAATTATGACCTAAAAGGTTCGGCAATGAACTGACACTTCAAAGTCTGTTTCAGAATCATGAAATATTTTGTCAGCACTGAAATACTCATACGAGTAGTTTGTACCAAGGACACGAGGAAGTCTTCATAACAAAAAAGTATGAGCATAAAAAACAACAGAAAATAATTATCATGACGAAGGCTGTTTATACGATTTATGCTTTTGATGGTAAAGTTGATTGTTCCAACATGGATACAACTCCAGTGCAATTACACTTTGCATCTTGCAAACAAACGAATTATTTCCATCATTAATGTCTATGAGTGTTTTGTTAATTGCTATGATAATTGTAATTTTCTATATATAATCACGATTATTGCACTCATTAACGTTTGGGTTGATATTGAACACTCGCTAATCTTAAGTATTGTCATTGCTGAAAGCCGCCACGTGTTTCAGACGCCCCTTTGAAGTTTGCTTCATACCATGTTTAAAAGTGTTTTTCAAAGTTAGCTATGTCTATCTTTATAGACTTTTTAATGTCTTTATTGACTGCACCTTGCTTTCCCAAAAGTTACTGTGTCATAATATTGGTGTAAATTACATGGAAAGGAAAACAAATTATTACATAAAAAGAATCTACTGACTATTTTAGAAACTTTTTAAAAAAGAAAACACATGGTTGATCAAATCTAACAATTTTGCAGACGAGTACAGTCAGTACAAACACATGAGGAAATATGCAAATTTTGTAAACTTGCCATTTTCAGTTTGGTATTTTTCAGAAAGAATGTGAGATGACGTGAATGACTTGTGCAAAATCAATTTGCAGAAATAGAAAAACAAGGCAGACTTTCAGGAAATGTGTGCATTGTATAACGGATTGGGTGTCCATACGTTGCTGGGAAAGTAACGCATACGTTGATGCAATATGCACATGGCTGAAGGGTGTTTTTCAGATTATAGCAAACACATTTCAGCGGTAACCGCTGCAAATAAATTCAAATTTGACCCAATTTTTGTTCGTGTCTCAGAATCTGAAAGAACGTCAAAGTCTAAAAGAATCAAGCCAGCGATTGTCCTCCAAACCTTTGCGCTACGGGCGTTCCTTTGAACAAAGGTATGCATAGCAACGGGCCCAACTGATACCTATTTTCAGTGAGGTAACTCATAACTAATAAAATGGGATATTAGTAAAGCTTTTAAAACATTTATCAGGTGGCGGGAGCAAATTATGGTTTCAGAATTCCAATAATTCTGCCATTATAGATGAAATTTAATGCAACAATTGTTTTTCACGTATGTAACCTGGAATATAGCTAATGTTCATAGTTATTGCTTCGTACCGATAACAATTTAAATAGTTTCGCACTTGAATAAGATATCTTACAGATTACACAAGAGAATAAAAACGTTAATTTGAATTATGCCAATGTTCGCGCATGCGCACTCAAATGATATTGCTTAACAACTGATGTTCTATTGTAGCAGACACTGAGATGATTTTTAGCGAAAAGAATGCATCATTATGGTGTCTTGTGTATAATACCCTATTGTTGTTTGGTTCGTTTCAGTTTAAGTAAACTCTAAATAATCTTAAGTGTTTGTTTTGCGAATATGTTTATAAATGTTAAAAGTCTACATTGTTTATATCATGTCATAAAAACGAACGCTTGTAAACAGACGAATTACCATTTAAACGTACTTTGCTTACACGCAGACGGCAATAAAGTTACGTAAATATTTAAAAGATTTATTACCCGTGCAAATTTGCAGCAAAATAAGACGAACCAAATAATAACATATACGATCTTAGACCCTAGCTACTTATGTAAAAGTTTGGTTCGTATGTAATTGCATTTCTAGCATTGCTGAAACGAAATAACTTTAAGCGGCAATACAATATTCCCTTCTTCTCAGATAGCTGTATGGTAGTTTCAAACTGAAAGAGCATGTCAAAAAAGACATTGTGTTAGTTTGATATTTACATGCCTCTTAAGCATAAGTTAGCTGAATTTAGTCATCGATGCGAAAGTAGGGATTTTGACAGATCGGAGAGTATTAATCTTATTAATTTATCGTTTTGAATACAAACATAGAATTGAATTAAGTGCAATTACATCTTAAACATTTTCTAGACGTGTTTCATGTCAGAAATTGTCAATACAAAAATACAACATTTAACAATGTATACATGGTGACAGCTAGGGAAGTTTCTTCGAGGAATGCCAGGGGTTAAATGTTAACAAACTGCGGGATGATTAGCCATGAACAATGTTTTGCAAAATATTGACCAATAGGCATAATGTACACAAAAACAATATTCTCAACTAATTTCGAATCAGCATTTCAATACAATTAAGAAATTATCATCACGGTTGACTGAACACAAGCTGCTTCAACTTTGTTCTTTGTTTTATTAAATTGATTAATACAAAAATATTTATACTTTTTTGGAGTGTATGGAGTATGCTTTACAAAAATCATAATCTATACTCAATGCATTATATCTTTTTTCAAGGTAATCAAGATAGTAATTTTATGATCTAATATCAAATGTGAACAAAAATATAGTAGTTTGCATCAGAATGACGTTCTATCATTGTATAAGTATTTCTATCATAGCAATTGGTTGGCTCTTCAGGAATTGATAAAACGAATAAGTAATTGTAATCAATTCAAGATAAAGTTTGTTCTCTCCACAACAACACCATTTGGGAGACGGGCGATGTGACTGTTGTTGAGAGGTTGTTGTTTTAGAGAGGTCAAAATGATAGTAAATTCTTAATTAAGAGTAATTTCTGAATACTTTTGTCGAAGCGTAGGTGTGTGTCATGCGTGGGCCACTCTGGAAACGTCAAACTGTAGATTTTCTACTTAATCTTCTTACTGTCGATGTTCTTGAATGTTTGATGGCCTACTACCATTTTCATTAAGTATGGAAATGAAACTGCGATAAAAAGTATGGCATGTTCATTTCTTTCAACCAGGATTTAATGCATTGCATTATAGCACCCTAGTAACAATGCATTAATAAATATTGTTGTAGCTATCTTGGTTTCAGACATACTGTGTATGTCAAAAAGTAAAACGATCGTAAGTATTACATTAGTAAATGTTCAAACTTTCTGAAGTACCCATTGCATACTTTAATGCATTCCTGGGGCCTTATTCACAAACATATAAAGACTGAAACTCAGAATTAGACTTTATAATTACCAGCCTTTTTGTTTTCATTAAATCAAAATTTTGTCAGAATAATTATTATTACCCACTTTACACTTTTGCCAAGTGTTATAACAATCTAATATCGGCCTCGGGCAACAGTTCAGATGTCATCCCCTCCACCTCGGGACAACAGTTTTGACTATTACCCAAATAGCCATGAAATAACTGTATACTGTACTAACAACGTAAGAGAAAAAAGAACATTAACCATTTTAAAGTCTAAGTCTGAATTTCAGTCTGATGGTGAAATTAGTTTGTTGTTCATTCTTCACATTGCATTTCCTGCTCTAGTTCATATTCAGTTCATATTTCATAGTTATCCTCTGTATTCATAACTTGTATCTTGAATTTCATAGTCCATTTTCAACTCCAAAATTTCAAGGAAGGCACTACACATGTTTTGAACTTGCTGGGCCTGAGTTTCTGACAAATACTCAGCACTCAAAATTTCCCCTTCTGAGTTGGAATGTTGAGATTTGAGTGTGGGCAGAGAATAACTGAGCTTTATGAGTACTCCTTTTGATCCACTTTCTTTGAGACGTTAACGTGAATCTTAGACTTGAGTGTAATTACTGGGCGCGGTGTAACTGTCATATGTAATTTGAATCGTAAACAAATATCAATTATGAGATTCTGAACAACATGCTTATACCTCTTGCTTTGCCATAACTTACGCACATCAAACACATTTAAAATAGCATTTTAATTATAGTTCATAAGCAATTTATAATGAATAAATGTTTCGCTCAATACTTTTTTTAAAGTGAATCGGCTGAATTAAGAAATAATTCGAAATCTAGTGTTCTTGGCATGTCTCATACTCCATCCAAGGAACTGTCGGGCGCAGAGTATTACACGTAGAATGCTAGATTATCTTACCGTTAACATACAATCTTCCAGTTTATCAGCCTGTTATTAATCTAAACAATGTGAACAAATTCCCAAACAATGACTACCGTATTGACATTAGATGTCATAACATTTACTAATTGTACCTTTTGTTTTGGAAATAATCATACAAGATAAGAAATACTGTGGAAGATGTATAGTCATGAAACTTTCTGCCAACGTTTAGTTAGTTAACGCTCATCGTATGAAAAACCAAAACAGGGTTACTATCAACACGGGTTCTAACAACTTATATACCAATCACTATCGAAGACTTATTCTTGGTTGACTGACCAGTACTTGCGCCAAATGCTTAGATTGTGTAGTTCGTGATAAAACTCCGCTCAGTGTGACTTGAACTCACGGCCTTCTGATCCGGAGTCAGGCACTCTATCCTTCGACAAACATTCCTCCTTTGCGTGGTGGGTGTTACAACTTCATTTACAGATTCAGTCACTGCCTAAAGTTTTAAAAAATTTCTGTGACAATATTTTCAAAGAATTAAAATCACGGAGAAAATTGTTAAATACGTGCCCGCAATTTGCATTTAATAGATAAGAAAAGTATCGACCCATTTCAAGAAACAACCGTCGTCCGGTTTCAATATATATGACAATGGTAAAATATTTAAGTGACTAGTCCGTCTTTTTGTTATTCCCGACGCTTTCCGCTGCAATTCCCGCGCTTTCCGCTTCAAATAATTCCTTTATTGCGTAAAGTGGAAAATATACTTTCAACTTATACTATTAGGTTTGTATTTTAAAGGCATTTTCTTGATATGAATGAATCTCTTTCGTAGAATTTACAATCATTAAAATGTATTAAGATTCTGAACCATGATGCAAGTTTAATTTCCACGATTTAATAAAACAGTGATACAAATATCTGAAATATTAACCAATATGTTTATCATAATTGTGTCTTTTTTCATTTATCAGAGAATTACGATATCTTTAAACGATCGGGGATTTTCGTTTTGAGTTTGTAGCAAATACTGAGAAATGTGTTTACTTGATATAATGATCTTAATGAATGAGACATTGAGCATGTCTGTTTATCTAAGTAGAGGAATGTCAAATATTTTAAAATTGTCCACCTGTCTGTCCGACCTTATATGATCACATTCCATACAGCTGATCTGTCATGGTTTGTGTCTGGAATTTATGATTTTATGCATATTCATGGCTCATAAAATTTTGATTTCGCAACGTCTTGCATTTTATTTGTCTGGTGCACACAACCTGCACTTGACGTTATATTCCCCTATGTGCGTGGTTTTAGTGGTTTAAAATTGTCAAACAAAACCTATTATATGTTATCGATGCAAAATCTAAATATTCCTAGATACAATTTATTTCATCAGAGGACTTCAGAAATGTAATGTATCGAAGAAAGGCTCTGAAGAAACTGGTCAAAAGTGCCAACCCGGCAGTTTATAAAAAGTTTTAGTAAAGCTATTGGATACGGATTCCGTTGACTTTGATCGCAGTAAGCTGTAATTTATAACTAATTCAAATGAATTGATCTATCGAAAAATCGACGTAAACACGTCAAAGTCACGTTCTTCTGTTCAGAGGCAGGTCATACCCTTCCATGAAAATTTGACAAAAATGTCGATTTTCCTCCACATGTGGAGA
The DNA here is from genome assembly GCA_032209605.1 of Mactromeris polynyma. Lineage (NCBI taxonomy): Eukaryota > Metazoa > Mollusca > Bivalvia > Venerida > Mactridae > Mactromeris > Mactromeris polynyma. The sequence goes on from JASFXZ010000003.1 coordinate 27,630,468, forward strand.
AATTGCCGGCTCCTTGTGGAAGGGTAAGTTAGGTGAACTGGCCGCCGTATATAACTGAAATATCGTTGAGAAACGGCGTTAAACCAGCTGAAACAAACATCTGTTCATATCTATGAGTTCTGATGTAGTGAAGATTCAAAAAATACAAAATGGCGGGTTATCTCTTTTGACCAGTACTTGCCTGTAGTTACCATCAACAAGTTTGCACCGACAAGTATTTCACTGACCGAATTTACAACATTCTTATTTATAGTTGTACTTTTACAAACGCTTCTAAGAGCAGACATGTGACTGAGTATTTCTTTTAGATCTGTAGATGTTTTTTCTAGCCTATAACCCGAAGTAGCATTTTTTTCTGGCATATGAACCTAACCAGTACGTATGCGTAAAATGTTACAACATTTATTTATGTAAATCTGGAAAAAAGTTGGCAGTTTAATGATGTTGGGGACTAATGATGCAATATTGGACATTTACAGAATATTTTTATTGTTCACTTTTCTGTTTCATTTATGTTTGAGTGAGTGAATGTTCATGGTTCTTGGATACCATTTAGTATCGTCAACTGTAAGATTTAGAATTAGCAAAGGCAGATTTCTGGCCACACCCTACGATACATTGCCCTCAGATTGCAGTTAAACATTTATCATTCACAGCGTACTAACTACAACAAAACCTCAACAATATGACCACCCTTGGTTCTGAAGTCGTATTTGATAGTATGGTCATATTGACGTAGGGGTGTTACTTTCGACGTAATTTTTGAGTGAGGTTTAAAAACTCCACTTTGCATTATTTCTTCATATACCAATTCCAGAGCGACTAAGTGCCCTTTTTTCAGAAATTTTCAACAAAAATCTATCACAATAGGAATGTACACCACGTTATATTTTGTGTAATGTAAAAATCTGATTGTAATTTGTGTACCGTATATTTACAATATGTTAAGTAAGCTCCCTATGGTGGCCTGATTGTGGAAATGGTTACAATTTTAAACATATGGTATTATACATTGGAAACAAAAAAGCAATACATTCTTTAAACAAATACTTCACATTTTTCAAACAGATATACCTGTTTTGTTTGTAACTTTTTATTTTCATACAGCATAGCAAAAAGTAACATTTGCACAAATATTTTTTTCTAAGTAACATCACATATTGAATACCCAAAAAAGAAAGAAACAAAATAATAATAGGAAAATTTAAATGTTTGGCTAAAGTACAGAGTTCGGCAACAGATATTGAAATTGTGTTGGCTTCTATTGACTACTTTTTAAGAGAATTGATTAATATAAATTAAATGGTTATTAGGTTAACATGATATACATGTTAATAGTTTGCGTGTATACTTCTACACTCAGAAATGTTAACAGAGAAGTATGAAGCGATGTTAAACATTCATTTCTAAATCCGGAAGTACCACAATCTACTTTAAATAAAATTGGTTTTGCGTATGAATAGTCGAGTATGTTTCTAAACAGATAATAAGTTGAGAGCACCTTTTTCTTTTTTTAGACTTTTATCTAAATCTCGTCATAAAATCTCAGCAGTTTTCAAGATATTCGGCTATTTTCGGATTCAATCGTTATATTTGAAGATGATTGCGGATGTGTTAATAACAATTATTATACTTCCAAGCTGAATTCGGTCACAGTTCTGATGTACGCCAGTCCAGGTGTACCTCAGGATAATCAATAGGAAATGGTGTTTCAACACATAAACACATAGACTATTTTGGGATTGTTAATACATATTTATTGTATTGCAAAATTTACGACGCTATTGCACAATATTGTATATAACATGCCAATGGGGATGGTAAAGACAATAAACAGTGCGCTTTGTCGAACGTTAATTTGCGAAACATTTCTAAGAGGAAGAAAAGTCCTTAATATCATTACAATAAATCTTGTGTTGTTACAATGTTCCTCCTCATAAACATCAAAGTCGAGTGATCGCAGAATAGCTACCACCACTCATAGTATAAAGTCGTCTATCAAGCACATTATATTGATACAATTCCATACGATATATACGATATGAAAGTATACGAAACCATGCGAGACGATACAACACGATACCATGCTATACGGTACGATAATATACGATACTATACGAGACGACACGAGAAAACACGAGACGATTCCATACGGGGAGGCACAGTTCGAGAATATGCGATACTATACGAGACGACACGAGAAAATACGAGACGATTCCATACGGGGAGACACAGTTCGAGACTATGCGATACTAAACGAGACGACACGAGAAAATACGAGACGATTCCATACAGGGAGGCACATATTCGAGACTATGCGATACTAAACGAGACCAGACAACATGCTATGAAACGATACGATACGCGACGTTGCGAGACGAAACGAGGCGATACGTAACGAAAAGATACGAAATGATCCGAAGCGATACCGACACATTACTCCTTATTCCACTTAATACATAAATTATACGATTATCATGATTATACAGGTATGTCGTTAAAATATCAAAGTGGCTCTGAAAATATCTGACAATTAAGGGACTTAGATCTAAATATTCGATCATACCGTTAACATGATATAATCAGAAACAAAAAGCTTTTGTTTGACAAAAACTAATTTACAAAACATCAGGCAGCTGATGGCGCAATTCAAGGAATCTAAATCATAAAATATTTAAGTGTTTGAAATCGGCAGATATTTGTATATATCGTGTTGAATACCACGTGGTTTATTGATTCATTTCCTTCCTCTTATAAATCGGGCATGATACGAAACACGAAGGCGATTGAAAGCTTACAATGAGGCGTAAAGCTTTATGTCAGAGCTGTATATAGCAACCGAGCTTTTTTCGTTTTTTGGAATTAAAATTAATACATTTTACAGATACAACCGTCACTTTATCAAATTGCTTGAAAGGTTCAGGCCAACGTTGGTTCCTGCATTCTTCCAGTTCTATTCGTTACACGTCACGCACAAATAGGAAGCGCTCTGACGTTGCCATGGCAACAGACCATTGCTCAAATCAGCCGAACGATCGCTTAGGTATGCTTGTTTGAAAACTTCGGAAGTAGTAAAATACGGATGCCTTCTTTCATAGATTGAATAGGTATTCCTTCATGATTGAACCTGTCTTTCTTTTGAGTCAATCGTAGAATAGAAAAACATTCTTGGATATATTGCTCGATACACCCGAAGGAAATTGTGAATAATTATTATTAATTCTATTTTGACAAGTTTTGACAGAAACGGAATTTCGACTACTCACAACTTGAACGGTAAGGACATAGTTACATGTTATATTTACATATTTTTGCCAGTCTTGATATTATAATGACATACTACTGAATAACACTTTGACACATTTTGTCTAACTAATCATGGGCGACATATTCTTCCACATTACCAAATTCTGATCATTTTTGACAAATCTGTTGTCCGAATTTCTCGGTGATTTATGTCATATGGATTAAATTTACGCCGCTTATGCTTGCAGTCGTGTATTCCAGACTATGTTGGATGTAAAGGTTGTGAATATTAACGTTTTATTCGATTTGCTGAAAAAGATTTTATTTTCTTAGTTTTTTTAATCGGCTGCTGTTTGGTGTAACCATATATATATTTTATATTATTATCTGTATGCCTACATAATATTTATTGTCTTCAACTGTAGAATTACTAAACTTTATATGAAGTGGAATTTACAAAGATCCTGTGTTAGCCAGTTACGTTTATAGAATAGGAATCGCGATAAACTAACCACAATTGCGTTTCTTATCTTTCATTCACAATATCTTCTATTTGAGATTTACTTATTGAATTAGTTAACTCGCATACAATCAAACATCTGAAAGTACACGTATAACCTTCAAACATCCTTGAAATTCTATCTGTTAGAACATAAACCTATTTTATGAGTGTTTCATGCTCCGTATTTTGATATAAATGGTCATAAATATTTTGTTTTGCGAATTTACGTTCTGAAATCTTTCATCGACAATAACCAAACAGAACAATAATTGAGATTTGTTGCCGACAAAATATGTACACACTTCAAAACCCGTATTAATGTACTATAACTTTATGTGATTTTTTTTGCATTCTCGTTGATTGAAACACCTACCCAACACTCGCCCAGTTCAGAGATACCTGCCAAAAAGTAAAACGCCGTAAAAACATTTTATGCAATAAAAGCGATCATTACAGAAAATGTATTATTTTCTAGAAATTTAACCTGTAGTTTTCTTAAGCTACATGTTGAGTGCTGAGATATAGTATATGAATGAAATATGACACCTAATCTTTCATCGAATTATATGGATTATCCGGGGAAACCCTCAGCAAGTACATATGATATGACTATGTTATTTTTGCTGCAACAAAACCTTTTAAGCGATTAAACATAGAAGCATGTTGCACTAGACGGTTTCGATTCGCGATAACAAAAGTGTATCCTATTCTATCAACAATTACATAAAAATAGCGAATGATTCCTAGTTTTTTAATATGTATGGAAACTCGATATTACCGATGCTTTGATTTGCAAATCTGTTTTATCTAATTACCGTGTCTTGTTGCATACTATTATGATGTTTTCCGTCTAATCAATAAAAGTAGATCGTTAATTTGCACCTTTGTGTGCGGGGAGCTGGTTTCTCTGATGAATACGCCAAGTGTGCTTGTTTTTGCACTATAACTGTCTTCAAGGCATACCATATCTATTTCCCAAACCTGATTAATTCTACTGATAAAAGGTACTCAGCAATGCATAATGTTATTGTATACAGTTAATGACTTTGGTATACTTTACCATATGAATTAACATCAAAATATATTATCACGTGGTACTTGCAATATATAGTTATGACGTTTTCTCTTTTTTATCATTCTTTGGCTGATACTTACCTGAAGTGCACCCATAATTGTTTTCAATCGTCAGAATCACTTTTATAGATATTTGGCTCAAGTTCGTCGCTACTGTGGTACATTTAGGTAGACAGTACACTTGGTATGTAGCATTTTCTGCTCGACTAAGAATGAATAAAATCTTGAAAATGACACGTGTGTTTTGCATCCATACTGACTATCTCAATTCCACCTGGCTACAGTCACATCCTTGAACTTCGGAGTACACTTAGAGCGGTATATACATCAGTAAAACCAAAATATGTACGCTGAGAGGCTCTTTATTGGCTAATTAAAACAATATATACAATACAGAGTGAACATCGCCTACAATTATAGTGTAGGACATTTGTTTCTTTGTACAATGCAACGTTATCTGTACAATCTGCTGATATAGCATTTGTTCGCTTGGTTATCTTGCTGACATACTCGCCAACAAGCGACTCATACAATAAACAGCAATCTATATATGCCTTCATGTACTTAATCGCAGGGTAGACACAGCAACAAGCCAATTGCTTATCATGAATACGTATCAGTTTGTATTATCTCAAGGATTATCTAGCAATCTACTATATCGATCATATATTCACCAAATTCCACGTGTGGATTTATTTATCAATGCCTACCCCTTACTAAATCTTGTTTACAAAACTGCCATTCTTATTTCATCACCCGTCTAGTTATCGAGAACAGAAGTAATCCAATTGTCTAGCTCATAACCAATGTTTAACCAATTACTCGGACCTTTTAAGTACTTATGGCTCCCTAAAACTACGGGGCATAAGACGTTAAGTCCGAACGTCCGTGTCAGTTTGTCAAACTATGTTCGCTTCATATCTTTTAAATTACCATCAGGATTTAAAATAAAACCTGATGTACATCAATGTTTGTTAAATTCTGCCACATTTATGCAAGGTCAAGGTCAATCGGTGAGATCAAACGCCTAAAGGGCAGTACTTTGTTTGCGTTCAATACTTCAGGTAGTATTTATTAATTATTTGGCACAAATGAAAGATTGGAACGCAATTATGGTCACGCCAGTCAACGGTCAAGGTCATACGATAGTATTGTTAAATAGGCTCAGTTTTTGAGAAAGACATATGTTTTACGCAAAATACAATCATCTAGTTACATTTATTTTAGACATTTTGTTCTGAACTATAATAAGTATTCTACATCAAGACATGGTCCTGGCCATTTACGTGACGTAGAACCCCATAGCCAAAAATAACCATCATAAAAAAATATATAGACCAAAATTCCAAATGTCTTAGGTCAATTTTCGAAATAAAAATGTAATCATTGATCCATAAAATCAAGTTTTGTTCAAAGGGCTATAATTAGGGTCGTTAATTTTACTACAAACCTAATACCATTGCATCAATAACTGGCTTGCTAAAAGCAGGTGGCCACATGTGTTCTGTTTGTAAAACTAGTTAATTATGCAGATATTTGTTCAATTATGTTTACAAGAGGTTCGATTTACTTCTCTGGATACTTGCATTTTATTGACATATAAAACTGTTGATTTACTGCAAGAACATACGAAGATGAAAGACATTGTAATAACCATCAACTCCGTATTATTCCAACATACACAAGCGCTACCTTTGTAAAAAACCGAGGGGGGGATACTATGTAGAAAGATATGAAAAGGGGGAAACTCTAGGTGATCATATATCGCACCGTGTATAGTACATTGATGATGAAAACTATGATAGTCAAATCAGAAGATTTTGTCTGATAATACAGTAGCACTGAAAGTTATTATCAATATTCGTATACGTATGGTACACCCATAGTTCATTTCTATCAATATGTGTAATCACATTATCAAGAGATTCTGAAATCATATCTTGAAAACTCACAACTGTCGGAATACTGTACTTGAAATAACGGCTATAGGGACGAATGTTGATACAATGTTACCCAGTATTATAGTATAATTATACAGTAACACCTCAATAGTAAGACCAACCTGGTGACCTTTGAAAACTGGTCTTAATATTGAGGCGGTCTTAATATGGAGGTTGAATTAAGAACAAACCAGTGAAAATGGACTTGAAAATTGTGTTCTTAATTTTGAGGTGGTCTTATTATTGAGGTGGTCTTTAAGTGAGGTTTTACTTTATGTAATATGTAATTTTGAGTGTTTAATTAGCTGTTTTTATTTCAAAAGCTGACCTAGAACATTTTAACCTAATGCACTCAATTGCTTTTTCTATTTGATCACTTCTGACATGCTTAAATTTTCCAAAAAAGTTAAATAGAATGTACAGATTAACTCAAGTTCATTTTCATTCTTACCCTTGTCTGAATCTGAAAACCAAAATTCACAAATGATTGAATAAACAAATCAGCGTGTTAAAGATTTCTATCGAAATGAATAAACAACAAGAACGCTGGGGGACCAATTAGAAGTGCTTCCGTGTGGTAATGCAACAATATCATTATTATGCTTGGTTAGATTTATTCTCGTAAGTGATTTTCATTTGATAAAGTGTTGCTGTGCTTCCAGTGGGCACAATGTCTGCCTCCTTTGTTCCATCATGTGTGATTCAGTATCGCAAGCGAAATAATTTCACCATTACACGTGAGAAATTGTTTACTGTTGGGCAATCATCGTCTCTGGCATGTTCCTAAAAAAAAATAATATATTTTTGGTGAAAATAATCATCTCAAATACCAATATAAGTGATGTATGTTGCAATAAAATGCTAGGTTGTGATACACAGTAACATGAATTCAATCAGCGTTTTGTCTGCGATGCCAAATTAAAAATTCCACTTATATCGTAACATCTGTGCATAAATTTAATATGTACTATAGCGCTTAATTAAAACGGCCTTTTCTGTGGTGAAAATGTGGAAGTAATACTCATTATTGAACTCATTAAGCGCGTTTGATTTTAATTTACAGATTAATTAACTGTTATATGTACTGAAGGGCACAGCCAGATTCTTACATACCTGTAATGTTCACCTCATCCTGCTGCAGAAAAGTACACACATCTTATACACTGCCTTCCAAAAGTTCCTTCACACTTTGACAATTTCCCACTTCAAATAATGTTTTTTTTATATTTATTGTACATGCAATAAATTGAAAATTCTTTTTAACACAGCAATAATTTACTGTAGAAGTATTTATAAATTTGTACTGAAACAAATTATCTTATTTTCTTTGTCAGATCAATCAGTTACACACATATTGGTTTTCGGACGTTGGCAGATTGATGCTGCTGCCGAGATGTGCAAATTGTTAATTCTTAACTATCCATTACAGAAGTGGGATGAATAATTTTACTTCATGGTCATACATGTTTTATTTGAAATTCTGTAAGGAAAAGTAATGAAATTCAAAATATTCAAGTGTTGAGAAACTTTTGGAGGGCAGTCGACTTATATTGCACTTGGCGCGTTCTGTGCAGGTGCTTGGTACGAACGGGGGATCGGATTTGTTCGGCGTTTAATAAGAACATTGTTAATTATAACAACTGTCTACTACGATTTATATTTGTATCAGTTATTCTTCCTAACATACGATAAGTAGAAATGCAGCATATAACCTTAAAGCTGTCGTTTTTAGATATATCAGCTCCATTGCCAAATTACATCAATTCCAATCTACTGTTGTGTCGTGTATGCTTTTATGACGTCACCTATGATATGACGTCACCTTTGTTACTCAAGTTGAAAGAGGACAATGTTATGGTAACTCCCGGATATTTATTCCTCACATATCCTTTGTTTTCCATTATGTATGAAGACTGTTTCTTCTAGCATTGTCGATACAATATGTCAAACTCATAATACCATTTTATGATTGTTGTCGATTCAAAATTCGTTGAGAATACTCTTATTATGTACGCTATTTCTATTGGTCAATATTTTGCAAAACTTGTTTGCATTGCCTGATCAACTCACAGTGTGTTTACATGTTTACAACCGTTCTCAAGTAAATAAACGGACAAGGTCTACTGCAAACACTCAAGTACATACCTACTGCCGTAATTTAATATATAATGGAAATTATAACTCACCAATCTTCTCTTACGCTTAACAGACATGTCCGAAGTCTTGTGTTCGATAACTGCTTGACCTGAAATCACGAGGTCATCCAATTATTTCATATCTCCTGGCTAGGAAAATCATTACTTACATCAGTTTTCAGGTCAACAAAAAACTCAACATTCGCTTTAAAGGAATACCATACAGCATGATTATGATTACGTCTATTGTTATGCATGAATGCAAAATTCATATGTTTTTCTAAAAACTCTCATTTTCAAATGCGTTGGTAGACACGTTGGGTACATTTACTTATCTGCCTGTTTTTGTTAGGCTACAGCTGCTGTGTAGGCCAATAACATGGAACAGGATTCAGTATCTCGACAGACCATTCGTTATACAAATCTAGTAAAGTGTTGATTGAAATAAGGCAGGTGGTAAATTCAATATCACAACGTTAAAATGCAAATCATGTACAGGTATGCTTTAGGGGAATTTCACAAGATTAAACGGATACACTCGTATATTCAGATTCTTTATCTTCAAGATCTGCAAAAACTTCAGGATGTCTATAGCGTGGTTTTGTCTTTCCTCTGCGCTAATTACTTCGAGGCATTTCTTGGCGTTCTTTTCAAAACACAACAGGTACATGTTGAAGTTTCAGATAGTAGCTAAATGAAGAACACGTGACGCCTTATTAACCTCTACTCCTTCTCCTAAATCATGTCTATGTAAAAATCTAACTGTTTTATCTTTTTCGTCACTTAGGATGTCAGTCTCGGTATGTTAACACTTATTTATTTACAGTTCATCGTAAACTTCTAGTTGTTTTTTACTTTTAATTTACTAGCAGTAGTTTTTGCTGAGTATATAATTTATTGCCACTGCTAACTTTGAATAATTTCCACATTGTACATGTCTAATACAAGTATAAATCCAAGCTTTGCATTGGAATTTGGACAATTATAAAGCATTTTTTTGAATACGATTTGCTGCTTAGAAAGATACATGAAAGTCGCTGCCTATTATCTTATAACACTGAAATAGCACCAAGTCCCAGTTTCCAACATATTCTTAAACTCATATTAGTCTCATGTCAAACACATAACACTCTTTGTATAATGAAAACTAAGCATCACTCTGTCTCGCCCACAGTGGTCAGTTTCTAACTCTTTTTGGAAAAAACTGGCCTATATATACTATATCGTAAACGTGTTAGAAACTGGCCCCGGTGGTCTCGCCATAAACAGAGGTGTTAGATCTAGTTTCAAGTTATAGCATTTTTAATTCGCTGTAAGTTCCCTGACTAAAATATGAGTTCGCGAAATTGAGTATGTGACAGACTTCTACTCAGATATTCTGTGGAATCTGGCCTGTTTTATTAATGATGTGGGTTTAACAATGTATTTTGCTTAAAAGTGTACCAAGGAGATATTCTTTAGTCAAAGAAGAATACTATTTCCGTGCGTATATTAATCAAAGCGCTGAAAGCACTCAAGTTGTCATAGAACTAGTTCTTCTACGGAACAACTATGAAAACAGTAGCGTTTACCGCACAAATCCCTTCCACTATTAACATTCTACTCATGCAAAACGTTTAGACGTTTGTGGAACACATACATGTACTACACAAGAGGACGGTATGGACATAGTGCTGTTAACTTGCTAATATGCTGATTTGTTGGCTGAATTGCAAATAGTTGTATAATATCAGTGTCGTGTTGAATCATGATTCTGCTATGATATGCGCTTGATAGACGCGCAAGACTCGTCTCTATAAGATACATCTGGAACGCTTTGCATACCAGATGCAGTCATGCCCTAACAGAAATGTTATGCACAATTATTAATAATGAAATGTCAGCCAAAATACCTATTGCAATAGTCATTGTCACATATTCCCAAGAAAATGGAAAAGTTGTTAATGAATGCATGCATTTAAGACAGGAAGGAGTGTTTATATTAACACAGAGGGTTTAATTTTCTGGATTAACAACAAAACGTGTAAGTCGATATATCTATTGGAATCATTACGTAAGTCTATGCAACAACGTACAAACGAATTCCTCATTAAAGTTATCATTTCTATCATACGTGAATAAATTGAGTATTAACTTTTGTGAACGTAAACTTTATGCATACTAAGTTACAGTAACATTTATGAACTGTCGGATATGCTTTGAGATTGTGTTCCCAAAAAATTGGACTGTCTTATCTTTCTTTGATCTCTGATAAACAATTCCGATTCGGAATGCATATTGCTTCAACAGGTCAACATATTAGAAGGAATTCTTCTAGCTTCAGGTATTAAAAGCATGCTTTTGATGATCAAACTCGATTTGAGATTCATAATAAACAAGACTTAATAACACGCCGCCATACCACACTGTGGTTTCGTTTTTTTGAGTGAAAATCTTCGTAAAATAAATGTGTTTGTTTTTTGACGAGTTCGTTTTTGCATTCATTTATTATAACATTGTATGTATGATTTGAACACCATGGGATACGTTTGGTCTCCGTGACATTTTGACTGGAGATAATACATTCAAAGTAATTTTCCCTCCACCTGATGGCAAATTGTCAGTAACTTGCGGAAGAACAAGATCGTACTGGTTGATAACCCGAGCACATTGTTTAGGTCAACTGACCGCATGAAATGCTTTTGAGAAAGCAGCGTAAAAACTCCACCACCACAATTTTGCAAACAATTCTTCCGACTACAGTGATGAGTAAAGCTGGCTAATAGAGCAACGGAATAGATAGGTTCTGAGTGACTGATGATTGGTTATATATTACCATAGCACTAAACCTTCATAAAGAGTTTTGGACAAGACAAAATTTTACTGTCTTAGAGTTAACTTTAATGTCTTTCTTAATAATGAACGCATGTAGTTTTAGAGAAGTAAAACAATACTATGTCTACATGCAGATTCAAATATGAGGGGCAGTCAGTTAGTTCCCATACGGTTGCAATAAACATAACACCCTGGGAACTTCATGAATGACCCCTTCGTATAAGTATCATACCAGCCATATAAGATCATTCATTTGTGAACTTTAGGAACTATATCAGAAGTCTTAAACAATAATGAGCTGAGATTTAAGACACATGCATGTCTACCTGTTTGAGATTGCTGTGATGCTCAGTTAGTTAACATTCCAAGAATGCTTCGACGACTGTTACATACAAAACAATCACAAGATTTCAACCTCATGCCCAGTTTTTCTTCTTCTGAAGTCTCGTGTAATTTAATTCAGTTCTAGCTTATCAGATCTTCCTACAAGTAGACACCGGAATGCAATTAAAAGACGATTGCATTTATTGCACTGGCTAGGCTGCTATTTTTAAAACAGATTTTTGCAACTGAAATCCACAAACGTTAATATCTATTTACCGGTAGCTTTCCCAAAAAAGTCCTCACCTGCGGTTCCTTGCACTTCAAACATTCCTTTACTTAATTTTGCAAGACATTTTTTGATGACCACTAAAATGTCTGAAACCATGAGAAGCGCTGAATTCGATATTTTATCATACTTAACAAAACTATTGTGCTGTCAATCCTATTTTTCGAAGTTGGTCCAGAAACGTTTTCGCGTCTGACCATCCCTTTTATACTTTTATACAGTCAATTTAAATGATTATGATGTATGGTGAAAATCATTAACATTACAACTACAATGTAGTACATATTGCAAACATTTTGCGTATTTGAATTCAGCCATATTAATCAACCAGATGAAAAGCCAATGCACCACATGAATTTACTTGACATTGCAACATAATTTCGACGGGTGATGGCAAAACAAGAATATGCTATCTGATAAACTAGCTTCGCTTTCAGCCTTCAATCAGTCCTCTTTCCAACCAAATCAGTTATTGTGCTTTAAACTGGTTAAATACGATGTTCTCATGTACCTGGGGTTATTTCTCGGTATAAACTATGGCATTTGTTGAATGCCGATCTCTCTGTGATAAATCAACTTAATGACTGGCAACACGTTTTGTTGCCGTTATTCGACAAATTTCATAGTTACAAAGGTAGTTCCGAAGAAAATATTTTGCTATCAGGAGCAGCATGTTGAAGGGTTTCCAGTTTCTTTATGCTCTCAGTTATTGATATTTTCACGTAGTGTCGTTACATCTGCTAGGTCAAGATAAGGACCTGAAGGGGGGCCATTGATGAACATTATTTTCACTAAACCGCATACAGACATAATTTCCGCAACTTCATTGTAAAACATGACTTAATAATGCATGACTCATCCGGCAACACCAGTATCTGCAATGAATTTAGTTGCGATCATGGTGCATGTTTCATGCAAACAAATCTTGAAATTACTTAACCATTCATCAAAGCAAAAACCGAACTTATATTAATTGGTTTGTATTTCTTGTCTGCTCCCAAATTTACATTTACTGTCTACCAGTATAAATATATTGAAACGTTTTTAATCAAAAACATATTAGATTCAAGAAAGTGTAAGCCTCTTGAGCTCATGGCCAAAAGCCCACATTGTTTAACACAGAAAAAAATACTCACATATCGTAAAATGATGTACGTTTATTTTATAATAATGCGTTTTTGATTAAGTCAGGCTGAATAGTAGATTTTGCTGGCATTTCAAACTGTCTATCACAAAATAAATTATTCGTGCCGTAGTATTTTCTTGAAATCCCCCTTTCGCTTCTGGGACTTTTGCCAGGTAAACTTGCTTGCAGATATTATCCGACATATGAGGAAAGTGATCTCATGATAGCTAGCGCCTGAGTAAATTCAATGAACATTTCAGCAAACATTTGTGTCAGAAAAGTGTGTATATAATATTGGCTTTAATACGTTCACTTATGCATCATTAAACAATCTTACATACCCGGAAGTCAGCCGATTTCAATCAAGCTCACTGTAAGCCGCTCTTAATCAAATTACTACTCAAGCTAGGTGAAATTCTCCTTAGGCAAAAAATATGAATAATTATGTAATGCTTCTTAATCTGTTTTGTTTTCTTTCGTAAAAAGCTTATGATTAACTCGAGCAGCTAATGCAGTAACGCCCTCAGTGAGTATAAACATATTAGATGTGAGGGTGTTCATAAATGCCATCATTACAATCTCGCATTTCCAAATTATGCTTAATAAGCACGATCTTCACGATGGTTAAGACTAAATTATATTTGTATTTATAATTTACATATGTTTGTTGTTGGTAGTTTAGCATATAAGATATCTAGAATTATTGCTTTTTGCATGTTACTACTTTGGAAGTATTTCAAAATTAGCAGACGGAAACAATTATTTCCTGGGAGATGGTGACCCAGAAAATGCTATAGGTTATTTTACGTCAAAATACTGGCGCTTTCAATATTTCGTTCCTGCATAGGAAATTCCAGGCATATCGAATAAATGTTGATTCGAGTACTTATTCCAAGATTCATCATCCACTTATTTTCATAAATTCCATCGAATAATTATATATAGAACGAAATTACGGTGTATTATATATAACATTAGCAATAGCAAACAACGCAATGTACTAAATCTTTCTGAATCCCTACCGGAGTTGATATCTGATTGTCACATTATTAGTCCCTTGATTTGTCCCCTAATGTGTACGTTAGGAATTTCCAGTGGAACTTCCGAAACATTTTCCAACCACGTGCGTGGTTCCCTGCTACGTAAATTTAGCCAATGACATAGAAAGCTATTGGTCATCCTAATTCAACCAATACAATTTGTTCTTACAACGCAATAACGACACCGGAATACTTTTGCTCAAATAACTGAACGATGCATTCTGATTATATTGTTATACAGAATGGTGTTCTAGGTCAATTTAGAAGGTTATCCGAGTAATAACACGCAATTCAAGGTTGCTCAGTGATTGCCCAAATTAGTTGACACTCTCCAACGTAAAACACATAATAGTCCTACATAGTAATTGTTATTTGCCAGTACAGAATATTTCTTCATATACATACAATACCCATCTAATTTCAAGCCATTTGAGCCGTCTCATTAACATTTTTGAAAGATGCCCTGGTAAGGCGCTATAAATGTAATAGAAACCAATACCATAGTTGGAATTGATAATATAACATAAATGGAGTATATACGTTTGATTGTTCAAAGGTGTTTGCAGTTATTGTGTGGTCCCTAATATTTACAATTTACACCATTGTCATGTAAATACATTGAAACCACGTCTAAAGGTGAAAAAGAAAATGACTTTTTCCGCATTACAAAATGCATGTAGACATTTTAAGCAAAAATGGATAGGAATTTCAAAAATACTGACTAGTCATTAAATATCTTGCTGTTTCTGTGTATATACATTATCATGCAGTGGAAGCAACTGATTTCTTGCAGTGGGTCGATCATGGTGCTTTATCTATCCTATTTAATGTTAGGTTCAGTTTTTGACTTATGTTAAATTAACACTATTTTTGAACAAAATGTATATTTTTGACGACTAACAAAAGTATATACTTGGGTGAATCTAAATACTGACAACCACACGCAACACAGGACCACCCTAGCAGAGTCTAAGGGAAATACAAGTAGAGAAAAAACAACACAAGAACAGAAACATAAACAACACACGAAGATAAGACACTATATATCAAAGGCAAGAAAGTTTATAAAACTGCGGGGTAAATCCTTAAATGCTGAACATCATGTGATATGTTTGATGCACTGCTAACTTTACCACAAAACTCACACCATCTTTGTTTTTTGAGAGACAGGTTAGTATATATCTCTCGTCATACTATACACACAGAACATTTAATAATCCCCAATAATTATTGTTGATCTACGATATTATCTTCAATCGCTATTCTATTGGAGATTTTGAATATCATGAATATAATGTTAATAAATGCGATTGGCGTAAACATCACTTAAAGTTATTTTGTTGTGTCCCTGTATAATCGATATCAAATCTACACAGTTCAGATTCAAAACCAAGCAAGTTAAATCAAAACAAGTACATGTCTGTATATTCCTGGATACTCACACAGTTTTCGACACTGTTTATATTGAAGATTATAGAAAGTTCCAAGTACTTCAATGAAGCGTCTTCTTTGACATTTTGATAGCGCTAGAGTATGTTAAGATTCGCCATATTACATGTAACTTAGGTTTGTCAGTAGATATGACTTTCAAAACCAGAAGTTTGGATTTGAAACTAATATATGTGGCCAGCGGTATGTGGTAGACTGCTAGTAAAAACGGCATGTAGAAACCGACGGTAGAGTCGCGAAGATGCCGGGGTTGAACAATATGCTTTAATTATGAAATTTCTCTTTCAGTACAAAATGCCGACACCGGAAGGTTTGAAACCTGACATAAAGGACAACCAGGATGGTTCTATCAATGTTACATACCACCCAACTGTACAGGGAAGACATGAGGTACAAATGTGCTACGAAGGATCTTCTATCGATGGTAAGAATATGTGGATGCGCAAGCGCCAATTTCTATTGTTTGTGTCACAATTAATTATTACAGACTGTCTATTTTAATGTCTCCTTATGCTTTTGCGATTGGTTGACTTTAAATGAATGAAAAAGTTGAGCAGGAAATGCCACATGCATAGTGTACAACCATCCCAATAGCATATGTGGACATAAATAATGTTTTCCATTACACATGAGAGCAATTGTAAAGGCAAAATGAATACAAGACATAATCATAAATCCTGGATATCATGCTTTTAATACGAATGCATTACTTTGACAAAATCAGTCGACAGTAGCTTATTACACTGTCTTATAGGTTTGTTCGTCTCAAATATACTACAACATACCGGTAGTTAAGTTTTCACCGCCATGTTTTTTTAAATAAAGCTCAATTTACAATACATGTTGCACTAAACACGTGACGAAAATTTTCATTACAAAACAAACGGTACGATTGCACAGGTAACTGATTTATTCATAATTATCTAGGAATCTAATTTATTTACAAATTTGATGTATGAAGTAGGTTGGGTATTAAATTATCAAGACAGTCTGGTATCAGTCATCAAGTTATGCGTGAAAGTGTTATCAGAGAGTATTACCATTGAGTCTTTTAGTCTCTAGGATTGAGAGTATACACTTCACAATGACAACACATGGCTTTTAAGTCTTGATCAAATTTATCAATTCTATTAATTTCAACACAAATCTTCTAGGAATGTTGTTTAAGAAGATGAATTGCAGCGGCTTACCCCCTCTACGTAAAAGGGTTACATATCTCTATTTGTTAGCGTAACGCGATAATATTATGAAGATGTTTTTGTAATGTGGATACCACCTACCTATCTTCATAAATTACTCAAATGGGTGGGCTCCGTTTTGGGATGGTAGGATTTGGGATTGAAGACTTTATACTACGCATTTCCTCGACAATCTAAAGGTTACTGGTTACATTGCGAGCAAGGCATTAAATCATACTCATGCTGAGAACCTTTGGCAAGAGGTTAATTTTAGTAAACACCACTTGGATTCATGTCAACAACTACATGTACTTTGTCTTATTGTGTAATTATAAATATATATATCACAATTCGTTGTATATAAATATGTAAGCTAGTAATGCCTTCTTGGACAAATGTCCTTGTGGAATAAATTAATAAACTCTAAAAGCTTTGATATTGCCAAACTTGTTTACTGGCGAAGTGTGTTTTTATTATAGCGCGTATGAAGTGGGATGGTTAATAGCATTATTAGATACTGTGTTGTACTATTATGTCACTGGAAACTTTTGGAAGCACGAATCATAATCTTTGTCTTAATTGAACGCAACCGCGCGAGGTTCCTGAAACACAAGTTGCTTAGTCGTATGTATCGTAAAAAATGGATTATATTGAAATTTATAATACATAAACTAAATAGATAGACGTGTTCTATAAGAATGTAGAGATTGTGATGTATATTCAGAACGATACTATCAATAAGATTTATCTACTGTGTCAACTGTTTAATAAAATGGAAAATGTCTGACATGTCAGGAGCATGTTGGTAAACTGTTTTATCCATCAAGTAGACCGATGGCCGCTTGCTCTTTACAAAATATTAAAGTTAGGAGTCTGTCTTATGTGTTCCTTACATGATGATGTAACCTGGTCACTGTCTAAACGACAAAGAATAATTATCCTGGAACATCGCCCCAAGCGTCAAGGCAAAAGCTGGAAATAACGAAAATTCCGAATAATTATGTTTTGATTGAAAGCAATGAAGATGAAATCATGTGTCATGTGTAGGAAGGAAAAAAATCGGTCAGGGTAATTGTTTTGTTTGACGTGACGTTCCATGAAAAATTGTGTAGAATTTGATAATCTGACAGTATGCGATATCTCGGAACTGTAATATGTACCTGTAGAGGTGCGCAGGTGTGTTTTGAGCGGGGAACATTCAGTAGGCGGTGGTGAAGAGCACATTGGTAATTAAGATAAGAAGAGAAGAAAAAGTTAACACTCGATAGGAAACATTTTTATTGATGAGATTGGTCTTGCTTAGTATACAAATATCCATAAAACTACTGATGGAACATATGAAACGTTTACAACCAGTAGAGAAAATATTATCTCACAATTAATATTTCATCATGTAATTCCACTTCAGTCGCACATTTGTTTCTGGGTAGTTCATGCAGAGAATTAAGTTGAATCGAGCTTTCTTAGGAACATAATGTAAATAAACGTTTTGTAAAGAAGCACTTGGAACATTTTTGCCTGAAATGTTTGATTTATAATTATACTTGAGAGAGAGATAATATATAGTTCGCCAGTGTAATATTTACATACATATTTCTTATTATATCAGTACAAAAAAACTCAATAATAAGACCACCTTTGGGAACCTTGAAAACCGGTCTTCATAATTAGGTGGTCTTAATATTGAGGTTGAATAAAGAACAAAAACAATGAAAGTGGACTTGAAAAGTATGGTCTCAATTTTGAGGTGGTCTTTTTATTGAGGTCATCTCTAAGTGAGGTTGCACTGTATTTATTGTTTATATCTTTGAGATATTTCAATAATGTCCTACATGCTCCTGAAAATGTTCACCGTATTGTGTAGAACATTGAAGCCAGACTCCTCCTCGTGTTCCGATGGCCAAATTGATTGATTTTATCTCCGACTAAATATGCAAGGAGTGAATTCAACGTGCAAATTGTTGATGAGTAATTCCTGATTCAGATTTACTGATTCATTTGGAATTTTATTTATTCGTAAGCGAACAACTAATAATCTTGGAATGAAGGGATGGGCGATATTTGAAATATATTGTGGTTGTTACATATGAATTTCAAAGAAGTCGAAATACAATTCAACCCTTTGATTTGCGTCTATATTTAACACATTCCTCTCCTAAGTTATTTACAGACATGTTATACATAAAAATCATGAATGAATATATATCCGTCTACACTTTTAGGATCATTTGATACTCTGGTTAGTCTCGTCTAAAGTGCAAACAGTTGTGATGTACTGTAGAGTACTTGATGCAGCATAAACTGCTCATATAGCTTTATAATGAATACCACGTATTTTATTATGACAAACACTACTAGCACATGTCGGAAATGCAATTGTTGGGAATGCAATTCCGATGTTTTAGGGCTTGAGTCCTTAGTTCCTTAAAATGCGGGTGTGAAGCTTTGATAAACATTGTGGTTCTTTAGCTATCCGATCAGCGGTTTCGATATTAAGAGGTTTAACTTGAAGTATGAATACAGAAGTCGATCAGGAGATGCCACATAAAGAGCACGCAGCAAACCGCAAGGAGACATGAAAAATAAACACACATGTGAACAATTACAGAGACAAGTAGGACACGAGACCCGAACATAAATAAGGGGTAAAATTAGGGGTACCACCTTAGAACGCTTAATTATGAAGTGATATGATATTTTTTAAAAATAGCGGTATGCCTACTTTTCTGTTATGTTATGCCTTAGGCATGCAATGTAATGTTATTACATTGCTTCAATATGAATTAGTTATCATAAACGAAACCGTACAAGTATAATGCACCTGTGCACGCAAAAGTAATAACTTAATTGACTTCTTAACGAGGCGGTAATCAATGAAATTTATAAATCACTGAATATTTAATGAAGCAGAATTGCATTCAGCTGTTTATTGCTACTAGATTGGTTCGGCCTTTCCTCGTCTGGCATAACACATAAGCCACAAGGGTGCAATTTAATTTACATTAAGAGAATTATCAATTAATCTTAATTAATACACCGCTATAGAGGGCATTTCCGTGTCTCATTTTTCTGTACCTAGTCTTCATGTAATGTATGCATATAGTATACTCTACAGCATTAAATACGCGCCATTTTGTTGTGCAATGATTTTTTGTTCATACAAATTTGAGAACATGAATATTCACAATAAAAGAAATCAATTTGAATAGAAACGAAATATGAAGTCTAGTAGGAAATGCAACAGACACAATGCACAGCCACCCCCAAATCACTGGGAAATAATAATACATACGAGTAAACAATCAACAAACGTGAAAGTGACACAAGACAGGTAGGAGAACCGCCTTAGAACGGTCGGGGCAAAATGTC
Organism: Mactromeris polynyma; assembly: GCA_032209605.1. Classification (NCBI taxonomy): domain Eukaryota; kingdom Metazoa; phylum Mollusca; class Bivalvia; order Venerida; family Mactridae; genus Mactromeris; species Mactromeris polynyma. Next base: position 27,650,951 of record JASFXZ010000003.1, read on the forward strand.
CATGGAGTTTACACCTTGTTTAAGGGCGCACCTCCCGATATTCTCGATAATCACGATATTTATAGTGTAACTGTCAGATTATAGTTTCTTCTTTTATTTACTATAAAGTACTATCTTAACTAAAACGGAAATATTGTTCGAACAAAAGATGGCGCATTTCGTTTTTGTTGAGTATATACATTGTATATATACCTACGTGCTGTTGAAACATGCAGGCGTATTTCGTTCGCTCCTAGCAGCAGACGACTTGGTGCCTTTCAATATAGAATTGATAACTTTACGTATCCAGTTACTATACTCGCTGTGTGTTAATTCATAGCAAATCTATTTATTTAATCAATGAAGATTTACACATACATTGCAACCTCTCCAGCGCAACACTCTATGGAGACATACATTTTTGAGAGGTTGTTGTTCCACGTTAAAATCATTGTACATACAGACAATCGGATACTGGTGTGGAAGAGCGGCTCTTGCTAAGGAGCAGACCGTCTTTGTGAAGATGCGTTGTTGTGAATTTCATCGAAACATTTGTTTGTTTCATACACCATCCAATTTACCGTAATAATGCCAATGTTCATAGTTTTGCACAGTGTTAAATTCTCAATCCTTGTAAACAAAGTCTTTGGATTATTTTTCGATTTAAACATTCTTTAAAATCAGTGTTGATACTCTTGCATAATTACCTCCAAACCCAAAGGTAGTTTTAAGATGCATTCACCATCAATTATAGCTAATGGTTAATTGGACAATTAAATTAAGAAATATTGTCGAATTAATCTTTCTTTTGTCACGAACTATGATCACCTGTTGGTCCTTTGTGGTTAGCAAGGAAGATGTTTATGTATATAATCTGCTTGTAGCTTGCATGCACGTTGTTTACAAAGTCGGATGTGGATTAAAACGGCTGTTGTCTTACACACCCGGTCTTACACACCCGTAATCACTGCATATAAAACTAAACAAACATAATCTGGCTTCCCAAAAAAAAACAAAAAAACATCAAGTTAAAAGCATGATCAGATTGTTGTTCAAGCGTTGAAAACAGATAAAAGGTTAGCCTAGGTCTCAGCTTGCCTTTCCTGTTAATTTAGTACGTTATCTTGCTTTATCAAAACATCGATATCACAGGTACCTCATTTGCATAAAAACCTGAAATAAATAAAATTATCGGCGACTGAACCCAGCTAAAGAAAAGGGCAACACTTGAAGCATGTTAAAGGGTTGTAGATAATGGCACATGTATTGAAGTTCTCTAGCAGAAGAAATGTTGAACAGAAGGAAAGAGTTATGATTTCTGTGATGAATTAATTTAAATGTTTACACATTTTATTCTAAATGTATTTGTAGTTGCGGGGACAAATCATTGAAAATACCATTTCAAGAAAGAAATGCATGTTATGCAATGTTTATGAAGATGAGTTTCATTTCTTCAAAAATTGTATTGTTGCCATTGACCAATGTTTCATAATATCATTGATCTATTTTGTGTATATATTAGTTTTGCTTTATAGTTGTTCATATAAAATAATGGGCAGTATTCATAATATTTCTTAACCATCTATTTTCAGGAAGTCCATTTCAATGTTTGGTGGACAACATCGATGGAGGCTTTGTGTCCGTATACGGAACTGGTCTTGTAGGTGGTATGTCCGGAGAAAATGAAAGTTTCACTGTAGTGTGCAAATCAGGAACTTTAAGTAAGAAAACATATGCTATATATATACTAAGCACTCTTCTATAATATACTGGTCAAATCAGCTGACCCGTCATTTCGTTCCTAGACAATATTTTCTACATTATGTCAAAATGATCTGAACCGATCAACGTGATTTTAGCTGAATTACAGACTTTTATCGATAGTTCGTTAGAGCCATAAATTTACTGCGATCAAAATTAACAGGATGTGTATCCTATATTTAAAAAAAATGTGAACTAGTACAGTACTAGCGGGTAAGCTCTTTTTTCTAGTGTAGCCTGACCTTAAAGATAATGTGCTAAGAATGGCCAAATGCTAGTAAATGCCATGTTGTGTTTGGAATTGTTCTAAAAATTACATCGATGTCAGATTAATACCTCCAGATATATCTCAGCTAGTGAATAAAGAAAGTTATATTTTCACATAATCCAATTCGTATATACTTTATTTCTACTTCCAAATTTGACCACCAATTTGCTATAATGATAGACTACTCACTAAACAACCTTTTTCAAAACTTTTATCTCAAACATGATGCAATGTGTTGATAATGATGATACATGTGTTATCAAATGTATTACATTATTTCTTCAGTTTGAGTGGTTCATAATTGAAAAACTTGCTTTGAACACTAACTTATCACATTTTGTCTATAAAGCGTATTAGATACTGATAAAACATGACGCAAATCAATGAAACACAAGTCACGTTTAATCTGTACCAAGCTGTTATTTCAAATTTACAAATCGAAGTACATAATTACTATGTGATTGTTTGCATTTAACACAAATTGATACCGCAATGATAAAACTAAACATGTGATTTTGCTGTTCCACAGAGGATGTCCAGGTATCTATTGACGGACCCGCCAGAACTGACGTAAAGAGAAACGATAAAGGAGAACACTCAACCTTTTCATATCTTCCAATGACTCCAGGCGCATACAACATTAACATTTCATACAAGGGTAAACCAATCAAAGGCTCACCTTTCCAGGCTAAAGTCTCTGGTAAGTAGGAACTACTGTCTTCTGTTGGGTTATACGCCTCTACATGTGTATGTTTAATGCCCGCGATCACAAATATTGGTTCTGTATGGTTATACGTCTCTACATGTATATGTTTAATGCCCGCGATTACAATTATTGGTTCTGTAGGGTTGTTATTCGCCCATATATATATATATATGTTTAATGCCCGCGATCACAATTAGCGGTACACCTCTTCAGGAGACTAAACCATTGCAATCGGTTGTTAACGAACAACAAGCACATAGGGTAAAATGTAGAGAACTGTTTAACACAACATAATTTATCACGACAAACGAGGTAGTGCACATATGTGAAATTTCGAAATAACTGTGTAATTACCGATATGCATTAAAACCACATTTCCTGATAACAAACCTGAAGAAAATATTTTGAGATTTCTTTCTAAAATGGCGCAAAAAGTTAATAACAAATTTCCTAGTTCTTAGACGAACACGTGTGTTTCGTGTAGTATAATATACTATCAAGTAATTAGAAACTCATGAAAGTATGGTTTTAAATCCCTTGTAAGAAACACTAAAGTAATATGTACTTATATTAAGTTGATGAGTAAACTCAGAACTGTGTGTAATCCGATTTTCTTAGTAAGAATAAAATGGAAAGGTAAATGGATTATCATTCCGTACTATACAAAGAGTTAATGTTCAAAGGAATTTCCAAGAGCATAAGTAAACTACAGAAAATCAATTAATTAATTGCCTTACCAGGATACGAGTTTGGTCAGATTACATTATGTTCGCTGGCTTCGTTCCAGGGCAGACTTTCATGAACACGGAAACAAACCTAACAAAGTTAGTTAGCGTTCTGTTGAAGTTTGCACGTGTGTATTTATTTCATAAACTTACAATGCTCCGCTATAAAAGCGCACGATTATCAACGAGCATATTTAGTTCAATTTACGTAACCATATCGTAATTGTAGGTGAGCTACAGGAACTTAAACTTGAAAGAAACAGGTAAATTGACTCAGCTGAGGCATGCCCCTTCACTCTGTAGCGCACACAGGTTAAATCAAACATATTACATAAACACGAAGGTGCATTACATGACAGTTAACAGAACTTCCGTGTTTTACGGAATTACGTGCTGTATAAAAACATTAGACATTGTACGAGCGACCACATGTATTAAGCAAATTTGTTTTATTTAAACGACCGCTTAAATTCCCGCCCTAGCGGTTTTACTATTCATGAATTGTATTTGTTTAAAGGCATTTTTAAAACTCGACCAGCAACCGCATTAAACCAGTCTCGACAGGTAAAAAAAAAGGTAAAAATAATCCATTAAACGACCGTATATACTTAATTCCAAAAACTGGATTTTTCCGCGTAACCAAGCTCTGATATTCCCTTAGAAACAAACAAGCAAGCTAATAAAAAAATCATGCTAGTTTCAAAAAAGAGTTCTAAGTCAATTAATCATTATGCTACTATAAATCATTCATAAAACACATACGAACTATTCATTGGAGTAACCGGTATGCACAAAGCATTTGTACTGTGCATAAAACAATGACAATCATTCAATCAATTTTGATTGCATGCAAAACGTCTAAATAACAAAGAAATAAATGAGGAAATTGGACAACAGTTATTGCATGGTGATAGGGACGAGGAATTGCTGACTTGACAATATTCCACGGAGGCAACATAATATAAAAGTGATTCTCTCAGCATATACCCTGTCTAAGTGCTTGTATCATTGTGTAATGGTGCTTGTAACTGTCATGATAGTTTTAGCAAAGATAAGATCATTACACACATAACAGACATTTCTTATAATTATACCTGTTTTTCTGGGCATGTTTCAACATCGAGGACAATGTTTATACGAACAAAAACCCTAATGGTTGCACAATGAATCATTCCAGAACTCGTGTCTCTGTCTTATTTTCCTGGAACATGTTCCGCATGATAGATGATAGTACAGTTACTTCCAGTTAAGTAACTAACGTATCAATAGAACTCGCACTGATATAGTCCTAGTCACTGACTTTTCTTGAACATGCCACAAAAACTGGCGTCAACCTTACATCCAATTGCGAAAGGTTTGTTGTCTTAACAGATTGGTTTTATTCACATGCTCTTAGAAATGTAGTGGTAAATAAATTGTATAATGGTTGTAAAATAAGCAAATCATGTGTTGCATCAAAAATACCGACTTCTGTGCAAACGTAAGAGGGTAGGCTAATCGCTTCTTTAAATCTAATTACGCTGCTGATTGTTTTCTTGATTATATTGTTGCAACAGCAAATGCAAAACATTTTCGAATAGTAAAACGCATTTTATTCGGAATGTTTTACATTGCCATTAAGATGTTCAAGCATTTAACGTCGGATATGTTTTACACGAATGCGGCAGATGCTGTTGGTATGTAGCATGCCAGTTATAGTACCATTGTATATGAATTAAAATGGAAAAAGTTAATCTTAACAAAGATCTTTAATGTATAAATCAACACTTCGATAACGCAAACGGAGTACTAATGAGAGTATGACATTCTCTGTTTGATAAGAAGAATAACTGATTAGATTGTTTTCATTTAAATTGTTTAAACGTATGTATCTCAAAAAGTATATGACCTACACTAACCAAACTTCATAGGAATCTTCGTTATCACATGAAGTTGCACACCTTTGGTTTTGCGATATGGGTATTATAAAGTAAGAGCGAAGTGATGCCCCTTGACTTAATAAAGAAAGGCTTGTTGGAACACTATTAGTTTTCGTGACTGGCATGAATTCGCGAAATTCGGAAAAAAATCCAAGTCCAATTTAACAGTCTTTTTCGTAATTCATAAAAGTTTGGTAGAAATAGACCGCTCCACAACTGTACGAAGTATCCTCGACCAAACATAATTCCAATTACAATCATCAGTAATGAGTACTTTAAACCAAAATATGTCCGTTCATTGACCTGACTAGAAGAACAACATATCATTCACTCGTAAACATAATAGAACATGGAATTATTAGTACTTAACCATAAACTGATTTCTATAATGATATACCTGAACATTGGAACTCACCATGAAACAATTATATAGAAGATTGTCTGGCTACACTTAATACAATTCCGTTCTTGTATGTTTCAAACATCAGTTGACTTTGATTAATAACAAATGGAGAGTAATCACTGAACGGCAACAGGTACATTCATATATACAATCGTGAAATACCCTGATGGCAATACTTTCTTTCGATACTAAGAATATCATTTTGGACCAGACAGGTATTGACATCAAATACTCATATTTCCTTCCATACTGTACAGAATGCTCAATGGAAGCAATGATGAATGCTCAGCAAACTAAAGATGGAACATCGAAATAATGCAACCATTTTCAATATCCATGTACAACTTTTCAAATCGAACTTTTCTATTTTCAGGTGAAGGCCGCAAACGCTCTCAGATGTCTATTGCTGCCTGCAGTGACTTTGCACTCAATGTAATTGAACCAGAAATTGTAGACCTTGTTGGAGCTTTGAAGAAACCATCCGGTGCTATCGAGCCATTTATCTTAAAGAAGATGGCTGATGGTCATCTAGGTAAGCGGTCAGGGCAATGATTTCTGCGATTGTAACCATAGTTTAGAAATTAAGTCTTCTTCAATGTCAGCCTGTTCCCTCGTATCTTTCATCTGCTATCTTCCTTGATCTCTACTTAATGTACGACCCTCACAACGCCACTTTTTTTAAAATTTGACAAGGAAGACGAGAAGGAAAGGCCACTTAAGAAGCTTAAAGCCACCCCATAAGCACAAGGAGTCATGAAATATTTATACAGTTTATACATGTAAACAAAAATAATAACAAAAGGAACGCAAAATACGAAGAAAGTTAAGTTACATCAGAATAAACTGAACAGTATACCATATATTGTCAAAGTAAACGATATATTTATACAAAGTTCTTGACATACGACTTCGTAGTGAACTTATGGTAGAAAAGGAAGCAATACTGTGTTATCAATATTTTATACATACAATTCAGGCGTACAGAATCTTAATAAATTCCATCGAACGACACCATACCAAGAAGTGTTACCATTATTTTCAAGTTTGAGCAGAGGTAGCCACTACAGAATATTATATATAAACATAACAGAAACATGTCTCTGAATTCTATGTTCGTGGTCGACGCAAAATATAAAACAAAAGCATTTTGGTTGTTTATGGTTATCCACTTCTTATTTACTTCAATAAATTTTATTTTAGGAATTGCATCATTCGCACCAAAAGAGAAGGGTATCTACAAGGCTAGCGTTTATCGTTCTGATGAGAAGCCGATTAAGGGAAGTCCATTCAACATTGATGTTGGTGAGAAAGAAATTGCCCACGCAGCAAGGGTCCAAGTAACTGGAAATACCACAAGCGCTAGTGCCAACACTTGCAATAGTCTTGTTATAGATACAAATGGAGCAGGTAAGAATGGAAACGTGCAGGAAGGCATAGTGGTCAAAGGGGTTACTAACTGACTCCTTATCCGAATGTCGTGGGGATGAATCACGCATTGTGCTAGGTTGAACTGTGAACGTCACAATCAATGAACCAGGCGCTAGTACTGGTTGCTATCCCAGAAAGTAGTCATCGGGAGTCATTAATATTGTTGTTTCTCAATCGGTGTAAAATAAATACATTTAATTAAATGCATACTATGTATCTATTCAGTCGTGGAGAATACAACAAATGTCTTATTCATTTGAAAGCTGACATTATCAAAATGGAGTTGTTCATAGGTCATGCGTTGGTAATAGATACGTATCTGTCATTAAGAGAATGCGAGAGAAAACCATAGATGAATATGAATGCAATTCTTGAAAATTTGGCAGTTGGTAAATGGAAGATTTGTTATAAACTATGGAAATAACAGCACCGCATGTTAGGTTGTTACGTTAAGAAAACATAAAGTAATATACCTATTTATTGAAAGAGGTCCAAACTGAACTCCCAAGGCTCAAAATCGAATTGCATGTATATGTATACGGTAAAATGATTATTTAAGCGTTGCTTAGCAGTGAGCGGTCCTATACTCTGTATGAGTTCTGGAGTAGTTCATTCAACAAGGCTGTAAAACTTGTAAATGGGAAATGATTTCTGTATTTAATGTGATTTTAATGTAATGAATATGTAAGAGTCTGTATCTCATTAGCTATTTACGCCAGGAAATATCTACAAACAACATAATCGTCTACTTGAGCCAAGTACTCAACGATTGAAATATTAATGAAACCGATTTAGTTACACGGTTTGGATATAAATGAAAAATGTTTCGCTCAGCAGAAAGTACATTTTGCGATTAATGTTGGTCTCAAAGTAATTAATGTTTAAACTTACCGTCAATTGTCTCGAGTGCATGTCGTAAAAACAGCATCCACAGTTCTAGTCTTCTGCGAAACGTATATTTCATTAGATATTGAAAACTGAGATATCATTACACGCATACCAGGTCTCCTTTCCCGTTCGAGTGCTGGAACTGATTTGTTCTCAAATCAAATGTTTGTATATACAGGTTTAGATGTTTAGATTATAAGGTCGCAAGTTACATTTTTCTCTATTTAAAAATCGTTTTACAAAAGCTAGATAGTGTACTGGAGTTGATCATATTGGTATACCATATTTGCTGTGTAATATACTTAACGCTATTAAAAACGCAACTATTTTAAGTTTATGTCATTTTGTAACAAGTGTTTAAAGTGTCTTACGGTTATTTATGTGTAAATACTTTTTTTTCAAACGTAAGTTAATGTAAAGCTTATGATTAATTATACTTAATTGCACTACTGATTCAATTTAAGAAAATTATTTTCGTTTATAAAGATATGTAGTTTTTCTTTGTGCGGTTATTTTGCTGATGTGGACGATTGTTTGCGCTTGTAATGATGTTAAGTATAGTACACTATTTGGTATTATTACAGGTTATGGTGGAATCAGCGTGGTACTTGAAGGTCCTCATAGATCTGAGCTTGACTATTCAGATATGGAGCCAAGGAAGTATGACGTTATGTTTAGTCCCCATGAACCAGGAATATATATCCTCAATATTAGATTTGCTGACGAGCATGTAACAGGTTAGTATCGTGATGACGTCGAATGAGTCCCGAAGCGTAATAACGCCAAATTTGCATAAGCATACTTATGATATAAAAACAACTTTACTTAAAGGCACTTTCTATGCATTTATTGTGATTAAAATGCTAATTATACACTCTAATCGCGATAATTCGAATGGCAATTCGGACCGTCGAAAATATTCGAACAATCGCATTGTTCGCTTTAACAAATGTCATTTTACTCGATGCCGTAAGAATAACATTTTCGTGAAAAAATGCCATTAATATACGTGAACTAGCGATTATTTCAATGCCATCTACTTATACAGATATACATCTTGATCATTGTTTTACAGTATCGATTTTGTTTTCATTAAAAAGGTAGTCCATTCTTGTTGAATGTTGCTGGTGAGCCATCAGGTCGTGTCCGTGAGACCGTCAGCAGAGAAATGGATCAAGCTGAGGCCGTCCAGCCTGGTACCAGATGCGAATTCCTTTTGAAGATCCCAGGTAATTCATTGTGACAAGATAACCATGTCGAGTGATTAGTTGTTAATTGGTTATAACTGTTATCCTCTGGTTTTATAATTGATGGTTACCACGAAGCGACACATTATCACAAGGGTCGATTTATCCTGACAGAAAGTGATATGTTCTCCAGCGTATATTACCAAGCTTTGTGTATCGAAAAATACATTTGCAATATAACACAAAAGTAGGTTTATGAACCCTTGTTACAAAGTCTTGCCATGTGCTTCGTAGGTAATGCAGATTGTGCCAGGACAGGTACATTCCACACCTATATACTTAATGTTCATCTGTTTTTATAGCTGTGGGCTCTTACACGTTGTATAAAGCGAAATAATTCACACATTTATCTAAAAGTACGTTAGCAACACAATACAATGCTTTTCTTATCTGGATTATCGTCAATTTAACGTGAATGATTGTCTCTTTATGCGCATCTCTATCAAGAACATCATTTGATGTGATGATAACCGTACCATTTGCTCAGCGTGTCATGGTTTCCTCACAAACATTATACATAATCGATTTCAACAGAACGTTCAAAAACTAATTTATCTAGCTGCCTTATTATAGCTAATGTGTATACCTACATAAATTGAGACTTTTGAGTTGGCGCTTATCCGGTTCAAGCTTAAAACATTTGTTCAACGATTAGTTTATACTTATCTATTTGTCTAAAATGTCTCATAGCGCCAACAAGGGAAATCAAAGCGCTGAAAGCACATTAGTTGTTCGTTAATTTACACTGGTTTTGTATTCAACACTTGCAGAATCACAGAAAGTACGATTCATTATTGTCCATTGTCGAATCATTAAATAAATGTAATTGTGCAGTAAAGATTTCTACCAGTATTTAGTATGTTATGCAGGTTACGTTCAGATGTTGAACTATTTTTTACCGATTCACTTACCTGTTATACTTGCGCCACTATCGGAAAAAAGTAGTTTTCGTATTAAGGCGATGCGACTGTTAAAATTGCCATAGAACTAGTTGTTCTACCGAACAATTAAAAAGGGATTGAATTTAAAGCATACTTTTATTATAATTCTTCACACTGCAAACTTAATTAATATTAAATAACATAGTTATGGTCATGTGATTAACCAATGGAATTCGACATGATAAAACATTAAGCAATACGCTTATACAATGATTCTTACTAGAAAGTTAAACAAACATCCGTTACAAACCGTTATGCTCTCTCTTTTATTCAATCAGGTACCAATCCATTCGATATGGAAGCTTCAATCACTGACCCAGATGGACAAACAGAACTCTGTGAAGTAATGGACGAGGATGATTTCCATTACAGAATTAACTTCACACCAAAGGATACCGGCATTCATATTGTCAGTATCAAACACAAGGGAATGCACATATCTGGTAAGTTATATAAACACGCCAGGGGTTGTTCATATGACAACTCTATCACCCATGAATCTATTAAACCAGTAACACTATACAATAGTATGTTAGATAGTTAATACAGGGTCCGGCTTAATAGTAGAGATGTGGCAAGAAGGAAGAATGTAGATTCTATATCTGGTATGTCGCTTTACTCTATTTAACTTGATTGCAGTAGACTATGAAGTAACATAATCTGATTTATTAAGCCTAAATGAACATAATGACTGCTGTCACAATAATTTATGGAATACATGAAAAGGATGTTCTTAACAAGTACAATAAAGGGCAACGTATTCACATATTATATTTGCATTTTAGGAAGTCCATTCCAGTACACTGTAGGACAACTGAAGGTTGGTGGACCACACAAGGTACAAGTTGGTGGCCCTGGATTAGAAAAAGGAGAAGCTGGACAGGATAGTAAGCCGTGTTTGATAAAATAATGGCGTTCATTTTGGATATCATCTGACCATCATAATCACAACGTTATCAGTTTGAATTATTTTAAACATCATATTTATAAGGATGTAACAATTAACCACATTACCGTTTCAATGAAACATTGAAAAGGGTTATTTGTGGAGTAGTTAGAAATGGTGTTGGAATAAAAGCCACACTAACGAGACGAGGGTTTCCCAATACGTATCTTAGTCAATAGAAATAGAAAATTAAATAAAACTAAAAGAAATGAAAATGACAAATAGAAATACTGAAAATATGGAGAATCTTGAAATTATAAAATAATGGAATCAGGTAAAGAATAACATTAAAGGAAATGTGGAATTAGACAGACTTATAACATGTTTGAATTTCTTGCCCTCAGATCATTTCAATATCTACACACGTGAAGCTGGTAACGGAACATTGAGTGTTGGTATTGAAGGTCCCGGTACAACACATATCAAGGTGGAAGAGAGACCCCATGGATTCCTCGGTGTATCTTTCAATAGTGACAAAGCAGGTACGATTTTTGTACTGGCTAGTCTAGACAAAGAGTCGGCCATACAGTAAACTTTACCATTGATCTTTTCAATTTTCAACGACTTCTAGAGGCTGTATTGCTGGGCTTCGTACACTTTGTTTTTGATACATATATCTGATGATATACGCGTGTCCTTAAGCAATTACCAAATACTATACGTGTATATACAAAGCCGCCGATATCAGCGAAAATTAAAATAAGAAATTTAAAGAGACATCAAAACGGAAACATACATAATTAAATACGGCGTTTTCTAAGATTCCGAGTGCTTATTCCACCTAAATGAATCTTCATGTACGTACAAAACGTGCAGCGATTTTAATTTGGTTGTAATCATTTCAGGAATGTACGGTATTCACGTCAAATTTAATGATGAACACATACCTGATTCACCCTTCCGTGTTAATGTATCACCTGACGGTGGCTCAGCTAGGCAGGTTACAGTACACGCTCTCAAGGATAGAGGTTTGTCGGTAAGTATCCATGGCGACATGTTTTTCACTTAAGGTTATTGTTTTGAATTCTTGATTTGTACGGGCGTGTTTCAATAAAACGTCTCCTATTTGTATTGTTTCTGACATATTACAGATGTCCGCACATTTTTTATCATCCCTCCTATTAAGAACCTTGTCAAGTCAAGTCAATTAATGTTTATTTACACATTGGATACAATAAGCAGAATAACATAAGCAGTAGTGGTGTTTTAAATCCAAATTATGACAAGTAAATGTATAAAAGTATTACGTTACATCAATGTTGCATTATTACTCGTAATAAATCAAATATAGCAGTACATTTATACATCTCAATATTAAGTTATATATAACAGTGACAATCATATAGAAGCTGACTTCTGATAACTGTAATATCATGTATGCATTCATGTTATTTGAAATCGTGACTCTTTGTAAACTGTACCAATTAACGGATAATTTGTAAAACTTGTTTATCCGTCAACAGAGGGCACTTACTTAATATTATAGTTCTTATGTATTTCTTTTATTTCAAGTTAGCTTTCTTTCAAGACATTCATTATGCTCTTTATGTTCACTATCATTTAAAGATCAATCGAAAAGGTAATTTTGCAAGGAAATTTGCTCTCATAAATATCAATATAGGTCTGACATTGTTTTCGTTCTTCGGTGAAAAATGTTAAGTATTATGAAATAAATAGAGATTGAGAGATTGTCATGAGTTCTCTCCCTTTTTCCCTACTAGAGATCTCTACCTTTATATATTAATATATATACATATAATTCATACAATTTATAGAAGGTATAAAGGGAGAGAACTCGTGACTCGTACTAATATTATTCGTACAGCTAAGTAGTATTTCAGTTGGTTAAAATGATGCCTCTTGCATGCAGATATGTATATAATTATGTTTTTGTATTGCATGTTTTCATATTCACTCATTTAAATTGTATAACTAGAATTCATAATATGCAAACGCATTGGCGTACTACACATGTATTACAATATGTGGGTGCAAATACTGCGCATTCAGTACTTTGATTGTCTAATTCATTAGCGTCAACCGAATACATTACCATCATGTTCCAAAAAAAGAGAAATGCACTTCCTATTTCAGACAAATGTTCTAAAGATTTGTGCTCTATAAAGAGCAATGGTTCTCTATAACAGTGTAACTTTTGCTTACGAACTGCCATCCGTTAAGTTAATCCGTAAATAGTGTCATTGGTGTCATAAAAACACAACCATTCCTACCATATAACAGTTATCACATGTCTACCGTCGGTCCCCGCAGTACAAATTCCTAATATACTACATTATGCACCATGGAATGGATGAGTTTTAGTTTCATGAATATTAACAAGTCTCTCGTTGACCAATGAAGATGCTTGCAAATATCTGATGCTCTTCAATTGAAGTCAAACACATAAATTCACTTACACGAGGAGATATACGGCGTTATTTCATTGGTTAAAATCTACATGCAGTCTTCACAACGGATCTAATGAATGTCTCGGTAATAATTCATGAGTACAAATGGTACTGGTAAAGTAACCGACGCCGGGTGATGAAGTATTAAACATCCGACGATGACATGCGTCTAGTGCCCCATTATCTGGTTTCACGCCAATAATTCGGTCCTCATAATATCCGCCTCTTCCAGTTACATGTATTCAGTAACCTTCAACTTAGTTTAATTCAATCCTTAAAATAATTGACTCTACAACACGAATAATACAATGTCAATTACTTATAAAAACACAATGTCATTCTGCCAAATCCATGTACCACTTGCATGCTTTCGTTATTGTCAAAATCCCATCGTTTTAGCTATCGCATATGAAACATTAATGTGTGTAGTTCAATGTCGTCTCTACATGTATTTTAGTCGCCAGTGTCTTATACAATTCTTTATAAAATTCAAACTTATCATTTTACTGTAGCCAGCAATGTAAATATGTATATTGGAGCTCGTTTGGTTTAAACATGTTGTCGCTTTTTGTTGCATTTTGCTATCCTTAAGACTGTTATATTTATTTATATTTGTTTTTAGTTTTCTATTGTTTCCGTCATTTTAACTACATAGTTTTGAATTTCATGTCTCGAATGTTTGGTGTTTCTGTTTTACGTTATGTTTATTTGATATATTCAAGTATAGTACAACCTCAACAATAAAACTACCATTTGTTCTGAAGAAAGTCGGTCATAAATGAGATGGGCTGATTATTGAGTTAAAATGTAAAAGCAAAATGAAAACCGATCTATACGAAGTTGGTCTTATTAATGAGGTAGTCTTAATTTTCAGGTAGTCTTTAAGTGAGATTTTACTGTATATAACAAACATCTATTTTTACACCTTAGATCGATAAGCCAGCAACTTTCACCGTCTCATTCAACGGAGCTTCCGGCAAACTTCATTCATACCTTCGTTCGCCATCTGGTGGACATGATGATTGCTTCATTCAAGAAATGGACACTGGATTATTTGCCATTAGGTAAATTTGCCTCCTCACTTTGAGTCATTGAGGCCTGAAGGCTTCTTTATTGATCTGATCATAGACTTGTTTCTCTCTCACCCTTCGAGAATATTACAGTCGGACCTCGTCGAATAAACGACCTTCTATCCGAGTACTCGGTATCATCCGAAATAAATATCAGGTCCCTATGTATCTTCTTATGCTCGTCTAATTGAAATGGGCTGTTCGGAACCATGTATTATTCGAAATAAAGCTCCGGACCCGATGGATTCGAATGAACGAGGTCCGACTGTATTATGTCTTTGAAGGAAAATGACAAACCATTGTGTCATACACACTTGTCACTATCGATAGAAATGAATCAGGTATCGAACATAGGATATCGCGTTCAAATCAATGAGGGTTAACGCAGTTAGCAATACGGACACATACTTTGTCTTCGCTATCACCAAGTAATATCCTACGCCCAATGCTGATTAGTAGAGCATAAGTCGGACTATGTACCGGAGATGTCAAAAGACACATTTTCAAAGTCGTTTGAGATAAGGCTTAACATCTTTAAGCCCAACATGAAAAATGTATACGATTAGAATTAAAACAATCCTTATCAACCTCTCACGATATATTGGTTTGAAAATGGTCAACTATTTAATGTTTTGTAGATATAGTAGAAAATACGCACCGCTATCCACTTTCTTCTTACATGGGGTAATGTTGAAAACATAGTTTCTTCTCGACTTAAGACATGTATTTAATACTTAATGGTACTTGATTAACAAAGATCCCCGCCTCTTGTAAATTTGCAACAAAGTTAGCAACGGTTAATAAATGCAACATTGCAAACTTAGATAAAGATCGCAGACTGGGTGGGTACTGTGTAACGTGCACGTTATCGCCAATATTACCAGACACTGTCTCACTAAATATTCTCAAATAGATGCCAAGATGAATTATACAGAAGTATGTTGTATTTTTCATTTGTTAGTCTAGATGCCAACATAATTCATGGTGCTTGACTATTGCCAATAGGCTTACGTAGGCACAATTGAATTTGCCAGCAAATGTGCTGCACAAGGCGTGTTAGTCTTGTACATTCGACTTCTGTGATTTATATATTTCATCTCACCGTAGAGGCATTCTATGCTCTTGCCAATGTAGGTATTTTAAAGTCATTCAAAATCCAAGAATCTGTTAGTACGATTATATATGTTTGTACGGCGAACCTTTTTAAAAAAGGGGCAACATCCTCTCTTCAATAACAAAAGCAAGAAGTTTCTATCAATTTTACTTCATTTGGGCAACAACCTCTCAACAACAGTCACAATTGTCGTCTCCCGAATAGTGTTGCTCTGGAGAGGTTGCATTGTACTTTTATATTATAAGGGGCCATTTTCACAAAACTTTTAAGACTGAAACTCAGACTTAGACTTTAAAACGTTACATTTCTTTTGACTCCTATATATGTAAAACAGAATAGATTTTAACAAAAGTTAGCAAAAGTGTAGAGTGGGTTATCAACAATTATTCAAACACGATTTCATTAGTTAAGATTTAATGAAAAAGAAATGCTAGTAAAAATATTTTGCAAATTTAAAGTATAAGTCTAAGTTTCAGCCTTAAAATGTTTATGAAGAAGGCCCGAGATCTAAACAACGAATACAGCAATTAATTATTTATAAACTTATGATAAATTTCCATTTGTTAATACACGGTCGTACCAACATATTGGACAAGTCTGGTTATAATTATGAATTAGGATTGTTGCAATTTTGCAACTACTCCGGAAAACGTCTCTTGTCCCTCAATTGAAAATAATAACTCTCCACATAATACAGACTACTTCGTCTCGAAATACAAATCAAACTCATAAATGCTCGTACATTAACTTTGTTTTATCTTGCTTTCGTTCGCACAGTTAAACTTTTTGTTCAGACGAATTTTCCATTTGACAAAATGTTTATCAAAACAGCGCAAAAAGCAAAAGACAAAATGATAGAAATTTCCACTACCGTCGCCTTCATCCTCTTGACACCATTCCACACATATCTTGACATTGGCCTTGAGACGGTGTCTGTGTGATATCACTCACTTACTAACAATTATGCCCTACGCTTGTGTAAAAACGGAATGATTCCACGTGGCGCGATCATTTCTTCCAGAGAATGTGGATTAATTGTATGTTATTCAGTTGTAGCTGAAGAAGTTTTCCCTAATAAATCGACGAATGTTGCTACTTTATAACGATTCGAAACGTTCAATTCGTGCTCGTCATTGAACATTACTAACGTTTGAACAAGCGTTAACAGAGTGCTTGTAAAACACTTTAATGTTGATGTTGCCAGTTGATCGAAATCAGTACATACGATAAATTGTAATTGGATATGATTATGTTTGAAATTAATGAAAATTAAAACTTACGTCATACTGGCGTGAGATAGACTGGCTACATAGCAGCAAGTATGAACGTTATGAAGTAATGATTGTTTTTCCTGTTTAGAAATATTTTTGATTTGTGGTTGAGTTTTGCAACACTATTACAGCTATAAACAGTGGTCAGTTGATCTTACTAGCATTTCAGGGTTACCAACCGGTGCTAGCCTCTGCAAGAAACTGACAACATCCCCAAAATGAATCAAAGATTGAGGACAAACAAATTTTGATTATTATCTCCAGTTAAAAAGTCATTGAAAACTTACGCCTACCACGGGTTTCGAACCTATGACCAAGACTGGCAAGTCGAGTGCGATACTGCCTATAGCCTAATCGGATTGGCTTAGTTGGAAAGAAAGCGAACGTCTAACTCATCCTCTTCTCTCCGTCACCTTTCTCCTACGGCGTACCTCAAATTAATATTCTGTAAGGTACTCGATCTAGTTTAAGTTAAATGTTTGACAAATGTAACATCACTAACGATATCCTCTTCTTTGTTCCAGATTTGTTCCCAAGGAGAACGGTGTCCACTACGTAGATTTAAAGCTTAACGATGCCCATGTACCCGACAGTCCATTCGCTATTATGGTCGGCTCTGTGGCCGCTGATCCAGCTATGGTACATGCACATGGTGATGGATTAGAAAACGCTAAAACTAGTAAGTATTGTTTGTATATAAATCGTGTTCAGATACTTTTAATATTTTAGTGCATTTGGTCATTGTTAATACATAACGCATGTTTTATATTAATTATACTCGTACAAGTATATCTGGCTCATGTTTTGATAAATAACAACAACAATTCTCAACAATCACTGCGACGTTTATCACAGGAAACGTTAGTGAGACTTGCTATTATTGAAGGTCTAGTCTTTCATTGTCTCAACCGTTCAGACAGCACAGTCTTTCATTGCCTCAACCGTTCAGACAGCACAGTCTTTCATTGCCTCAACCGTTCAGACAGCATAGTCTTTCATTGTCACTTAAAAAGTCATTGTTTTCAATTGCAGACCAAAAGGCGAAATTTATCGTCAGAACAGCCGGCTCTGGATCCGGATTCTTGGCTTGTTTTATTGATGGACCTTCCAAATCTGCTCTCAGTTGTAAAGAGGTCGATGAAGGATACGAATTTAGTTATACACCATTTGCTACTGGCAAATATCTTATCACCGTAAAATATGGAAATATCGGTATTGCTGGAAGTCCTTACCAAGCTGTTGTCACAGGTAAGCCTAGTTTCACTTGGATAAGAAAATCATGAAAAATATGAAGATTAAGTCTAATATTTACCTGATGCAGTTAATTGAATGTGCTCTTTCATACACATTATTAAGTCATTTTGTGTAGCTAGAGTCATCTCCAAAGTTATAGTGTGTTTCCAGTACGACGATGGTGTTCGTTAACCTGATGAAATGAGCTAAACATGTTTTAATCTTGCTTTGTTAGACTTTTGATTTTGTCTTTTGATTTTAACTATGGTCACATAATTCCCAACTTGAGATATTTCTCAAGCTGAAGTATTTTGTTTCTTTTATAAGATGTAAACAGCCATGATTCTGCAACCGCACCATTGATATTGGTTCTAGTATGGCTAATTCGTTTAACATCTGCTGTTTTTGATCGGCTGCTCGTTTCTTCTCCACTTAGATATTTTGAAACATTTCGGCCTGTTACTGCTGTCAGCTTTCTGTCATTTGGTTGGCAGGAAAGTTGGAATAAATTAGGAACAGTAAATGGCTTCACTAGTCCTGGGAGCAGGATACGTTACGTGCTCTTAGGTTCAGCAGAAGACAATACGTTTAACCGAAATGCATTAAGGAACATTTTGACAATACGCGTATGTTGATAAAACAAATTATGGATATATTGGTCAAAAGTATTGACTAATGCAGATTAGGGGACACAATGATTGTCAAAGCACATAGTGTTCAGAGAAACATTGCATAACATTTATGTTACCATTCTGAAAAGCAAGTCCTTTGTCTGAGGTCTTAATTACCAACATTAAACTAAGACTTAGACTTCAAAATGTTAAATGTTCTATTTGCTCCTACGTTGTAATTACAATATAGAATTTAATAAAAAATGGCGAAAATGTGAAGTGGGCAACAAGAATTATTCAGACAAAATTTCTTTCGTGTAGAGCAAATTTGAAGTCTGAGTTTCAGTCTTAAAATGTGGGGGAATAAGGCCTCTGTTATTCTTGAAAAGACATTTAAATCGTATCGGTGGCTGGTTGATTTACAATCATCTTCTACAGGCTCTGGACGCAAACCCTCACCTATTTTGGAACAGTCATCTATGGTTGTGGAGACTGTTGAAAAGAAGCCAGGCTCCAAGGTGAGCAAGAAATTCCGGGGTGATGCCAGCAAGGTTCTTGCTAGAGGACCTGGTATTAAGAAGGCTTTCTTAAACAGATTGCAAAATTTGACGCTGGATGTCAGAGAAGCAGGTTAGTATTTTTTTGAAAATATTTTATTATAAAACGTATGGTATACACACAATTGATCAGATCATATCCTCATTGTACAGTACAACATCTATAAAGCATCCATCTTAATGATACATACGTTATGGCTGTTGTTGAGAGGTTAATGTTCAAGTGAGGTTTAGTAGATAGTAAAGTCGTTCAATGGAAATATTGATACTGTTCGTACGAGGCTGTTCTTCAAGAGAGGACGCTATGGTGAAGTTGCATTGCATATTCCAATTAACTCTTCTTATGCTACGCATCGAACCACAGGAAATTGTTCTTTCCCTTTATCTCTTCTATAGTTCTTTCCCTTTATCTCTTCTATAGTTCTCTCCCTCTTTATCCCTTCTTTAGGATACGGATATAAAATTGTCAGAAGGAATCGAAAAACGAACTCGTGGCATTCTTCTGTGCATCGAAGCACCACTAGTTACAAACAATTTTTTTACAATGCTGATGTTGTTAAGAATTATCCATGAAAGTTAGATGGCGACCATGATTTAAATATAGTTGATTCTGTTCGCTGTTCTATGACGCCTGTTACAAGCAAAATTATTACAACTGTAGAAAGTTGCATCAGTATATGCACTGGCTAACTGTGTTTTGCCCATGTACATCTTGTGCTACTTTTGAGTGCCGCTATACGATTTCCAACCTCTTCTTCACGTGACGTCCTTTCTAGAAAACGATTCTCAGAACACAAAGTTTGGGTTAGCTATTTTGACCAGTTTATATGCACTTTGAAGTTGAACACGTCAAAATTGATTTCATTAACATGACGATTATTACATTTCAGGTAATGCTATGTTGACCGTTGGTATGATGACTCCATCCGGCAACCCGGAAGCTGAGCTCACCGTGAAAAAAGCATCAAATACGTCCTACAACATTTCTTACAATTGCAAAGAGCCTGGGGAGCACACACTGAGCATCAAATGGGGAGACGAGGATATCCCCGGAAGCCCCTTCAGTCTCCATGCATAGATAACCCAAGCCTACTATTCGAAAGGCATAATGTGTGATAATATAAAACTGTATCAGTTCAATAAACCCGTGTTCCATTCCCTTCCCATATTCTGACGTCGTAGCCATGGTGATGGCGACCTCTGTTCATGGCCCCTTTGTATGAAATGAGGGAGAAACTATTGCTTATAGCCGTTCATTATCAACTTCATGAAATAAGATGGAATATTTTTCGAGTTGATCTCTTGTGAAAGTATGTATACGAATGTAGAATATTGGAAAGGTATTTATGACTGTCGATCAGAACTGTACCTCAGAATCGTGCGTATTCGTTTGTCTTTATAGATACTATGCAATGAATTTGAATTGTGATTTGAAAGTTTCGTAAAGCTAAAAATGAAAATGCAAGGGATTTAAAACGGATAATGAATGGGATAAGTTGATGTTGGAACCCTGTTGGTTTTCATCATTTTTCCATTTAAGTTACCTTAGACGTGATTGATTGGCTATTTGTAAATATTAATTAACATATGTTATTAATCATAATCTTAGTAAATTAGCAATGAAACGTAGACCTACCTAGCTCACTTAGATTCAATGGTTACAATAGAATAGAAATTGAATGTATTTTATTTCGTTTTCAAAGACATATTATCTTTGAAGATGGAGCTTAATTCTGTGCAATATATTTATTATATTTATTTTATCTCTACTGAGCAATCTATATACGTGTGCATGCATTACAAATTGTTCTTCTTTTAGATTCTAATGTAATGTTAGAGGTTCAAGGTTGAATACAAGTTTGTAGTTTGTTTATGATCATAATCCTTTGGAACTTGAAGAAAGGAAAACAGACAATTTGTGCATGGAATGGTGAACTGTCTGGGATTGTTTAGAAAATAAAACATCGAACGACACTGTTGTTAGTCTTGTTTTAACACTTACTTGAAAGAAATATTGGGTTCAGACTTATTAGTTTTTAACACTACTGGCCAACGGCCAGAGAGCTTATGACATGGCGAATTATTTGCATGCGTGCGTACGTGCGTGCGTCAGTCTGTTAACTGTTTATTCCAACGACATCTATGAAACTGCAAGGCCATTGATGACACAATGTGGCCACCAGAGCTAAAAATAGAAACTTGTCCTGTAGCAAACGGGGCATGACCCTTTCTCAAAACGGTTCCGGTTGATGGCACAATATGGCCGCCAGAGCAAAAAAAAGAAAATTAAATGGTGTTCAAATTATGTTCGTCGAATACGTGCTCACTTGTAACGATTCTCCGTATCATTTCATTTTCCGCGATCATTTTAGTAGGTATACCTGTTATTTGCTTCCGAAAGTGAAACCGAGTTCATTTAAATAGAAATGAAGGTTTCATGAAATAAACTGAATTAGGTTTGATAAATTTGATTAGAAATATTATAATGTGATAATGTATTCATGTCACAATGTTATGCAACATTGTACTATAGTTTAAAGTTGTATCTGAAATTATATTGACCATTTCGCGTGTTTTGATGTTTATTTGTTGTTCTAACTACAATGCGATTGACTTTATCGCTAAAAAAATTATTGCTTTACAATACAATACAAATAGTTTATTGCATTAAAACATAACATGTTTCATAGCAACACAATGTACATTATAACCAAACACAATGGGTAGAGGTATTTACAGAAGAGCATAATATCAACATTAAACTTAGTTAACTCACAATATGGAACATGACTTAAATTTACAATGAACATAAATACAAAATAAATGCGCTGGGTCACCACATGATAATATAATGAGCCGTGTCGTGACATGTCCGACCTAGTGGTAAAATGTAACATTTTCAGGTTATTTAATTTTAATAAAATTCAATATTTTAGAAATTTATTAAAACCAATTTCATGAAATTCTGACGAGTATGAATTGGTTAGATATGAATAAAAACACAACCAGTACGCTAGTAACAAATTATTTACGCGACGTCGTGACTTTGACGTTACGAAGTTTTCAAACTGTCCACTTATAACCACCGTCATGAAATATTTGCTAAACTAGATATAAGTAGACTTCACATTTCACTAGCTTTTTATTATGTATTAACTAGATATCAAATAATAACTATCAAAACCAATCGTTGGCTAGTTTTTTTCATCTGGACACTAGATCTATTACCTAGCTGTTGATGGAGTGTTTGCTCAAATTGTTGATTCATATTCTATACTCAATCTTTGTACTCCGAGATGTAAATGTTATTGGTAATTTTGTCTTATCAAAATCGATTGTGAATATTTTGGAGATTGGTCACATTGAAATACAATACTTCATCGATACTGTTAACAGTTTTATAATATAGTGCTTTGATCGGGTGTCATATGGGTGGGGAACATATGAAACAAGAGTTCATTGAGAGCATCTATAATTTATCCGCCTCTGCCATACATTTATGATTATAATATACTTCAAATTCAAAAAAATAAATATGTAAACACTCAGTAGTGTACAGTTTAATGCAGCAGTACGGTTCAGTAGCAAAATGCGTGCACAATTTCGTAACTCGAGCGAGGCTGATATATGCATACTATAAATGCGTGTTTCATTCTACATGAGTGTTGAAAGTGATTTATTAAGTTATACAAAGAAAGGATTATTATATTTTTCATGTGGTTTAAAGGTAATAGTTATGTTTTGTTTTTACAATATGGATAATGATTGTTCTAATCGTTTTATTAATTAATAAGTTTAATTATTGTTCAGGATACTTTACTAAAAAATAATAAAATAGATCATGTATTTAACGTAGTGGTTTATAATAAAAGACTAGTACATG
Source organism: Mactromeris polynyma (assembly GCA_032209605.1). Taxonomy (NCBI): domain Eukaryota; kingdom Metazoa; phylum Mollusca; class Bivalvia; order Venerida; family Mactridae; genus Mactromeris; species Mactromeris polynyma. Next base: position 27,674,309 of record JASFXZ010000003.1, read on the forward strand.
ATTACACTTTAGAAATAGTTGTACAAAGAATGTCAGCTCCTTGTTTCACAAGACAGGGGGCGCACTAATACTAACGGTTCATTTTTGCTCGATTTATGCAAACGGACTGGTCTAAGGATTTTAAATGGTCGTGCGGGCAATGATGCTCCTTGTGTCTCTGTTCCTTAATATGTGTACCGTTTGGCCTCCTTAAATGCCTTATGTTTTGTGGATTGTTATTTTTCCTGAGGTCTGCGTGGGGAGGTATAGTCTTGTGTATGTGGCGTTCCCCGTAGTTACGTATTCTCTCTGTCTTATTGGCAAATATACGTTTATAGGACACAATGGGTGTAGCTTGATTGATTATTTCCTCGCATCAGAGTTTATTTTTGATAAGATACAACACTTTATGGTCCACAAACCTAACTCATTATCGGACCACAACGTAATTGAATGTATATTAACAAACACTATTAACAAACCATTAAATACACAAATGCCTTCCGATGACAATAATCCGATTAGAATTGAGTATAAATTACGTTTGGTCAAGCGAACGGAAATCAGAATACACAGAAATGTTGAAAACAGACGATTTTATCGAGAAACTGAATATGATTGAAAGAGAGACCATGACGAGCAGTAATATTGAAAATTTAGAATCTTGCCTACACAATTTCTCTGATCTCATACAAAACGTAACAGATCCTCTGTTTAAGAAAAAAATAGCCAAAAACAAAATTAATACGTCAAACGCTTATAAGAAAAAATGGTATAACGAAGATTTTGAAATTAAGAGAAATTTTTTTTATAGGCGGTTAAATTCATTTCGACAAGATGATTCAAACGAGAATAGACAGTTACTCACCAAATCTCGTTCGGATTACAAAAATACAATGAAAGAATGTAAAAGAATTTATAACATTAATCAAACAAATGTCCTGGAGATAAATAGGAAAAAAATGCCAAATGTATTGGAAAATGCTTAAAGATGCATCACATATCAAACAACCGAGTATACCGTTAAGCAATTTCGAATTATATTTTAAAGCTGTTAATAACCCGGATGATCATTTATTTAACCCCGATGAAGACGTACTTTATTTTAACGAACGTTTTATTAACAATGAATTCGACATAATGTTTTACGAATTAGATGTGCCTTTTCGTCACGAAGACATTTTAAAATGTATTAAGCTACTGAAAAATGGCAAATCCTCAGGACCGGACTATTATATAAACGAATTTTTCATTCACGGAGCTAAGGAATTATCACCATTTTTATGCACTTTATTCAATACCGTATTAAATACTGGTATTTTCCCAAGTTCTTGGTCCGAAGGATATATCATACCTCTTCATAAAAAAGGAAATATAAATGACCCTTCAAATTACCAGGGAATCACATTGCTTAGTACGCTCGGAAAACTTTTTACTAGTCTTTTAAACCAGAGATTAAATTCATGGGCAGAAAACTATAACGTTTACCTCGAAGCCCAAGCAGGGTTTAGACGCGGTATGAGCACCACGGATAATATTTTTGTACTACATGGCATAATAACTCATATGATAAATTCAAGTAAAAAATTATATTGTTGTTTTATCGATTTTAGTAAAGCTTTTGACTATGTAGAAATGAAATTAATAAAAATGGGTGTAAGAGGTAAAATCATGATTGTATTAAGAAGTATGTACAATAATATAAAAACACGTGTAAAGTTTGACAACATGTTAAGCAATGAATTCTCATATATGCTAGGTGTAATACAGGGAGACTATCTGTCCCCTTTCTTATTTTCGATGTTTTTAAACGATATTGAAGAGTACTTTGTATTAAATAATTTTCAAGGTATTGAAATGCATATGATAAAAATGTTTCTATTGTTATATGCTGATGATATTGCCATTTTCTCAGAAACAGAGTCTGGTATGCAGAAAGGATTATATATATTACATGATTATGGTATGAAATGGAAACTAAAAATTAATGTCAACAAGACAAAGATAATGGTCTTTAGAAAAGCCGGACAGCTACCAAGAAACATTACTTTTTTATTAAATGGCAAACAAATTGAAATAGTCTCAGCATTTTCATATCTTGGCATTATCTTTACAAAAGGTGGTTCTTTGGCAGAAACAGAGAAAAGTCTAGCCGGAAAGGCCCAAAAGCAATATTCAAATTGAATAAATATTTAATAACATTTTCTGATGTATCGATACCCCATAGACTAGAATTGTTTGATAAGTTAGTGTTACCCATATTATGTTATGCATGTGAAGTCTGGGTTTTTTATACCGCTAAACATATAGAGCGAATCCATACGATATATTGTAAAAATATGTTAAGTGTAAACCGTTCAACACAAAATGACTTTATATATGGTATATAAGGTAGATTTAGTACGGAAAACACTAGATACGTTAGAATTATTAAGTACTGATTAAAAATTGTGAATAGCTCAGAAAATAAATATTACAAATTAATATATGACATACTTAAAACTGACGCAGATTTATATCCAAATAAACATTCTTGGGTAACGTCAGTTAAAACACTCCTGTCAAATTTAGGTTTTCAAGATGTTTGGCTAGCACAAGGTGTTGGAAACAATAAGTTGTTCGTACACGCTTTCAAACAACGTTTATACATGACGTAAGTTTACAAGACTGGCATACACGTGTAGAAGAATCTTCCAGAGCATTATTTTATAAAGAAAAAATTAGTTTTGACTTTCAGTATTTCCTTAAATATTTAAATATCCCAAAATTTAGAATAGATATGACACGTTTAATGTATGATTATTCTCAATGTATATGTTTATAAATGCGTAATAATTTTATTATTAAATCTATCTTTCATGGAACACTGTACTTATACATATAACTACTTGTTATCAAAAGAATTATTTTGTTTTCTTATACCATTTGTGTCTTGAGTTTTACGACACCTCGACACGAGGAATGGTCATACGGCGTCAGAATATGATATGAAATAAGAACAAAGAAACCACATGGCTTGAAATAGTATTCTCAAAGAAATTAATATCAAATACAACACGGTTCGCCATCTGGCTCATCAGCAAGTAATAATAAATGAATTTGACGTCATGACAGCGACGTCAAAAAAGTAGTGCCAATGCAGTTCAATGCCAGGTGTCATAACTCATAAACAAGTATTCATGTAGGAGTTACGATAGTCTTGCACTGAAACTTCGATTGACACCAATGATTTGACGTCGCTGTAATGAAGTCAACGTCATTTTAGATTTTATTGATTTACTTTCCTCGGCCGTACTTTTCTTTCATGAATACATATATGAATACAAAGTGATCATGTCGTGTATGAAATGTGCCTTCAGCTAACCAGCAGAAATATTTGATTATGACTAGTGGCTTATGACTTACGACTTATGCTTTCTGACTTGTGACTTGTGACTTGTGATTTCTGACTTGTGACTTGTGATTTCTGACTTGTGACGTGTGATTTGTGACTTGTGACTTATGACTTCTGATTTCTGATATTATGATTGTTGCTATACACATCCAAAAACAAATAAAACACTTTTATATAAACATCATAATGATTATTTAAAACTAATGTAGCAACTCAAATTAATCGATAAACAAGCTTAAACGGCATATTTCAAAAACAATGTTCATATCATTAGCCTGTGTAAAGACATTCACCATGCCCTTTCAAAAGGAAAATTCGCCACTTTAGTGCACAGCTGCATAATCATCAAAAATATGGTTCTTGATGTGTAGTCTATTTCTTCTTCTTGTGTTTTCTATTTCTCAGATTATCAAGGACGTCTTTGATATGTTGCCTTCTATGCTTGTCCTGCAAATAACGTAATGGATGATAGTATGTAACATTCCAATAATATATTGCCCAAATAACTAAAAAAGATGGAGAGTCATTGCATATCCCCACGCCACCGCGCTGACCTTGGATACACCCTGGCCACTGAAGTAGTTGCATCTAAGAGTAATAATGAAAAATGAATTCATGCATAGTGGGGGCTGATGACAGTTTTCTTTTGAAAACATCTAAAGTGTTTTAATCATAATCCTGACCAATCAACTTGATATGCAATACGATGCCATTCTGACACCTACGTTTACGCCATACTGACTCAACCTACCTCTTACCTTCTACAGTTGGAGGTCGATTGATAATAGTTCATTGTATACATGAAAATTGCTACATTCATCATTCTCATTCTCATTCAGGCCCTTCCACGGAAAATATTTTAAGCGCTAATAAAAAACCACACCAAGAACAAATTTTGGCACCTTAATTACGCACTGATAATACTCGAATAAAGTAAATAGAACTTACATCATCTGATTCATCGTTGTCCGTCATCTTCCATGGGCCACAGTGCACGTGCTTGAAATGCGCGGCAAAGTTGCATTAGTCACAATTAAAAAGTCACAAGTCATAAGTCACAAGTCATAAATCAAAAGTCACAAGTCAAAAGTCACAAGTCCGCAGACATAAGTCAAAAGGGCCCTCCAGGGCTTCCATACATTTGCGATATCAGCTATAAAACGGATTTGAGCTGTCTACAAAGAAACTTGGTGATCAAATATTGCAAATTACAGAAATGTCTGCCTACGCCGCAGCCGTATTACGCGGGAAGTGTACTGAAAACAAGCTAGCGGACGATAGTATAAGATAGTGTACATTAGGCAGCGGACGATAGCAGTAGGCATAAGGAAACGGTGCAACATATAATATATCAAGCGAACAATTATCCGTATATTGAAATCATAGGAAATGCAATTTTCCGTCATCGTTCCGTTGAATATCTACGATTTACGGAAACATACTTTTTTATTGTCATCCTTTCTGTAGGTCGGTCGATTGGTTGTTCTGTCCAATATACAACATATGTAGTTAGTGTAGCACCTTATTCGCTCCCTTTTTAACTACTTCTTCAGTTTTAAAGGGATTACAATACAGTTTGATAAAACCATGATACATGATTTGTAGATGTGGAAGACATCAATTTGCTTTGCATCCATCAAAATATTTTAGAATTCAGGCCCTTTGAACTGAAGTCTCCTTTTAGAACACAAGTAGCAAAATACTTTAGTTTTCTATGGATTGCATTGAAACTTTGCATATAATCAACATTAAAGTACTGTTGACTTCTTCTCCATCCATCCTTCTGACTGTCTATACCAATTATTTGTATACAATCTCGTGTGTTTAACTCCTATAATATTATATTTACTGACATATCAAAGTGTTCTTGATAGACTATTGTGATAGGTAAAACATAAATGTCAAATTAACGTATTTGATTTGCAGTGCTGGCAGCACCTTCGGTGTTTTGATTCATATATCTTGTCATATCTTTCATAAGTACATTCTTGAATGTTGAATAGTTTAGCATATTTAAACAAGTATGAATCAAATACTTGATGTAATTGATGATATTATGCGACTGCATGAACGGGCAATACAACTTATATACTTATATTGCACACGTAACGCTTTGTTATAACATTTGTTTGGCAAATTGAAAAACAATAAATTTACATTTTTGCCTTGCGACTTTTATTCTGGGTTGTGTCTTGTTATTTGGTAAAATTGCATGTTTATTTTTATTTTTGTTAATACTCGTGAAAAGATGAAAATACAGGTGATTTACTGGTATTGGTTACTCACTGTTGAGTCTTTATTTCAAAAGTATATTTTACGAGTTAGCAAAGTTCTGATTTCTTCATTATTTCATTTTCACTGGGGTTTACTGTTTATGTAAGGGCAGAAATGAGTATTATATCAAGTTTAAATCCTAAATATGACACCTATGTTGAATTAAGTTCTTAAATAACTAAACACATTTTCTAACATTCAACACAGACCTGATCAATGGTCTTTTAGTTAAAGTCTATAAAAATATTTGACACTTCTCAACTGTACTGTATATACAAATGTATGTGTTAGATGGTGACAGATAATACTGATTTGATGTATATTGGATTCCAACTGGGGCAGACAAAGAGAACACAGGGGACAATATAGTTTATTGCGTAACATAATATAATTTGTCCAAGCCAAACCTGGCATTGTTTCTTTAAGGCATAATTTCTGGAATTTTAAGAAATATGTGTTGAATAATTTATTGAAGATTTGAGAAATAATCCTAATATTGTAATGTCTGTCCTAACACTAAATTATTTATTTAACAGACTATTCTGTCAATTTCAAAACAAAATATTTGCAACATGGACTTTTAAAAAAGTTAAATATATTCTTCATTTTAAAATATTTTTGATGTCAGATTATAATGACATTAAAAAATATCCTTAAATTGTCCAAAAGATGTCAATTGTGTGCATTTGTTTGTGGCTGTAGTATAAAATATGTCCATTCCAATAAGACGCTAAACTATGATGTTGATTTTTCTTGGATCATTTTTGGTCTGTCACAGACGGTTTTGAGTACTACTTTCTTATCAGGAAACCAGGAAGGTGTTAACTTCAGAGTCAACGTTTGATCACAAAGATAATTCAACGCAAAATCGCTTGGAAGACACTCCAAACTTACACTACGTTTTTTATTGTCGGTCGCCATTTTGAAAAGCGCTTGTCTAACGAAGTAACAACTAGCTCCTGTTGCTATGGTGGGCGTGGCTACAGTGCGCCTGCGGAAGGGTCAATTGTAAGGTTCTACCATTATTACTGACCATATTTCTTTATTTCGGTTTAAAAATCTAGTATTTCTAGAACAAGTCGGATTGAAGATCTCTTGGAAAAAATGGTTACTATTTTTTCAATAATTTGTTTATTCTTTTTCGCATAAATTTCTGTCTTATGTTTTAGTTTTATTCCACATTCCATGCAAACCATCTGACCTATTTACACATACTTGGATATTATAAAACTGTTTAGTTACAAAATGGATACTTGTATGCAACGAGTAGCCAGCTTGACGAGTGGTGCCGTCCCACAGCACTTTTGTGCTTTGATTTTTTGAATTACTTAAACTAGCGCTCTGTCAAGTGGTGTTAAGGAGCCGCTAATATACTTACCATTGTAGTCCACTTAATTAACAAACTTGGTATATAAGTACTTTGTTTATTCAGAAAATAACACTTAAGCAGTTATTGAGTCACATCATAATAAATTGTTACAAACTTTGAGTTTTAAATGTTTATACACGTGTAACTAGTTTTATTACGCAACTGACATAAACTCAAAACTAAATGAAAATTCATGGCACACTTTCGTTGTTTTCAGCGGCAGTGACATTTGTATTAAACTATTAATGCCAACATACATTGTCATCTCATTTAAAGCTTAAAGATTCGAATCCAGGAAATAAGAAATGACAGTTTTATCGGTATCAAACAGAGCGCACCCAGCGTGGCATCTGATTAAAGTGATAAATCCAGATGCAGTGCGCTTATAGGGAAGAATTTGTGGGAAATGTGACTTTTTATAGAATGCCATTGAGATAAAATGTTGGTGTGACAATAACTTGACTTTTTAGTTCGTAAAGGTGTGAAATTTTCCACAGTAAAACTTCGGTACAATAAATATGATTTATGCAATCACATTGTTTAAATTTATACTTATTATATAATATATATATAAAAGAACGTCGTCTTCATATGATATGACGTTTTCCCGGGAAATTTGACGCTCACGTCTGCTATGAACACTTAAATCAACACACAAGGATGTTCATACGTCTGGTTTTTAGACTGCGCCGGTACGGTATACTAGTATATTGAAAACAATGTCTGAACACTTAATAAAACAATACCAGTTCAGTTTGTCTTCATTTTTTTATTTGTTATAAATTGATTAAATAAGATGCACAGTATTTTTCTAATGTGACGTCGTGTTAAATTTTTATCAACAAAGTCTACGATTTAGTGGGACAGCCCTCGTATATTATATAATTATAATATTAATGCTATTAATTACAGATGTTACTATTTGGACAATTAGTGGGACAGCCCTCGTATATTATATAATGTAGGATATAATTGTGAAAGTTTGAGGTACATAATATAAGTGTTATAAGTGTTACACTGCTTTTTTACGCAATAAAAGTCATTTAGCGACTAATAACATGCAATAATTTTAGTATGTATAAATCTTAAAAGTAAGATGGCGTGGCTTGTTTTGTTGTAAATTTGATAAAACTTGTTATCTATGACTCTGATAATATTTGAAAAAGAATTCATCGAGATTTTATTCCTTTGTCATGGAACTATCATGACTAGTGCGAAAACCTGCTTTTAAATTATTCAAAGACGTCATTTCTGTACATGTTGGTTAGGTTTTAAATTGATAATAATGTACGCTTATATGTCTGCATGAGTGTGTACATGTAATTTCACTTTTATGTGAATGTGTAAGGCATTTGTAAATCACCAACAAATATTTGCAGATAACATGATGTTATGTATAATTGAATAAAATAAAATCGAATCTTGTTTTTTGACGAAGGCTGATACATATATATAATTATTTATTTATTTAAGTCTCATTAATATACATATACAATACTAACTATAACAATTATTTCGGTAAAAATGTATATTACTACTCAACTTGAGTTATAAGAGACTACATTAAAATAAACACATATTATTTAACCATTGAAATAATGACATAATTCTTAAAAACATAATAATATGTCATACAATATATAAATATATATTGCACGTACCTACTATCTACACATATAAAACCAAGGAGCAGTCGTTAATCTTTATTGTAAAAACAAATTAAATGCAGATTATAAAAAACTGAATTTCAAAACAGGTACTAATGCACGATTAAGAAATTACTTAAGAAATCATTTATCATCCCGGTCAGACCGTAGATGAACTGATTAAAAACTGCTCCTTGTAAGGATAACACATTAACTATAAAAATAATTACATAGGTACATTTTTCTACTATTTAAAATATCATGACAGGTTTTGGCACAAATTCTAATGACTGTTTGATTGCTAAGTACAAATTTAAGTTTTTCTTCATCAGTAAATGTATAAAATTGTGGATTAAGAGATAAAGCCTTCTGTACAAGGGAAGGGGCGTACGTATACTACTATATAAGTTGCAATGAAACAAAACATCAATTTCACCACAGAAGGGACATTTACGATCAGATATACTTAAATTTTCATATCTGCCAGTTTCAATTCTAATTGACGGAACACCACATCTAAATTTACTAAAAGCCGACCTATGCCTTGGTGGAAGAATAGCTTACAATAGGGTTCGGCTTCAAAAACTGTTTTGCATGTACAATAGTTCCTTAACTTATTGCAACCTCTTCCGGATTTGCTGTCAACCCTGGAGATCGATACATTCAAATCAGTGATGTAAACGGATATTAAATTATCAACAATATTATCACAAATTAGATTTTTTGGCACATATTTGTCTAAATAAATAAAATTCAAAAGATTACAATTGCACAATTGTCTTTTTACTAAGAGCGTCCATTTTTTACAGCTATTGCTTGATTTGCCGTTTGCCTAGATGGCTGCACGCTTATTGATTCTAGACTCTGTAGTATTACAAATTCTTGCCCACAAACTTACCACAGATTTCCATTGACGGATGGAAGGGGTACCCACGCCAATCCCCCAGTCAACGTTATATTTGGCGTGTACCTTCGTACCCCCAAGAAAAATCTCATAGCAAAATTTCGAACATTATTAATGCACGAGAACTATCGAACTCCCCAAATTGCTGTACCATAATTAATGACGGGCCAAACTAGAGAATCATACAATTTTGTAAAAACGTTATATGGCATACCCCCAACTACTTTACATTTAGCAATTAAAAGACCTAAAGCACGGCTAGCAATCTGAGCAACGGCATTTACTGTAACATTATAATCTAGATGTTGATCCAGAACAAGACCTAAGTATGTATATTTACTAACAATAGACAAAGTACTATTACCACAAGTAAAACTATATTCAGTACAGTGTACAGATGGTGGGCGAAAATGCATTATATTACTTTTTGAACCATTAACTGCCATGTCATAATGAAAACACCAATCATTTAAAGCATTCAACTATAATTGTAATTCATGATCATTTTCAGCTAATAAAACAATATCATCAGCGTATAGTAAAATGGATATTTTTTCATTTGCAAACTCAATTCCAACATTCAAACTTTTAACATATATTGCTAAGTCATTAATGTACAAATTAAACAACAGTGGTGATAATAGACATCCTCATCTTAAACCGGAATTAACAAACCAATCCGTCCTAAACGAATTCACTTTTACGCACGAACTTACAGACGAGTATAGTGATTTGATTGCATTTAACATATTACCAGCCATTCCCGATTTTAGTAGCCTCTCCCATAGTTTATCCCTATTGATAAAACCGTAAGCTTTCTTAAAAAATATATAAATGCAACAAAAGTGGACTGTTTCAGTTTTTCTTGCATCAATTGCATTAGTAAGTGTTGAAATCTGATCAATTGTACTACGTTTTTTCCTGAACCCACCCTACTCATCTTCCAATTTATTATTCCTTTCGACCCATTTGCTCAATCTATCATTCAGAATAGTACAATATATTGTATAAACCGCCGAAGCAAGTGATATACCTCTATAAGTTAGTGGATCTCTTGGATCTAAAGACGAGGATTTAGGAATAGAATTTATAAAGCATTTGGACCAGATAGAAGGCACTGTTCTACTACTGAAACAAACATTAAACAAAGAATGCAGAAAAACAATCGAAGTGTCAGTTTTCAAAACTTCTACGTGAATTGTATCTGCCCCCACTGCTTTACCACGCTTCGCTTTATAAACCGCTTCCTTAACTTCTAAAACAGATATATTGTCATTAAAAGGCGAAATGACAGCTTGACTATCAGACTGGTCAAACAAAGATGTATTATATACCAAAATTGCCGATATTGAATATACTACTGTCTGTTATATTTAAAATTGTATAATTATTATAATATAAGAAATGTATTTATATATGTGAATGTATGTAAATGTGTATGTATAATTCTTTGTTTAATATAAGTGATAACGTCAATGGAAACTACTAATATGTACATTTTATGTATATTTAATGATTGTTTCATGTACATGATCACCGTGCGATGCTTTACAATTTCGTTTCGGTAGAGCACACATGTAATTGGTGACTGTACATTTTAAAATTGCTCGATCATTATAGGTTATGCGCTCTTTGTAAGGGCCATTTCCTTGATGATCCATTTAGATGTTCTAGGAGTTACCATTGACGTTAAATTATTTTATATAATTATGTAATTATGGATATGAATTGGATGCTTTGTTTTTTAACATGTATTTATCATTTAAATTATTCTGCCTCCCCCAACAGAGATGAACCTCATTTATTTACCATTTCATTGTATCTTCTTGTCACGTATTGCCATGTATTATTTTCTATGTTATATTGATGTTTTGTCAATAACCTTTTATGGGTTTAAGTACAATAAAAGTTCTTCTTCTTCTTATATACTGAAGTATTATCCTTGTTATTAAATAATGAGCTAAAACTATCTTTCCATTCTTTAGAATATCGTTAATATCTGTAGAAATTGTTCCGTTATCTAAAATGACTTCCATTGATATTTTCTTTATTTTTGTTTGATTAATTCCTATTTTACCAATTGATTTCCAAAACGTTTGACTTGCCGTACCGGCAGTATTTAATAATACATGTTTGTTTGCAAATATATTATGCGGATATCCGAAAATAAATAATTAATGCAAAACTACATAGGACAGAACAGTGCAGACAATATTCAAATTACAGACCTAAGTGTAAGAAAATATGCCCGGCGTAACATTGTACATAATACATTGATCGTAAATAAATATAGATTTACTATCGATTAGATATAATCACCAATGCACATATGGTGAAATAATGATGCATTTCATCATCAAAAATTCAAATTCGCGTTTTTTAAAATAATGACAAAATAAGTACTTGTGTCGGTCAATGTCATTATTGAAAAGCAACAGAGACAAATGTATGTCTGCATTGCTAGAAAGCTTTGTAGCCACCATTATACAACCTACCTTGCCGAAACGAAATACAAGGCAAAACATAATGGTGCATAATTACGATAGATGTTACAATAAGTGCCATGAATGTAAAATACATACTGATAAATCAGTACAACCTGGGGCAATTTCAGCATGCTGGCTAAACATAGCGGGGTGGCTAATTTAGTCGCGAACGATAATGATCAGGAGACTTTAAAGTTGAGTGAATGCAAAGAAAAAACAAGCAATTTTTATTGCATTCATATTATGATTCATGTTGTTAAGTTTTCTCTCAAGCCCATTTATCTCAATGATTCATGCAATTTGACGATATATGTTTGCGAATATTTTGGCAAGACCGTTAATCTTACAGGTCCGGTATTTTTTATTTTAGATTTTGTTTTGCAATTTGGAAAGTCGTCAACTTCAGCATGTCGTGAATATCTAGTATCTACACCTTAACATTATAAGGTAAATTTGGTTCCCTTATACCTAAGTCACAATTAAAGCGGTGGCCGGGCGGCGTGTGCGATTTCTAGGCATCGGTCGGCGTGTAGAGGTCGGCGAAAAATCGCGCGATAGGGCGGTCACAGTCACAGCGATCGGCCGACCTTCCAGAAAATGGGGTAAAATTATTGGCCCGTTCTTGGCTGGTGTCCGAAAGGCACTCGTCCGATGTCCTGTCTATGTCCCTGCGATACCCCTGCGTGTCCCAGTGGGTTTTCGCCCAGACGCCGGCCGGGTCCAGGCCGATGACTGGCTGATTTCCGGCCTGGCGCCGCCAAGTCGGCCGGGCGCCGCCAAGTCGGTGGGGCCCGGCCGACGTCTGATCGGCGTCTGGGCGGCGTCTGACCGATATATGGATTGTCTGGGATGTCTAAAATTTGGCCCGGCGCCCGCCTGATGTGTGCGATGCCCTGCCGGATATCGGCCAGGCATCGACCGATTAATTTGCGATCAGTGTGCGATGCGAAACGCCGCATGTAATTCAATAAATCCAATTAATAAAACCTGATAATTTAGAGACTTTTGTATTTTTCATAATTCTACATTAGGCAAAATAACAATCAATATGATCATGTGTTAAAGGCATTGATTCAATCTTAAATACGATTGAAAAATCAACAATACAGTAATCCATTTATGACAGTGAATACTAATCCGAATTAAACTGTAATCGATATAAATGCTTTTACATATATTAATCTTATCGTGTCAGTGTTTGCGTAATAGTTGTTCAATGTGGGGGTAATTATCACAGCAGGGCGTAGTAGGTCACATTGATGCGGTGTTGGACTACTGCATGTAATTCTGTATTGAATTTGAGTTTATGTAAATTTATTATCAATCTATAATGCAATGTTGCAAGAAATTATAACATCGACTCGTATTTCATAAACTATACAGATACGCTGGTGAATCTTTATTTCAAAGTGTGTAGTGTATTTCTACAGCTGAGTGTATGTACTACAACATTTGCATTTAAGTATAGTCAAATTGTTTAACAATCTTTCTGCGATTTTCGTTTCTTTCAATGATACTCGCTACTGGATGTAAATGATATTTCTCATCAAACGGAAACACTTTACCTTACTCTTGCTAGCTAGATAAAATTTACACGCATGTATTTTAATTTTGATTGCAGGCGTATTAAAATGTAACTTATTGAAGGAACGTTTATTAAATATATCACTTGCCTCTACTTCTTGCCAAACATTACTTTACACGCGTTTGTCAGATTTATATGTGTTCAGAAGAGACATTTGTGACTTGTCAAGATGACATCACATTTACTAGAAGTAATGTTGTACATGTTGTATTTGATTCAATTAATATTAATCTACAAATTGACTATGAGTAAATAATTATAATACTAATTTGAAGAATCGGTACTCTATGAAAATCAAATCATTACGTCTTATGTATGCGGCGTTCCTTGTACCAACGTACTCTCTCTCTTTCCAAGATGATGTTAAATGATCATTTGATTTTTTCCATGTCATAACAAGACGACGAAAACAACATTGATGCAAGATCCACCAAGGGAAAGAGAAGTCTAGTATGTAAAGGAGAGATTAAGTTGCTACAGGGAACGCCACATACGCAAGACAATGCCTCCCCACACAGACCCCTGGGAAAACTAAGGTATACATGTACTGTTTACACGAAATCTCTTTTTATAAAGATGCTTTAAGTTTAAATAAATGAGTCAAATACACAGCCTGTGTAGTTAATTAATTAACGTGGCAACTATTCCAGCTATCAGGGTGATGAAGACTCCAGGCGAACTCCTGAGTAGAACCCTCGACCTTCTGCTAGTCGGCGTGCTTTCTTACAAGTTCTATATCCGGAATGGGATTCGAACCCGCAGCTGCCAGGGGCATGCGTCATGAATTTAGCGTCCATAACCTCTCGACCATGGAGGCCACTTCGTAATCTTTATACCATATATGATAAAGGACGTATGTCACCGTAATGTGACTGTGCATAAATAATGTGCTGTACAAAAACATCACACATGCCGAAACATTTATGATGATATTGTAAATTGCTTGTTATGTAAATCTCACAAAAGTCAATAACGTGTACTGGGGATGAAATTCCAACGTAGCAAATGGTCAACTACAGATGTCATAGTGAATTTTGACTGAACTGATACAGATACAACTAACGGAAACAAGTTAGGCATGTTGTCTTCATGTATGATATGATCTTATTAAGATTATCAATCGACGTCGGGGTGGGGACATTTCGGCTTCAAGAATTCTCAAAACCAAATTCGAGAAATTCACTAATTCAACTTCATGAAATTCACGAGTTCAACTTCATGAAGTTGAAATTATGAATTCTTGAAATTGAAATCTTGAATTCGTGAAAATCAAGTCGTGAAGTTAAAATTGTTAATTCGTGAAGTTGTAATCGTGAATTCGTAAAGCTGAAATCATGAATTCAAGAATTTAAATTCGCGAATTCTTTAAGTTGAAATCGCGAATTGTTGAAGCTAAATGTCACCACCAGGCTTTCGTACCATCAATCAAACTTACTTGCATTCAGTGACGAAATGTTTAATGTCATTTAATTATGCTTATTTTGTTCTTGTAGAAAGTAAGAAGGTGATTCGGAAACAGACCTCAAGAAATATAATGATCTCGTTAAACAATGATCATTAGAACAATAACATGACTGACGACATTTGTTTTAATTTATCTGTTTTGTATGTTTATTACGATGACCATACATATGTACATCTGTGATTAAACACGCCGGCCACAACTGGGTGCTAACAAATTAATTCATATTTAACGAACGCAAATTTAGTGAAAACTTAATGCCAATTGTTGAAATTGTGATATAAGCACACTTGTGATTGTTTGCGTAAGCGTATTCATGCTAAAAAATATGTGTTAGCTTTTGTAAAAATCGTTGAATCATTCAGAGGATACCCACAAAATCTACTTCCCATAAATGTTACTAAATATGAGCGATGGAAATAGTCAGTTGATACTATACAATCTTTATAGATTGTTCAGTAATTAAGCATTAGTCTTAAAGAAATTTAAAAAAAGACTGTTGTTTGTCCTAGAATTACCAGAACTGGTACATTGTGCATTTGTTTCGCTATTGTTTGTGAATAAGGTCCGGTGTGTTGATAGTATTGATATTTGCTGTATATTTTTGTGAATAGTTTAATAACTGTTAAATAATCTTCATAGTTTTTGCATTAAATTTATTCAAAACTTCCGTAGAATGTTTATGCCCCAGTAAAGGTTTATACTTGAATTTTCAAAAGTTGTATTGCAATATTTGACAACTTCAAGACTATTTAGATCTAAACGTTCTAATGCAAGTTATTTAATTCTCTTAGTCTTCATTTTTCTGTGGATTATCCACAGTAAAAAAGCCTTAAAACAGGGGTTAAAACTGTAGTGTACGAAGTACCTTTTTAAAATATAACGAGTTATTCACAAATTGTCGATTCACACAATCATCGAGAACTACCGCCAATTTTATTATCGGAAATTATTATAAATTATTACGTCTGTAATTGTATACAGATGAAATGCTCCAATACAGTCTGAGAATGTCATCACATTGTATACATTGTGCTTAAGCCTCTGACAATCTCGAGGTCAGGGTTCGGGAGCTTTTGGAAATATCATAGTATTATTTTAATATTTATTTAGTATGTACAAGTCACAATGTCAAACAGTACCTTTAGTCATGATAAGTAACCGATTAGACCAACGTATATAATATTCACAAGGACAATGTTGCAAACATATGGTCAAACACATTCATATTCACTAGCGTCGCTATTACTAATTCATACCAGTGCAACATCAATTTGTAAACTAAAGTACATCGATACCAATGTGTAATGGTGACTGCTGCTCACCTACTGATCTATCTGAGGATATTGCCAAGTGCCCCACATGTCTGTTGGACTTCTTCCACTTATTGAGCAGGGATACTTTGCCTCTTTTTCATTTCTGGGTCTGTAAAACATTTCATGGAGTCTTACCATGATGGGATGTGGGATGTGCATCATTTCTCAAAGCTGATAGTACTACCATTCTTTTTCTTGCAACAGACATGCTTTTATATGCAAAGTATATGACTTGCATGCATGTCAGTGTGGACATCCTTCTCGACAAGCTCAAGATTCCTTTCGTAAAGGCAGCTTTGTTGCTAGCTGACTAATGGCGTCAGCTATTCTGTGTAGATCGATTATGTTCTTGAGGTTACTGAAAACAAGGCGTTGAAATCTTCCGGGAGAATAAGTGGGTTGACCCCCACTGGTAATGTCCATGTAAATTTCTGGCAAAATATTCTCGAATGAGCAATCTATTTGACCATACATTTATCGACCCGTTCTCCCTCACAAATGTCCTTTGTCAGTTGATTTGCCACATGTGTAGCAGTTTGAGAGGAGGCTGTGTGAAACATCTCGACTGCCACAAAGATGGCCATATCCTGCTTCAGAAATTTGTGGATGAACACTTTATAATATAAGAAGGAAACGGTCATCTAGCTAAAATATTTTGATTCACTTTCAAAAAGTAAAACTTAAACCATTGAAGTCCAACAAACGAGCTGTCAAGTGCAAATCCAGAGAAGTTTCTATTGCTGGCGAAGAGATTATTTAAGGCTGCTGACAAATACTGAATAGACTCAATAATGAGACCACCAATGGGTCCGCCATAAAGTGGTCTTGATTTCGAGTTGGTCTCATTATTGAGTAAAGTCATACTGTGTATCAGTACTAATAATCTTCCAATTAAAACATAGTACTAGGTTGTTTCTCAACAAATTTGTGATCTTGTAAATACTGCTGTGTCCCATACATGTGTGACATTATAAACAAGAAATATCTATAGATGAGCGGCGTAGATAGAATGATGTCTAAAGAATCGCCCTATTTCGGAACTTTGATTTCGTCACAGGGGTACTCTACGGGAAAGTGAATAATCTGTTCGAGACACCCCGTAGGGTGCCTCTCCGCTTAATGTATGAATCAATCAAATCGTCTAATTTGTTGCATATTTAAACAACGCGCTTCATATACATATGGTCTAAAATGTATGTCAAGATCAATATTATACAGCTACGCCGAAAAATCAATATAAATGGAACAAATGGTTAATAACACAATTCATTTTTGTATAATTTTATTGAGAATATAGGCATCCGCATATCCTTCAGCCAGTTTCGCTTTCCTCTTGCAGATTGAATGAACCTGAAATTTGAAGCATACATATTATAGATACACGTTTATTACAAAAATGAATAAATACTAGAAGTGTGTAATGATAATTATAATAGTAACTTTCATTTCCAACAGCTATCCTTGTGACCTGAGATTTTCAAATGTTTCTGTACCCTGACCTTGAGATTGCCAGAGGCTTTGACACAATGTATATTATATGTTGTCATTCTCATAACGCGAGCATTTCATCTGTACACAATTACAGACGTAATAATTTATAATAATTTCCGGTAATAAAATTTGAGGTTTCCCTCGATAAATGTGTGAATCGATAATTTGTGAATGTTTTCAAATTTCTCTTTTTAAAGTTTAAGCCCAAGGAAGCAGATTTAATATATGCCATCTTAAATATCAGAAAAAATATCAATATTGTATAAGATACTTGATATTAACAGAAAAGTTGAACTTTTAACCTTGAAAATTACCTTTGACCTTGAATTATATCTTGACCTTGGTTTTGACACTTGCTACATCGGACCTGAATGCAAGTATTTTATTTCTAGTTCACACCAAAGTATGTTCTTTCTGATTTTAATACTCACGTACTTCCGGCAAAATTTGAACTTGTTCAACCCTTACTCACGTTTTTTTGTGACATTGTGGACGCCATCTTGAATACCAATGTTGCCATGGATACAATTCATTTTTTTTACTTTTTTACAATTTGACCTTAATATGACCTTGACCTTCGACGTTTTATCAATGTCTGAACATATGATTGGTTTGCACTTTCATAGTGAATGTTGATTAATTCCATTTAGTAACTATAACTGCTTGCTGAAATATACAGTAGGGCATTTTTAAAATTTTAGTCTTTTATTCTGTGAATTTTCTGTTTTTGTCAGCCATATTGGCCGCCATCTTGGATATCTCCATGGTTACAAATTTAATCATTTTCACTGTATGCTTTGAAAGCCTATATATTTTAGATTATTTCGATATACATCAAACATGGACATATCAAACAGCTTTAAAATTATTAAGAATAATATATGGTGAACCGATTATTTTTCACAAATCTGGCATTTGACCTTGAGTTTGACATTGACCTTCAACGTTTTGGATCAATGTGAATATGCACCTGATTTGCACTTTTATAGAGAAGTTTAGTTATCTTAGAAATATAACCACATTTTATTTCCGAATATACTTACAGTGCCTTTTTCATATTATACATTTATATTCTAAAACGGCGGCCATCTTGGACGCCATCTTTGATTTTGGGTTTCGCACCAACTTAAGAAAATTTATGCCGGTGGTTTGATAAACTGCAGACCCTGACGAACATTGTATAACGAATGTGTTTGTAAACGTTTTATATTAAAATAAAGTTATATTAAACTGATTTTGTCGTTATTATTTGTTATTAGCTGTGATATTTTTTTATTGGTCTATGATTCACACATAACTGCAGTTTTTAAAGAAAAGTGGATCGATGTTGCTCACTTTAAGTTGCTGAGCATGTTTATACAACACGTGAATTGTAGAGTTACACTTTTAACTCTTGATGACTGCTTCCTATACAGCATTACTAAATAGATAGAAGTTGATTAAATAATGTTTACAAAATAATGATGTTAGTAGTACTTGATGCCTTGTATTTATACTCCCCCAAACAATGTTTATCAAGGTGAAGACTAGAATCACCCTGTCATTGGTTTGTCTGTCCAATATATAACAAATGTAGTTTGTGTGTATAACAACTACATCAGTTTTCAAGGGCTTGCTTTGAAATGTGGTAATACAAGTACCATGATACGGGCTATGTAGATGTGCAAGACATAAACATCAAAATGTTTTAGTATTTTGTCCCTTTGAACCTACGTCTCCTAGAACATAATTATGTAATAACATTTTGGTTTATATTTAAAATTCAAGAGAGGGAGAGGCACATGGGGGATATTTTCTGGAGACGCTTCTAATACACGGTAGCGTATGAGTACATGTGAAGTTTGAAATTATAACAAAAACTTCTCTGATATTTAAGGTATTGAGTATATAATTATGTAACTTGGAGATAACCACTGTAAATTATAACAAAAATTCTCTGATATATAAGGTATTGAAAATATATATGTAGCCCGGGAATAGCAACAGTAAGTTATAACAAAAACTAGTCTAGCAACTCATTCAGAGATGATCAAGCCGACAGTCTTCGAACGCTTTCAGCGCTTTGATTATATATTGTATTGGTCATTAATACCAGTAAACCGACCACCCCGCTATTCCACTAAAACGACCATCGTATCCTGTCACTAATAAGCGATTTACACTGTTTTATTATCCGCTAAACATACCACAGCATTTATCCCTGTCTGGCGCCTCTGGCTATTACAACTGAATTTTATCCCGCCGCGTACCTCCAGAAGTTATCTACACGTGTACACGTGTACGCGTGTCGCTTTGGCAGTTTGTTGATTACGTCATTAATAGTGCATTTTGTACAATGTACCAGACATGGGATGTGAAATTATTTCAAATATTGTATGAAACCTTAATTGGATAACAAAAGGATGTAATTGACAGGTAAGAATAAATAAACGCAATCTATTGAGGTAACATCATTTGGTGTGTAGAGGCTGTTGTCGGTAGGTAAGGCAATGTTATACAATGAAATGACTCACCAACGGTAGAATATCACATATTGGGCTGTAGATACTTGAATTACCTCATCATATGTTCGGTTGATGCGTTCGCTTCGTTTTCCCTGTGATGACTGCACTATAGCCCGGATCTGGGGAGCGGTCAAGCGTAGCCAATCCCAGACTGGTTCTGTAGCGGAAGTGGCGAAATGAGCGGAGAGACCCAAATCACCACAGATGGACTTGAATATTGTC
The DNA here is from genome assembly GCA_032209605.1 of Mactromeris polynyma. Classification (NCBI taxonomy): domain Eukaryota; kingdom Metazoa; phylum Mollusca; class Bivalvia; order Venerida; family Mactridae; genus Mactromeris; species Mactromeris polynyma. Next base: position 27,694,941 of record JASFXZ010000003.1, read on the forward strand.
TTTAATGACAGATGGGTTTGCAAAGTCATTTCACTATTAATACCACTCCGCTATAAAGACCATTTAGCAAAAGTACGGAAGGTGGTCTTAATAGCGGAATTCTACTGTACTTGCGATTAGTCGGTAGTGGTCTCCCCTGAAAAGTTTCTCGTTGGATACGATGACCGGGGATAAAATTGTTTATTTCGCCATGTTCGCGTATGTCAACAAAAGAAATACATATCAACAAACATCATTTTGTAAGTAATCTTTCGTTTAAACTTTTTTAATTCGCCTGATTTATGAAATGTTTGTGTTTTCAGATGCAAATTTAACCTGGAAGTGACAAGATCGCCATGTTTTTAAAAGTGTTTGTGTACATTAGATACCAACTTGATGACCGCCTTAAATTTGAACTTGCTTTGAAGTGCAGTCAAGGGAGTGCCATTCCGTACACAATATCTCAGATGTCTGATTCTGAATGCATTGAGCTGCAGAATGTTTATTTTCTCACATTTACAACAAGACAAAACAACCGTGTCGTTGTCAGTCTTGACAGTCTGCTTGATATAGAAAGTAGTGATTCAGAGTATGATTCTATATCTGAGTCAAGTTCTGATATTGAAAAGCAAGTATCAGTTTATGTAGATGCTAGTGCAGCTGACAACTTTGAATGCAACTGCTTAGCAAAGTTTAAGAATGACATCTATGGTTACAAACACTATGGCAAGCATTTAGTAAAATTTAACCTCGATATAATATGCCAGTCATTTCTGACTTCTAATGCACATTATTTCTTAGCACATTTCTTATCCATTATTGGCAGGCACCAAGCGGATAGGCAAGCAGTAACCCTTTATTATTTAACTGTCTGATGGCATTAATACTGGTATTTGAACCTTCAACCTGACGTTCCCAAGACTGATGTTTAACATATTGCCACTATGTCTTTGCATAATGTAGTTTTAAATTTTGTGTTCTTTACAGGTAAGAATGTGTTTGTCCTGATTGATGCAGCAGAGTGTATGGATTAAGTGGCTAATGTTGAGGCAAGCATGGTTCATCATTATTTTGAGTACTAATAAGTTGGAGAAAAACATTATTATCACTAAACCTGTTTTAGCCTGTTAATGAAAATACTAATTTTGAAAAAAATACACTTCAATGAAATAACTTTATTCAGTCCATACACACTTACAAGTAATTATGTTCTTTCTTACAAAAGTTATGATCATGTTCAAAGTTTTAAAATGTTTATTGAATATTTGTTGTAGATCTATTTGAAACCAATTGTTTTTATTTTCTTTGTTTTCTGTCAGGTATACACTGTAACAATACTTGCGGTCAGAACAAAAACAACACCTGACGATGGTATGAATTACGGCAAATTTCTAACAGGTATATAATACTTTTGTATACCAGTATATTATCAAGTTTGTTATTTAATAACTGAAAGTAGAAATTATGTCATTATGTAGTATGTTTCATGATTAATTCATCTTAATCACATACCGGTAGGCTTTTATAGATCTGATATGTGTAGGTGTCATTATTAAATATTGGTTTTATACAAGTACTGGAGTTTTAAAAAAATGGACGATTTACATGGACATATTATTGTTATAATTGTTTTTAAATTAAAGGCTCCACACAACTTGTAAGATGTCGACCATGGTTGTCGGACACACAAAGTTTTCTCCACATTGGCACTTTGATCTCAGGAAAATTAAAAGGAAGGAATCTGCTGCAGAATCGCTTCATAGAGTTGCTGTGACTTTTTTGTTGTCTTCAAAAGGTGGTCACAATATACCACTACATGTTTCTGATAGTAATAAACCAGTAATGTTATTTTCGTTGAGTAAATGTTTGGCAATGTTTTTAAAACTGGCGGAAAGAATTTCCGGTTACGTTAAGTGCTCTCTTGGTGATGTAACATGATTCATACTTGAAGTTATTCCTCAAGTTTTGGACCAAGACAGGCAAAATAAGGGAGTTAGTTCGATCTGAAGATGCAAAGGACATTGTGTGCCCGGAGCACAATTGTCCAAAACACAGTACTTAAACGTTGTCATAACTGAAATGCTTCTCGGATTCATGATTTATCTAGAATACACATTGTCAACATGTGTTAAAAGTTGTTCACAATTTTCATAACAGTATATTGTTGTTCTCAGTTGTTGTGTAATAGTTCATCATTATATATATCTTAAAATAAGATTGAAACAAAATGCCCTAGAAAAAATGTAAATTAATAATTTGGTTGCTATGTTTAGATCATATTGTTGTTATAATGTTGTTGTTTGTGCATTACAGCTTTGTGTATAAATATACTGAATGACAGGTATGAATCAATTATTTGTTGAAAGGTTGGAGTGAGTTGGACAGTATTTCTTAACATTACACTTCATGGAATCTCTGACATTTCAGTGTGAAATAAGCAATGTGATAAATGTTTAATAGGAGTTACCAGAACTTGTATACATGTTTCAAATATTTGTATGAAATGACTATTTTGTTAGATCTTTTATTATTCATATTGAATTGTACAGTATAAAAAGTACATGTATACATTAATTCGTGAATATTTGTACGAAGTACAATAAAATGTAGTGTAATTATAATAACAAAAAAAATGGGGAACATTTTATCAGAAAATAGCCTGAAGCTTGCTATACCTTCCAAATCGTTACTGTTGCTATACAGAATGCATGTATTGTATGCTATATATGTAAGTCTGTTGTCATGGAAATTTGCATGAATTAAAATGGATATTATCTTTATGAAAATTAATGGAACATACATAGATTGGTATGATTGAGACATTGTTGTGTCAAGCTTGATGATTGTATGCTATTTTAACTGTTTTTTGGAAAATAAGTGACTACCCATGGTGCCATCATTTAGTGAACTTTCATTCAAAACTTAATGCAAGCCACAGATTTTATGTTGAAATTTGTTAACTTTGTTGTTTTTCTCATGCAAACATTATTAATCAGTGATTCTTTTTGAAGAGATACAATATTTCTATTGTACATGTACCTGTACAACATGCCTATTGTTTTTCTGTGAATGCTTACTTTTAAATGTTCTAGTTGCTTAGCAACAAAAGAAAACAGAAGTTTTCTGGTCAGTGTGGATTTAATAGTTATTCTTTTACATATATGCATAATACACTTCAATAAGTTTGATTTTGCACAGTATACCAGCGCATTCTTAATGCAATCATTATAAACAAAAAAGAATTGTGAGAAAACTAGCAAATAGAATTGCTTCTTTTAAAGTTGTAGTTTTTATTTCATTTTTGCAGAAAACACCTAAAATATACCCTCTACCATGCAAATACACTATATAGCATGTTTTGAGTATGTTCTTGACTTGACCTGCCATGCTGTTTCAAGTAAATATAGGTCTATGGCAAATGTTGTCAAAATTTAATTTTATCTCGGTTGCTAAGCAACCACAAAAGTGCCACGTGTTAGTTAACAGCTAAACGACAATAAAACATTTGGTATACAAATAAACAAGTTCGAAGTTATATATGTTTTGTTTCTTTATTGTTTAAATGTGCTTATTATATCCCAATGCTTACTAGATTTTGAATGGAAATGAAGTAATTTTGCAGGAAATCAGCGTTACTAAGTAACAACAAGATAGTCATAGCTCTGGTAATATTCAAGATATCAACTTGAAATGTTCAGTATTTGGGATTTTAAACATCAATGGTTATAACTACATAATAAACTTTAAATGTGATTTTTGACCCGCTGGCCCAAAAATCACAGTCGCAGCCACAATTATGATAACATTTTACTTAATGCCATCAAATGGTTCGGAGGGAGTCTCAAAACTTTGCGTAGCTTGTAATACACAATTATAACATTAACAGAACATTTGTTGTAAAGGCCGGTAGTTCGTCGGATTTACCGCTCCTTTAAACTGCGCAAAATTCGGCGCTAGTATAAATTTCCGCATTAAAGGTAGAGCTAGTCTCGTTCATTTAATTATCTTTCGGTACAAAAGCTCAATCGTTCGGGAGATCCCACGATTTCAGAAAAACGACTGTCCAAATGTTAAGCTATCGAGAGTAGTCGTTCTTGAATGTCATTCGTAACATAATTGGTCACACGTTCTTTCCTGAGATTAACATGTTCTAAATAATGGAAAATCGATGATTCACTGTATAAAATGGTGAAAAAAAGAATTATGTATACAAATAAAATCTGACATTAAAATCACATTTTTACATCCTTAAAGACGACAACGATATTAAATATATGCCTAACCACCGTAGTTAACACTCCCGCAATGCATTATAAACATGGGAGTACATGCAAGGATCACTGACGATATGCAGGAAATTTACATAAAATGCATCAAAACAAAGGCTAAATAAAGGTTAATACAACCGCTACACAGACTTTTAAAAGTTTTGGATATATGAGCAACATGAAATACTCGTTACAAGCTTGGAAAATCATACAAATACTGGAAAATTCATGCAGTAGCTAAAACAGATAACAATAGGAAATGTAAACAAATTCGGATAGAATAAAGCGAGCATGCAGCTGTATAATATGTGTTTAGTCTGTCTATAATTCTGATCAACACATGTGTGTACGATTCGATGCTTAAAATTTACAGTAGCATTATTTTGTCCAAAACAGAGGAAATCAGATGAAACTGTTTATATATTTCTTCAGACAAATTCTGAAGTTTGAAAGGCTGTTAAAGTTTAGCCATGACTAACATTGTGCTATTGAACATTATAATTTTAAACTTGAAATGCCATAAGAAGACTTGCTATACAGTTTTCACATTGTTCAGAATCACTCTGTCTGTCAGTCGTTGTGTCCAGTTATAACATACATATATTTAGTTTAAGGCAATAAATACTTAATCAGTTTTCAAGGAAATGTAACTTGGCAAACATAGGTGTAGATGTGTAAGACATCTTTGATGCATATCCACCAAGGCATTGAGAAGTTATGACCCATTAACAGAAACTAGGTGTGCATCTTATGGTATCATTCAAGTCTAAGTGCGTAGCTCACTGATGTCTAGTTTTAAGTTTGCTCAATGTTTTACTACTCATTAGAAATTAAAGAATTGGAGAAAAGGGCAGTCAGTGAAATTTTGAGAAATATAAGAAAAATAAAATTATAAAAAGACCTTCAGCCTGAGAAATGTTGAGAAGTAAAAAAATAAAAATTTCGCTCGCTCGCCCCATCGTTTCCTTAAAAATAAATCGGAAGAACCACTGATCAATTTCGTCTGGCCAAATGGACTTTTATTAAAGCCAGTAAACTCTTAACACATTTATAACATATATATGCAAAGGCTAATTAGTTTTAAACGTATATATACAGGCATGAGTTGTGTGTGTATAGTTCATAGAACTTTGTTCCTTTTCATTAATACTTATTTCACCAATGTATTCATGTGGCTGTCTCATTTTGTGCCAAGCCATTGCCTGTTGAAATAACAACTTATGTAGTTACCTTTATATTGTCACTTGTCTACTCTGCCTATCATGTTTCATTACTTTAAACTGTTGACACTTTATTATCATACCTAGTCATTTTTTGTGGTTATCCTGTCGTATATTTTATATTACCCTTTCATACAGTACTTTTAAAAGTGTATGCATTCACATTTTGGCATTATAACTTTAACTAGCTTGCAAATATATGTACTTCATACTTATTTTTTTTATTGGCCATTTCATTGTTATTGATGTGTTCAGTATTTACTTGCTACAAATATTTTGTTTTTGTTTCTCATTGTACGATTGCATTGAAGCTGTAATTCACCATACCTAAATTATTTTATATACAATGTATCTACCTCCATATATATATGACTTTATTCTCTTTAATAAAGGGTCATACTCTAAACAGACAACATTTCCACATTAAATCTGGGACATTTCGTATACATACTGTGTCAATGCGGAATCAATATGCCACATTTTAAATGTGAATACACTGCAACTCCATAATAACGCCATCGGGGGGGGGGGGGGGGGGGGGGATCCAATAATTTAACGGGAGAATAGGGGAAGCAAACATACGTTCGAGTGAGGGGAATAGGTGGCGTTTGTATTATTTGTTACCCGTGAACATTACCCCCGATATTTATCCGTTCTTCACCAGCACAAAATGATAATCCATCGCGTAAAACTGTTGATTGGACAAATCACGCGTGCATAATGCGATGGCCTACAGTTTTTGCACCATTTTGTCGTATCTATATTACATCCGTCTCATAAAGCATTTCACGCCAATTAAACAATATGAAAATGTGCATCATTGACAAAAACACCACCCACGACGGTCGACCTTGGAAATTAGAAGACGACGCGGCGTCTTTGAACTCATCGAGTAGAACATTTTCGACGAGCGTCGCATCAACATTGGGCCGACTACTTTGAAGTCTGCAAGAACATTGTTTTTGGCTCGCAGCACTTCACACATTCCGCGCCGATGTGTCCGCTTTTGCCTTTTGACTTAATCAAAGCGCTGAAAGCGCAGAAAGACTGGGGCAGACACATTTTGTTTGTGTTTTCTGTAAAGACTTGTCAACCCTACATTGTACAAGTATTGCACTGTGTCAATCAATGTTAATTTCAAAACATGCATGTATGACTACAGTTCAACCTGGACTATGATAGGACCGGTTTTAGTTTACCGCCTTCACGTCTAATCAATATGTGTGCGGGCGAGTTGATCTTAACGTTTATTTAGTTAACTAATCTTGTTATCAATCATTTGATTGCCAGTCCGACAGGCTTGCACGCATTACATATCTATTTTTTCCAAACCCAAACCTGCCCGGGGGGCAATATTTAATATGTCCGGGTTGGGTCAAAACCAAATATGCCCGGGGGTCAAAATAAAATATGCCCGGGGGTCAAAATAAATAAATTCGCCAGTTTTCAAAGCCTCTCTTCACAGTTTAGTGTTTATTATGCTAGTAATTGATATCACTTATTTCTATCAGCAGGGGCGATTAATCTCTCTGCACTGGTCAGTCTTGTGGTCAGAACATAGGGATCAGATTACACCTTCCATATGATAGCAGAGATAAATTAATGTTCTGCTCATATCTTAGTGAATCTTTAAGACATGATAACTATTTAATATGCAGTTTATAATTATAATTTATTTAAATCTTTTAAAAAATCATCGAAATAAAAATACTACCAAATCATTGTTTTATAATAACGAAGAAAAAACATTGAAGTACGTTAAGAAAATCTTTCATTAGTATTGTTTGATCTGAAAACGAATTTCAAATAGCGTAGTCTCATACATGGTATTCTAATTAAATATAACTATTCCTTAAAATAACTCAAGCTGTCTACTTATGTTACTATCCAAGTATTAATATTTATACAAGGAAGGAAGGACTTGAATGACTGAAGGAAGGAAGGATTGAAGGACGGAAGGAAGGAAAGACTTGAATGACTGAAGGAAGGAAGGAATGAATGACTGAATGACTGAAGGAAGGAAGGACTGAAGGACGGAAGGAAGGAATGACTTGAATGACTGAATGAAGGAAGGAATGACTGAATGAAGGAAGGACTGAAGGACTGGAAGGACTGGAAGGACTGAAGGAAGGAAGGACTGAAGGACTTGAAGGAAGGAAGGAAGGAAGGACTGAAGGACTTGAAGGAAGGAAGGAAGGATTGAAGGACTGAATGACTGAATGACTGAAGGAAGTAAGGACTGAAGGACTTGAAGGACTGAAGGAAGGAAGGAAGGAATGACTGAATGACTGAAGGAAGGAAGGACTGAAGGACTGGAAGGACTGAATGACTGAAGGAAGGAAGGACTGAAGGACTTGAAGGAAGGAAGGATTGAATGACTGAATGACTGAATGACTGAAGGAAGTAAGGACTGAAGGACTTGAAGGACTGAAGGTCTTGAAGGACTGAAGGACTGGAAGGACTGAAGGACTGGAAGGACTGAAGGACTTGAAGGACTGAAGGAAGGAAGGACTGAAGGACTGGAAGGACTGAATGACTGAAGGAAGGAAGGACTGAAGGACTTGATTGACTAAAATAAGCTCATTGGCCCTATTTATCAGTGTATGGCTTCTGGAGTGTACTCACGATCCTTATCAATCTCACTGTAGCCCCTTAATCATTGACCACCGGCTAGTTGTCATGGTACATCAGATCAAAGGGTCTGTAGTGTAATTATAACTGTATTCCTGCTGAGGTGTTACTGCTCAGATCTGAGCAATTTTTTACCAAGATTCCTAAGACTGTACATAGATGCATAATTAAGCTTTCTTTGTTATGCGCCGACTTGATGCTATGCATCAATCATTTTTCTTTTTTCATTCATTAGACCATGAATTACAACATGAGTGTGAGCGAGGTTTGTGAATACCAAATCTTCACTTGACCGATACTTACTCGACCATCACTCCAGCTACACTCGAGCGTCACTTGGGTGAGTGTGAGTGGAAAACGAGTGTAGTGTAGGTTTTGAATAGTGAATACGGGCCTTAATCATGGTTCATTCACGAATTTTTCTACGTTCATAGATCTACTCTGCTCTGCAATATGCACATAGCATCCATAAAAACATAATAATAATCATTCATGTAGGACTTTTTATTCTAGTATTACCGTTTACGTCGTTGACTATACTAATGCCTGTTACTGACATTTTAAATACTGAGCAAAACAATTATATAGCTAGTAATAACTGTGACATTTTCGTCCAATAATCACGTCGTCGATTCGTACGCATGCGCACTGTCATTGTACGTAGGTGCTTAAGGTAAACACAGCGACAGATATCGTCTTTTGTTTACTCATTATCACAAATTATCAAAATTGTAATATTCAAAATATTCGCATAGTCGTTAGAGGAAAGTTTTCTGTTGTATTTATTCTTACATAAAGCATAAATTATGTCGTAAAGTGGGACGTGACTTCTTTTCGGACCGGGAACATTCAGACAAAATGGCGACTTTGGAGGTTTTTTCGTAGGGAGTCAAAACTTGCGTTTGAGAAATGCTTTTAACGCTGTATTACATCATCATGTCGGTGTTATTTTACAGATGACATATAGATGTGTGTCAGGTATTTTTTACCAGCATCTGTGTGAAATAGTCGCCTAAATACTTTAATTAATATTTAAATTAATCGCTGTGATGAGGGTCGGGTTTAAATATTTTTTAAAGAGATATATTTACATTTAAGTTTTTGAATAAAAACAATGCGTCTTTTGATTAAAAGCACATGGACAAGTGTCAAAAAGTTTTTTTTTAACTATTTCTGTGCAAAAAATTGATTGAAATTAAGTTTTTTTTTAATTTTCTATACTGGCACCACCATAAGTTGCGTGAAGTTGGCGCGGCAATCGTACATCGTACATCAACATTGAATACCGACCCAGATTGAATACAGAGCCAGCTCTGACATCGTTATTCGACTTATATTTTTGAATACATATCTTATATCGAACCCAGAGCTAGCACTGACATCAACATTCGAAACGGGTCCGCGGCGAATACATATCTGGAGCCCAATAACGAGCCAGCTCGTTAATCGTTATTCAAGTGTTTTTTTAAATATTTGAATACAGACCTAGTAGCGAACCCAGAGCTAGCACTGACATCAACATTCGAACTTGTAAGCGGTGAATACATATCTGGAGTCCAATAACGAGCCAGCTCGTTAATCGTTATTCAAGTGTTTTTTAAATATTTGAATACAGACCTAGTAGCGAACCCAGAGCTAGCACTGACATCAACATTCGAACTTGTCCGCGGCGAATACATATCTGGAGTCCAATAACGAGCCAGCTCGTTAATCGTTATTCGAGAGTTTTTTTCAAATATTTGAATACAGACCTATAACCGAACCCAGAGCTAGCACTGACATCAACATTCGAACTTGACCGCGGCGAATACATATCTGGAGTCCAATAACTAGCCAGCTCGTACATCGTTATTCGAGTGTTTTTTAAATATTTGAATATAGACCTATTAGCGAACTCAGAGCTAGCGCTGACATCAACATTCGAACTTGACCGCGGCGAATACATATCTGGAGTCCAAAAACGAGCCAGCTCGTTAATCGTTATTCGAGTGTTTTTTAAATATTTGAATACAGACCTAGTAGCGAACCCAGAGCTAGCGCTGACATCAACATTCGAACTTTACCGCGGCGAATACATATCTGGAGTCCAATAACGAGCCAGCTCGTACATCGTTATTCGAGTGTTTTTTAAATATTTGAATATAGACCTATTACCGAACCCAGAGCTAGCGCTGACATCAACATTCGAACTTGACCGGGGCGAATACATATCTGGATATGAAAAACGAGCCAGCTCGTACATCGTTATTCGAGTGTTTTTTAAATATTTGAATACAGACCTAGTAGCGAACCCAGAGCTAGCGCTGACATCAACATTCGAACTTTACCGCGGCGAATACATATCTGGAGTCCAATAACGAGCCAGCTCGTACATCGTTATTCGAGTGTTTTTTAAATATTTGAATATAGACCTATTACTGAACCCAGAGCTAGCGCTGACATCAACATTCGAACTTGACCGGGGCGAATACATATCTGGATATGAAAAACGAGCCAGCTCGTACATCGTTATTCGAGTGTTTTTTAAATATTTGAATACAGACCTAGTAGCGAACCCAGAGCTAGCGCTGACATCAACATTCGAACTTTACCGCGGCGAATACATATCTGGAGTCCAATAACGAGCCAGCTCGTACATCGTTATTCGAGTGTTTTTTAAATATTTGAATATAGACCTATTACCGAACCCAGAGCTAGCGCTGACATCAACATTCGAACTTGACCGCGGCGAATACATATCTGGATATGAAAAACGAGCCAGCTCGTACATCGTTATTCGAGTGTTTTTTAAATATTTGAATACAGACCTAGTAGCGAACCCAGAGCTAGCGCTGACATCAACATTCGAACTTTACCGCGGCGAATACATATCTGGAGTCCAATAACGAGCCAGCTCGTACATCGTTATTCGAGTGTTTTTTAAATATTTGAATATAGACCTATTACCGAACCCAGAGCTAGCACTGACATCAACATTCGAACTTTACCGCGGCGAATACATATCTAGAGTCCAATAACGAGCCAGCTCGTACATCGTTATTCGAGTGTTTTTTAAATATTTGAATATAGACCTATTACCGAACCCAGAGCTAGCACTGACATCAACATTCGAACTTTACCGCGGCGAATACATATCTAGAGTCCAATAACGAGCCAGCTCGTACATCGTTATTCGAGTGTTTTTTAAATATTTGAATATAGACCTATTACCGAACCCAGAGATAGCGCTGACATCAACATTCGAACATGACCGCGGCGAATACATATCTGGATATGAAAAACGAGCCACCTCGTTAATCGTTATTCGAGTGTTTTTTAAATATTTGAATACAGACCTAGTAGCGAACCCAGAGCTAGCGCTGACATCAACATTCGAACTTTACCGCGGCGAAAACATATCTGGAGTCCAATAACGAGCCAGCTCGTACATCGTTATTCGAGTGTTTTTTTAAATATTTGAATATAGACCTATTACCGAACCCAGAGCTAGCACTGACATCAACATTCGAACTTTACCGCGGCGAATACATATCTAGAGTCCAATAACGAGCCAGCTCGTACATCGTTATTCGAGTGTTTTTTAAATATTTGAATATAGACCTATTATCGAACCCAGAGCTAGCACTGACATCAACATTCGACTTGACCGCGGCGAATACATATCTGGAGCCCAATAACGAGCCAGCTCGTACATCGTTATTCGAGTGTTTTTTTAAATATTTGAATACAGACCTGATATCGAACCCAGAGCTAGCACTGACATCAACATTCGACTTGACCGCTGCAAATACATATCTGGAGCCCAATAACGAGCCAGCTCGTACATCGTTATTCGAGTGTTTTTTAAATATTTGAATACAGACCTACTGGCGAACCCAGAGCTAGCACTGACATCAACATTCCAACTTGTAAGCGGCGAATACATATCTGGAGAACAATAACGAGCCAGCTCGTACATCGTTATTCGAGTGTTTTTTAAATATTTGAATACAGACCTAGTACACGCCCTCTAAACACCTTTTCAATCTTTTCGAAAATAAAGGAATTTTTTTTTCGGGGGCCCACCTCCCCCTCCCCCTAATTTTGTTTTACTATTTTAACAAAATTGAAGGGGGCACCCTCCCCTCCCCTCCCTCTCCCAAGTTTTTTTTACTTTTTCAATTTGTTTAATTCTAAACTCACGAAATCAACAAAAGTATTTGGAGGGCACCCTCCCCCTCGCCCCAAAGCATACCCCTCCCTACTCTATTTTTTTACTTTTTGAATGTGTTTATTTCAAGTCTTTAACACAAATTGGAGGGAGGCACTATCCCCTCCCCTTCCCTCAATTTGTTTTTACTTTTTGAATGTTTATTTCAAGTCTTCAACATTTTTTTGGAGGGGGGACCCTCCACTCCCCCTCCTCCCCTCGAGTTCTGTTAACTTTTTCAATTTGTTTCATTCAAAAATCTTCAAAATAATTTGGAGGGGGCCACCCTCTCCCCCTTATTTTTTTTCGTTTTTAAACTCTCAACAACATCAAAAGTATTTGGGGGCGATTTTAGTGGGGAGTGGAGGGTGCCACCCTTCAATTTTTTTTACTTCTAGAAAATCATATGTATAATGATGGTTACTATTCACAATTAGAATTTAAAAACAAAAAAAATGACAACTAGTTGAATATACTATACTTATTGTCTCTATCGTGGTAGTGGGGTAATGTACTACCAACTAGCCATCAGTATTGTTTCTAATCTGATAAGAGTGATCCGTAACATACCTTGAATATATAAGGTGTATTTAGAGTCACATCAGGGCCCGTATTCAATATACATCTTAAGATATTTCTTAAGTTTTTCCTTAAGACATTTTTTTCCTTACGCAAGGATAAAAAATATTTTATCTTAAAGTTATATTCAATATATTACTTAAGATATTTCTTTCCTAAGATTTTCTTAAGTAAAAAAAATCTTAGTCGTGTTCTAAATTTCTACTGCTGCATGGACCAATGATTTCTGTAAGCTACTGTTGTTTCAACACATCTATATTCTACTCCCAACAATCATGTCCTATTATTACTGGTTCATCGTCGATAACATGGGTAATGGGGAAAATACATGGGAACTGTGGGAAATCGTTAATATCTCAACAACGGATTGAGATATCAAACTTGTGCAAACGGTTTTGAAAAAAATAACATTTCTGCAATACATATTCCGTTTTTCAGAAAGATTGTGAAATAACATTTTGTAAAACTCGATTACATCTCTGGCAGACAGTAGATGAACTGATTAGCACTTGTCTCTAGTTTATAGATAACACAACAACAATATAAATCATGACATACATGACTTAAGAGACTTGTTACGAGTGGCTCTACTATACTGTGTAATGATCATGCATGAGAATTTTCCGGGGATTGATTTGAGGCTCGCAAGGGCCGTTTTTGAGACAATTTAAACCGTCTTAGATGCTTAAAGCCAGTAGCTTCAGCGGCCCCCTGGACCCCTTGCCGAATTTTCAGCTGATTTGAAATTTTGCATTCTCATGAATAAACACTTATACTTAAAAATGTATATACTATTTAATCAAAAATTTCACTGAAGCGATCAAGAATTTATGACATTTGCAACATTCAGTTGTTTATTGTAAACAAATCTAAAATGCATTATGAGGGTGCGTTCTTCAAAAAGTAAGCAATTTGTTGATGGTTATGCAGTACATATGTATTACAAATGTATATGAAATGCATAAAATTGTTTCAGATTTTAATCTTTAAAGTTGTTAAGCATTGGTCTGGTGAATTTTATTACATGAACGTAATCATATAACTATGTAACAAAGAACAGCTAGACATGAACAGATCGTAAAATTTTAAATTGTTGTTGATGTGCCGACAAATAGTGTAAGGTGTGGGAAAGCGCCACATTAAACAACATTTTACGATACAATAATAACCATGTGGTCGATTAAACACATACTTATATACACATATCAATTAGATTTGAAATATCACCTCCTATATGCATCTAGCGTGTCGAATTTAAAGCTACGAACATTTAATGTTATGCGGTTTTAAGTACATGTCACTTATTACTATATAGATGATATTTGTTTTTACAGGCAATTGAACATCTTCGTTGTCATAATTGGATTAACATCTCATATAATACTGAATACTTTATTAACTGTTGAAAGATAAATGCTTAGTTCAACCTCCGACGATTTATTTCAAACTAAATTGTGTAATATATGACTTATTCCGATGTATTTTTATTGTTGTTCAATAACACTTAGTAAGTAACTTTCACGTTGACAAAATGTATAAAAACATGTATGTGTTGTGGACGATTTACATTGTACAAGTATTAATAAAATGTCTGTTCTGTTCTGTTCATATAATGTTGTTTGCTTAAAGACTAATTTTGTTTTCCCCCAACATGACGATAGCACTTTAATGTATGGTAATTTATTTGTGAAAAAAATGTATTACAATTCCTATTCTTCATGATTTTAACTTAAACTTCTTGATTATATTTTATGTGAAAGATATGTATAATAGTATGTGAATTGTAGTATTAGTACTTAACATTCCAATATAACATAAAATAATATTTTATTTACATTTACCAATTTCATTATTTTTCTATTGAAAAATTATGTCTCAATACAAGGTGTGAAATGTGATACATTTCAACCAACTGTTTGTCATCCATGTGTATTTTCACACATTTGTGTTAAGTAATTGACTTACATCAAAGGTGTAAAGATAACTTGTCATTACTTCCAAATACTTTTATTTAGCAGTCATAATATCGTGTTGTTAATTTCTTGTATCCTAAAAGTCAGTCAATGAAAATATAAAGATCCCATATCGTGCGTTATTACATGTACTGAGTACTTAAATGTCAATATATATTATTGATTAAAACGTATACTGAAGAAAACAGATACAGTTTTGTTTGCAAATATATTATGATACATGTAATATTCGAAAGCAAAATATACACAACTACATACATACTGATACATCAAGATAAATGCTACAGCCCTTGGCAATTTCATCATGCTGGCTAATTAAGTCGCGAATGATAATGATTATGAGACGTTAAAGTGGCGTATATATAATCGGTTATAGCATGGAGCCAATATCGATCAGATCTGGGGAATCTTGCGATGAGCCAGAAAGTTGGACATGAGTGTGCCTGTGACACGCATATCAACATTCAATTTTGGTCTTGAGTTGGACCCGTTTTATCAATATTCGTACGAACGAGCGTTCGTACGATACGAAATGTTCGTAAGAATTTTCTTACGAAAATACTTACGATCGTTTTATCAAAATGTGTCCGTATATATGTATGACTGCGATCTTACGAATAAGAATGTTCGTGCGCACAGTAAATCAGTACACGCTCTTCTTGGGGATGTCAAACTAGACGTATCTCACGTCGTCTCTCAGTCGTCTGTTGAGAAACAAAAATATAACCGCCTATCCATCTGTTGTCAGTAGGCAAACAAACTTCTCAGAGGAAGACGAGCAAACTTCGGTGGATAGCTGCTTAAAAGTACTGGTACAATGTAACAGAACACTGAACAGTATTCAGTTAGATATGTCGGCGGATATGCCTACCCACTAAAAGCCTATTTATTAAAGAGGAGGTTTGCTATTTCATGTCTGATGACTAAGATGCGAATAAACAGGGGCTGGTCATAAGAGGTTCGAACTGAAATATGAAAGTACTGTAGTGGTGTGGCGCTTGATGAGGTGTTCGAACTCACGCCACCCCCCTCTACCCCTGCATGACGCTCTACAAACAGTAGTAACCAGTTGGCTGTATCATCCCACACCGATGCTCTCCTCCCACTTACGTCACTACACTTTTGCTACCTTCATATAAATGCAGGTGGATGTGCACCCAGTGTTGGGTTCGACCCCACCCCAACTCTCGCAAGGTGCTCTATCGTTTCGTCACACTCCACTACAAAGCTTAAGAAACAGTATATTGAGTGGTATTCTATGCTCAGAAGGATGAAAACTTGCTTAAAGATGTATCTGGCTCATCTGAACATAAAATGTTTGAATTGGCCTTATCCAGTATTGTTGTTACATTGGCTAAACATATCTAATAAGAGCCATTGCAATGTAAAACCAATTGAAAAATCTTTTTTATTATCAAATTACTTACTGTCAAAACGGGTAAAATAGCCTGATTGTTAAAAAAACTGGAAGTTTTTTTAAGTTTTATGATGTATAAACATCTCTCTTCAACAAATATGGATTAATACATTATGAGTTCATTCTTTATAAATGCATGATAAGTGATGTTTTAACCATAGGAAATATATTTTTCATGTTTGGTTTATTAAACAAATGAACAAAAAATGAGCATAGTATATCTTTAAATAGTTTATTATTTTCTTGAATTTTCACGATCTTGAAGATCTAATTTATTGAGGATTTAATACTTAATTGTAAGTCAAATATCATTGAGGATGTCATTCAGCTGGTGATGTTAATGATGCAGACTATTTTATTAAAGAAATGTGAAATGCTGCTTACAGTCATAACCACAGTAATTCTAATGGTTTATAAGAGTTCATAATTAATCTGTCTTGATATATAAAGTCATCAATTTCATGTCGTAACAGTTTAAAATTAGGCTTAGCAATATCTTTATAAGATAACAATATATACTTATTAATGTATTCCCCCCCCCCCCCAGTAATGCCAGACAATTTCGTGGAAATATGATATCCATTGGTCGTTGCTGAATGATCGTCTCCAAACAGTGAAAGTCTATTCCGATCAAAACATGTATGTCATACCATTTCAATCACATTCATTGAGAAATATTTAATTTATTACAATGAAATAAGCATTTTAGTCACAAAATCAATCTTCCAACCCCGCTTCGTAAATACTGACAAGCGTTTATCAGGTAGATCGAGCAAGAATAGTCGCCCCTGACAAATGTTATACTAGGGCATCAATGGAAATATACGTAGAACGATAAAATAACAGTCATTGTATATGCTGGAACTTCTTTTAAACAAAATACAAGCAGCAGATTGTAGATATCGAAAATACTAGCATTTTCCTTATATTTAAGATAAAAGTTAAGACTGCTAAGAGGTACCTTACAGTTAAGGAGAAAAATAAACAATATCTTAAGATAATATGCTTTGTGAATACCACTTAAGATTTTTCTTGAAATCTAAGGAAGAAATGCAAGAAAAATCTTAAATTTAATGGAAATCTTAGGATTTAAGATAAATTTTCAACTTAAGATGTATATTGAATACGGGCCCAGGGTTAGAATTACAAACCCATGCAGAGCAATTAATTAGATAAACATGTCGCTTATTTCATGGATTTCTAATCAAATGGGGGCTAAACTCTAGACTGAGTATTCATTGCAATACCGCACCTTTCACGGGTCGTCCGTTTGATCAGTTTATGACTGGCTTAATTTGTCGTCTATGTTGGTTCTCTACACGCGTCGTGTTAACACACTCATGTCGAAATTCAATACAAAGCTAAGCGTTCATTGGTCAGCAGTAGTCGCTTATCTAATCAGATCTCGCCTTACATTACAGCGGTAGGCGGACCTTAACTTTTCACAGTCGAATATTTATTGTTCTAATATTGTTTAAAGCGTTGGGGGGGGGGGGGGAGGGAGAAACCTGATAATAGGTATGTTTATACAATAAATGCACTGCTGATGTCTCGCTTGATTACACGAACGCTTAACGATTAATGACAACCCCAGAAATTTACGGCGACTTATTTTTCGGCTTACTTTTGAAAATTAATAAGTAATAAGTAAACAAAAAAATAGGGGAAGGGCGGGGGGAGAGTGCCCCCTCCAATTGTATTTGAAGACTTTTGACATAAACAAATTTAATAAGTAAAAAAAATATTAGAGGGACAGGAGAGGGGGAGAGAGAGGGTTTGGGGCGATGGGGGAAGGATGCCTCCAAAGACTTTTGTTGTTGTTAATTATTGTTTAGAGTTAAGAAATAAAAAAATAAAAAAAGTAAAAATAAAAATAGGGGGAAAAGTGGGAGGGGAGGGTGCCCTCCTCCAAAATTCTCATGAAGACTATTGAAATAAACAAATTGAAAAAATAAAAAAATAAAATTTAGAGGGGGAGGCGGAGGGGAGGGAGCACCCTTCCGATTTTATTTGAAGACTTTTGAAACAAACGAATTGAAAATAAATAGAGGGGGAGGGGAGGTAAAGGGGGATGTTTGGGGCGAGGGGAGGGTGCTCCCTAAGACTTTTGTTGTTGTTGTGAGTTTAGAAATAAACAAATTGAAAAAGTAAAAAAAAATTAGGGGGAGGGAGGGGAGGTAGGCCCCTTTTTTGAAAAAGATTGAAAAGATGTTTAAAGGGCGTGTACTAGGTCTGTATTCAAATATTTAAAAAAAATCGAATAACGATGTACGAGCTGGCTCGTTATTGGGCTCCAGATATGTATTCGCCGCTTACTAGTTCGAATGTTGATGTCAGTGCTAGCTCTTGGTTCGATATTAGGTCTGTATTCAAATATTTAAAAACTCTCGAATAACGATTAACGAGCTGGCTCGTTTTTCATATCCGGATATGTATTCGCCGCGGTCAAGTTCGAATGTTGATGTCAGCGCTAGCTCTGGGTTCGGTAATAGGTCTATATTCAAATATTTAAAAAACACTCGAATAACGATGTACGAGCTGGCTCGTTATTGGACTCCAGATATGTATTCGCCGCGGTAAAGTTCGAATGTTGATGTCAGCGCTAGCTCTGGGTTCGCTACTAGGTATGTATTCAAATATTTAAAAAACACTCGAATAACGATGTACGAGCTGGCTCGTTTTTCATATCCAGATATGTATTCGCCGCGGTCAAGTTCGAATGTTGATGTCAGCGCTAGCTCTGGGTTCGGTAATAGGTCTATATTCAAATATTTAAAAAACACTCGAATAACGATGTACGAGCTGGCTCGTTATTGGACTCCAGATATGTATTCGCCGCGGTAAAGTTCGAATGTTGATGTCAGCGCTAGCTCTGGGTTCGCTACTAGGTCTGTATTCAAATATTTAAAAAACACTCGAATAACGATTAACGAGCTGGCTCGTTTTTGGACTCCAGATATGTATTCGCCGCGGTCAAGTTCGAATGTTGATGTCAGCGCTAGCTCTGAGTTCGCTAATAGGTCTATATTCAAATATTTAAAAAACACTCGAATAACGATGTACGAGCTGGCTCGTTTTTCTTATCCAGATATGTATTCGCCGCGGTCAAGTTCGAATGTTGATTTCAGCGCTAGCTCTGGGTTCGGTAATAGGTCTATATTCAAATATTTAAAAAACACTCGAATAACGATGTACGAGCTGGCTAGTTATTGGACTCCAGATATGTATTCGCCGCGGTCAAGTTCGAATGTTGATGTCAGTGCTAGCTCTGGGTTCGGTTATAGGTCTGTATTCAAATATTTGAAAAAACTCTCGAATAACGATTAACGAGCTGGCTCGTTATTGGACTCCAGATATGTATTCGCCGCGGACAAGTTCGAATGTTGATGTCAGTGCTAGCTCTGGGTTCGCTACTAGGTCTGTATTCAAATATTTAAAAAACACTTTAATAACGATTAACGAGCTGGCTCGTTATTGGACTCCAGATATGTATTCACCGCTTACAAGTTCGAATGTTGATGTCAGTGCTAGCTCTGGGTTCGCTACTAGGTCTGTATTCAAATATTTAAAAAACACTCGAATAACGATTAACGAGCTGGCTCGTTTTTCATATCCAGATATGTATTCGCCGCGGTCATTTTCGAATGTTGATGTCAGCGCTAGCTCTGGGTTCGGTTATAGGTCTATATTCAAATATTTAAAAAACACTCGAATAACGATGTACGAGCTGGCTCGTTTTTCATATCCAGATATGTATTCGCCGCGGTAAAGTTCGAATGTTGATGTCAGCGCTAGCTCTGGGTTCGGTAATAGGTCTATATTCAAATATTTAAAAAACACTCGAATAACGATGTACGAGCTGGCTCGTTTTTCATATCCAGATATGTATTCGCCGCGGTAAAGTTCGAATGTTGATGTCAGCGCTAGCTCTGGGTTCGGTAATAGGTCTATATTCAAATATTTAAAAAACACTCGAATAACGATGTACGAGCTGGCTCGTTATTGGACTCCAGATATGTATTCGCCGCGGTAAAGTTCGAATGTTGATGTCAGCGCTAGCTCTGGGTTCGCTACTAGGTATGTATTCAAATATTTAAAAAACACTCGAATAACGATGTACGAGCTGGCTCGTTTTTCATATCCAGATATGTATTCGCCCCGGTCAAGTTCGAATGTTGATGTCAGCGCTAGCTCTGGGTTCGGTAATAGGTCTATATTCAAATATTTAAAAAACACTCGAATAACGATGTACGAGCTGGCTCGTTATTGGACTCCAGATATGTATTCGCCGCGGTAAAGTTCGAATGTTGATGTCAGCGCTAGCTCTGGGTTCGCTACTAGGTATGTATTCAAATATTTAAAAAACACTCGAATAACGATGTACGAGCTGGCTCGTTTTTCATATCCAGATATGTATTCGCCCCGGTCAAGTTCGAATGTTGATGTCAGCGCTAGCTCTGGGTTCGGTAATAGGTCTATATTCAAATATTTAAAAAACACTCGAATAACGATGTACGAGCTGGCTCGTTATTGGACTCCAGATATGTATTCGCCGCGGTAAAGTTCGAATGTTGATGTCAGCGCTAGCTCTGGGTTCGGTAATATGTCTATATTCAAATATTTAAAAAACACTCGAATAACGATGTACGAGCTGGCTCGTTATTGGACTCCAGATATGTATTCGCCGCGGTCATGTTCGAATGTTGATGTCAGCGCTAGCTCTGGGTTCGCTACTAGGTATGTATTCAAATATTTAAAAAACACTCGAATAACGATGTACGAGCTGGCTCGTTTTTCATATCCAGATATGTATTCGCCCCGGTCAAGTTCGAATGTTGATGTCAGCGCTAGCTCTGGGTTCGGTAATAGGTCTATATTCAAATATTTAAAAAACACTCGAATAACGATGTACGAGCTGGCTCGTTATTGGACTCCAGATATGTATTCGCCGCGGTAAAGTTCGAATGTTGATGTCAGCGCTAGCTCTGGGTTCGCTACTAGGTATGTATTCAAATATTTAAAAAACACTCGAATAACGATGTACGAGCTGGCTCGTTTTTCATATCCAGATATGTATTCGCCGCGGTCAAGTTCGAATGTTGATGTCAGCGCTAGCTCTGGGTTCGGTAATAGGTCTATATTCAAATATTTAAAAAACACTCGAATAACGATGTACGAGCTGGCTCGTTATTGGACTCCAGATATGTATTCGCCGCGGTAAAGTTCGAATGTTGATGTCAGCGCTAGCTCTGGGTTCGCTACTAGGTCTGTATTCAAATATTTAAAAAACACTCGAATAACGATTAACGAGCTGGCTCGTTTTTGGACTCCAGATATGTATTCGCCGCGGTCAAGTTCGAATGTTGATGTCAGCGCTAGCTCTGAGTTCGCTAATAGGTCTATATTCAAATATTTAAAAAACACTCGAATAACGATGTACGAGCTGGCTCGTTTTTCATATCCAGATATGTATTCGCCGCGGTCAAGTTCGAATGTTGATTTCAGCGCTAGCTCTGGGTTCGGTAATAGGTCTATATTCAAATATTTAAAAAACACTCGAATAACGATGTACGAGCTGGCTAGTTATTGGACTCCAGATATGTATTCGCCGCGGTCAAGTTCGAATGTTGACGTCAGTGCTAGCTCTGGGTTCGGTTATAGGTCTGTATTCAAATATTTGAAAAAACTCTCGAATAACGATTAACGAGCTGGCTCGTTATTGGACTCCAGATATGTATTCGCCGCGGACAAGTTCGAATGTTGATGTCAGTGCTAGCTCTGGGTTCGCTACTAGGTCTGTATTCAAATATTTAAAAAACACTTGAATAACGATTAACGAGCTGGCTCGTTATTGGACTCCAGATATGTATTCACCGCTTACAAGTTCGAATGTTGATGTCAGTGCTAGCTCTGGGTTCGCTACTAGGTCTGTATTCAAATATTTAAAAAACACTCGAATAACGATTAACGAGCTGGCTCGTTTTTCATATCCAGATATGTATTCGCCGCGGTCTTTTTCGAATGTTGATGTCAGCGCTAGCTCTGGGTTCGGTTATAGGTCTATATTCAAATATTTAAAAAACACTCGAATAACGATGTACGAGCTGGCTCGTTTTTCATATCCAGATATGTATTCGCCGCGGTAAAGTTCGAATGTTGATGTCAGCGCTAGCTCTGGGTTCGGTAATAGGTCTATATTCAAATATTTAAAAAACACTCGAATAACGATGTACGAGCTGGCTCGTTTTTCATATCCAGATATGTATTCGCCGCGGTAAAGTTCGAATGTTGATGTCAGCGCTAGCTCTGGGTTCGGTAATAGGTCTATATTCAAATATTTAAAAAACACTCGAATAACGATGTACGAGCTGGCTCGTTATTGGACTCCAGATTTGTATTCGCCGCGGTAAAGTTCGAATGTTGATGTCAGCGCTAGCTCTGGGTTCGCTACTAGGTATGTATTCAAATATTTAAAAAACACTCGAATAACGATGTACGAGCTGGCTCGTTTTTCATATCCAGATATGTATTCGCCGCGGTCAAGTTCGAATGTTGATGTCAGCGCTAGCTCTGGGTTCGGTAATAGGTCTATATTCAAATATTTAAAAAACACTCGAATAACGATGTACGAGCTGGCTCGTTATTGGACTCCAGATATGTATTCGCCGCGGTAAAGTTCGAATGTTGATGTCAGCGCTAGCTCTGGGTTCGCTACTAGGTATGTATTCAAATATTTAAAAAACACTCGAATAACGATGTACGAGCTGGCTCGTTTTTCATATCCAGATATGTATTCGCCCCGGTCAAGTTCGAATGTTGATGTCAGCGCTAGCTCTGGGTTCGGTAATAGGTCTATATTCAAATATTTAAAAAACACTCGAATAACGATGTACGAGCTGGCTCGTTATTGGACTCCAGATATGTATTCGCCGCGGTAAAGTTCGAATGTTGATGTCAGCGCTAGCTCTGGGTTCGGTAATATGTCTATATTCAAATATTTAAAAAACACTCGAATAACGATGTACGAGCTGGCTCGTTATTGGACTCCAGATATGTATTCGCCGCGGTAAAGTTCGAATGTTGATGTCAGCGCTAGCTCTGGGTTCGCTACTAGGTATGTATTCAAATATTTAAAAAACACTCGAATAACGATGTACGAGCTGGCTCGTTTTTCATATCCAGATATGTATTCGCCCCGGTCAAGTTCGAATGTTGATGTCAGCGCTAGCTCTGGGTTCGGTAATAGGTCTATATTCAAATATTTAAAAAACACTCGAATAACGATGTACGAGCTGGCTCGTTATTGGACTCCAGATATGTATTCGCCGCGGTAAAGTTCGAATGTTGATGTCAGCGCTAGCTCTGGGTTCGGTAATAGGTCTATATTCAAATATTTAAAAAACACTCGAATAACGATGTACGAGCTGGCTCGTTATTGGACTCCAGATATGTATTCGCCGCGGTAAAGTTCGAATGTTGATGTCAGCGCTAGCTCTGGGTTCGCTACTAGGTCTGTATTCAAATATTTAAAAAACACTTGAATAACGATTAACGAGCTGGCTCGTTATTGGACTCCAGATATGTATTCACCGCTTACAAGTTCGAATGTTGATGTCAGTGCTAGCTCTGGGTTCGCTACTAGGTCTGTATTCAAATATTTAAAAAAACACTTGAATAACGATTAACGAGCTGGCTCGTTATTGGGCTCCAGATATGTATTCGCCGCGGACCCGTTTCGAATGTTGATGTCAGTGCTAGCTCTGGGTTCGATATAAGATATGTATTCAAAAATATAAGTCGAATAACGATGTCAGAGCTGGCTCTGTATTCAATCTGGGTCGGTATTCAATGTTGATGTACGATGTACGATTGCCGCGCCAACTTCACTCAACTACCACCATATCGATTTTATGATAATGTAGATATGCACGACATTTGAAGCGTTACACGTTTTATTAATAAAAGTCGGTGGGTGCACAGAGCCTGACTACTTGTATTAACATCGGTAGAGTTACATTTTAGAAAAGTGTTGTAAGGAAAACAACGATGTTCAAGGGTTTGCTGAGGCGTTCTGCTATGGAAAATGAAGGACGTGAAAGTCAAAAGAAGGAATTGTTTGGAGTGTATGCGGTAAGTCCTTTGTCATGCTCTCATATCTAACTACATGCGTGCGTGGGCTTGTGTGTGTGCGTTATTTCACGCGCAAACTATATGCGACAAGTGCGCTGAATTTAGTTCACGTTAGCTTTATGCGGCGGACTTGTGCATCGACGCCGCATTTGGCTTAGATCTCTTTAAGATGTTGCACTGTAATGAATATTTCAATAAGATAACAATATCAAAAAAGTAAAATTTGAAAAGGAGATAAACTGATTTATGTATCATAACCAATGTTCCTTGAACGTTGTTGGTCAAATGATTTATGACCATTTTATCTACAAATACATTTAAGAGGGCATATAGATGTTTTTGGTGCTTCGCCTTTAACATGTACATGAATGATAATTTTTTGGATTTTAACGAAACCTCACAGAAATAATAAGTTTAAACACATTTTTAAACATATTTGTTTTGCATTAATTGCGACAAAAGCATGTTAACTGCTGACGCACATTGGTGCTATCTGTTAACATGATGATGCTAATAATAATAACAATAATATATCATTAATTCCCGTCTTGCGCAGTCGGTATCGCACTGAATTGCCAGTCCGAAGGTCAAGGGTTTAATCCCGGGTCCGCCCGTCTACGGCTGTGACGATGTGAACAAATAATATGTTAATGGTTATTCGCTTTTAACTACTCGAAACTGTTGATAGAATTTTAATCAAGCAACACTAAACCAAACGATTTATTTTATTTTAGCATATTATTATGTGTTCTGTTACATGTATTGTATGTATCATAAACAAATGTTCCTGAAACACTGTCGGTCAAATGATTTTCTCATTAGTTATGACCATTGTATGTACAAAAACATTTAAGAGGGCATATTGATGTTTGTATATGTATGACCATATTTTGGATTTTAAAGAAAAACCTCACAGAAATGATAAGTTTCAACTCAATTTTTGAACATATTTAATTGCGAGAAAAGCATGTGAACTGCTAACGCACATTGGTGTTATCTGTTAAAATGATGATAATAATAATAATTATATATAAGGAATCCCAATCTTGCGCAGTCGGTATCGCACTCAATTGCCAGTCCGAAGGTCACAGGTTTAATCCCGGGTCCGCCCGTCAACGGTTGTGGCGATGTGATCAAATAATATGTTAATGGTTATTCGCTTTTAACTACTCGAAACTGTTGATAGTATTTTAATCAAGCAACACTAAACCAAACGATTTATTTATGTTAGCATATGTGTTCTGTTATCGTATTAAACACGCCCCGAACTGACCCAGGATATTATTGTTTCAACCGTCTGATGTGGGGATAGTATGCCAGGCGACACAAAGTTATATTCCTTCTGAATGAGTACATAAAAGTTTGATGAAACACAATTTTTCTTTAAACTAGAACAGATGATGATGATGATGATGACTTTAAATATGACAATACATAAAATAACTATGCGGCATGACCATGCCTTTTCGCCGCATAAAGTTCGCCTCGTCACGAACAAAATGCGTGAAATTCTTAATTTTCGGATGGTCTTATTATCTTATTATTGAGGTAGTCTTTAAGTAAGGTTTTACTATAGAAAACTGTGTTATTCAATGCCAATATGAAATTACATATACATATTATTGTTTGTTCCAGGTCATTCAATGTTTCTTCGGGGCTCTACTTGTCAGCGTGTGTATTTCATCTCTTATATATATATCGATGACTTACATGTGTTTCGGCAATTGTGTATCTTTTCTAAAACAACAAGACATAGCGCAAGATATTCAGTTGAAAAGAACTCGCCTATTCCAGAATGTAGAAAAAGATTTTAAAGAGCTAATGACTGTTATCGATATTCAACATATAAAAATAAAGAATCGAAATGATTGTGCGGAACGAAAGTTACTTGTTTACACGTGTGAACAAAGGTGTGGCGGCTGGGGTGACCGACAGTATGGCTTAATAACCAGTTTTCTGCTGACTTTGTTGTCTAATAGAATATTTGTTATCGACATGAATTCACCGTGTAAGCTTGAAGATGTCGTGGAAAGTAACCTGTATGACTGGATGGCGTGCAAGCCGTATCTCGGAAAGGTATCTGAAAATGAAACCACAATTGTAAATGTAATTGATAGCAAGACTCTATCGTCAGATATCTTGCGTCCTGATTTTGCCACGAATGGAAACCAACGAGTTATTCGCTTGAGAACGAATACGCGCATCCTACACACGATAAGACAACATAAAAATACTACGAAACTCATGAAATGGATTATCAACATGCCCGACAAAACAGTGGTGAATTTAGTTCTAAAGATCCTGTTCAAAAATAAAGAAAAAATGCAAAACCAATTGGATACATTTATTGAAAATACTGTAAATGATAGGACACTTGTCTGTGCGCATGTCCGAAAAGGGCAAAACCCAACTATACCGAAAGACGTGTCTTTTATCAGTTACAAAGGCGTGCCTAATGAACTCACTATATTCTCTTTTTTACAAAAGTATTCTGACGAAAAGAGGTATCTGGTGTATGTTGCAAGCGATTCTGAAAATGTTAAAAGAAAAGCTGCCGAGATTATCCCAAACTTTTTTAGTATTAACAAAACCATTCTCCATGTTGATCGTTTTGATAAAAGCACAATGTCTGTCGCGGAATTATGTGAAGGTTTCAAAACCGTTGTGTACGAACAAGAATTGTTGTCGCGATGTGATATCTTAGTGCTGACCCCGAGTAATTTAGGTTTCAATGCAGCATATAAAAGAGGTAGGTCAGATGGTTTGTTTAAGTACATAACTAAACTGGACACAATTAAGGTATTCCACCCATAATGGACATTTCTCCAAATGCAAATGAAACTTGTATCGATTCAATTTGTACTATAATGCGGATAAAAATTTAAAATTTCGTAAATATTTACCGTTCTAAAAAAAAGTTATGACCTTTTTTCTTTGGAAATTTCCTTCCTGAAAACGTTAGCCGTACACAAATGACCAGTAAGTGGAAAGTTAACATTACACTTCTCATTTTGTTATAGTTATTGTTTATGAAAGCATCTTTGTACTAATCAGGTATGTAGATTAAAGTTATGTAAGAAACAGCTACAAGAAATTCAAAGAAATTGTTTGATTTTTTACATTTATGCATATAGCATTTAAGAAATGGGCAAATTTCCTTTCAAAAATCAAATATTGTTAATAGCAGATGACCTAAACTAAATTGATTGATCAATGGGGCATCAAATTGTCTGTAATAAACATTATTTACATTATCTAACACAGAATATATCAAACTTTCAGAGACTTTTAACGTCCGGTTAGCGCAATTTCATTTTGAACAGAATGACGTGCATATTTCTCTGAGAAAAAGTAACACTTCTAAGTGGTTTTGTTTGCTTTTTCTCAAAATAATTAGATTTTTTCTGGAGAATTTAACTTTGGGTTGTTGTCAATCATAATAATATTGATGTACAACAAAATCATCGTAATTTTTGGTCTTTTAATAGCCTTTTAAACATGTTCACTATACTATATTTTCAATATAATAATCACTTTATTACCCCCCCCCCCCCCCTTATGAAAAAATTAAGGTTTTTTAAATTATTTCAATTCTTTGTTTTAGAAAAACTTATTGAAGCAATTTTGAATAGGATGTTATAATTCAAAAACATTATACATGATAATATTTGGATATAAATTGTTCTAACAAGTTTTATATTTTGCTTAGTGAGCCATACATTTACAATATATTTGGAAATGAAGTATTTCAGTTATGGGTGGAATACCTTAAGACAGTTAATGTGAGTGGTATTCGGAATACTTGGTAGTCAAATTAAATTTTTGATACAATTTTAAACACGCAAATAACGCGTAAAATACTTTTACATATTATACTATTCCACATTGCCAACGCATTGTGGATTAATAAAAAGATTTACATTTACTTGACTGGGAAAAAATATTTGACCGCATTGACATATTGTTATTATGGAGAAAACTTCTGAATGAAAAAATTAGTACAAAGCTCATCAACGCTTTGAAGTCTATGTATTTAAATGTCAAATCATCTGTTAGCTATAAGTCTATGAAATCTCATCGAATAACGTTAACAATTGGTGTAAAACGGGGAGATCCTGCTAGCAGCATATTGTGTTTATTCTTTCTAAATGATATCCTTTCACATATCAACTAAAATATAAACGGTATACATGTACTAACTATTGATGATATACAACTATTCCTTTTATTATTTACCGACGATGCCATTGTTTTCTCAAACGACCCAGAGTCGTTACAATCATGTTTAAACGACATAGAACCATGTCCAACTTTCTGGCTCATCGCAAGATTCCCAAGATATGATCGATATTTGCTCCATGCTATAACCGATTATATATACGCTATTGTAACGTCTCACGATCATTATCGTTCGCGACTTAATTAGCCACAACGGTGTGTTTAGCCATCATAATGTAATTGCCCCGGGCTGTACTGATTTATCAGAATGTATTCACACAACTTAGCAATAGAACACGGACGTCATATTAATCTCCCTAGAAACGAAAGAATCTGTCAAAACTGTAATAGTGGTCAACTAGAAACGGAATACCATTTTTACTTATCTGGTCCAAATACGCTAACTTAAGATCAAACTATATTAAACGTTATTATTATACATTTTTACTTATCTGGGCCCGTATTCAATATACATCTTAAGATATTTCTTAAGTTTTTCCTTAAGACATTTTTTTCCTTACGCAAGGATAAACAATATTTTATCTTAAAGTTATATACAATATATTACTTAAGATATTTCTTTCCTAAGATTTTCTTAAGTAAAAAAAATCTTAGTCGTGTTCTAAATTTCTACTGCTGCATGGACCAATGATTTCTGTAAGCTACTGTTGTTTCAACACATCTATATTCTACTCCCAACAATCATGTCCTATTATTACTGGTTCATCGTCGATAACGTGGGTAATGGGGAAAATACATGGGAACTGTGGGAAATCGTTAATATCTCAACAACGGATTGAGATATCAAACTTGTGCAAACGGTTTTGAAAAAAATAACATTTCTGCAATACATATTCCGTTTTTCAGAAAGATTGTGAAATAACATTTTGTAAAACTCGATTACATCTCTGGCAGACAGTAGATGAACTGATTAGCACTTGTCTCTAGTTTATAGATAAAACAACAACAATATAAATCATGACATACATGACTTAAGAGACTTGTTACGAGTGGCTCTACTGTACTGTGTAATAATCATGCATGAGAATTTTCCGGGGATTGATTTGAGGCTCGCAAGGGCCGTTTTTGAGACAATTTAAACCGTCTTAGATGCTTAAAGCCAGTAGCTTCAGCGGCCCCCTGGACCCCTTGCCGAATTTTCAGCTGATTTGAAATTTTGCATTCTCATGAATAAACACTTATACTTAAAAATGTATATACTATTTAATCAAAAATTTCACTGAAGCGATCAAGAATTTATGACAGTTGCAACATTCAGTTGTTTATTGTAAACAAATCTAAAATGCATTATGAGGGTGCGTTCTTCAAAAAGTAAGCAATTTGTTGATGGTTATGCAGTACATATGTATTACAAATGTATATGAAATGCATAAAATTGTTTCAGATTTTAATCTTTAAAGTTGTTAAGCATTGGTCTGGTGAATTTTATTACATGAACGTAATCATATAACTATGTAACAAAGAACAGCTAGACATGAACAGATCGTAAAATTTTAAATTGTTGTTGATGTGCCGACAAATAGTGTAAGGCGTGGGAAAGCGCCACATTAAACAACATTTTACGATACAATAATAACCATGTGGTCGATTAAACACATACTTATATACACATATCAATTAGATTTGAAATATCACCTCCTATATGCATCTAGCGTGTCGAATTTAAAGCTACGAACATTTAATGTTATGCGGTTTTAAGTACATGTCACTTATTACTATATAGATGATATTTGTTTTTACAGGCAATTGAACATCTTCGTTGTCATAATTGGATTAACATCTCATATAATACTGAATACTTTATTAACTGTTGAAAGATAAATGCTTAGTTCAACCTCCGACGATTTATTTCAAACTAAATTGTGTAATATATGACTTATTCCGATGTATTTTTATTGTTGTTCAATAACACTTAGTAAGTAACTTTCACGTTGACAAAATGTATAAAAACATGTATGTGTTGTGGACGATTTACATTGTACAAGTATTAATAAAATGTCTGTTCTGTTCTGTTCATATAATGTTGTTTGCTTAAAGACTAATTTTGTTTTCCCCCAACATGACGATAGCACTTTAATGTATGGTAATTTATTTGTGAAAAAAATGTATTACAATTCCTATTCTTCATGATTTTAACTTAAACTTCTTGATTATATTTTATGTGAAAGATATGTATAATAGTATGTGAATTGTAGTATTAGTACTTAACATTCCAATATAACATAAAATAATATTTTATTTACATTTACCAATTTCATTATTTTTCTATTGAAAAATTATGTCTCAATACAAGGTGTGAAATGTGATACATTTCAACCAACTGTTTGTCATCCATGTGTATTTTCACACATTTGTGTTAAGTAATTGACTTACATCAAAGGTGTAAAGATAACTTGTCATTACTTCCAAATACTTTTATTTATCAGTCATAATATCGTGTTGTTAATTTCTTGTATCCTAAAAGTCAGTCAATGAAAATATAAAGATCCCATATCGTGCGTCATTACATGTACTGAGTACTTAAATGTCAATATATATTATTGATTAAAACGTATACTGAAGAAAACAGATACAGTTTTGTTTGCAAATATATTAAGATACATGTAATATTCGAAAGCAAAATATACACAACTACATACATACTGATACATCAAGATAAATGCTACAGCCCTTGGCAATTTCATCATGCTGGCTAATTAAGTCGCGAATGATAATGATTATGAGACGTTAAAGTGGCGTATATATAATCGGTTATAGCATGGAGCCAATATCGATCAGATCTGGTGAATCTTGCGATGAGCCAGAAAGTTGGACATGAGTGTGCCTGTGACACGCATATCAACATTCAATTTTGGTCTTGAGTTTGGTCTCGAGCGTTCGTACGATACGAAATGTTCGTAAGAATTTTCTTACGAAAATACTTACGATCGTTTTATCAAAATGTGTCCGTATATATGTATGACTGCGATCTTACGAATAAGAATGTTCGTGCGCACAGTAAATCAGTACACGCTCTTCTTGGGGATGTCAAACTAGACGTATCTCACGTCGTCTCTCAGTCGTCTGTTGAGAAACAAAAATATAACCGCCTATCCATCTGTTGTCAGTAGGCAAACAAACTTCTCAGAGGAAGACGAGCAAACTTCGGTGGATAGCTATATATACTTTTATTACCTCCACTGATGGAGAGCACATTATCATACTACAAACATTGGTCAACAGTTATACAAGAAATTTATACAAACATGAGAAAACATGTAATTAAAGTTGGGAAAAGTGCCCTTTACACTAATTACAAAGTATATCGTACCTGAGCCGAACCCCCCAACCAAGGATAACTTTAACAGAAATGCTCATTACCTCATGGTTAATGTTCCCAAGAGATTAGTACAGTCTTGTGAAACAAACAAGAAAAATTATCTTAATAAGATCATCTTATCAGACTATATCTTCAAAGGAATAAGTCTTCACGACCTTCCTATTGAAGAATCCCCATGGAAATGAAAGGTACTATAAGGTACGTAGTAAAGATATATATATATACTATAATGGATATATATCATGTGAATGCATACAATTAAGTGCCAATGATACAGTAAGGCAATATAGTCTTTTTCAGCATGTATGACAAAGTATGATAACAAATATGTCCGACATATATACACATATATAGCACATTTCAATGATATTTACACTAGCAATGTGATCCGGTCACACAACAGTATCAAGGATACATCTTAGTTCATTACAGAAACTTTTTGTAAATATTTAGCGAACAGTAACTGTGTCTCGAAAATGTCATCAGTAATTTCACAGTTGCCTGAAAGCAGATCACACCACTGACTTGAGATTGGCTGGTTAATGAGTTTGATATAGTTTTTGGCTCCTATAATGGTAAGTAAATCACACCAGAGTTTGTTTCTTATCGTCTCATAGAGAGGACAACTGAAAATAAGGTGTAAGTTCAAATTCTCACTCACTACATTACACTTAGGGCATACGGTTGTCCCATTGAATGAGAGCAGCTTGACCTGAGTTCTTGCTGAACATTCAAATGCTTTTCTACACCCTGGTAGTGCTCTACTGTGCTGCCAAAAGATACAGGGTCTTTTAGCAAAGAATATGTCATTGGTGATGATATTCGGATGTTTATGACGGATTCGTACAATTCTCTGGTCAAATTCCGCTTCATAAACGTTTTCACGCAGTATTGACTTCCATTGATATTTCGTCGGAAACTGAGCTTCATTCACGAACAGTGTCAAATGATCTTCAAGGTTGTACAATTTGATAATCCGTATAATGTCTGGTATATTTTCACGATCTTGAAGATCTAATTTATTGAGGATTTAATACTTAATTGTAAGTCAAATATCATTGAGGATGTCATTCAGCTGGTGATGTTAATGATGCAGACTATTATTAAAGAAATGTGAAATGCTGCTTACAGTCATAACCACAGTAATTCTAATGGTTTATAAGAGTTCATAATTAATCTGTCTTGATATATAAAGTCATCAATTTCATGTCGTAACAGTTTAAAATTAGGCTTAGCAATATCTTTATAAGATAACAATATTTACTTATTAATGTATTCCCCCCCCCCCCCCCCCCCCAGTAATGCCAGACAATTTCGTGGAAATATGATATCCATTGGTCGTTGTTGAATGATCGTCTCCAAACAGTGAAAGTCTATTCCGATCAAAACATGTATGTCATACCATTTCAATCACATTCATTGAGAAATATTTAATTTATCACAATGAAATAAGCATTTTAGTCACAAAATCAATCTTCCAACCCCGCTTCGTAAATACTGACAAGCGTTTATTAGGTAGATCGAGCAAGAATAGTCGCCCCTGACAAATGTTATACTAGGGCATCAATGGAAATATACGTAGAACGATAAAATAACAGTCATTGTATATGCTGGAACTTCTTTTAAACAAAATACAAGCAGCAGATTGTAGATATCGAAAATACTAGCATTTTCCTTATATTTAAGATAAAAGTTAAGACTGCTAAGAGGTACCTTACAGTTAAGGAGAAAAATAAACAATATCTTAAGATAATATGCTTTGTGAATACCACTTAAGATTTTTCTTGAAATCTAAGGAAGAAATGCAAGAAAAATCTTAAATTTAATGGAAATCTTAGGATTTAAGATAAATTTTCAACTTAAGATGTATATTGAATACGGGGCCTGGTCCAAATACGCTAACTTAAGATCAAACTATATATAAAGTTATTATTATACATTTTTACTTATCTGGTCCAAATACGTTAACTTAAGATCAAACTATATATAAAGTTATTATTATACATTTTTACTTATCTGGTACAAATACGCTAACTTAAGATCAAACTATATTAAACGTTATTATTATACGTGGCCAACGAAACAGAAATTCACTAATTTGATGAGAGCTACCTCTCGAAATATTCTTATTAATTTATCCAAATACATTTATTATGCTAGTCTTGTTAGAAACTGATAATGTATTAACTATACCATATACATCCTTAATGTCAGAAACTTGAACACATACTGTTAATCAATATATTTATCACCATAACTGTTTGTTTATATACATGTAATGAATTTAAACATTTGAATATGCACTATATAACATCATGTGCTCCTGCAAAACCATGTCTTTTGTTATTATGTACATTATGTTGCTATGAAACATGTTATGTTTTAATGCAATAAACTATTTGTATTGTATTGTATTTACATTAAAATGTGTTTGATTTTCATCTATGTGGTGTATCCACCATTATTGAATGTTACGATAAATATGTTTTATCTTAACGTCAGAACGGTTTCATCATCACAAAATAGTCATTTATTCTGTTTGAGTCACATTAACCAGTCACTGAGCAAATCAGTACTATCTCTATCATTATAATAGCGAGCGTAGGAAAGACAGGAACTAGTACCATTTAAATAACTTTGATATGTCGCGACCGGGACACGAACGCACCACCACTGATACTCCGGGCTTGTGTTTGTTACAGTGTACTTATTGTAGAAAGAACAGTCTGGTACACATTCTGATTTCTCGTATAATATTTATTACACGTGAGTTATGTAATAAAGTCATGTTTTGAGGAACACAAAAAATCGGTCAATGGCGCTATTGGAATTCGAACGCGGGTCAACGGAGTGTCGGTCCGTTATGCTAACCACTACACCACAGCGACCTAACGTCATTGTCGTGTAAATTTAACTTAAATAAAGTTGATTTAAGTTGACTACACTTTGGACGAAGTACGGGGCGAATTTTTACACCCGCCACACAGCACTTGACACCAGCTGTAGTAATAATAAAGTCATGTTTTGAGGAACACGAACAATCGGTCAATGGCGCTACCGGGATTCGAACCCGGGTCTACGGAAGTCAAACATATTCAGTAAATTGAACTGTACTCTTATGTTTGCGAATTCATAAATACGGAACCTCCTGTCGGGAAACTTCTGCTTGTCGTACATTGAAACCGCCTCTTGCTTCAATTTACTAATACAATTAATTTTATAACACTACCATTGGAAATAAATGGAATTTTACAAACAACAAAATAATATATTGTGAGTTATGTACATTTCATTTGGTAAAATGAACATGATATATTACGCAAGCAATGTGTCTTTCCGTATTAAGCAACCCTTGCTGTC
The DNA here is from genome assembly GCA_032209605.1 of Mactromeris polynyma. NCBI lineage: Eukaryota > Metazoa > Mollusca > Bivalvia > Venerida > Mactridae > Mactromeris > Mactromeris polynyma. The sequence continues at coordinate 27,730,245 of JASFXZ010000003.1, forward strand.
GATGATTTGACTTTCAGAAATTCAGAGTGTTAAATCAATGAAATACATGTATATCTTTAAGTAAGTTGACTACAGTTAAAATCTGATTTAATTTATTTGGCATTAAGGTATTCATAATTGTTTTGTGATTTGATGTTGCTAAGTAACTAAACAATAGTTTTTGTCCTCTTGTCATTGTTTTATTTTTTACGAACACTGCGAGCTATGTTGGAAACATCAATTAAATTATATTGAATAGTAGCGTTTGTGTTGAAGTTCATTCGTTTCTGCGATTATGGTTATTCTATACAGTATTATACTAAACGTTGTATCGAATAATAAGAAACTATGGTGTGCTTTTATTGACTATGATCGTGCTTTTGATACTGTAAATCTTGATTACAGTTGATGGAATCCGGTCTAAGACCCGTATTCGGAAACCTACGCTCCACTCGTACTCCACTCACACTCTGTATAGCTGGAGTGATGGTCGAGTTAGTGTCGGTCAAGTGAAGATTTGGTATCCACAAACTTCACTCACACTCGTCTTACTGGAGTAGCTAACGGTCAATGTAGACGTAGTTTTCATGGTCTGATTATTAGAATACTCGCTTTATCATGCGTTATCCAACAAGTACTTTGTTTATAAATGGATGTCTTTTTATACCGAAGAAATCAAAAGATAGTTTTGATAATATTTTTGTTCAACGTATTCAATTAATAATGCATATTACACTCAAACGGATTAAAACTACATTGTTAAAATGACATTGAATTTTAAACAATCATTTTTTGCATTTAGAATATTGATGGCATTTTATTAACACATATACTACTATAATATGTTTATTGTTTGCACTAACATAAATTGAAACATAGTATAGTAGATATTACTCAATATCAATTGTAATATATTCGAATATGTAAGCAATAATGGTTTAAGCGAAAAGTCAATCGCATTGTAATTAGAACAACAAATAAACATCAAAACACGCGAAATATTCAAATTGAATATAATTTCAGATAAAAATGTAAACTATAGTATCATAAGATTGTGACATGAATACATGATCGCAATATTATTTATAATAAATTTATCAAACCTAATTCAGTGTATTTCATGAAACGTTCATTTCTGTTTTAAAGAAATCGTTTTCACTTTCGGAAACAATTAACAGGTAAACCGACTAAAATGATTGCCGAAAAGGAAATGATGTGGAGAAACGTTACAATTGAGCACGTTTTCGACAAACATAGTTTGACTACCATTTTAGAATCAATACTTGCATAAAGCGACAAATGTAGCATATGTTAATCTTGATCATATACATCGTTTTATAATTATAATAATAATAATAATTAAGACTTTATTTAATATATACATAACAACAAATCACAAATTTAGTCAAGATATCAAGATGTCAACATCAAACAAGAATAATAATATACAAGGAATAAACACAAATGTTGAAGAAAGATGAAATAGAGAGAATAAGTAGCTACAGGGAAAACGCCACATACACAAGACAGTGCCTCTCCACGCAGACCTCCGGGAAAACATCAACCCACAAAACACAAGGCACTTGAAGAGGTCAAAGGGTACATACGTTAAGGAACAGAGGCACAAGGAATGGCCTGGCAGACCATCAGGAATAACTAGGAGAATCAAAGTGGACAGTGAATGAGGGGGGGGGGGGGGTTAATGGAAGGAAAATATCACAGGACAAGTCAAGACAGCTGTCAGCAATAGGCCTAAACCGGGCAGAAAATATTCTAAACACTATATAAAGTGACAGAATAATTTGGTCATTTACAAAACACATATACACATATACAACTCGGTTTTTAAAGGCTGATAACTTTACACAAGTGACTTTTTCCAGCAAGACATATATTTAGTTTAAAGGCATTTAAATTTTCAGCATTGTGAATATATTCAGGCGAGGAATTCCAAATCATAGGCCCAGAGTAGCCAAGGCAGTTTCGAGTAAATTCTAGCCTTTGGAGATTTTGCTTACAATCTGAGGATCTAAGATGGAGAGTTTGTACCTTATGCTTTTTCTGCAATTTGTCTTTTAAGTATAAGGGGCACATGTTATTCGAGGATTTGTTTATTATTATAGATTATTTTATTAGCAAGGGGCTCGTCAGATAAAATCTTCCCAGCCATACAAGTGCAATGTGCACATAACACATCTGCAGATATTTTAGTGAGGCACACCCATACTTCATGCGGTCGGTGTCTAGTTTTCATAGAAGGAAGGATATCGCTCTTCAAGAAACAAAAAGGACTGTCCGAAACATCAAAATACATCACTGCCTGCACATGACCACTCACTACATACCAAAAAGAACAAAAACAATTTGTCGAACCTGTCAAGTAAATGAACAAAAACAATGTTTGTGACAAAGATTAGTCATAACTTTTACTTTGTAGTCCTCGCCTCCATAGCTAAATGGTCGAGTTCATGCTTACAATGTAGGAGGTCAAGGGTTCGATCCCTAGCTATGTCATACCAAGTGTGTTAATTAATATCGCCCTTGCTAGGCGATAGGTATATATAGGATAGTAGCAGGAAATACATACGCGCAGATCAGTTATCTGGTAGATCTAATGGATACTTTGTTGGTCGCATAAGACGCATTCTCACGTAGGGGTGATACATGCTGTCATTTGGGCATGTTGGCAGCAAGGGAGATGCATTTTGCTTTTAAAGTCATATAAATATTATTTTTTCATCTTGTTAATACGTGTGGAAGAATATTGATACGGTTGTTTGAAGTAAAAATGAACACAAATAAACTAATAACCATTTTTATGAACCCAGGGTCAACTAAAATGCTTGACATCAGAATAAAATTACTGAATGTTGCCATTGATTTTAAGCAGAAATTATGCATTGTTAAGACCAAATGTTGTGAAAATGTATGATTGACGAAGCTATTAATATTTTCTAGTATCATAGAGGGTTGAGAAAAATATGTGTACGGTCGCAATCTTTGATGTCTTTGGGTCATCAGAATCCAAATCATTTACGTGTCCAATTATTAAATCCAATCTAGGATCGTCCTATTAAGACGTAAGTGGGTACATATACATATTTATTGTATTGCAATATATGCTGCTTTTCATTGACAACAGTCTTTTGTCCTGTGATTGAAGGGCACTAATCAATTTTAAACAAATTGTTTTTAAGTTTCAGGCGTAATTTTTAACAAATAATTTACGAGTCTTTCAAAAAACATTGGAATGCATAAACTATTTTTATGTCTGTAATTCTGTGCTTAACTTAATACATTCATTAAATTTTAAACAATGTGAATTCACTATGTTTTGATATAGGTTCGCTTATTCTCTTGTCCAAACAGGAAGAACAAAATTGTCAATCATTTACGAGCAATCATTTACGAGGCAAACCCTTTATTTTTGTGCGTTCTCCTTGTTTTCTTTGGTGTAATTGTGCATTTCTTGGACCATTAAGCACTTTGAGGTTGAATAACCCATATTAAGCAAACATTCCACCGTTTGGTTTTGTAAAATACAATCCGAGAAAATAAGTGGAAATTTGTGAAGTTTTAAGATATTGAGAAGTGGAAAGCATTTTAACATTAGGTTAGTGCTTTACTTCGATTGTATTAGAAAATAGTTGTATTATTTGTGTGTATGGTAGTCAAACAGGATAACCTTCAGAGGAATTGCAATGTTTGTGGCTGGCCTGACTTACACACAAGACAAGAATCAAGCATTACGTAATTATGCTAGCATATAATCTAATCTTAGTTTGAAGACTCTGGCTCTGGTCAAAGACATGGCGTATTCGCGACCATTTCCTTCCGTGTCACAGAACGCCATATGTATCGAGACGAGCGAACAATATTCTCTTAGATGCACATTTTCCATGTTTATACGAAATCTGGTATGGTTGTTAGTTTATGTATGCCTATTTTCATTTGACACCTCCATTCGTCGCGGTTTCCAATTATCTTGATTAAACAGCTGCAACGCGTGCAAATGATTACACGTCCTACTACATGTATACAGTACACTCGTCCGGGCGCTGACGGAAATTCCGAAAGATCGGTAATCTCCGTAAATCTCCCTGTAAAAAAATGCCGAACGAGCAAAAATTGGTAGTGACTCTATTGAACTCAAAATTCCCCGCCTTAATTTCAATTAAGATAACTCGTTATATTTTATAGAGTCATTGTATCTGCAGGCACAAGTCGGGTGTACATAAATGGACACCTATCGGACCCATTCTACATCATGAAGGGTACAAGACAAAGTAGCACATGCGCACCCTTCCACTAAACAAAATACATTGACGAACTCTTAAACAAACTACAGCTTTCACATTGTGGTTTAACAATCGACGACCGTAATCTTAGTTCGCCAACCCAAGCAGACTATATTGTATTATTATCACTCACAAGGAATGGTCTTGAAAATTTGCTAGCGATCTGCAAGAATATGCTTTACAGTGGATATACAACAACAATGCTTCAAAATGTGCGACAATAATAATGAAAACTCCATCGACAAATAATCGTCCTTCCCAACGAATACAGTTACACTACGGCGACATATACATCCCTTGTACACAGTTGTACAAACACTTGGGTATAACTTAATCAACCAAAGAGAAACAACCGCTTGATGTAGACGAAATTAGACAATCAGAGAGGGACACTATTTTCAATAATAAACAGATTAAGCGGAAGCAATGGAACTAATCCAACAACATTTGTCAAGCTCTATATTACTTGTGTTTTACCGAGAGCGTTGTACGCATGTGAGTCATTGAACAATGCTTCTATCTCTGATATGAGAAAAGTTGAGGCTTCACATCACTTCTGTCTTAAACTCATCCAAGGACATTCACTCGTTCCGATATAGTCACTGGTCTCCTTGGTATCACGTCACTGCAAGCCTGCATAGACTTACAAAAATTGAGATTTTTTGGTACCCTGTATAGATCTAACCCGGCTGATTTAGTGATAAAACTCTTTAACCACAGACTCCATCAGCATGTGTGACTCCAACAAACATCCTGGTGTCATGAAAAATATCGAACATATTGTGTATAAATACAACTTGGATAGCTTTTGGCTTGAATACTCCATTAATGGGACCATTCCTCATAAGTTCCAATGGAAACATATTTGCAAAAGAAGAATTTTCAACCATGAATATAACGAATGGACTAATAGACAATTACAAAACACGGACTTTGAACGATTTAAACTGGTACATAATACACTTACTGCATGCAATGCTTGGAAAGTGGGGAAAGTCCGACCTGACGGAGTGATGAAAATGCTCGTTAAATATGTTGTACAACTAGACATATTTAAATCACTGCATGCTACAAATATGCTTCTTCCTTCAGAGATGAACTCGCGCATTATCTGTTTGACTGTATTGACCCAAATGTGATTGAATAAGAACGAAATATTTTCTGTCAATTAGTGTAACCTTTAATGTTCCTCTCAGCAATTATGTACACGGTGTAACCAGAGACAAACTGTGCGCTTACCTGCTGGGTCCTGAGGACGACAATTTAAGGAGATATATGGACAACTGCTCGTGTACAGACTTTTGAAAGAAACTGGAAACTTCCTTAGACTGCTTTACCAGTAATACGTACATGTGCTACCATTTCCTTACATGTTTAGTGTCAATTTTTTGTTTCGTTTGAACTAAATACATTCCGTGAGGTCAAATGTTAATATGATATGATACGAGTTACGTGCCAGAGATTGGATGTTTTTTTTCTATTCTACCCTCGGGCACGCTGCGTATCCGGTAACTCGGCAAGCCTCGTTACCTGGTAAAGCAGGTGCCCTCGGGTCGGATTTTTCTATCCGGACCGGACACACATGATTGATATTTTTTCTAGCATACCTTAAATTACTTTTTGTGAAAAAAATGACATAGAAAAACGCATTTTTGTACATTTCACCAAAAAGCGCGTGCGATGATGTTTACTGACGTCATGACGCGCAGTAATTTTTATTCACTGCATACGTCAAGAAGTTCCTTCAATATAACGTCTGTTAAGGGTTATTTTGTTTTGTTTTGAAACGATATTTTTTGTAAAGTTAATGTTTATGGAAATCATCAATTGAAATATCACAATTATGTTTACATAAAGTGTATAATAAAAGAAATAAAAAGTATTGCGTCACAGCGCGTGATTCATCTAGAGTTTTCCAGCACGGCTGACTTCACCGGAAATGCCTATCCGGTGTGCTAGAAATAGAGGTCCGACGTTATATCAACGTTGGATTTGGCTCAGACACGACGTCAACGTGTTCATATTGTTTTATAACGTCCCGTGAAATACATATACAATATATGTCAAAATTCTCTTAACTCGTACGATAATGTTTAAATGCATTACATTTAAAATGTATTAACACTAATTTCTGTCCAAGTAGCATGTGAATATAAAACTAAAGTTACTTGATAATTTAAGATATTGGAATTTGATTATAAATCTGTTTTTTTTCAACGTTGAAATATCATAAAATTGTCATTTTGGTTTGAATTGTATTAGACTCGCGTTGGATATAAAAGATATTTTGATTTGATTATGGTCGTACCCCGACGTTGAGATATGACGTCTAAAACACTTTCAAATCCAACTATAATCCAACGTAATTTTAATGTTGGGGTCCTTAGTTGGCACAAGGTCCACACAACGTCAATGTTTACTGGGTTTGAGCGTTGAAGTTTCGCTTCCGTTCCATATGTCCTACCACTAAAATAATTTCCATGAAACTTGGATCAAATTTTAACCCCATTGCGACAACATTCAAAACCTATGTAATATGGTTAAAATATGAGACCATGGTACCCGACATTGACATCTGAACTCAGATAGTAAATTTTCAGATGATTATATTAGCCGATAGGGGACTTCGTATTGCATGGCAATACTACGAAAGACCGGTGGTGACATTTCAAGTTCAATAATATTCCAAGATTTCACGATTTCAACTTCACGAAATCATGAAATCTTGATGTTGAAATCATGAATTCGTGGAGTTAAATTCGTGAAACCGTGATTTCTTGAAGTTGAAATCGTGAATTCGTGAAGTTGAAATCGTGAAATATTGAACTCGAAATGTCCCCACCGGTCTTTGGTATAATACTCCATTCATTTGTGTCTATGGCAAAGGTGACACTCAAAACGTAGAGTTGTTTTGTCACAGAGTTTTCATAATTCGCATGATGACTAGATTTACAAGTAAAGTATATGTGTTGTTTTATGAACACTAGATCTAAGGTCAAGGTCACAATGTTATGAAGGTCAAATCATTTTACTTTGTCATACGTCAAAGTCGAATCGTTCAGCCATTATTTGTGGCCCGAGTGTCTTCAAATTTTACGAATTCACGATTTCTTCCTTTCAATATTTCACGATTTCAACGATTTCACCTTCACGATTTCACCTTCATAATTTCACGATTTATATGAAGTTAAAATCGTGAATTTAAAATCGTGAAACAAGAAATAGTGAATTCGTTTAATAAGTTGAAATCGTGAAATTATGAATGGGAAAATCATGAAATATTGAATTCAAAATGTCACCACCGGTCTGTCGTATATATACCCCCAATAACTTCGTATGAATATTGTTGAAAACTTGATAAACCCAAAAGCACAAATAAAGAAACAAACGACAATACGGCTGCTGGTAGCTAAAATTAATAAACGAGCGATAAACGAAATGTGAAAATTTCGTTGCTACTATGAGGTGGTGACAAAAGTGGGTAGAGAATTTTACAACACCTACTTGTGACATTTTCGTACGAATTTGTCACACACGTGTGAGGAATTCGTACGAATATGTCACACGTGTGAAAATTACGGTTCAACAAGGCTACACTATAAGTATCATGAATGTATAATACATTCTGATAAATTAATACAGCCCGGGGCAATTTCATTATGCTCAGGCTAAACACAGCGGGGGTGCTAAGTAAGTCGCGAACGATAATGATCATGAGACGTTAAAGTGGCATATATATAATCGGTTATAGCATGGAGCCAATATCAATCAGATCTGGGGAATCTTGCGATGAGCTAGAAAGCTGGTCATGAACAAGACAATAACAGGGAGGTTTATTATTAACATTACAATCCAACAAACAGTATATAAAATACATAGACATGTGAAAACTAAGCAAAATTAAGAATACAATCAATATTAAAACAAGGGCATAGATGAGTATGCAATTCAAACTCATACATAATTATAACAGTAAGCTTATAATATCATACTTGAAGTAGAAAAATTGACAGGACATGAAAAGGAATATGAGTAATACAATTATGAATAAAAGCATATGACAAGTGTATACTGAAATTTCTATTACTTTTTAATCATTAGTATTTTTATACATTCTAAATTAATGCCCCATGAAGGATTTTGTTATCAAATGAATCTGGATAATAGTCTATAACTATTGCGCACTAGTTATACACCAATTAAACAACTCATTTGCAATATGAAGTCTAAACAAAACTTTGGGAGTTACGTATGCTTATGATATGATACAGGTACTAAATATATAACATGAAAAGAAATATGAACAAGATAAGAAATGCACAATATATAAAATTAATAACTGATAAAATGTAATTATATACACTGGATCCATCACTAAAATAGTAGTTAATGTTATGTACCATATTTGTGAAGAAGTATCATAATTTGGCAATGAAATAATTGCTAATGTTTTGCAGCAACAATGTACTTAATTGGAGGGTTATTGATAGGAAACCAATCATTCATAACAGATGAACGACAAAGGTAACACTTAATTCTCTTGCTATCCATTACGTTCTATAGGTTACCTCAAGCAGGACGCCCGTTATAGTTCAAGGTGAGCACTTCCGTGATTGAAATATCTGTTTATCTGATGTAAGGCTTTCCTTGTGGATTAATACTCCTGGTTTCTTAGCAAATATTGAAATGATGATGTTTAATGTTCATCAAAGGCTTCAAAATACTGTTAGACATGTACGCCATAATTAGCTTCACAAGCACATTGATGTCTGAGATATCGACAGAGAAACTGTTGCAGCAATTCTTTGAATCTATTATGATGTAGAATCCCTCTACTTAATTTTCCAGAGGTCAAAATTTGAATCTTGTTGGTCCACTGACCATAGTGGACATCTCAAAGTTGTGCTGCGCCCTTAAATTTAAAATTATTACATTTGATTGATAGTAATTTCTTGTAAAACCGTGAATTTTCTTGTAAAAACTAGATCGATAATTGAGCTGATGCACACACAAACACTCGTCTACTTAAAATGTTTAGTATGGTTTGATTATGAAAAATGTCATTAAAAGGTTGCAAATAATTTTATATATATATATAAAAAAAATTACATTCCAAAGAAATATCGATGTATTTCAGATTTTTCCATAATGCATAACCCCAAAAAGATTGTTGTGTTTGCTCTGGTTTCAAAGTTGCATCATTGGAATGTACTTGAGAAAAATGCTAAGACAGTCATGTCAAATAGCATGAATATTGAATAAAGTGTCAGATTTCTGAATTAAGTCATCTTAACTAACACTTTAAATAGTAATCGTGTATTGTTTTTGTTTACATAATTATAATGACTTCGTAACTTTTTCATTTTTAGCTTCCTTATAGACTGGTTCAGAATTATTGTTTACCTGACAAGAGCGGCTTCCTTTGAGAGAATATCAAGACACCAGACTGACAAGGGAAGTAACTCAGTTGTATCATCCACCAAATCCTCCTAAAGATAAAAGAATGAAGAGATATTCATATATATACCCTTTTAAAGAGTTCCTGGTGCTAGAATTATGCAGGTTCTTATACACTACACTTGTAAAAATATCGTAAGTTTGAAGTGAATCTCTCCATAAGTTATGATCTGGAAAAGCGATATGAACAGGTGTTTTCATCACTAGATGCCAAACCTATGGGGCATGAGAATTAAGGAATATGAAAATAATGTCAGAAGTGTTAGTTTTTATGCATGGACAGTAAGTAAGTTTAATGGAATTTTAATGCTGAATGATTTTCATTCACTTATCAATGTTTGTATGAAATTGTAAGATAGACTATACATGCATGTATACACAATGTAGAATAAGAAATCGACACTTTGTAAAATGCAATTTCAACAGATATCAAATTGGTGAACTCTGTAATTTAATCCAAGTCCAAATCTTGAATAATTAAACAATCATTATGATGGTTTGGGGCAAAACTATTTTAATTTCATATTTAACAACACTTAATTACAACAGTTTTCCACAAAACACTTGATATATTGATGGCAGATTTAGTTCTACTTACTTTATTATCTTTTCTGTTGTTATGTTTGACGTACTGACCAATATGGACCAAAACATTGCTAAGGGAAGCAACTCATCATCTATTAAAATTTAAAAAAATATATAATAAAGATGTCTTGTTATACAGTAAGCGGTTCATTCGAGTTATACAGAATGCATTATGTTCACTTTATGTAGAATGATTCCAGTTCCTTACGCAATTGTGACTCGTTCTATATGATGCAAGCGTGGGATGAAACTATTAGGCATGTCAACTTATTACAATATTGTGACTCGGACACGTATGCAGTAACAATGGAAACTAGCTCACATTCTACACTTAGTGGCTCATTATGCATGTGACTCTTCCACGTTATGCATGTGTGACTCGTTCACTTTGACAGTGTGACTCGGACACGTTATGCACATTGTGACATGTCACGTTATACAGTAAAAGACTCATTATGCAGCATCAGACTCATTCACGTTATACATATTTTAACCTGTTCATGTTACGCAGTTTGCAACTTGTTCACATTATGCAGTATGTAGGAGAGGAAACAAACAAGGGGGCAATGAAAACAGAAATTGCTCAGTGAAACAGAAAAAGCAGTTAACAGGAAAGCGGAGTTCATTAAAGGAAAGATGAAGTTGGTATACACGGAAAAACAGAAAAGAATCATTAGAATTAAAATTAATAAGTGATGAGAGAAACAAGTCAACAATAAATCAAAAAAAGTAAACTATAAATAGTTGAACAGAGAACAGTTAAACAGTAAACAATGAACAGAAAACAGTAAACAAAAACAATAAACTGAAAACAATAAACAGAAAGACAATAAAACGATGAACAGTAAACAAAAACAATGAACTAAACATGAAAAACAGTAAACAATAAACAAAGAACTGTAAACAAAGAACAGTAAACAAAGAACAGTAAACAAAGAACCGTAAACAATAAACAATAAACAAAGAACTGTAAACAATAAACAAAGAACAGTCACCAATAAACAAGAATAGTCACCAATAAACAAAGAACATTCACCAATAAACAAAGAACGGTAAACATAAAACAAAGAACTGTAAACAATAAACAAAGAACTGTACACAATAAACAAAGAACTGTAAAACAAAGAACTGTGAACGATAAACAAAGAACTGTAAAACAAAGAACTGTAAACGATAAACAAAGAACAACAAACAAAGAACTGTAAACAATAAACAAAGAATAGTAAACAATAAACAAAGAACATCTATGGAGCCTGGGGCTATCAGAAGTGCCAGCTATCAGAAGTGTCAGGCTGCTTTTAATTTATTAACATTTATTTTGCATAATTCAATTAGCATGTCGATTTCATTATTAAAATGACTTCGTAACTTTATCATTTTAGCCTCCTTATAGACTGGTTCAGAATTATCTATTATTGCATGGACAGTAAGTAAGTTTAATGGAATTTTAATGCTGAATGATTTTCATTCACTTATCAATGTTTGTATGAAATTGTAAGATAGACTATACATGTATGATACACAATGTAGAATAGGAATAGACACTTAGTAAAATGCAACTTCAACAGATATCAAATTGGTGAACTCTGTAATTTAATCCAAGTCCAAATCTTGAATAATTAAACCATCATTATGATGGTTTGGGGCAAAAAAAATTTAATTTCATATTTAACAACACTTAATTACAACAGTTTTCCACATAACACTTGATATATTGATGGCAGATTTAGTTCTACTTACTTTATCATCTTTTCTGTTGTTATGTTTGACGTACTGACCAATATGGACCAAAACATTGCTAAGGGAAGCAACTCATCATCTATTAAAATTTAAAAAAATATATAATAAAGATGTCTTGTTATACAGTAAGCGGTTCATTCGAGTTATACAGAATGCATTATGTTCACTTTATGTAGAATGATTCCAGTTCCTTACGCAATTGTGACTCGTTCTATATGATGCAAGCGTGGGATGAAACTATTAGGCATGTCAACTTATTACAATATTGTGACTCGGACACGTATGCAGTAACAATGGAAACTAGCTCACATTCTACACTTAGTGGCTCATTATGCATGTGACTCTTCCACGTTATGCATGTGTGACTCGTTCACTTTGACAGTGTGACTCGGACACGTTATGCACATTGTGACATGTCACGTTATACAGTAAAAGACTCATTATGCAGCATCAGACTCATTCACGTTATACATATTTTAATCTGTTCATGTTACGCAGTTTGCAACTTGTTCACATTATGCAGTATGTAGGAGAGGAAACAAACAAGGGGGCAATGAAAACAGAAATTGCTCAGTGAAACAGAAAAAGCAGTTAACAGGAAAGCGGAGTTCATTAAAGGAAAGATGAAGTTGGTATACACGGAAAAACAGAAAAGAATCATTAGAATTAAAATTAATAAGTGATGAGAGAAACAAGTCAACAATAAATCAAAAAAAGTAAACTATAAATAGTTGAACAGAGAACAGTTAAACAGTAAACAATGAACAGAAAACAGTAAACAAAAACAATAAACTGAAAACAATAAACAGAAAGACAATAAAACGATGAACAGTAAACAAAAACAATGAACTAAACATGAAAAACAGTAAACAATAAACAAAGAACTGTAAACAAAGAACAGTAAACAAAGAACAGTAAACAAAGAACCGTAAACAATAAACAATAAACAAAGAACTGTAAACAATAAACAAAGAACAGTCACCAATAAACAAAGAACAGTCACCAATAAACAAAGAACATTCACCAATAAACAAAGAACGGTAAACATAAAACAAAGAACTGTAAACAATAAACAAAGAACTGTACACAATAAACAAAGAACTGTAAAACAAAGAACTGTGAACGATAAACAAAGAACTGTAAAACAAAGAACTGTAAACGATAAACAAAGAACAACAAACAAAGAACTGTAAACAATAAACAAAGAATAGTAAACAATAAACAAAGAACATCTATGGAGCCTGGGGCTATCAGAAGTGCCAGCTATCAGAAGTGTCAGGCTGCTTTTAATTTATTAACATTTATTTTGCATAATTCAATTAGCATGTCGATTTCATTATTAAAATGACTTCGTAACTTTATCATTTTAGCCTCCTTATAGACTGGTTCAGAATTATCTATTATTGCATGGACAGTAAGTAAGTTTAATGGAATTTTAATGCTGAATGATTTTCATTCACTTATCAATGTTTGTATGAAATTGTAAGATAGACTATACATGTATGATACACAATGTAGAATAGGAATAGACACTTAGTAAAATGCAACTTCAACAGATATCAAATTGGTGAACTCTGTAATTTAATCCAAGTCCAAATCTTGAATAATTAAACCATCATTATGATGGTTTGGGGCAAAAAAAATTTAATTTCATATTTAACAACACTTAATTACAACAGTTTTCCACATAACACTTGATATATTGATGGCAGATTTAGTTCTACTTACTTTATCATCTTTTCTGTTGTTATGTTTGACGTACTGACCAATATGGACCAAAACATTGCTAAGGGAAGCAACTCATCATCTATTAAAATTTAAAAAAATATATAATAAAGATGTCTTGTTATACAGTAAGCGGTTCATTCGAGTTATACAGAATGCATTATGTTCACTTTATGTAGAATGATTCCAGTTCCTTACGCAATTGTGACTCGTTCTATATGATGCAAGCGTGGGATGAAACTATTAGGCATGTCAACTTATTACAATATTGTGACTCGGACACGTATGCAGTAACAATGGAAACTAGCTCACATTCTACACTTAGTGGCTCATTATGCATGTGACTCTTCCACGTTATGCATGTGTGACTCGTTCACTTTGACAGTGTGACTCGGACACGTTATGCACATTGTGACATGTCACGTTATACAGTAAAAGACTCATTATGCAGCATCAGACTCATTCACGTTATACATATTTTAACCTGTTCATGTTACGCAGTTTGCAACTTGTTCACATTATGCAGTATGTAGGAGAGGAAACAAACAAGGGGCCAATAAACAGAAAGACAATAAAACTATGAACAGTAAACAAAAACAATGAACTAAACATGAAAAACAGTAAACAATAAACAAAGAACAGAAAACAAAGAACTGTAAACAAAGAACTGTAAACAAAGAACAGTAAACAAAGAACAATAAACAAAGAACAGTAAACAAAGAACAGTCACCAATAAAACAGTAAACAAAGAACTGTAAACAAAGAACAGTAAACAAAGAACAGTAAACAAAGAACAGTAAACAAAGAACAGTAAACAAAGAACAGTCACCAATAAAACAGTAAACAATAAACAAAGAACTGTAAACAAAGAACTGTAAACAAAGAACAGTAAACAAAGAACAGTAAACAAAGAACAGTAAACAAAGAACAGTAAACAATAAACAATAAACAAAGAACTGTAAACAATAAACAAAGAACAGTAAACAAAGAACAGTAAACAAAGAACAGTAAACAAAGAACAGTAAACAAAGAACAGTAAACAATAAACAATAAACAAAGAACTGTAAACAATAAACAAAGAACAGTCACCAATAAACAAAGAACTGTAAATAATAAACAAAGAACAGTCACCAATAAACAAAGAACAGTCACCAATAAACAAAGAACTGTAAACAAAGAACTGTAAACAATAAACAAAGAACTGTAAATAATAAACAAAGAACAGTAAACAATAAACAAAGAACAGTAAACAGTAAACAAAGAACAGTAAACAAGAAAAACTGAACAAGAAAAACTGAACAGTAAACAAAAAAAAAGAACAGTAAACAAGAAACAGAAAACAATAAACAGTAAACAAAGAAATTAAGTAGTGAACAATAAACAGAAGTTAGGTGATTAATAAACTGAAGAACGGTGAACAATAAAGCAATGAACAAATAAGAGTTAGAGAGGAAAGCAAATTACAGTTCAAGAAAGATACAGTCTGTATATAGAGAAAGCTGCATTCACAAGACAATGCGTCCCCACACAGATCCCTGGGAAACATCAGCACACAATTCACTAAGAGTTGAGAATGTGTAAGGGCAAACTTTATGGGGCCTGGGGCTATCAGCAGTGTCAGGCTGCTTTTAATTTATAAACATTTATTTTGCATAATTCAATTAGCATGTCGATTAATTATCAAATCCACAAAATCCTTTTTAAATTCATCATTGGTATCCCATGCACGTTTTATAAGGTTTCTTGTTGCGGTACCATTACAACCCAAATAGTTCAGCAATTTTTATAAAGGAAAAATGCAATGCCAATTATCATTCATGAAACGCTTCAATAAGATAGACCCATTGGTTTTAGGGACATAATATTTAAGTGAATATTGACTGATGGGCCTAAATCTCTCATATCAAATAAATATTCAAGAACTAAAAATATCACTCACCAGCATTTTTCAATAAGATAAAAATAAAGATAACCCTGCATTAAGTACACAGCACTGCACTCATGTATCAGGTCTGTTACCACATTGTCGATATGAAGTATGAGCTGCTATTTATACCACTGACCATCATAAGTGTTGTTCCAATGATCCACATGTAGGGTGAACAATAATGGTGTATCTGTAAAGAACAAAACAATCATGTATTATCCGTTATTAAATAAATATGTCACTAATGAAAAAGTTGGCCATACAAGATAAGTATGAAACAGAACATTACCATAATATTACTCTCAACATGGAGAACATTTGCAGGAAGTTCAAATCCTTCAAGTGGTTCAAAAGTTATGAAGCGGACACTATTTGTGCAGACGGATTGGACAGACAGATAACCCAAGCATAAACTATTATATGGGGGCGACATAATTATACATAAGTATTTAGTAATTAATTTTAATTAAAATTTATTAGTAATTAATTAATATTTTTCAAAATATCTATTTAAATAAAAAGTTATGAAGATTTGAAGTTCGTAAAATTTACAAATTCTAGCAAGTATAAGTACCATAGACACGATTCTGAGTCGCGGACCCGAAAACAATCAACATCAACTTCATTTAATCATCATAACTGATGTATGAAGCTGAATTACTTGTCCAATTCAAAAAATTTACATACTGCATACAACACAATCGATTGTCAGGCATTCTCTCCATTGATCCCTTCTATAGTCTAAGTATATTACAGTTCTATATTATACATATACAATGTACTATAGAAAGGATAAAGAAAGACAACTCTGGAAGGGATTAAGGGAGAGAACTGGTGACAATCACGGCACATCAAATTGAAATGAGGTATTCAAAACTATATATTATTAAAAATGAAATTCCGAACCAATTAATGTGAATGAAGAGGTCTGACTGAATGTTAAAGAAGCATAACTTACTTACTCATTGAATCATTTTGTTGAACATTATCTTCTCCCAGGCTGTAGAACATGGATTATTTATGTAGAACATGACTCGTTCACTTGAAGTAGTATTTGACCAGTTTGATTTATGTTTACTCGAAGTATCTCATATACAGCACTGTTGGCTTGGTTTCTCAAAATCTGCAAAAAATAGAATAAAATACAACATATATAAAAGATGCTGCTGCTATAGAATGCATCCAGGTTACAATGTTACAAAGTCTTGGACACAGTGACCATACATAAACAAGCATATCTCAACATAAACTCTTCTGAAGATCTTGTTTAATAAACAAAAGGACAAATTATTTAATATAAATGAAAACTTCAAAACCAAAGTACATTCTGTCATACCAAGCTAGCATAAATTTGTAATGATGCAAGGTAAGCCACCAGGGTAGCTCCAGTGGTAGAGTGCATTACTGGTGTTTAGGGGTCACGGGTTCAAGCCCCACATTGGGCACTCATTTTGCCCTTGATTTAAATCCACTACACATTGTAATGTTACAAACAACTCTAATATAAGTCAAGCTAGATCTTGTGTGTTTTTAGCATTCACCATTCATTTTTGAAAACTGGTCTCTATATTGAGGTAGTCGTATTATTGAGGTTTACTGTACTATAAGAGGCATATAGAGGGGCAGAGAGCACAATCTCCTGTGGATACATACTCATAGTACTATCATGTTTTTACCTGCCTCCCAAAGTTTTATTTTCTAAAGCATGAAAAAAGGTATTTGGAAACTAGATAGGTTAAAGCATGGTGCTGATATTTAAAATATATTAAAGGCAAGTATCTCATGCGTAGAATTGGAGAATTGCACAGAGAGCATCATCAGTACCCCACCCACTAAATGTCAAGGATAGGTTGTACAAGTCCATAATGCAAGTAAAGTTTTGTAAATCATGTCGCGCATACACACACAGCTTGTAAAAACAAACGTTTATTCATCCGAATGTTATCATTTCTTGTAAAGGCGAGGGTGTGGTGAATTTTGGCACTATGGGAAACGAGCGCCATTTTTGCAGATTTGATTCACTAAAGCACTTTTCGATTTTCACGCGTTCACAACACATCTGCACAGATATAGGAACGTTAATTGTCATCATATACATAAAAATAATGCATTATACGCGCATAATTTCACAAAACAACAAGAAAAGGCACTTACTTTTGTAAACAATCCGTTCCGTTGGTCCTCCGAGCAAGTGAAAATTTTCAAACCCACGTGAGCAATGCGTCACATAGTTAGGATATCCCCTGGGTTGGTATATATACATATATGTGTGTGGAGATTTCCTCTTATCCTGCAGTACAAACAACAATATACCGTTAACATCGTGCTCGAATCACAATGAAAACAAAGACGGGATTTAACGTCTGACTGAACTTCAATGGATCTAAATTTAAATATTGTTTGTATGACTGAAGTCCAAATACCTAAAGTGACCACTACCCAGTCTGTTTTACGCGTACAATAATTGTCAGCTAACATCAACGAGTGACCGATACATAAAACATGTATAATGTCATACAGAAATCTTAAAACTTTGGAATGAAAACGATTTTCTTCAAACATTAGAAACCAAGTCTTGGTCACTTCTATAGAAATATAGGATGATTTAGATCCCTTCTTAAAGATTGGAACCACTTTTGCTTTCTTGAAAAGTGTTGGAAAACTAGATTTTGGAAATACTTTGGTTAACAATATATGTTAGATGTTTAGAAATGATATCAAAAGTCATTTTAAGAAATTACGCTCCTAAGCCATCTAGCCGTGTTGCTTTACTTGTGGTGAGTGACTGCAGTTGACCAACTCCTCAGTGATAAAGGGAATATGCAATAATGTAGCTCTAGAAGGGTTAACCGAGATCGCTTGCAAACAGCAACACGGACTGCTCAGGAAATAAGGGGATATAACAAGCAACGCATTAGTTGATCCACCGTGAGTCGACGCCTGTTAGCTGCCGGAATTTCAGTCCATGATCCATATAGAGGTAAAGTATTGACATCGAGAAGCGACGTAACCGTAAGATGTGGTGTCGTCGGCATCTACGATCAATTTTATGCTAAAACGCAAGTGCTATATTATTTCAGTTATAACAGATAATATATTATAGTGATTATTTATGTATTAACTCTAACACTGTGTCCTTATAGAAACTGTATTTTAAGGACGACAGCTAAGTAACTATGTACACTTGCAATGATACAATAATATTGAATCTGTTCCCAATATTATATATAATAAATATTGGGGTACCATAATTCTATATACACTCAGCAAAATTTCTAATTGGTCACATCATATTTATTGAAGAGACCATACCATATATATCCGTTTTATGAACTTTAAATTTAGGGTTATTAGTGTGATATGTCGTACAGTTCACGTGAGAATCAATATGATTTAATGTATTCTGAACAGTTGTACGAAGAAAGTATTTATGTGATGGTGTTTGCATTGTTGAATTTTCATTCACTGTTAAATAATATCAATAAAATCCAAGTGACCAATTAGAAATTTTGCTGAGTGTATACAATCTATTTTATGCCAGGTTACAGTATGTTAACCAATTGTTAAACACCTTTCAACAAAGACTCGAATACCGTTCGGGAATAGGACAAATGGACACAGTTCAATACTGTCGATCAATGATATTATATTTTATTTCTACAAGGCATCGTGTTATGGCTGTTATTTGTTAATAATAGCTTCCATTTTATCAGTTAGTTAGCTAAGATAACACGTGGACTTATTATTTTTCAAGTAATGATATATTGCACATTTATATAGTTTTACTTTTTTCAAACAATCATATATTAAACATTTATATAGTCTTACTTTTTCAAACAATCATATATTAAACATTTATATAGTCTTACTTTTTCAAACAATCATATATTAAACATTTATATAGTTTTACTTTTTCAAACAATCATATATCAAACATTTATATAGTCTTACTTTTTCAAACAATCATATATTAAACATTTATATAGTTTTACTTTTTCAAACAATCATATATTAAACATTTATATAGTCTTACTTTTTCAAACAATCATATATTAAACATTTATATAGTTTTACTTTTTCAAACAATCATATATTAAACATTTATATAGTCTTACTTTTTCAAACAATCATACATTATATTATTTTTAAGACAATTGTTTAATATAAATTAAATGGTTATTAGGTTAACATGAAAAATACAGTAATGTTGTAAAATATTACAATGTATATTGAACACTTTGGTATTGCTATATATATATATCATACAGTGCTTTAAATTCTGATTACTAAAATGTCAGTGTCAGATCATAAAATCAGTTAACTGTATGTTGGAGTACAAGATAGAATGTAAAAGTATATTATATAGTACCAAATGTGACAACATGATTAAACATAATACAATTCACAAGAAATATACTGTCTTAATTAAAATTGTTATTTTGTTTTCCCTTATCAGAGACAATATCCTATTTCATTACCCTACTAGCCCCATTTTTGATAGAAGGTGGTTTGTACCAAGAATTCTGTGATTAATTCTATACTGCAGCCATTGAAGTGATGAGTCTTTAGAGCAGCCAAATGGTATTTCATAATAGAACATCCAATTAAAGTGTTGAGATATGTCAAGCTCTGTTCTCCATTTGGTCTGAGATTTTAATTCTAACATTTTGTTATTGAGTGTATCATAAATATGTCGACATCCTTTGTTTGCACTACAAATGAGTTTAACTGAGGGTGGTTGGATTGGGTATGCTAATGTGCTTTGTGGAATTTTAATTCCTTTTCCCTCAAAAGTTCTCTTAATGCAATTAATCAAACTGTTATAATGTAGAAAGTGAGTTCTGACCTGCCATTTTTCTAAGAAAACCTCATATGTTAAAAAGGATCCATTATTGCCCAACAAATCTGCAACAAATCTGATTCCTTTAACAAAATAATTATTAAAAAAGAAAGTGTGTGCTGCTATTTTAAATAAGTTTAATATTAATATCATAATTTTCACTTTCAAAAATAAAGTAAAACAATATCATTATAAAAAAATAAATATTTATGGTAATCGAGCTATACTGAGTAAATTTCACACATAAATACCGATTATAAAGCCAATCTATTGTCATCCTATAATTGACCACACCAATATTTTGTTCAAGGCTATTCTATAAAAAGTCACACCCCCCCCCCAAATTCTTCCCTATAAAGCGCACTTATTGTTAGTTAGCAGCTTGTATAATCGCTGCACCCGGCTTTATGACTTCGATCAGAGTGACAAGATGTCATGCTGCGCGCACACTTTTGGATACCGATCACGCGTACACCGCAATTTTTAACAAAAATCGTTAAAAAGGACATAGTACAGCACCCACATTAAATCTAAAAAGTGCGTTCGAAAGTACACATTTTGAACTCAATTATATCTTTGCACACAGTATCGACTCTATTGGAAAGTATTTAAATTCAGAGATATTGCCCCTTCTTAGTTCAATGTAAAAAAGGGGATATTAAAAACCTAAAAAAAGGACAGTGATGTAGAAATCACGGAAACATAATATTTACACCATCATAAAGTGATTTTTTTACCTCTAACATTTGTTTGCACACGAAAGATACGTTTAACACGCGGTTTAAAGATATTCTATTGGAAGTTGGTCGGACCGCCGTGACACGAAAGTTGGGTATGACAGGTTTCTTATAACTACTTTCCAGACCCGTGCATATTAATTTTAGTATGTAATACTGTACTCGTATTTGCGTATCACTGATCTGCCATATGTTAGTTAGTCACGTAACAGGAGTCATTTAAAAGTACAAATCGGAAGTTGGATTTTGACTGAAACACGTAGAAGAAATATGAGAATATTACTAATTATACGAGTGTGTATACTACGTAAACAACAAAGTAGGACTAGCATTAGGAGGAATGAAATGGAATATTCTAGAATTCTGGACCACTCCGTCTCTTGATTAAATCGTCTATCATGTGAGTATTTTTTCCATAAATAACGATGTAACTAATAATACCTCGATCTAAACTTGTTTCTAAAATATGTGGTGAATTTGCAAATACATACACTATATGTGTATTGCTTGAGAAAATATTGTGCCCGACTTGATCATATTGTTTACCTCAGCTTTAAGTTACGTCATCAATACATTGAAATTTGGACGTTCATGCATGTGTGAACGCCTCCGATTAGCCAATCAGAATTCAGGGATTTGGAATTATTTGCGTATCATTCATCTGCCACTTGTTAGTTAGTCACGTTGCACGTGTGATTTAAAAGTGCAAATCGGATTTTACAAGTTGGATTTTGACTGAAACACGTAGAAGAAATATGAGAAAATTACTAATTATACGAGTGTGTTTGTTTGTAGGAATATGTTTAGTAATTTCTTGGGGTCTGAAAATTTATGATTTAGAAAAAGATAAACATACGCCAGTTGCGAATAGTTCGAAGCCGAAATTAAGTGAAGGAGGGCCTTTACCGTTGGTACGTAAACAACATCTTTTGAAATATGAAAAGGATGTACGCGCTCCAAACCAAACCCCGGTTAAACATGCCACGGATTCGAATTCTCATTTAGCAGAAAATGGGACGCTTCTTGTTTCGGTAAATGATGGAGACTTTGATTTATTTATCAATTGGTTTAGGTATTATAAGAATCTGAATATACGCTTGCCGATAATAATAGTTGCAGAAGATGATGAAGTGTATAAAAAGCTGAAATCGAGTTGTGATTATTGCGTTGTTTTGAGGAGTGATTTGAACATTACGGGAGCCCAAAGCTATAAAGATTCTCTTTACAATAATTAAGCTGGTATCAGCGCGACCAGGGCACATACTAAACGTACTTCGAAGTGGAAAGAACGTCATATATGCCGATATAGACTCTGTTTGGTTGCAAAATCCATTACCGTTCCTAAACTCAAGCGCAGATATTGTAAGTCAGCTCGATGGACCAAAGCAATTTTGCACAGGTTTCATGGCAATCCAAAGTAATACTAACACCATTGATGTTGTACAACAATGGCACGAACGTTTGATGAAAGCTCCAAAACTGAATCAAGGTGTATTTAATAAAGTGTTGCATCAAAACAAGCAAAGATATCGAAATAAACAATCAAAAAAAAAATCAGCTGTGTTGCTCTGAATTCGTTATATTTTCCTTGTGGCAAAGAATATTTCGTAAAATATGACGATGAAAAACGCGCACATGCCGTTATAGTTCATAACAATTGGATTGTTGGACATGACGTCAAAATACAGCGCTTTAAGAAATTCAATTTGTGGCAAATCTAGTGTATCTGTTAAATATATTAATTGATATTGCATGTGTAGGTGGCCTGTTGCACAGTATTTTGTCCATTTTTTAAAAAATAGTTGTACAAGCTAAATTCTGTAAAACTACAAACTTAATTTTGAAAAAAATGAATGCAAACACAAACATACATCAAGTTTTAAATGTGCATGTGAATTATTTGGAGAAATCTTTTTCGGTTTAAAATTTATACAACTACATGGTCCATTTTTGCGTGTAATGTGTTAGCATCAGTTTTTTTCCACTTTTTCAGGCTACACACTATTATGAGAAAACCAATAGGTTTTTTGCATAAGACATTTGCTTTTCCTTTGAAGAATTCCATGCTTGTTAGTTTGGTATAAGGCACAATGCTGTAGCATAAATACTTGCTAATTTATGTTTGAAAAACCAAAATAGGTACCGATGTAATGGTCTCCATTTTTGTATTTCCCTATATTCTACTTTTTTAATTAAAAGGACAATATAAATAAAAGAAATCCACTATCTCTACATATTTATAAAGACAATAAGTCAAATAAAAGGATGATGTTATATACATGCCAAGAATATCAACAATATGTTTTTATTTTACAAATATTTTTCTACTTAGCAAGTTGTGTCAAAAAAAGTGTAATGTCCGTCCCCCATGTGATTTTTAAGAATAAGTACAAAAAATGTTTAATAAAACATATTATTCAATACATTTTATCATTATATTACCATGTCAGTCCATATTTGCGGTTTATTCTTGGTTATAATGGAATTATTTGCAAAAAATAAAATGTTATCTGTAATGTCTGTCCCCGTAATGTCCGTCCCCGTAATGTATAATGTTATTTAGTGTGAATGAAAGTCATTTTAGGAAAAAAATTATGTTTATGTACATAGACAACCTTTATTTTGTCTAGAAAGAAAGAAAAATCTACTTCACAGTGAAACATCTTAGTGGTAGGGACCTATTTCATACTACTGCAACAAAAATGCACAAAATTGGCATCTTTTTGACAGTAAACGGATATTTTTTCTATTATAATCATCAAAAAGATTTTATAATGAAGGGCCTATATATGTTTAAAGTCCATGTAGTAAAAATTATTTCTTAAAATTGACAATACAGTCTTTAAAACAAATAATTTAGTGTGGGGACGGACATTACAAAAAAGGGACGGACATTACAATATTAGGATTATTTCTCAAATCTTCAATAAATCCTGCTACACATATTGCTATGAATTCCAGAAATTATACTTAAAGATAATACCTGTAAAAATACAGAAACTGATGATTTTATGGTAGATTCGAGCGATGCATAAATTAAAATACCGACCAACATTTAACACAGCGTATTTTGCATATAACACTGCAAAACTTGCTTGTATGAAAGGACCACAATTATGATGGTGTCTTATTACTCAATCTTTTGAAATATTTAATTCTTCGCTTCGTCGCGGTAATGCGAACGTATTCAAATACAACGAAAACCATTGTGTGTTTTAATTTGAATGCAAATTCTTTATACGATGAGGAAAATGTAATTTAAAGATTTAAGGATTTTGAAATGCAATTATAATAAGGAAAATGTGAAAATATGAAAGTAGGCTTGTTCTAGAAAAACAAAATTATTTATATATCTCTGTTACGTATGATGCTCAATAATCTGTGTTTTACAGACGCTTTCAACATGAACAGCATACGATTTTTCTAGACGGTTTCAAGGCCGATGAGCACATCATGGGGGCCAACTTTAATTGCACCTGCTTCCGCTATACTGGTAGTATACAAGAGGAAATCGACCATTAATATTATCATTATTTGTGATTTTATGGTAAATTCGAGGTTAGATCGATACATAGATTCGAATATCAACCAACATTTAACACAGCATGTATTTTGCACTGCAAAACTTCATTGTATGAAAGGAGCCCAAAATTATGAGTTAAAGATGTTTAGCCATTGTAGCAACTGCACTGAATGAAGCCCATTCAAATAGTTTTGTGTTAAGATGAGCCAGATACATCTTTAACAGAGCGTATATTTTTGCATATCACGCGAACAAATATGTTGGTCACTTATAACTTATCAATTTGATAAAAAAAATTATAATAAAAGATTTCCTTATGACTCGGAAGAATGAATGCATACAGGCATAATATTGTGTTGCGTTAATGCAAACATACACTAGCGAACTTATTCAAAATACTAAAAAGAATCCCTTGTCAGTTTTAGTTTGAATAGAAATTCTTTATACTACAGATGAAATTAATTCAAAGCTTATTCACTAGTAGATTGAAAAGTTAAATAATAATAATAATAATAATAACAAATGGTTGAAATGAACTAAATAGAACCTGTTGTGACATTAAACTGTAAAATTATTGAAAATATGGAAAACATATTCACATTAGTTTTCAATCAGAAAGAAGCCTTTTTCAGACCCCTGTTATTTTCCCAATGCCTTCACTATATCACCACGATATTTTGAAGTTTTAATAATACAAACCGATATTTAGACATGCAATTGTTTTCTTCATCAAAAACATTTCAAGTTTTCATTGTGAATTAAAAAAAAAAGTCTACCACCTTACATTTTAAAGTTTAATTCTTGTCATATATTAGAAAACAATTAAAGCGGAAGGCATATTCATGTAAAAAAAACTAGGCAAACAAACTTCTCAGAGAAAGACGAGCAAACTTCGGTGGAGTTGCTTAAAACTACCGGGACAACATAACAGAACACTGATCTGTATTCAATAAGATATGCCGGCAGATATGCCTGCCTTATATTTCTTAAAACATCATGGGTGATCAGGTTTGCTATTGCAGGTCTGATGACTAATGCCTCGGTCACACATCCGTACGATGTCCGTACGATTTATAAAATCGTACGATTCCATCAACTTTTAAAATCCGTACGGTCTCCGTACAATCGTAGCTTCTGGTCACATGCCTACGGGCCCCGTACGATCTTTCGGAGGATGCAATCGTAGAATATCCGTACGGACATCGCAGACAAGTCGTGCGGAGCTCGCAAGGATGTACCTCGTACGATGCACGTGTGTTCGTACGGCACTCGTACGGGGTCCGTTGACCGTGCGACTCCCCTGCTATAGTCGTGCAAGCTCTTACGGGCCTCGCGGTGTTCCAAATCCGCACGGACATCGTGCGATGCCTAAAAGCTCTATCGGGGCCCTTGCGGTGCCCGTACGAGGCATTGCGAGCTGCTCCCGACATCGAAACTTTCTACGAGCTCGGCGAGAACTCGGGAGTTTTTTGAAACATTTTCAAAGAGTCCCCGAGTCCTCTACGAGTTCAAAAAATTCGTATGATGCTCGCAAGAGTCAACGATGTCCGTACGGAAAATTTCGACTGAAAACCTACTCGTACGGAGCTCGTATCGTGGATGTGACCAGGGCATAAGATGCGAATGTTTACCCAACAGGTGCTGGTCATAAGAGGTTCGAACTGAAATATGAAAGTACTGTACTGGTGTAGCGCTTGATGAGGTGTTGGAAGCCCCCCACCCTCTACACTGCTGCTTCCTTCATATAAACACAGGTGGATGTGCATCTTGACCCCCAAACTCTTGCAAGATGCTCTACCGTTTCGTCACACTCCACCACACAGCTTAAGAAATAGACATAGCATATTGAGTGGTATTCTATGCTCAGAAAGATGAAAACTTGCTTAAATAGTTCAATATTTTCATGAGTTTTAACTTGAAGATATAATTTATTGAGGATTTAGTACTTTATTTTGCAGTCAAATGTCATTGAGGATGTCATTCAGCTGGTGATGTTAATGATGCAGACAATTATTAAGGAAAATGTGAAGTGCTGCTTAAAGTCACAACCACTGTAATTCTAATGCCGTATAAGAGTTCATGATATAAATAGTAACAATCAAACAAATTTTTAAATTGCCAAATGATAATAATTAACCTGTCTTAATATATATTCATCCAGTTCGTGTCTTAACAGTTTAAAATAAGGCTAAGCAGTAATCAAATAAAAATATTCAATTTAAAAGGTTGTATGACATAGTTGATTCTGTACTTTAAATGTAAACCATACATTTTAATTCCATGTACAATGCCACATACACACTTCTTATTCCATCTACAAATTACTTTTCGGTTGTCAGTAGTTTTACTTTGTGACTGATTATATAACTTTGATTGACTACTGTATCAGCTAGTATGTATGAAATAATCTTATACTTAGAAGATAACAATAAATACTTGTTAAAAATTTGTGTTCAGAAATTTCACGTGATATGAAGTAGATGAATTGATAAAAAATTTCATAACTGTTGTTGATTAATGTGAAATGTTAATATAATTTTTGTTACGAATGCCTATAATCATTCGTAGCATTTTCGTTAAAACTTACGAATTCGTAGCGACTGCATGCGTACGAAAATGTGATAAAACGCTCTTGAGATCGTAAGAACGTCGTAAGAAAATCTTACGAAAATTTCGTGCGTAAGAACGTTGATAAAACGGGCCCTACCGTACAACTATTTTCATTTAGATACTCTTCGAAAGTGTTGTATAAGTAAGCGGAAATCTCATATTTTCGTAAAAGTCGTAAACCAAAATACGACGTAGGAATGACGCGCTCGTAAACAACACTTGAAAATAATTTTCAGACCATAACAGGAGCCATATTTGATATTGACTTAAAACAGTTGTGATTATTGCGTTGTTTTGAGGAGTGATTTGAACATTACGGGAGCCCAAAGCTATAAAGATTCTCTTTACAATAAGCTGGTATCAGCGCGACCAGGGCACATACTAAACGTACTTCGAAGTGGAAAGAACGTCATATATGCCGATATAGACTCTGTTTGGTTGCAAAATCCATTACCGTTCCTAAACTCAAGCGCAGATATTGTAAGTCAGCTCGATGGACCAAAGCAATTTTGCACAGGTTTCATGGCAATCCAAAGTAATACTAACACCATTGATGTTGTACAACAATGGCACGAACGTTTGATGAAAGCTCCAAAACTGAATCAAGGTGTATTTAATCAAGTGTTGCATCTAAACAGGCAAAGAATCAGCTGTGTTGCTCTGAATTCGTAATATTTCCCCAGTGGCAAAGAAAATTTAGCAAAATAAGACGATGAAAAACGCGCACATGCTGTTATAGTTCAAAACAATTGGATTGTTGGACATGACGTCAAAATAATGCGGTTTAAGAATTTCAATTTGTGGCAAATCTAATGTACTAGTATCTGTTTAAATTTATTAATTGATATTGCATGTGTAGGTGCTATTTCTGATTTGTATTTTTAAAGGCTCGATAAGATTTTTTTCCTCCAACTAAACTGCAAACATTGTAATATATATTCGTATAACAAAAACAATTTAATACTAATTATTTGAAGGTTATCAGTAAATTTCTGCCTCGTCTTTGACAAAATACATATGGAAGACACGAGATGTTGTTTACAAAATACCTCATCTGTAGAGCTTCAACATCTGATAAATTAAGTTCTTATTGTGACCAATGGGGTACTGCAATCAATACTGCTAAAACTGTTGTCATGACATTTAAATCTAGTTCAAGAAAAGAAAAAAAAGATATCTATTAGAAGGGAAGTACAAAATGTAGAGCATTTAAAATCAAACAAAATGAAATGTAGTCGAGTATGTATGATTATTCTCTATTTATATGTTATAAATGCGTAAGAATTTTATTATTAAATCTATCTTTCATGGAACACTGTACTTATACATATAATTACTTGTTATCAAAATAATTAGTTTGTCTTCTTATACCATTTGTTTTCAATGTTCAATGTTCTCATATCTTCATTTTGAAAAAGGGAAAAAATACTGTTGTATTAACATTCAAATGTCAACTTCTCTTTCATATGTTTGTATTTATATAACAAACCTGTCATTTTTTCATGAAACATATTTATATTGCACTGTTATGTATATAACTATATGTGAATTGAGATAACATCTGTTCTCTTAATATATTGTTTTATCTTACAATGTTCAAATATTTAATTTCCCGCCACAGATGGCATCGTATTTCATTATACATATAATTGCTTGGGATATGACGATTTTTTGTTTTCTTCAGACATTTGTTTTCCTTACAATGGTCGAACATTTCATTTCGTTTAGAATACCAGTAAAACTATCATTATTCACCTGCTAAGGTATATAGCTCTCAACACAATTATATATTAAATCATTAACCCCACCTTCTCCGTTTAAACTAGCCCCATCCCACCGTCCTTACCCCAATTTTAGAGTATTGGCCTCTCCACATATTTACAAACTAAATATACAAAAATAAAACGAAGCTTTCGATCATACTCTATTACTTTAATTTGAGAAGTATTGCCTGCTGTATGATATGTATAACATTGTATTGATACTGTTTTCACATTTTGCCACTATGTTGTGTATTGATATGTTTCAATCTGACGGGCCTCCGGCCTACAGATATATTGAAAATAAAACGTTTAACTATATTATCCCAACAGATGGTCGGCGTTGTTTGAAAATTAAGCAATGAGATTGCAAATCTTTGATCGTTGCGTGAACATATGATGCATGTTTTTGTCACTAATTGTTATAAGGCATATCATTTTCATGAAAGAGATATTTAAATTTGAAACATAACTACTTAGATCGTATTCAGATAGCTTATACAAATACCTTAACTTTAATAAAAACGACATCATTTAGTTGTATGCGCATTAAATTAGTCATGCACTGGAGATTGACATTCTTTCCTTTTGTAATGTTACACCACTTGAAACATGAACACGCAATAAACTACAACGAATGGTATAAAGAGTAGTAAATGTATGTGATTGTACATCACCAACCTACGGTCGAACCTACATGTCAAATGTATGTCTGCTTAATCGGAACCTGGCTATACAATCGTCCACATTGTAACGTTGCAAAACAGAAGTTATATATTTCTCAACTCTTACTTTCTTATCGAGCACCAATCTGTCTGCAATCACAATACTGCAAGCGGTTAAAAATGTAGTAAATGGAATTAGATTTTGATGCGAATGTGTCAACTAAATCGTTATGGTCTTCTGAAACTCTAAGTTCTTATACAATCAAAATCATGTGGGTCATTTGTATTCGACTAAACCATCTGTTTGTTAGCAAACCTATGGTGGCATATTACTGCCACCAGTTAGCATGATAGCGTTCGCGAATTGTTTCGTGTTAACCACTTAATTATTACGATAAATTTTTGGTAAGATAAATGTCATACAACTAGAAACAGGCTTGAAAGTGCCCAGAACTGCCACCTCTTACCTTTTTATGATGTATAACACTAACTTATTTATAAATGCAAGTTTGGCTTATAGATGTAAGTGGTAACACGAATCTTATCTAGTTGACCATTTATTATGTTACTTAATAACTCAAATTCGCGAATTTCACTTAAGATTCGTGTTACCACTTATTCATTTTTGGGCTTCTACATGTAAGTGGTAACACGAATCTTATCTAGTTGACCACTTATTTTGTTACTTAATAACTCAAATTCGCGAATTTCACTTAAGATTCGTGTTACTACTTATTTATAAATGCAAGTTTGGCTTCTTAATGTAAGTGGTAATCTTAAGTGAAATTCGGAAATGTTTCGGATACGAAATGCTCTTGGACGAATGTCTTTCTTCATTTCCGGTTGTTAAAGCTGTCTGCAGCTATTGAATTTACTGATTTTTTTCAAATAAATCGGAAGCCATCGGTGATATTTTAGGAAAATTTGTAAGCTTCACAGTATCAATAAATATAAGAGCTATTGCCTGGTCGAGGTCGTGATAGTAAGCGAGCGGCGAAACAAGGTGGTAACTTGCCAAGGGAGGCTGCGAAGAAGAGCCGAGTGTCGACTGACATGGTGGAGCCTGAGGTAGATGAGGTGGTCCGGCTTATATCGGACGAGCAGAGCGGCGGAACGGAACAAGGTGATGATTTTGGTAATTTTGTCGATTTTGAAAATATAATAAGATCTCAAGGTCTTGACAACCTAGCTTTGCCGGGAAATGATGATAGAACGGAGTTGATGAGGTGCGGTGGGGATGGCATGTCATGCCATATCCCGGTACAATTATGCTTAAAAATCTGGGGTAACCTGTACGTGAATGTAGCAATTCTGCTAAAAGGATCAATTGAGTTGACGTCCATGTATAGTCAAAATGGCCTTTTGCATGTGAATGACCATGGTATCGTTGAATCGAAGTCCAAGCCGTGCACGGACAAGATTCAGACGGTGGAGAGATGGACAGATGCATTTTTAATTTTAAGCGTGTATTCCTTCTCAAATTTCCCGATAAGGTGCATGAATTATTGGAATGCATCATCTTAATTAGGGACTGTGCTGCCCGGCAGGCTGGCTATGACTGGCGGACTTATGATGGAACAGTTTCGTCTAAGACAATCGTTTAAGGTCCAACCATGGGGCAAGATAAATGCAGACTTGTGGCTGCGGGTTATGTCTCAGCCAGTCCAATCAGTTGATCGTTATAAAATACCAAGTACGGGTATGATTTCTTCTCCCCCCCCCCTGCATTGACTTTAATAGAGGCTTTTGCCATTGGAGCCCCTGTAGATGTGCTCACAAATGCTCAGCATGCTCATCTCATCAGCACGGTAGATCAGCATGTCCGCAGTCTAATTGCACCATAGGGTCGAGTTTAGACGGGGTGGACAGGAGTGCTAGCCCTTATCCTTTTCAGTCACAATACAGGGGCCAGCAGTTTCGGAGAGCTACAATAATGAAGAGGCTAGGATTCTCCTGGACGGTTTCAGATTCGGTTTTTCAATTGCACTACAGTGGTCCTAGGCAGGCATCTGATGCTAAAAATCTGAAGTCCGTCCAATCTAATACAGGTATCGTGCTAGATAAAATTTCAAGAGAGGTTACGGCAGACAGGGTGGCGGGCCCTTTCACATTAAAGGCCATTGCCAAATTTGCGAGTGTCTCCCATAGGCTTGGTCCCAAAAAGCAACCTGGCGAATTTAGAATGAAACATCATTTATCTTCCCAGCTGGGAACTCGGCGAATGACTTCATTGATCCTTCTTTATGTTCTGTTCAATAATCTCACTTCGACAAGGCCATTGAATGATTCAAGAACTAGGAAAAAATGCATTACTATTTAAAATGGACATTAAAAATGCCTTTCGACTGTTACCGGTTAATCCTAATGACTATGAGCTGCTTGGGTTTCAATTTAAAGGCAATTACTACTATGATAAGTGTTTATCATTTGGATGTAGTATAATATATTGCAGCATATTTGAAACATTTGCAACATTTTTGGAATTTTGTGTACGTCTGAAGGCACAAAGTGATAATGTATTGCACTATCTGGATGATTTTTTAGGGGGTGGAAGGCAGGGCACAGATGAGTGTCAGCATCTCATGTCGGTCTTCATTGAATGCATGGGCTATTTGGGTGTACCACTGTCTGGTGAGAAGACAGAGAGTCATACAACAGTACTGTGCTTTCTTGGTTTAGAGCTCGACTCTGAAAAGGGTGAAGTCAGCATTCCAATCACAAAAGTCAAAGAAAGTGTAGCCCAGATACAGACGAGCTTGTCAAAACCCAGAACAACGTTGCGTGGGATGCAGTCACTGATCGGTGTCCTGAACTTTACATGTCGGACAATAGTGCCTGGGAGGCCATTTTGTCGCCGTCTTATCAATGCTATTTGTGGTTTGTCACAGCCTCATCATCATCTTAGGATTTCTAAGGCAATAATAAAGAGCTGATCTAAATATGTGGTTCAAACTTTTCAATAAATACAATGGCGTGTCCGTTTTTCATGATCGGTTCTGGCAATCTAATGCAGATATTGAACTTTTCTCTGACAGTGCAGGGAATTGGTGGTATGCTCCTTGGCCTGACAGCTGGCACCAGCGAGGGTTGACAAGCAATATAACACTTTTGGAAATTTTCCCAATGTTTGTTGCTGTGAAGATATGGGGCAGTCAATTTGAAGACATGACGCTGCAATTTAACTGCGATAATCAAGCGGTAGTGTGCGTTATCAATGCTATGACATCTAGAAATGACATTGTAATGACTATTCTTAGAAATATCACGTTAGAATGCTTGGTTCGTAATATTGTAATCAGGGCTGTGTACATATTGTCCTCTTTATAGCTGGATGCTTCGAAATGGGTCGTGCTGCATCAACGATCAGTACATATATATCTGGTTTAAGTTTTTACCATAAGATGAAAGGATGGCAAGATCCTTCGGCATCTTTTATGATAAGAAAAATGTTGGAGGGATGTCGTCGCTCGAGGGTGCAGTTGGACATCAGAGCGCCCATTACTAGGCCTATCCTAGTCAAAATTTGTCAGGCACTTAGGCATGTTTGCTATACCGATTTTGAGGCAAGTTTGTTTAGGGCTGCGTTTTGTTTTAGCCTATTTCGGATTATCCAGAGTAAGCGAGTTGGTTAAATCAAGGAACTCACAGGAACCACTGAATTTGTCTGATGTTAAGATCCAGGGTTCCAACGAGGCTATTCTCATTACAATTAGGGCGTCAAAGACAAGCCACACTCCAATAACCCTGCGAATACCTAAAGAGAATGCAGACATTTGCCCGGTAATGGCCGTAGTGGATTACTTGTCTGTTAGGCCGTCAATCAATTGTTGTTTGTTTATACACCAGAATAAGAAGCCAGTAACTAGGTCACAGTTCTCAGGTGTTTTAAGTAAGACTATAGCAGTTATCGGTATGTCACACACAAATTTTAAATCGCAGAGTTTCCGTATTGGCCGGGCGACACAGCTTGCATCTGATGGAGAGTGGGGAGGTGGCATTCGGATTCTTACAAATCATATACATGTACATGTATTCGTCTTGTTCCTATACAGTCATAATTGTTCTCTTGCAGATGTCTGGGTTTTCGGGGACTTTCTGGTATCGCAGGCAGGTCGATTGGGTGTAGAGATAGGTGGGCGCGGTCTGGAGGGTGGAAACTGTTGCATCCATTGGCAAGGAGTTCCAGGAATGAGGTGGGGGGGATTTCCTGTCAAAATTTCAACTAAAGATGATATGTAGCAAGCCTCCATTTATGATAATTTTTCACTTGGGCAGTAATGATTTGGCGGAGGTTGAGCTTAGCAATATGAAGGTGAAAATTTCCCAATGTATTAGTTACGTTGGAGATGTGCTGCCAAGGGCCCAATTAGTTTGGTGTGACATTTTGCCGAGGCTGCATTGGCGGGGGGTTCCTGATTGTATTGCGAAGCAAATGGACCTAAAGAGAAAGCGGGTAAATAGATATGGGAGGCAGGCAGTCTGTTGTGGCTCTAATGGAAAAAGAGTGGTGCCCAACATTGACAGATCTACCCCAGGTTTCTACTCGCCAGATGGCGTTCACTTGTCTCGTGTTGGCTACCAAATGTATTTGCTTACTTTAAAAGAGGCACTAAACAAGTTCCATTGCTATCCAGAGATCATTAAGTATGTTGAAAAGTAGGCGGGTAGAATTTTGGGGGACAAATTAGTAAATTTGCTGTGGCGGAAAATTCTTGGGCGGCATGCGGCTGACATGTGCTGGCAGTAATATAACGATCTTAACAATGGGGTAACCTAGCAAGATCGTTTTGTCCGAAGCGAAAAGTGGATTATGCGATTAATGCGGTGGAACATGTATAGGAAATGCTGATTTTTTTGCTCAAAATTTAATGTATACAACACATGCATTCTGCATCACAACGCTTACAACCTTATACAACACATGCATTCTGCATCACAACGCTTACACCCTTATGCAACACTTGGATTCTGCATCACAACGTCTATACCCTTATACAACACTTGGATTCTGCATCACAACGCTTACACCCTTATACAACACATGCATTCTGCATCACAACGCTTACACCCTTATACAACACATGTATTCTGCATCACAACGCTTACACCCTTATACAACACATGCATTCTGCATCACAACGCTTACACCCTTATACAACACATGCATTCTGCATCACAACGCTTACACCCTTATACAACACTTGGATTCTGCATCACAACGCTTACACCCTTATACAACACATGCATTCTGCATCACAACGCTTACACCCTTATACAACACATGCATTCTGCATCACAACGCTTACACCCTTATACAACACATGCATTCTGCATCACAACGCCTATACCCTTATACAACACTTGGATTCTGCATCACAACGCTTACACCCTTATACAACACATGCATTCTGCATCACAACGCTAACACCCTTATACAACACATGCATTCTGCATCACAACGCTTACACCCTTATACAATACATGCATTCTGCATCACAACGCCTATACCCTTATACAACACTTGGATTCTGCATCACAACGCCTATACCCTTATACAACACTTGGATTCTGCATCACAACGCTTACACCCTTATACAACACTTGAATTCTGCATCACAACGCTTACACCCTTATACAACACTTGAATTCTGCATCACAACGCTTACACCCTTATACAACACATGCATTCTGCATCACAACGCTTACACCCTTATACAACACATGCATTCTGCATCACAACGCTTACACCCTTATACAATACATGCATTCTGCATCACAACGCTAACACCCTTATACAACACTTGGATTCTGCATCACAACGCCTATACCCTTATACAACACTTGAATTCTGCATCACAACGCTTACACCCTTATACAACACTTGGATTCTGCATCACAACGCTTGTACCATTATACAACACTTGCATTCTGCATCACAACGCCTATACCCTTATACAACACTTGGATTCTGCATCACAATGCTTATACCCTTATACAACACTTGGATTCTGCATCACAACGCCTATACCCTTATACAACACATGCATTCTGCATTACAACGCTTATACCCTTATACAACACTTGGATTCTGCATCACAACGCTTACACCCTTATACAACACATGGATTCTGCATCACAACGTCTATACCCTTACACAACACTTGGATTCTGCATCACAACGCCTATACCCTTATACAACACTTGAATTCTGCATCACAACGCCTATACTCTTATACAACACTTGAATTCTGCATCACGACGCTTACACCCTAATACAACACTTAGATTCTGCATCACAACGCTTACACCCTTATACAACACTTGAATTCTGCATCACAACGCCTATACTCTTATACAACACTTGAATTCTGCATCACGACGCTTACACCCTAATACAACACTTAGATTCTGCATCACAACGCTTACACCCTTATACAACACTTGGATTCTGCATCACAACGCTTACACCCTTATACAACACATGGATTCTGCATCACAACGCTTACACCCTTATACAACACATGGATTCTGCATCACAACGTCTATACCCTTATACAACACTTGAATTCTGCATCACAACGCCTATACCCTTATACAACACTTTGATTCTGCATCACAACTCTTACACCCTTATACAACACTTGAATTCTGCATCACAACGCCTATACCCTTATACAACACTTTGATTTTGCATCACAACGCTTACACCCTTATACAACACATGGATTCTGCATCACAACGTCTATACCCTTACACAACACTTGGATTCTGCATCACAACGCTTACACCCTTATACAACACTTGGATTCTGCATCACAACGCCTATACCCTTATACAACACTTGGATTCTGCATCACAACGCTTACACCCTAATACAACACTTAGATTCTGCATCACAACGCCTATACCCTTTTACAACACTTGGATTCTGCATCACAACGCTTACACCCTTATACAACAACACTTGGATTCTACATCACAACGCTTACACCCTTATACAACACTTGGATTCTGCATCACAACGCTTACACCCTTATACAACACTTGGAGTCTGCATCACAACGCCTACACCCTTATACAACACTTGGATTCTGCATCACAACGCTTACACCCTTATACAACACTTGAATTCTGCATCACAATGCTTACACCCTTATACAACACTTGGATTCTGCATCACAACGCTTACACCCTTATACAACACTTGGATTCTGCATCACAACGCTAACACCCTTATACAACACATGCATTCTGCATCACAACGCTTACACCCTTATACAACACATGCATTCTGCATCACAACGCTTACACCCTTATACAACACTTGAATTCTGCATCACAACGCTTACACCCTTATACAACACTTGAATTCTGCATCACAACGCTTACACCCTTATACAACACTTGGATTCTGCATCACAACGCTTACACCCTTATACAACTCATGGATTCTGCATCACAACGCTTACACCCTTATACAACACTTGGATTCTGCATCACAACGCTTACACCCTTATACAACACTTGCATTCTGCATCACAACGCCTATACCCTTATACAACACTTGGATTCTGCATCACAACGCTTACACCCTTATACAACTCATGGATTCTGCATCACAACGCTTACACCCTTATACAACACATGTATTCTGCATCACAACGCTTACACCCTTATACAACACTTGGATTCTGCATCACAACGCTTACACCCTTATACAACTCATGGATTCTGCATCACAACGCTTACACCCTTATACAACTCATGGATTCTGCATCACAACGCTTACACCCTTATACAACTCATGGATTCTGCATCACAACGCTTACACCCTTATACAACACATGTATTCTGCATCACAACGCTTACACCCTTATACAACACATGTATTCTGCATCACAACGCTTACACCCTTATACAACACTTGGATTCTGCATCACAACGCTTACACCCTTATACAACTCATGGATTCTGCATCACAACGCTTACACCCTTATACAACTCATGGATTCTGCATCACAACGCTTACACCCTTATACAACTCATGGATTCTGCATCACGACGCTTACATCGTTATTCAGCACATGCGTGCTGCACCCCAATACTATACACGATTGGCACATGGATGCTGCATTTTCACACATAAACCAATTAACGACACATGCATACTGGATTGTGATGCACCTACCAAGAAATGACACATATAGTGAGCTGTTGTAGTTACACGACTAGATGACACATAGAGACTGGATTGTAGTACAGATATCCCAAGGCGACACATATACGTTGTAGTACTAATACTACTATATGGCATATAGATACTGTGTTGTGGTGCTTATACCACTCGATAACACGTAGATAATGTGCTGTGGTGCTTATACCACTAGTTAACACGTAGTTACTGTGTTTTGGTGCTTATACCACTAGATAACACGTAGATAATGTGTTGTGGTGCTTATACCACTAGATAACACGTAGATAATGTGTTGTGGTGATATACCACTAGATAACACATATATAATGTGTTGTGGTGCTTATACCACTAGATAACACGTAGATACTGTGTTGTGGTGCTTATACCACTAGATAACACGTAGTTATTGTGTTGTGGTGCTTATACCACTAGATAACACGTAGATAATGTGTTATGGTGATATACCACTAGATAACACATAGATAATGTGATGTGGTGCTTATACCACTAGATAAACCGTAGTTACTGTGTTTTGGTGTTTGTGGCACATGAAGATACTGTGCTGCGGTGCCTTTACCACTAAATGACACATGGATACTGTGTTGCGGTGCCTTTAGCACTAAATGACACATGGATACTGTGCTGTGGTGCCTTAGCACTAAATGACACATGGATACTGTGTTGCAGTACCTTTACCACTAAATGACACATGGATACTGTGTTACAGTACCTTTACCACTAAATGACACATGGACATGGCGTTGGTGTTGTAACTGTATCATACAATATATAATCACAAACTAACGCATATATTGTTACTATTCACATTTATTTTTATTCACATTTTCAAAAATGAATAAGTGGTAACACGAATCTTATCTAGTTGACCATTTATTATGTTACTTAATTATTAACTCAAATTCGCGAATTTCACTTAAGATTCGTGTTACTAGTATGTTAAAATTCGAGTTCAAAGTTTATTTCTCTTGTCGTATAATACGAATAACAGTAACAATAAGCTTCCAATAGCTTTTTACCGACATATTCACTCTGTTGAAGACCTC
Organism: Mactromeris polynyma; assembly: GCA_032209605.1. Classification (NCBI taxonomy): domain Eukaryota; kingdom Metazoa; phylum Mollusca; class Bivalvia; order Venerida; family Mactridae; genus Mactromeris; species Mactromeris polynyma. Next base: position 27,769,349 of record JASFXZ010000003.1, read on the forward strand.
CCATCCCATTTAACTGTATGTGCTATGTTGAACCGTAATTTTCACACATACGTGTGTGACAAATTCGTACAAATATGTCACAAATTTGTGAAAATTCATTTGTGTACCTCTACCCCCCCCCCTCAAGGCAAAAACGTATACGTCACATGTCAAAAAAAAGAAAAACATCTGTAAAAATATTGTTCATACGATACGTCACACATTCCAAATAACAGTCTATGCCACTTAGATAGATCAGGGGTCATATTGTTTTTGCTATGTCCGATATAGCCCTCATATTTTACAGGATGCTAGAACATATTGAGTAAATGACCCAGGTACAATTTTGGGTCATTGGACCAAACGTCAAGGTCACAGGGGATAAAAATGTCAAATTCTTTAGCACTCAATATTTTGATAACCTTTCGACACTGATACTTCATATATGTAGTAGAAGTTCCATGTTGCTTTAAGGGGTCACTTGGTCAAAGGTCAAGGTCACGTGGGGTCATAAACATGTAATCCTTTAACATTAAACATCTTAATACTGTTTGACGCAAATCAAGATTGTTCTCAATGAATATACGATCAATTTTGCTTTTGTGACTATAGGATTGCTCGATTCCGTCCGTCTGTCCGTCGCAGTTCATGTCCGGTCAATTACTTCATGATGCATGGACCGATTTAAAAAAAAATACCACAAGAGTTAACCACATCAAGACAATGTGTGGCGTGCAAGACCCAGGACCATGGCTCAACGGCAGGGTCACGATGCACTTTTGGACATTTTCATTATGTAACGTGTAGTGATGGTGCCGTTTGTGTTGACTCATAACTTCTAAGATGATAACCGGATTTTAGTTCCCTACTGGGTAAATGTTCACCTCATCCGGGCAACACGCAGATCTCATTTTTTCAGCCTCGCCGACTGAAGGTCATGGTCAACGTTCAAGGTAACCGGATTGTGTGTCTGCCCCCATCAAGTCCTAAAACTTTGGTCAAATGCTCAACGAATCAAGACGAAATGCAGAACCAATGTTCAAGGTGCATTAGTTCAAGGTCAAGGTCACCATTTAAGGACAGCAGCCACTTGTATAAAACTGGTTAATTCTTTGGTTTGGTAAAAGATAACCAAAATGATTAGCCAATAATTACTATTAACCAATAAAATTATTTAAATGGGCAATTTGGCCAAAAGATAACATATGGACAACTTAGCCAAGGTTTATACACTTGGCTGCAGGTTCCTAGCAAACACCCGACGTCGAGACGACGTTGAATTTTGATCACATCGTCGCCTGCCATAATTTAACTTCGGGTCAACGTCGGAGCCTCGGTGGTGACATTTCAAGTTCAATAATATTTCAAGATTTCACGATTTCAACTTCACGAAATCATGAAATCTTGATGTTGAAATCATGAATTCGTGGAGTTAAATTCGTGAAACCGTGATTTCTTGAAGTTGAAATCGTGAATTCGTGAAGTTGAAATCGTGAAATATTGAACTCGAAATGTCCCCATCGGTCTTTCGTATAATACTCCATTCATTTGTGTCTATGTCAAAGGTGACACTCAAAACGTCGAGTTGTTTTGTCACAGAGTTTTCATAATTCGCATGATGACTAGATTTACAAGTAAAGTATATGTGTTGTTTTAAGAATACTAGATCTAAGTTTGTTTGTTTCATCGGGTTTAACGCCGTTTCTCAACGATATTTCTAGATATAAGGTCAAGGTCACAATGTTATGAAGGTCAAATCATTTTACACGTGTGACATATTCGTAAGTGTGAAAAATACGGTTCAACACAGCGCCGTATCTCCACATGTGGTCACTTAAGATATTATCTCAATCTAACTGGCGTGCTATATTGTTCGCTGGACCATGGTTTGTTGTGTAAAGTTAGACTGGTAGGGCTAAATTTCTTCTAGAAGACCATTTCGCATTTTCTTTAGCAGCAACTTAATTTCAATTGCGATAAATATTTTGTTTCAATTCAGAGCAAATATATAGATACTGATCCATATAATTGAACATAACATATATTGTAGTACAGACGTAAAACGTAAAAAATCGTCTTATATTTAAAAACAAATAAAACAAAATAAAAATTAGAAACAATACTTCTGTTCATAAGAAACGTTATGTATTACCTCCCAATTACAAAACTATGAAATACGAGTGCAAATGTTTGTCAAATTATTTTGCTTGTAACATTTCGTATATAGAATTATCGTTTTTGTCAGAGGAATGTTAATTTTACTGTATTTAATATGTTATTCATTTATTTAATTTCATGTCATATCAAACTGTATACTCTATGTTAAACAGTGACTTATAGGTCCATTGGGCCGGGTGTATTTGTTGTATGTTATATATGTATTGTCTTGTAACTTCATACACATGTCACTTTAATAAACAATTTACTACTACAGACAAAACGTTCTAAAATATTTGTGGTGTATATTTCATCTTCCACACATATCATGAACTAACATAATTCATTAATTATCATCATATGGTCGGATTCATAAATTAGTTTGAATCATTCGTTATATAAATAAACTAGTAAATGTATAGACTACACTCCATGAGAGTTTACTGTGTTTTGAGTAGAAAGTACAATTTTGCAGAAAAAAGCTAATTGGTGCTAGTATATTAACTTCTCAATATATAATAGCGAAATACAGTACTACTCAGACGAAAAGAATGAGGATACCGCCGACTAATATTAAGTGAAAGTACATTACAAACTGTCAATTATACCCCACCTGCTAGAAATCGTTAATTGGTCACCACCTTAGAGTTGTCGTTCACACATATGACACCAGGTATCACCAGAATGTCTAATTGGCCGGTGTCAGTCTTTAATTTTACTTAAATAATCTAAAACTTATAAAATGAATATCAATAAGTTATGCAGGTTATTTGTCTAAATAATTGCAACATCTGCACTACCATACTAATAGCATTAATCTAATAATTTTCACTTTAAAGTATAAAATTCAACAATATCATCGCAAAAATAATATTTATTGTAATCAAGTTTTACGGTTATTAAAACTTATTTGTCTAAATAATTGCAACATCTGTATTACATTATTAATATAATTATTTTCACTTTTAAGTATAAGGGTTAAACAATATCATCCCAAAAATTATACTTATTGTAAATATAATTATTTTCACTTTTAAGTATAAGGGTTAAACAATATCGTCCCAAAAATTATACTTATTGTAATCAAGTTTTTCTTTGCAACATTTTATTAAATTTTGTTCAATTTCTCACCTTTACAGATTAAAAAGTCGATTTAGTGTCACCCTTAAATTAACCACACCAATATTTTATCTCTATGCTTTTCTATAAAAAGTCATATTTCTCCAAATTCTTCGCTAAAAGCGCACTCGATGTTAATTAACAACTTGTATAATCGCTGCATTCGGATGAAATATGGGATGCTTACTCTTACAAGGAAATTGATAAACTCCATATCAAATTTTGCAAACGCATATTAGGAGTCCGTACCCAAACATCCAATGCTGCAGTGTTAGGAGAACTTGGTCGATACCCCCTGTCAGTGATATGTAAAGAAAGAGCACTCAAATATTGGCTAAAAATACTAAATAATCAGGATTCTGTATTATTTAAATTATATAATGAACAATGCTTAATCAATGCAAGAACAAATAGCTGGGTTTCTAATATTAGATCAATTCTTAACACCTTAGGATATGGAAATATTTTTAAAATGTATAATATGAATGTAAATTACTTCAGTATGCTTAAACAAAGACTTCGGGATCAGTATGTACAAACATGGAGTGATACACTCAATAACCAGTCCAAAATGTTTTATTACAGGAAGTTCAAAACAGATTATACATTTGAAAAGTACCTAGAAATGATTAAAAATGAAAACATTAGAAAAGAACTAACGCGTTTTAGATTAGGATCACATAGCTTAGAAATCGAAAATGGAAGATACAATGGAATTATTAGAGAAAATCGTACATGTAAACTTTGTTCTGATAATACAATAGAAACGGAATATAATTTTTTCATGTGCTGTCAAACATTAAGTGAACTCCGTACAAAATTCCTTAAACAACCTTCCTGGCCTTCATTAGTTTTGTAAACTCTGCTAAATTAGTTAATGAAACTGAGACAAGACAAACTTACATAAATTGCTCCATAGTAAGATTTGCTGTTCTTAAAATATCTTCTCCTGTTCACCTATAGTTATATATATGTATTATTGTGTAACATTAAGACACTAGAATGTTATTCCATTGCTGCTTACATTAAATATTCATTCTTATACACAAATATCTTTGTTCTGTTCTGTGTTTGCTTATATTACATGTTTGATATTGTATTTGTAACATGTATATTAACTGTCTTGACCATCTCATATTCATGTTTATTTTGTTAATGGTCAAAGGCACTGTATATGCAGATTGTACCAATAAACGTAAAGTATAGTATAAACAAGTGAAGATAAGCGAAGCAAAGCGGTTATCTGAAATTAAAACAAGTTCACATTATGAATTAACAATTTACAAACTGAACAGAAGTCGATAAAATATATTACCATATTATCAAGACAATTACATTCAATTTAACAGCTAAAACAGTACTTGAATCTAAACTTATTGTAAGAAATCTTATTAATCTCACACACAAAATTCTTTCACACAACAGATACTATTTACAGTATTTACGCAAAAATTAAAACGAATAATTGCTTAATTCTAATTGTTCAAATCTATCTAATAAACTCGAAAATAACTGATTGCTACATACAAAATAATTCAAATAAAATATTGATTTTAACACACAGTTATAAGTAAAACTACTCACTGAATGTTGGTTTTTCTTGATTTTGCTATTTAAACAGTTTTCTTTAATTTTAATCTGCTGATTCGATGGAGTTCTTATCGAGAGTGCCTGAGAACAAGGAACTTTCTGTTTGCTATATTGTCTTATTAGCTGACCACTTAATAGTGTCAATATTAATATGTATATGATTTCTTAGATACTCGTAAGCCAGGTTCTCACGATTGGACTAATGATAAGACGAAATCCATTAATTTTGATTCTAATATACTTATAGTACTCTCGCATCTCTAAAGGTGTGCGAACAGGAGTATCTAACGGTCTTGTAGACGTAGTTTCCATGGTCTTATGATTAAAAAATAATTGCTGTAGCATGCGTAATCCAACAAGTATTTTGTATATAAATGAATTAACCGAAGATATCAAACGACAGTTTTAGTGACATGTTTGTTCGTACATTTTAAATGAACAAACATGAATATCCTGCTCATACGGATTTAAACTACATTGCTAATATCACATTGAATGTTAGACAATCCTTTTTTGCGTTTAGAATATTGATGACATTCTCTTAACACATATAATTTCATTCATTCGTTTATTGGCAAATCGGCTTTGGCCATTTACAATATTATATGGCAAAGACTCGCAATTTATGCGGAACAATTAAAACACAAGAAAAACAGTCTATCACATGAAAATATTCTGAAATATAAAATATCAAAATTAATATCTTTCATATTATAGACACAATACACATAAAAAGAGCAACTTAAGAAAGAAAAACACATAGAGATAATGACATATACATCTCTGGAAGAAATAATTTGCAATTACAAATTAATATTAATTATGTACCTTAGTTGGCTATATATTACTATTTTCCAATGTATTTTTTCTGATAACAAATGCTTCAGTTATAAATTTAGCAGTATTTAGGAGGCATTTACTCTTGTTTGACTTTAATATATGATAAAATTTCTCCAAGCTTGGCCATGAAGAGTGACGAATATATTGTTTTCTCAAATCATGATATTTTGGACAGCATAATAAGAAATGATATTCCGTTTCTACGACATTCTGAGTGCATATTTTACATATTCTATTTTCTCTTTCAATACCAAGTAGACTTCCGGCTTCAATTTCCAAGTTATGACTGCTGAGTCTAAATTGTGTAAATCGAAATCTTAATTTATCATCTCTAATTATATCAAGATAATTTTCAAATTCAAAATTTGTTTTAAATTCACAATAGTAGCTTAGTTTCGGCATTGTGCTGATTGAACTATACCAGTCTTGAATAAATTGGTCATGTATTCTCCTTTTCATTGTTATTAAATAATCATTTCTAAAACTAAAGTTTGTTCGGACGTACTGAAAGCCAAGATGGTCAATAACTGAGTTTATACGTGAGGCCCATGTAATACCATTAACATTTTCAGTGAGGTCTTGATACAAAGCATACATTGAAGATTGATTGTTTTTCATGATTTTTAACCAAAATTTAATAGATCTTATTTTGCTTACTATTGATAATGGGAACCTGCCAAGCTCGCCGTAATCAGCAAAATTGGGCGTATGATATTTAACCCCAAGTATATGTTTACAAAATCTTATATGAAGTTTATCTACGTCTTTACAGTTATAAATTCCCCAAACTTCTGACCCATATAAGATGATTGGAACTACCATTGCATCGAAAAGCGATTGTTTAGTTCTAATATCTAATTTAACTTTATCAAATAAAGAAAGAAGATTATTTTATGCTATAAGAGCTTGATCATGTAGAGTTTTCACAGCTGCATTTAAATGTCCATTGTAAGTGAATTTGATTCCTAGATAAGTAAACTCGGCAACCCTTTCAATTTTTTCTCCATTAATAAAAAAATCACAAACGTTTAATTGTTTACGTTTTTCAAATATACACATTTTTGTTTTAGAAATGTTAATTTTTAGTCCCCATTTTTCAGAGTATTTATATACATTATCTATTTGAGATTGCAGGCTTTTAGGGTCAGTTGTGAACAAAACTATATCATCTGCAAATAATGTCATATACATTGATAATAGTTCTAAATCTTTGTCAGTTAACTTGTCATAATCAATACATTCAACAATGTCATTTATAAATAAAATGAATAAAAGGGGAGATATTGGTTCACCTTGTTTTAAACCAATTGTCACATCAAAAAATCAGACATTTGCATAGTACCAGACAATTTTACACAAGATTGTATATTATTATATATACATTTGATGATATTTGTCATTTTACAGCTGATGCCTGATTAAATCAGTTTGATCCACAGTGCATCTCTATTTACCGTATCAAATGCTCTTTGATAGTCTATAAAAACACTGTATAATTTCGATTTTTTGTTTAAAACCTTTTGAATCATTGAATGTAATAGGAAAATGACATCAGCCGTAGAACGACCGTCTCTAAATCCATATTGAGAATCATTAAATGTATTTGAAGATTCACACCAATAATTGATACGATTTCTTAACAATAATGAAAATATTTTTCCTATGATATTAACTAGAGTTATTCCTCTGAAATTACTAGGATTATTCTTATCTCCCTTTTTATGAATTGGCACAATAGTACCTTTAAACCATACCTCTGGATATACGCAATTATCATATATATATAGTTGAACATTGTACATAGATATGGTGAAATAAAATCATTAGCATCAACAAAAAAGTCTGCTACATTATTTTCATAGTCACAACTTTTATAGCGCTTATTAAAGCATTGAAATAGTTTTGCACACTTCTTGAACAGTTATGGGTTGATCAAGTTGATCAATACTTAATATTTCATCTCTTGTTGACGAAAAATGCTCTTTGTTAAAATTACCTTCAGTTTCATTTGTAAACATTTTCAAAATAATTTTTAAACTCATCAATGGATATAGTATTATTAGAATTAGCTTTTGTTTGAAATTTCTTGATATAATTCCATTACTTACGAGGTGATTGTTTGCTCATATCGGAAACCTTTCTTTTTTCAATGTTATGATATTTTTGTTTTGCTTTACGTTGAGTTTTAACATAATCGTTTTTACAGTTCAAGAAATGCGCTTTATTTTCATTCGACATTTGAGAACTGTATCTCCTTTTAGCATTATAAAATACATGTTTCGCTTGTTTACAGTTATCATCAAACCATGGTGATTTTCTTTGTTTCTTTCTACGCTACTTATTACTTGTAAATGTACGACCAAAACATTGAAATGAAATATCATAAACAGTATTTGAAAACATATTAACACATTCATTAATATTATAATCATTAGACATGAGATTATCATTAATGGAATTAAATACATTAGCTTTCGAGTACACTACATTTAGGAACTCGTCCCTACGGGAAGAATCCCAAATAATTTTGTCATAAGACAAATTGTTATTTACAGGCATATCAATGTTACTACAAAATGAAAAAGTGATTGGACAATGGTCCGAAATTTCTGTAGAGTCTAACACAAGTATATCAGTAATATAATTATAACAATTTACATTTGTTACTAAATAATCAACAAGGCTCGAAACAGGTCGACCTCGAAATGTACCATGGTAAGTACAGCAACCGTCATCCAATCAGCCATTAACAATACATAAATTATTTTCTTTACATATTAAGTTTAACAATTTTATGCCAAAATTATTTACGACTTTATCTTGATTCTGCCTTTCTGGTAAAATTGACGCAGTGATGAGCGTCTGTGGAACGTGTATGAATCTATTTAAGTGTATATTTTGTTGAAATCATATAAATCTCCTGTGCGAGCGTTCAAATCACCAGATATGAAAATGTCTCCCAAATCACTATATTTTCGGATATCTGAATTCAAACGTTCAAAAAAAGTCAAATTGGTATAATGTTGAATTGTTCCTTCTGTATAATGCCGAGTGCTCTGGAGGGATGTAACACACACAGAAATAAGCGTCATTGTCCGAGTTAGTTATTTTTCTGTCAATTTTAATCCATACTATACCATTATTATCAGCATTGACAGTATTAATAAAACCAGAGAGATAACGTTTGTAATAAATTATTACTCCACCACTGTTACGCCTAGATTTTTTATTAAAATTAGGACGTGGACAGTGAATATGGTTGTAGTCATCGATATTTACATTTGTAGATTTCGAAGTCCATGTTTCTGTCAAAAAGAGGATATCATATTCAGACACAAAGTTTAAAAAGTCACTATCATTAAGTTTTGTTTTAAGTCCCTGGATATTCCAGACGAGGAAATGTAACTGTTTTTCTAACTGTTCCTTAATGTAACCGGAAGTAGATACATTATCCACTGTATACATTCTATTTTCGATGTAAAGCTTATCATATGAAATATATGCTGTTTTACCATCCTGTTTTGCTTTAATCATGTAATAATATAGTACATAATTCATGTGTTAGTTATTTATTGTGTGCTAACAAAATATTAAAACTTATCATAATAGATTAAATTTGATGTATAACAATGTAGTTACGTTTTAGGGACTAAATTGTAATCTATTCAAATATGTAAAACAATAATGGCGTGAGTGATAAAAGTCAATTTTATTGTAATTGGAACAACAAATTAACATCAAAACACGTAAAATAGTCAATGTCATTTTAGATACAAATGTTAACTATAGTACATGTATTATGTATCATAAGATTGTGGCATGAATACATGATCGCATTATATTATTTCTAATGAAATTTATAGAACCTACAGTTTATTTCACGAAATCTTCATCTCTGTTTTAATGAACAAACTCTTTTTCACTTTCGGAAACAATTAACAGATATACCGACGAAATTGATTACAGAAAAGGAAAACGTGCAGAGAATTGTCACATTTGAGCGCGTATTCGACGAGCATTTTAGAAACACTACTTGCATTAACATGAATAAAGCGACAAAGAATAAAAGGCCATCTGCTCCATGTAGCGTGTGTTAATCTTGATTATACATCGTTCAGGAAAACTGACTTTTCAGAACTGATATGATCAACTCAAACTAACAATTACTAGTTTTATTCATCTGGATATTTATTCTATTAAATAAGAAATAATGGCAGTATTTATATATGTTACCAATATATTGATCAAGACGAGCATACATATTTAATTCTCAAATAAAACGCAGAAATATTATCACTTTGCTTAATTTCGGTATTAATCAAATCGGTATTCAAACACGACACTTGAGAGTAACTGGAGTTACTGTCATGTGGCCGAATCCTTCACTCGAGAAATCCTCACTCATTCGAGTGTACTCCAGCTATCCTAACATTTGTGAATACCAATTTCTGTGACATCAACAAACCAATTGAACGATAGGTTTAAAACCCAACATCATATGAACTTAAATGGATTAAATGTAAGTAATGTCACGGAGACCAATGGAAACACAGGTGACCAACAGAATGAACAGCACATCGGTGCTCCTTACCCACAATATACAAATCAAAATTGAATACCCCGTGGAAACATCCGCAAATGAAAGACAATAATGGACATCAATACTCGCCTTATTATGAAAAATGGATATCCACGGGATATGCAGTATCGTCCTCAGAACTCCTCACCAAATCCGTCCAGAACTTCTAACAGAACTACTAACCCCCCTCTAGTCCACAACACATTATTAAAGACCACCTTCAAGTCCAAGGTATGATACTTATACAAACATTATGATTGAGTTAATGAGCAAATAAAATAAACACTGTATGCAAACTCTGTACGCCCCAAAACCGCGGTGTTCCAAAATGGCGGACGTGAAATGTAGAAAAGGTAAGTGTCATTTGTTTTTGGTCAGATCTTTTTAAATAGGACGCCAACTACTATAAATTATGTATGAAATAAAAAAGCTTGAAATTGGGAACCAACGGTTAATAGTGATTTTTGATCGAACTGTAGCATCTTCGTATAATATCTAGCCGAACACGATGTTTTGAGGAAATTGAAAAGTGAAGCGAGAGACCGAAAGAAAACTGACGATGTTTGCTCTGAAACGAATGCCTCGATTAATATATTAGGATACATCTATGAAAACAGTCCATAATCATGAATAGATAAAGGGAGATAACTCCAGAAGGGATAAACTTTACAAGCATGAATGGATAAAGGGAGATAACTCCAGAAGGGATAAACTTTACAAGCATGAATGGATAAAGGGAGATAATTCCAGAAGGGATAACGTTAAAAGCATGAATGGATAAAGGGAGATAACTCGTACCAATCTCCTGTGAAGTCAACTGTATGATAAAGATTGTGTATTGAACTCGAGTTGCTGATTTTTGTATCTGACGTAGAATACATTTCACCATGGATCTTTTAATAACATTATAGAGTAGCGATATCTTCTTTGTTGTTGGCGACTTTTCTATACTTCATGTAGTTCATGAAAACCATACTGTGTAGACGATGCACACTGCTATGTGTCAGAACTTGACCAGTTTGTCCGAAAGTTTTATACCGGTTACTATTTTTCTGAGTCTTACATAACCACACGTAGGAAGAAATGTAACAGAAGAAAACACATATCCACGCCAGCATAAATGACCATCCGAATGAGTATATCCGAAGCTTATTCAACTTTTCTTTGAATGGAAACATGCGACCCGGAAACAGAGCCATGTTTTTAAGGACCTGACATCTCACGTGAAATAATGCAATCGCTAGAGTCAATGAGAATCCTAAAACAAACAAGAAACAAGAATAATGAATGTTTTATAACTCGTTCAGTCATAACTCTTAATTCAAATAAAACGGGGTTAATTTTTCACTATATTACGGATAAAATTCCAAAATTCTATAAATTTCCATAGTTCCAAGAACCATGTCATGATACTTTTACTATGTATATTTTCTTCTAAAATATTTTCAGAAATATGCATTTACAAATTGGAGTGAACTGATGAATAGAAAGTTGTCATTGTTTGTTGCTGTATGTCTGACATAGCGAAGTATCTGCGTACATTGCAGCAATGGACTACATCCGCATACTGAGCAAAATGTATTTACCAGCAAAACTGTCATTGAATTTGAATACATATTGATGATATCGATATATCGGATGAGACATATCGACGATATATAGATATATCAAGTATCATTGCTTGCAGTTTATGATTTCACATATTTCACTTCTGATATATGTCTTTTAGATGCTTATGAATCACTGTTACCATCTTGTTTCCTCGCTTTTAAGATGAATGTGTGTTGTTTTGCAAAATAAATAAGAAAAAATATGAATAATATTCGGTTATTGTTTTTCCTTGAACACATTTGATTGGTATTGTGATGTTTTTGACATAGTCTTTTGACAGCGCACATGTTCCATTTTTGTTTTAGGTGATTTTTTTCGTTTTCATACATTTTTAAGTATTCATAAGTATCGATTTTTTTAATACGTATATCGATAATCGATCGATTGAAAAATATCATTGATACATTGATTTCATTTCTACCGATGACAGCTCCATTTACCAGCGATGTACATTCTCCTTTCCTGAACATTTATGAAGCGTATTATTTTCGAAATGGGCATGGTTCACATAATAGTTAGAAGAGTTAAATTTAATGCAAACTTGTTGTAACGAAGACTGGTAAAAGGTAAGTTTATGTAGGTACGGGCAGAGACTCAGCGGTCATTAGCATACATGTATATAAACATGTCAACTGAAAATAGAAGAGGATGTTAGTATGACCTACCTGCAATTAGGGTTGCTGAAGAAGCGATATAGAATATACGACCATTTGTAAGTCTACTAAACAAGCCATGTGCCCCTGTCGCTGCCCCTATCGTAACACATACTATGCATACCATTGCGCATGCGCTGGACAACGTTTCTAGTTCTGAAAAAGAAGAAGAATCGCACAAAGTATTACGAACCATCAATAATGCGAGAACCATTTACATCACAGAGATAACAGTCAAGAGATACAGTGAAAACTTGTCGAAACGCATATATTAGGTATATAACAATTGTGTTCTAAATTAATTGAACTCTCGAAAAAGGTTAATAATAATCGGTCAAAATCGCGTCAATCGTTTCAAATCACGTAATGTAGAGAATATTCTCAAAATAAGAAATAGCGTGTGTGCTCTTTTGACCATTGATGTTATGCGACCACCCATGGGACCCTTGAAAATGGTATTATTATTGAGGAGGCCTGAATATTGAGGTTGAATACAGAGCAAATAGGGAAATGGACTTGAAAATGGTGTTCCTCATTCTGAGGTGGTCTTATTGTTGAGGTGGTCTATAAGTGAGGTTTTGCCGTATATGTTAAATGGCGCATTACTATTAAGCTCAGGAGCATCGTAGTGTGTGTTTGAAGATATCCATTGGTTGTGGAAATATGTGCATTTCTCTGGTCGCATTGTTTCCATTCCCAGCCTCTGTCGCACAGCTTCTGCAAGAAAAGTTAGAGTTTAAAGCAGGTGAATACTGACTTTGTTTGTACACTGAAACCGAAAGGAGCATAATGGAAGGCGGTAGAATGCCTAACTCCAGATCCAAAGGTCATGGGTTCGAGACCCACGTTGAGCTGAGTTTGATCATAAACTTTACGATCACGAATTAGGTGCAAGAACGGTTAGTAACACAGGAACCAGGCTTTGAGAGGGGTCAGTCGAAGTTGTAAGAACCTGTTTCACTGTCGATGCAAAGTGAATAAGGTTAAACTAAAATGAAGCAAACCTCAACTCTTACGTAATAAGTGTATTTGTAAATGGTAAAATGGTGTGCGATTAGTCTTATTTCATTATATTACATACCATAATATTCAATCGAAAGTACTTTATATAATTTTGTAACGTACAAATCAGTTGTAGACATAAAACATATATAAAGTTTTTTTTAATCGAAATTGATGCAGTTTGTTGGGAGATTTGCAACTAGAGTATTTAATTTTGTAATTAATATATCTTTAAATTGCAATTTACGAGTCACAATATCATAAATATATTGACACATATTTAATCAAGTATTGAGCTATCTAGATATCGTATCATCATTTAACTGCCACGATTCAATTATTAGACTATATATCAGAAAATAACATTTCTCTACGAAAGCCTGGTGGTGACATTTCGGCTCCAAGAATTCTCAAATTCAACTTCATGAATTCGCGAGTTCCACTTCGTGAGCTCACCATTTCATCTTTATGAATTCATGATTCAAGAATTCACGAATTTTAAATCATGAATTCTTAATTGAAGTTGAAATAGTGAATTCTTGAAGTTGAAATCGTGAAATATTTGAAATTAAATCGTGAAGTTCAATTGAAGTTCTTGAAGCTGAAATGTCACCACCAGGCTTTCATATTTATCACGCTAAATTCAGACTAAAATATGTCTCAAGCAGTTTTTTTCTGAAGTTGTCGAGTTCTGTGAAACTAAACGAAAATACAGTGTAACTCGAACAGTAAGATTACCATTAGTTCTGAAGAAAGTTAGTCTCATTAATCAGGTGGTCTGATTATTGGGTTAAATGTGAAAGAAACAGTGAGAACTAGAATATGAAAATACGAGTTTTATTAATGAAATGGTCATAATGTTTAGGTTGTCTTTCAGTAATTATTTACTGTACATTAAGAAACTTACTTTCTAGTTCATCACAATCACGAAATAAATTCCCATATTGTTGAAAGAAATTCAGCTCATGATATTTAACAATTTCTACTCCATCGATGTCTTCCGCGTGAGCTTTATCAAAACCTTTACATGTGCGTTGAACAATAAACAGAGGTGCCTGGTAGAACGACCTCGCTGTCATGGAACCAGAGCAATTGAAATCTGACGCAACAACGATTTGAAAATAGGAATCCGTATCAAACGGCATTACTGTATCAGTGTGCTCTTCGTTTTCTGCGATTCGAAGAACTTCATCTTTGTCGAATGTTCGAAATTCCCAGTAATCTGTTGATAGCGACACTATAAGTAATACTGTTGTGTTTCCAGCAAATATCAAACTGCTATAATCGCATATCTTCATGACGTGTCTTTAAACATTGGACGCATTATTCACGTCATAGTTGCATTTTGTTCTCAAAGGAATACAATATTGCTAGTAAAACTCGCAGGTGTATCTCAAATTCGCACACTATTGCTAGTAAAACTCGCAGGTATATCTCAAATTCGCACACTATTGCCAGTAAAACTCGCAGTTATTTCTCAAAATCACACACTATTGCTAGTAAAACTCGCAGTTATTTCTCAAATTTGCATACTATTGCTAGTAAAACTCGCGCACGCCAAAGTAGCAGGTATTTCTCTAAAAGGTCCAATGATATAATATTGTTAATATACTGCCAAAATTCTAAATTTGAGGTTTTGTACACTATTGACATAAAACAGTAAACACTGAACACTCACCAAAAGCGCCACTGTCTAAATGTGTAGCATAGACAATGTATTTATGTTGATCTGGTTACAATATAAGTCTGTGGAGTTAGTCCCTTAATGCCATTCTAATTATTTCAATACATGTAATGAAATTATAGAACGGGAACGGAAATTATGGTATGAGCGCTAAACAGACAGGGAATGACCACAGTTGGATTGCTCAGGCTCGGTGCAAATTACGAGGTATGAACTATCAAGGTTGATCAAATTAGGGACCGACGTCGGAAATTGGACAAAGTAGCATGTGATTGTGTGACGATATTCCGTGAAACGGGTTAGGCACGATTCGGTTAATGGAATTTATTCCTGCCTACAGTACGGTATGACAGATTACTAACTAATCTCTAGATGTGCATCGTATAAGTTGATAACATTTTAACTGGTGTATTACTGACATAAACAAGTATCGCGATATATATTGTATCAGAGCGACTGTGTCACGATATGTATCGTACCGTACACGGTGAGCGTGTCGTTACACCGTTAGTACGGTCAGTAACGAGAGACCGGCTTCCGTCAGAAATTGACCAACAGTTCAATATACGCCATGTATTTGAAATATTCATTCCTACTGATATATTTGAAGTATTTGTTACTCCGTAATACGAAAGGGTTATAACGAGCCATAGTGTTAAGTTGTGCAATCCATTACACTAATTAAATCACTGACATCTGCAGTCACGTGGGATTGGTTAATGGAAATGGCATCACACTTTGTCCGCGAGGCAACAATCACTATAACAACGCCAAATAGCGAATCTCATGTGTGTGATCAAGAGGACGAAATGTCCGGTGTGTTTAGAAAATAATGAAGGTTTCATAATTGGTGTCTCTTTTGAGACAAGTTTACGAGGTGTATTGGTTGCTTTGCTAAAACTGTACACGTATGTGCAAATTAAAAATACGATAAAAGAATCCTTTGAACTATAATAAACGTTTGTGAAAAAGGACAGCTAGACCAGATATTTACTGTGCACAATATATCCTGCGGTCAAGTGTATGTTGAGGATTGTCTGTCACACATCATCTATGTGTAATACACAAACTGATGTATGCTCGAGTAAATAGGTTAAACTTGTCTGAAGGACAAAACTTGCAGTTACTTGGCTGGAATGTATACACTGTCATACGTTCATTATGATACAGTCTAACCTGTCCAGAACAACCCCAGTCAGAGGTTCAAATGTCGGCGGTTTTTGAGAGGTTGTTGATGTAGATAGGTAAAACTGGTAGTAAACTTGCACCACGGGGAACGTAATAATGTTGTTTTACTAGAGATAGGACCGCTCAGGGTAGGTTGCTTTGTACTTCGTTCGAAACATTCACTTTCGTCATCAAGAGTAGTAGCATGTTTTATGCAATGATATGATATATTTTAAACTTATTTGATAATCAATACAAAATAAAAATTGAGGAAAAAATAAACAAACAACTGCATTTATAGTAACACGTATTAAACATGGCATGTGCTAAATGCCGATCCGTACATATATCGCATTTAACCTTCTGAATAAGCAGTTAACGCTATTCAACCAAACATTTATGTATAAGTATGATTATGTCGCATTAATAAAACGTTGAATAGGTGCATTTAATTATATACTGGTTAAACGACCTTATCCGCCATGTTGTTAATGTGTTCTACATTAGGCCATCCTTAAATGAGTGTTTGTTTGCGGTTACGTACGCGACCCGGAATTTTAAAAGTGGGTAGGTAGGTGTCTCACCTGATATTCTGTCTTATTTATGTGGAAGTATGATCTATATGTGCATAAACCCAACATGTTTTAATTGGATTGTACGTAATGTCAGAGATACAGTAATCTGTGATATATTAGCAATAATGTCTATCATTGTAGATAATCTTGTGATAATGTTATTGGGTATGTGGCATTTTGTGATATATTTATTTTCTTGTTCTGTGATATGATTTAATTAGATTTTTATGCCTCTCTATGTCATGCCATCAACATGTAGGACCACAATGGAAATAAGAGTTTACTCTTTTTTTGTGCTATCCTAGGTGTTGGTGTGTATGGCATGGATATTATGCACATGTTATAATTATTATTTTAATATTATTTCATGTCTTAATTATCCATGTACCTGGATACACAACTACCGAAATAAATATATATATATTTCGACGCAGCCGTACTAACATGGTTTTGCTATTTGCATATCAGTGTTGTGAAAACCAATCAAATCTTACGATAACCATCAATGCAATTTCTATTCAACCGAACAACGTTTGTGAATTACCGAAATCCATTTTCGATCTGGAGTGACCAGCAATCATAACATCTCAGCATTTTTATGTTGCACAACAAATCTTAACCTTCAAATTGCGCCGACCATCTTTTTCATCAAAATATTTCTTGTTTTAGTTTATACTGTAATGCAGGTGCGTAGGAAGGTATTAAGCATTGCGGCCGCGGGTGGGGTGGGTGCGGGAGGAATTGTTTTAGGAAATCACCTTTCACAGGCGCAAAATCCATCACTTTTAAAATGATATTTTACATATTTATAAGTTATTACATTTATTCATACATATGTGTAATTTTGTAAGAAGACACGGGACTGTTAGGGATTTATTTTAAAATAGTTGAGTCGCATTTTAATGTATTTAATAAGGTACATGGACGCAATATAAACAATGATATATATTATCATCATTAGCAAATGTTCTTTTTGTAATATTTCGAGATTGATTTTGAACATCCACTTTCTACTTTCATAATGGAGATTCAGAATATGTATTGAATTTGTTGCATCTGTGTGCAACTTTATGTGAGTAAATGAGATTATCGCCATTTAATTGATCTCCAAGTAAATGTCATTATCACCATTTTAAGGTTCAAAACAATGCCAAAATAAATATACTTGTCACCTGGTTAGTATATTTTAATCTTTATTTTCGTCTCATCTATATACATGTACATACATTTTACAATAACATAAAACAGAACCAACTATTAGTATATAGCCACTCTTAATAACAGTTATAGGAGACTAGACATTACAATAAAACATCAACATATCACATGATACGTTAAGATATTAACGTTATACAATAGTGTGTAATAAATAATTACATATATGCATATAAAACTAAAAAAAACAGTTGTTAATTGTTACTAAAATAATAATAAAACAAAAACGGTTTAACCTGTGTAAGAAACTGAATAATTTCGTGCATTATTGCGCATACTTCAAAAATAATCTTATGAAATCCATTTAGGACCAATCAGATTGGTCCTAATTTAATAAACAGCTGTTTTTCAGATGGAATAAAGGCTATGACATACAATTATACATAAAATATGTGCATTATTTACAGAGATAAAAAGTACGACGCTGTAAAATATTATGACAGGTTTTGGCACATATCTTAATCATATCTGAGTTGTTAAAACGGAAGACTAACTTATCATTTTTAGACATGTGTGTAAAATTATCA
The DNA here is from genome assembly GCA_032209605.1 of Mactromeris polynyma. Classification (NCBI taxonomy): domain Eukaryota; kingdom Metazoa; phylum Mollusca; class Bivalvia; order Venerida; family Mactridae; genus Mactromeris; species Mactromeris polynyma. Next base: position 27,788,047 of record JASFXZ010000003.1, read on the forward strand.
TCAATAGCGTACACACTTTGTCTTAAATCAGCATACAAATTACATTCTAACAATACATTAGTATGCTTCCTTGCATGCCTTCATTAATCCGCCGACTGTTTTCACACCCTAGATGGCAGTCAGGGCACTAGCGACGACCCCTGTCTGATAGCGATGATAACACTTTGTCATGCGTATTAAATGTGTTTCTGGTTTTTATTAGTTTAAGATACAGATGAGAAGTAGGGGTCATAAAATGTCCGCGGTCCCATTGCCGTTGCGAGCTGCGGCTCCTGCGGCCCCAGCTCATACGCGCATGTACTGGCTAAAAGATCTGAAAAAATAAATTACGTCGTGGCATTTTTCACGAGTCGTTCTCGTAACTTTAAACAAACCTAATGACAACGTGATCTGAAACAATGCACGTGCTTTTTACGGGGCTTTCGTCGACAAATTTCGATCGTTCAATTCCCTTGACTCAAACATGTACTAGCTTGCTGTAAAACAAAATCAACATAATGTTTTCGGTATCTCTTTAGAAATTATGTGAGACAGTATTAAGGAGTTATGAATAACTTGCACTGTATATTACGGTCAAACATATCTGACGAAACTGCCCATAGTATCGATACAGTCTCACATTACAGGTAAGATAGGTCGATAGGCTTACTGAGTTTGCACGCACTCCAAACGTGTACTTGTTTACCTAGGTAAAAAATAGAACATTCCGGTCGTTAGGTATGTCAACTATCAAAGGACTGTAATGGATATTACGTTGAACTCTGAGGCGAGTTGTTGGTTGCCTAATTGCTTCCATAAATCATCTTGATTAAGCATGATGGTATGGGAGCAATATTAGGCCAACATCAAGAAAGTTTAGTATATACATACAAACAACCCTCGAGAGTATAGAGAAATGGTAGTTCTTTTTTTAGAAAGGGATGTTCTATTTCTTTATATAGGGGTATTTGTTAAGTTTGTGAATAGACTGTGGCGCTCGAGCTATATAACACCAGGGTGGTTGTACAATAGTAATATTAAGAAGGCGATGATGTATGCTTTAATGCATGATGGAAACTGAGTTTCAACAAATATCAATAATTACATGTTTAAAAAAATGGAATATTCCAGTCTAAAAATAAAACTGCCGGTTCATTTATGTCATCATTTATCTTGTACATGTATATACAAACACGCGTAAGCGATCATTTTGGGCATCTCTATTTGACAATAAAAGAGAACTTGCTCAGACATTAAAACTTTTTTGACTAAAAACACTATTTTAACTTCAAGAGAAGTTACAAAATTCTTTAAATAGTTCATAATTTTACGATCAATGATCCCTAACCCCTAACCCTAGACTTCCGGGTTTAAATTTTGTAAATATTGATAAAATAAGGTGTTGTCTCCTTACTGTAATATATATAAGGAAGTTTTCAATCTAGGAAATTATTTGCCTTGGCCTGACATTTTGCTTGAATCGGCAATTTGTCTCTACTAGTGTACAGACTTCCCGTGATATTATCCAGCGACGCTATTATTGAAGTGACAGATGAGACTACTTTACCTCAGTGTACATATGTGTGTCAGCGACCGTCATATTCATTAATCTATACAAGAAAAATATTTTAATTTGTAGGCTATATCTTTAGGAAACAATGAACGGTTCAGATCAAAATTCTTCCTCAATATTTACGGGGACTTTGGAGGCAAGCAACTCTTCGTACGGTAGTCGAGTGTTTTCAGAATGGTATTTTATTGTTATAAATACAATATTTGTTCCACCGACAGTTTTCGGAAACATTCTGATTATCGTTTCTTTGATTCGATTTCCTAAATTACTTCGAATAAGAGCGTACATTCTCGTTGGAAACTTAGCAGTGTCAGATCTTTTCGTTGGACTTATAGTGTTGCCTTTGGACTTAAGTTTAACTGTATCAAAATCTGCGTCGGAGTCTTATTCAATATGCTTGTGGTATTATTCTTTAGTTTATACATTCGTTGGATTGTCTATTATAAATCTATTTATTTTGTCATTAGAAAGATTCAGTGCGGTTGTTAGTCCGTTCAGTCATAACACTCGTTTTACAAAGAAGAGGATATACGTCACAATTTTGGTCACATGGATAACTGGCATAATAATCGGATGTCTACCAGTGTTCGGATTACACAACACCGTGCCGGAGAACTTCCAATGTATGACGTCTCATCATTTATTGTTACCAATGTATACACGGATTGTTCTGTCCGTGTTGATGCTTTCTTTGATCATAAACACTGTTTTCTTCTTCATTATTGTGCGAATTGCAACAAATAAGTTGCAATCACTGCCTTCAACTCATTCTAGAAAACATAGGCTAAGGAAGAACGTACGGCACACTTGCAATATGCTTATAATCACAGGACTATTCATCGTCTTCTGGACACCCTTTGGCGTCGTGGCATTTATACCTGGAGAGTCAAACACATTGTATATTGTGAAAGATGTCACTGCTAGTTTAGGTTTCATAAACTCTTGCTTGAACTGGATCGTGTACGGGTATAGATGCAAGATGTTCCGAGCAGCTTTCAAAAGTATCGTCATGTGTAAATGTGTGCAAAAAGATTATAAATTACCAACGTCTTCTACTGGTTAATTTAGATTTATGTTCATCACAAGCCAACGTAGATCTGGTTGATATATGATGTGAAATAAAAACAAAAACTTGACAGTGCTACTTCTCCAGAGAGACCTTTTAGTGAATATGTCGAAACAACACTGTCAATTTATCCGAACGAAACATTTACCACCAATTTGACCTCTCTAGAGCACAACCTCAACAACAGCCAACATTTGAATCTCCCAAGGCTGTTCTTCTGGAGAGGTTGTACCAAGCTTAATATTTTTCGAATTTTAACCTTGTTATGACAAAGACATAATATTAATATGTATCATAAGTACCAGAATTGTATAGAAAGCAAAACTATAAAACTATTATATTTTATAGAAGGTACGGTGTATCCATCGTTATCAATAAAAGCAAACATTGAGTCATGATCCGGTTTATCTTAGATTAATATCAATGGCATTATTGATTGATATTATCTTCGCAATTACATCTTTATTGAAAAATCTGTTGTTAGTTTCAAGATGCGATTTGCTTCTTCCTTCACGTAATTTTCGAAATATACATATATATGTGCATATACGTATTGTTTTTTCTCCAGTATGATAATGAAGAGCTTTATTTCAAATATTATTTTGTATGAGATATTTGTGTTAACAAAGACTTGACATATTCTTATCGAAAAACAAATGATTCACTCGAGTGTGGTTAATGACACAAACAAGATATGTTACATTTTCGAATATTTTATTCAGAACTATATTTGTGTATGTACTTTGGTCCCAGTACACTGTACCGACCAACTCACCTCCGCGACAGCCAACAAAGAATATTTTTGGCACAGATAAAATTTCATGTAGAAAGACAAATAAGATCAAACATTCAGTGTCAGGAACAATTTTGAAAATTCCTGGATGTTATGTTGTTGAAAGTACTTGTTAAGCGACTCTCCGGATATTTTTGTTGTCTGTATAAGCGTCGTTTGTTCATTAACGACGTTTATAATGTCGTCGGTAGTTGAAGCCACGCTAATGTCGAGTGCATTCCCATATATTGGCTTAGCCGGTCGGTCTTGGTGTTAGTATGACCATTGTGTAAACACGTGCCCTGTTAGTGCTTAGCTTTCAGCTATTGGTTGATAGCTGACGCCACTAACAGTCACGTGATCTACTAAAAAGCCAACATAATCACCAGGAAGAACCAAAGTATGTATCTAAGCAATCTAAACTGCAGACCTGAAAGGACAGAACAATCGATACACAATGTCATAAATATAATTTGTCAACGATCACAAAAACGTAACATTTATGTCTTGAACAAATATGTTCAATCTTATCCACTAAATCATATCAATCACGTTCGATGTCTGCTTCCTGTGTTTCAAACCAGTACTGGTGTCTAATCCAGCAGAGTTCAAGGTTGATGCTCAACATCAGCTCAATGAGACATTCACATGTACAACATTTGGATCAGGGATCAGGAGCACAAACCCTCGTCCATTATGCTTCCATGGAACCAGTGTGAATTGTAGTGGAGATAATTAGTAAGTGTCATAGCTTACATTTAAGTACAATAAAACTGACTTGACAAATGATTTAATTTCATATCAACTAGTAAATACAGATACATTCCTTCCTACATAAGAATTTGCCGTATTCATATAATGGTATGTCAGTTCGAAACCAATACACCCTGTTATTCAACATAGATGTATACTTAGTAATATGAATAATGTAGCAGTTTGATGTTAAGCTGTGGACAGAGAGGGTAATGTATGAACTACATTGAATGTATGTTCCCACCCGGACAACCGTCTGCTTTACCTCTAAGTAACCTCATGTATAGATTGAAAAATTACCTTCTTATCGCAATTTGTCGTGCGAAATGTGTCCTCTCTCGAAGCATCACCTCTCTCCTAGCTAGGGCCTTCTCAAAATCTTGTCTATTTTCTTCAGTGGACATCTGCCATATTTTGATAAAAAAATACGTATGTAAAAACACAACCTTCATAGATTGTCTGGTATTCAATATAAAATGCTAATTATTTAATAACTCAAGTAGGTTAAGTTATTGCAGTTGTAATCACAGAAAAATGTACTGCTAGGTATCTATGTCAGTCATTGACATAAATATTCAATTAACTAGCCATACATTGTTACAAAAACAACATAGACGATATATCAACGTCTTTTTTATAATTAAGTCTACACTCGGGCTTCCCTTCATTTCCTCCTTTACTTACGATTTGCTTGAATCGATGTCGGTATATTTGCCACAATCAAATTCTGAGCCATAATATTCCTTTACTTTGAAGAGTGAGAATGGTGTCATGAAAATCATTTCTTTGACTACTGATAATGATATTAGAGATATTCGAAACCTTGTTGAATTTCTTTAAAGATTAACTGAAATATCAGTCATCCAAGATCTTAACAAACACGCAATGGCTAAAAAACATAGAATATGTTACCAATAGCATTGATTTGTACTTACGTACTTAACTATACAATTTATCACCAGTGTACTACAAACATGACAAACCCATATGAGTTTGACCATTGCATGCTTAAAGCATTGCTTGCATAATGTAATATGTTCTCACTTTTAAATATCGGCGTCAAAAAACTATATTATAATTTTTAATTATCATATACAACGTCAGAATTTCATGAAAACTGAGTAATTTTGTAGAACATTTTAATGCGCCTAGCAGATTATGAATATTCATATGCTGTATTAGTGTTTTTTTTGGAAATGGAAAAAAATCGCCAACGGAAAATGACAACGGAAACGCAAGATGACAGTACAGAAGTTGTTTCAGACACAAGGAATTATGACTTAAATCCACCAAAAGCTCTCAGCAACCGACAGAGAAAATGTGGAAATTATCGAGACTGGAGGAGGTTTGAAAGTTCTATTGAATACTGCAACTTATGAACACTTACGCATTGTTTCTGATCAATTCTATAGTGAAATCCGAGGGCGACGAAAATGTAAAAAGATAGACATACATGATCAACAAGGACGACTAGTGGAAACGCAGTATAAATTAACATCTGGTAAGACAGCTCAATACACATTGAATTTGTACTACACCACATAATCTTGTCTGACTAACGGTAAACGAATTGACATTTTTAGAGACACAGATTTTCTAGAAATAATGCATAAAATAGAAACATTTATTGATGAACGTGGTACTGATATTTCTAAGGAAAATCTGAAAATTCGTAAATGTTTAAAATCAAGTCTAGATAAGATTGGCAATAGCAAAATTAGTAACAGTGTTACAGCAGTATGCAAATTTAACAAAACAAATATAAATCAGAATTGTGCTGGTCAAGCCACAGATGTCGAGCTCATTGATGTTGATAGGCCTACTGAATATAATGTGCGTAATGTTGTTAATAAACATATGTATAGAGATAACATTCAGTCTAATGAAATAGCGTGTCAGACGGATTTATCTGACAATGAAACTCTTAATCTATTTCATTGAGGAATCAAACAGACAATATGGACAATTAAAAGACGAGGTGACTAGCATTAAAAAACAATTATCTCTTGGAAATACAAATATCACAGAAAGCGTTTCTAATATGTCTACAGCAAATGAGTGTACGAAAATCGAAGCACAACGGGTATTTGATGTGATCCAACGTCGCTTACAATCAATCCAAGACTCCATAAAACACATACAAACGGAAAATGTTTCCATGGTGGAAAATTATAGCACACCATCAAGCGTAGATACTCAATTGAATGAAAGTGTCCACTACCCAGAAAACCAGGAACAAACGCCTGTGAAACAAAATCGGGCAGAAGATTACACATTAACAAATCAACTTCACAACAAATGAAACATACACCGAAGGATAGAACTCTAATAATTGAAGATTCAATTTTACGCCGTATACAAAAACGGGGATTGAACAGAACAGTTACTATTTCAACTTTGCCTGGAAAACGGATTATGGATGTTTGTCAGAAGTTACAATCAATGGATCTGGATAGTTATAAGAACATCATACTATATATAGGTGGAAATGATGTGGCTAGAACATATAATATGGATTATTTATACGATCAACTCAAAAGGACAGTGATTGAACTGAACGGAAGAGACTGTGATGTGTTCATTTGCACTGTTGCACCAAGAATAGACGCGGATGTAGTCCCTATCAACACTGCATTTAACCAGCTTTGCGCTGAGATATGCGCTTCTCAGATTGACATTTACAGCTGGTTTACATACGGCAACGGGAATATAACAAACCATTTTTACCATTGGGATGGTATTCACCTAAATAATCAAGGATCGAGAAACCTAGTGTTTGCTATACATAAGACAGTAAATATAGTTCCAAGTCGCACACCCAGGCCAGCAGATCGAATGTACAACGACAGGTACAACCATCAAGGAAATCATCTCTCTCCTACAACCAGTAATAGTGAAAACTGTAGAAGATATACACATTCATTTGATCATACCAGAAATGCATACTTCAAACCATCGTATAGTAACCTTTTTCCACTCATGTTCTGTACTGTAAATTACTAAACCTTTTCAAAACGTTGTAGTACTATTATTGATACAAATCAGATATATTCAATGTTATTACGACATGTTATCTTACTAGATTTATAAATGTTATTCTAGTCTGTAACTGTCATTCACCGGAATAGATCATTAATTATAATTACTATTGTACAATTTTATGCTGAATACTATATGTACTGTGCATACATGTGACTTTATACTATATTCTCTGTATTATACATGTGATTATCCATCCATCCATCCATCCATCCATCCATCCATCCATCCATCCATCCATCCATCCATCCATCCATCCATCCATCCATCCATCCATCCATCCATCCATCCATCCATCCATCCATCCATCCATCCATCCATCCATCCATCCATCCATCCATCCATCCATCCATCCATCCATCCATCCATCCATCCATCCATCCATCCATCCATCCATCCATCCATCCATCCATCCATCCATCCATCCATCCATCCATCCATCCATCCATCCATCCATCCATCCATCCATCCATCCATCCATCCATCCATCCATCCATCCATCCATCCATCCATCCATCCATCCATCCATCCATCCATCCATCCATCCATCCATCCATCCATCCATCCATCCATCCATCCATCCATCCATCCATCCATCCATCCATCCATCCATCCATCCATCCATCCATCCATCCATCCATCCATCCATCCATCCATCCATCCATCCATCCATCCATCCATCCATCCATCCATCCATCCATCCATCCATCCATCCATCCATCCATCCATCCATCCATCCATCCATCCATCCATCCATCCATCCATCCATCCATCCATCCATCCATCCATCCATCCATCCATCCATCCATCCATCCATCCATCCATCCATCCATCCATCCATCCATCCATCCATCCATCCATCCATCCATCCATCCATCCATCCATCCATCCATCCATCCATCCATCCATCCATCCATCCATCCATCCATCCATCCATCCATCCATCCATCCATCCATCCATCCATCCATCCATCCATCCATCCATCCATCCATCCATCCATCCATCCATCCATCCATCCATCCATCCATCCATCCATCCATCCATCCATCCATCCATCCATCCATCCATCCATCCATCCATCCATCCATCCATCCATCCATCCATCCATCCATCCATCCATCCATCCATCCATCCATCCATCCATCCATCCATCCATCCATCCATCCATCCATCCATCCATCCATCCATCCATCCATCCATCCATCCATCCATCCATCCATCCATCCATCCATCCATCCATCCATCCATCCATCCATCCATCCATCCATCCATCCATCCATCCATCCATCCATCCATCCATCCATCCATCCATCCATCCATCCATCCATCCATCCATCCATCCATCCATCCATCCATCCATCCATCCATCCATCCATCCATCCATCCATCCATCCATCCATCCATCCATCCATCCATCCATCCATCCATCCATCCATCCATCCATCCATCCATCCATCCATCCATCCATCCATCCATCCATCCATCCATCCATCCATCCATCCATCCATCCATCCATCCATCCATCCATCCATCCATCCATCCATCCATCCATCCATCCATCCATCCATCCATCCATCCATCCATCCATCCATCCATCCATCCATCCATCCATCCATCCATCCATCCATCCATCCATCCATCCATCCATCCATCCATCCATCCATCCATCCATCCATCCATCCATCCATCCATCCATCCATCCATCCATCCATCCATCCATCCATCCATCCATCCATCCATCCATCCATCCATCCATCCATCCATCCATCCATCCATCCATCCATCCATCCATCCATCCATCCATCCATCCATCCATCCATCCATCCATCCATCCATCCATCCATCCATCCATCCATCCATCCATCCATCCATCCATCCATCCATCCATCCATCCATCCATCCATCCATCCATCCATCCATCCATCCATCCATCCATCCATCCATCCATCCATCCATCCATCCATCCATCCATCCATCCATCCATCCATCCATCCATCCATCCATCCATCCATCCATCCATCCATCCATCCATCCATCCATCCATCCATCCATCCATCCATCCATCCATCCATCCATCCATCCATCCATCCATCCATCCATCCATCCATCCATCCATCCATCCATCCATCCATCCATCCATCCATCCATCCATCCATCCATCCATCCATCCATCCATCCATCCATCCATCCATCCATCCATCCATCCATCCATCCATCCATCCATCCATCCATCCATCCATCCATCCATCCATCCATCCATCCATCCATCCATCCATCCATCCATCCATCCATCCATCCATCCATCCATCCATCCATCCATCCATCCATCCATCCATCCATCCATCCATCCATCCATCCATCCATCCATCCATCCATCCATCCATCCATCCATCCATCCATCCATCCATCCATCCATCCATCCATCCATCCATCCATCCATCCATCCATCCATCCATCCATCCATCCATCCATCCATCCATCCATCCATCCATCCATCCATCCATCCATCCATCCATCCATCCATCCATCCATCCATCCATCCATCCATCCATCCATCCATCCATCCATCCATCCATCCATCCATCCATCCATCCATCCATCCATCCATCCATCCATCCATCCATCCATCCATCCATCCATCCATCCATCCATCCATCCATCCATCCATCCATCCATCCATCCATCCATCCATCCATCCATCCATCCATCCATCCATCCATCCATCCATCCATCCATCCATGTGGTGTTCTATTTGCAACAACGTATCTCATTCAACCAGAGACTGTAAATATGGCTGGTAGGGAAACGCTGACAACCACTCTCAGAGAAACAAAGTTAATAATTTTACTTCTTTGCAGTGACTGTAATATCTTGAGGAGTTATTGTAATTGTGAATCATTGCGTTATTCGGATGGTAAATTGTTATATTCACATTATAGTACTACTAATAATAATTCATTACATGACCAAACTTATTTGCCCTATAATACAAATAATAATTATAATAATGATGCGATATCTTTATTGCAAAATGCAAATTTATGTGCGCATTCTTTGCACAAATCTAAAACATCGAATTTAAAATCAGATGAAAAAGTGTCGATTTCACATCCAGTCATTGATTATACAAATAGTGATTTATCTTTCTTGTATGAGAAAAAGGGATTGCATATTGCTAGGCATTTATTACCTAAACTAGATGAAATCAAGTATCATTTATCCTTAAAAAACTCCACTGATATTTTAGGCCTTTGTGAAACTTTCCTAACAGGAAATGTTGAAAATCCTGCATTAAAGATAAACGAATTTACCATCGAGAGAAAAGACAGGAAAATTGAAAAACGTGGGGTAAGTTGTTTATATTGCAAACAAACATTCGTATACACGTAGAGTTGATTTTGAATGTGAAGATATTGAATCAATATGTCTACAGCTGAAATTGTCCAACACCAATCCGATCCTATTAAAAATTTGTCTATAGAGACCACCAGATTCGAATCAGACATGGATTGATAAATTTGAGCATTTACTTGATAGAATAGATGCCACGGGCTATGAATATTACATCGTTGGAGATGTAAATATCAATTATATACCGAACAATACTAACACTGTCAACAAATATTATAGTAACAATAAATGGGACGATTTGATTTTAAAGTTGGGACTAACGCAAATGGTTAAATCTCCGACGCGCGTAAGTAAATTTAATTCTACAATCATAGACCATATTTATTCAAACCTTCCTGAAAATATTTCAGAAGTGAAAGTACCATTTTACAGCATAAGTGATCATTTTCCTGTTTGTTTCACGCGCACATTGCCAAATAAATACTGTGTTAAACATTGCCATAAATCAATGAAATATAGATGTTTCAAAACATTTAATGAATCTATATTTAAAAACGATGTATTTCATGCTGGGCTAGATAATATTGAAAATTTCAGTGATCCTAACAACTCACTGCAATTATTTTATGATACTATAAATACTGTTTTAAATAAACATGCGCCGATAAAAGAATAAAGCGCCAATCACAACCAGAATGGTTTACTGAAGAAATAAAATTACAAATTTTTAAACGTAACAAATTACATAGAGAAGGAGCATTTGATGAATTCAAAACGCAGAGAAATAGAGTAAGATCTTTGATCAGGAAAAGTATAATAAATTTCTATAATGATGCTATCAAAAAAAAATAATACTCGTTGTTTATGGAAGAATATAAAAGACATATTTGCAAACGGTTGTTCTGACAATACTATTTTGATCCCGTCTAAACTCTTCGTGGGTAATGGGACTGTAGAAGGACAATCTTCTATATTAAATGCCTTAAATGAACATTTCATTAATATCTCAACATTGATTACAAAATCAGCGCTTGTTCCTGAAAACTTTTCTAAACTAAAACAAACGCTTGACAATAAACTAAAATATAACAATCTTTCTTTGATATTGAATTTATATCTGCGTACGAAGTAAAGAAGATTATTGATACATTAAACCCTAATAAATCAACAGGTATAGACGGTATTGGCCCAAGAATACTAAACATTGTAGTGATTGTATTACACCGGCAATTACACATATAATTAACAAAAGTATCGAAACAGGGATTTTTCCGGATGCTTATGTTCTCACGATATTCAAAAATGGAGATAGAGAGGATCCTAATAATTACCTAATAATTACCGTCCTATATCTATTTTGCCAACCATTTCAAAAATATTTGAAAGACACATTGCGATTCAACTTCAATCTTTTTTCAAACTAACAAATGTTCTTCACAATACTCAGTCCGGATTCGTCAAAATCATTCTTGTCACACAGCACTCATTTACTTGATAGATACGTGGTTAAAGGATATCGATTCAGGAAAATATGTAGGGTCAGTATTTTTGGATTTGAGAAAGGCATTTGACCTTGTTGACCATAACATTCTCTAGTATAAACTAAAACTGTATCACTTCTCGCCACCCACCGTTACTCTATTTAAGTCTTACTTATCAAATAGAACACAGACTATCAAGCATGCGAATTTAACATCTGAAACAATGGAGATAAGGTCTGGAGTTCCCCAAGGCTCAATCCTCGGCCCTCTATTATTTCTTCTATATCTAAATGATATTGCATATGAAATACCAACTGCCAATATCCACCTTTATGCTGACGATTCCACCCTGTATACACCCGGCACTGATATCAAAACTATACAGGCCACTCTTCAAACAAATATAAATGCAATCATTTCTTGGTGCCAAATAAATAACATGTCTTTATATCCTAATAAATCTACATGTATGATTCTATCGTCGAATAACCGTCTAAAAAACCTTGATATTGAACTAACGCTGTATATAAATAAAACTAAATTGCAAAATGTAAATGTTCAAAAGGTACTTGGTATTAACATTGATAACACCTTATCATGGAATACCCATCTTACAAAAATATGTACTCATATCAATTCAAAAATTGCACTTTTAAAAAGAATTACGCCGTTTTTATCATTTGAAATGAAAATATTATTTTATAATGCATATATTCTTTCTATAATGGACTACTGTTGTACCGTTTGGGGTACTGGAAAAAAATGTTATAAATCTTTAGGTAATTTACAAGCGCGAGTAGCTAGATTAATACAAAAGGAGTTTGCCAACCTTGATGACTCAAAATTACTCAATAAATTTAATTGGATATCGTTTGAAAATAGATGTTTTTATCATTCTTCAGTCCTTGTCTACAAAGCTTACTGCAATGAGAGTCCCCAGTATATTCGATCATTATTAAATTTTTCATCCAATAGTATATACAGTTTAAGATCAGTGGAAAACAATGACTTAGTCACGCCATCTTTTAAAACAAAATACATGAAAAATTCTTTTACAAATGTAAGTGCTGTTAATTGGAACAAAATTCCCAACAATATTAAATCAGTCTCGTCAGTAAATACTTTCAAAAGAGCATTAAAATAATTTTTATTGTAAAATGGTCTACATTCTATTATGTTTGTTATGAAAGTTATTATTAGCATTTACTATTATACTGATATATATGTACTATTTACAATATCTGATGAGTGATTGTCTTGAATGAACGCATGTGTGTTATATAATTATTGTGTTTCAATTTATGTTGTTTTCTGTTAGAAGGCCATGTTTTATTTAAGATTGTACAATTGTTTTTGTATACCTCATTACATGTCACCTTCTGTAAATAAAGATATTATTATTATTATTATAATTATTATTTCCTCATATTATACTTCGTAAAACATGTCGTCATTTTCACGTATTTGTATTAATTCGATACAAGGTTATTAGAACATTAAAGCTGTTATGTCGCTTATTCGTGTGTAATTCACTTATATTCATCGACAAGTTATTCCTATTCATACAGTCCGTTATCAACTCAACTCAACTCAAGTTTATTGGCATATCGACAATAAGCATTGTCATTGGCCTAAACAATACAATATATACAACAGCACATGCAAAACATGGCTACAATATTCTCAAAGAGAATAGATACATATATACACAATTATTAGTGCAATTCAATAATATTACATTAACAATTTAACTACTTTCATCGTACATACATACATATACAATTTTAATTACATTAAAATATCATTGTGCAGACAGATATAATAGGTAAAAATAATTCATACGTACAGTACATCAAATTTCTCCGTTGTTTCTAATGTTAAATGCGTTTTTTATAAATTTTGCTAAAGTCAATTGAACTTTTTTAGATTTAGAATTCAATAAATTAATAAATTTGTTTACCGTTGGAAAGTTTCCACAATGTTTTAGAAAATATAAACATAAGTAGTCTGTCCTCTCTTTGTATATTACTAAATCGTCCTGTTTCAATAGCTAGTATATGTGAACAAGGCGTATTCTAGTTAAGCATTTTCTAAGTAGATCATTTTGGATGTTTTGAAGATATGGCTCGAAACTGTGTGAATCTTTAAATTGACAATAATAATTATGCCGACTACAATTATTAATATTTGCTCTCCACGTTGAATATATTGGTCTATTAATCTTTGTTTTATTCGTGGATACAAAACTTTTGGATTATTTGCAACCCAATAATCGGAAAGTCCTAAATTGTCTAATGTAGATTTTAACTTATAAGCCCATGATTTATTATTTAATGGCATATTATCCAAACATTGACTATAAAAAGCATCTTGAACGGCTGGAATGTTGCAGTTACATACTTGGGTCCAATATTTTAAGGATCTAAGACATGCAATTAAAGAAAGAGGGAATCTACCAAGTTCTCCTAACACTGCATTATTAACTGTACGTTCACTGACACCCAGTATTATTTTACAGAATTTTATCTGCAATTTATCAACTTCATCAAAATTGTATATACCCCAAACTTGGGAACCATACAATATAATAGGACATACTAATTTATCAAATAATGATAATTTTGTTTTAACATCAACATTTATTCGTTTAAAAAGTGCGAGTAAGTTATTCATTGCTTTAGTGTCTTGTTCGTTTAAAGTTTTCGCAGCTATTCTAAGATTTCCGTTCTTATTGAATTTAATGCCTAAATAGACAAAACTGTCGACTATTTCGATGATTTCATTATTGATACGCCATTCAAAATTATTCCTTTGCGATCTTTTCTCAAAAATACAGATTTTGGTCATGTTTACATTTATTGTTAATCCCCATCGGTGTGAGTACATATAAATAGCATCTAGTTGAGATTGTAAACTGTTTTTATCGGTTGTAAAAATGGCAATGTCATCGGCAACTATCAATAAATATAATGATAGTTGATTTAGATCATTTTCAGTCAACTTGTTAAAATCTAGTGATTCATTTATGTCATTTACAAATAATATGAATAACAACGGTGAGAGTGGCTCTCCTTGTTTTAGACCGAGCGCAATATCGAAGTAATCCGATAGATTGCGATTTTTAGCGAATCGAACACAGGCGGAAATACGAGAATATATAGCTTTAAGCATAGTTAAAAATTTACCGCTGATGCCTTCCTGTACTAACTTAATCCATAGTGCGTTCACGGGTATAGTATCGAAACATGACTTATAGTCAATAAAAGCACAATACAGTCTATTATTATTCGATAAAACTCTTTGTATAATACTGTGTAAAATAAATACACAATCTACCGTACTTCTTTTATCACGGAAACCAAATTGCGATTCATTGAATTTGTTTTCATGTTCACACCAGGAATTTAATCTGTTCCGTTAACATGTGGAACATATTTTTGCCATGGAATTAATGAGAGAAATACCGCGATAATTACCCGGATTAGTTTTATCTCCTTTTTTAAAAACAGGGACAATGATGGCTTTTGACCAAGATTCAGGGTAGATGCCAGACATGAATATTTTGTTAAACATTTGAACAAGATACGGAGTTATGAAATCCTTTGCGTCTATAAAAAAATCCGGATTTATATTATCACAACCACTGCTTTTTTTACGAGACAATGATGACAGGGTTGTTAAAATTTCATCTTCCGAGAAAGGTTTATCAAGACATTCAATATCAATTATATTTGCTGCATCAACAGCCGATATATCGTCTGAGAATAAATTTCCACTGTCTAATTTAAACATGTTACTGAAATGATTGACAAAATCCTCGTCACTTACATCATTGCTGTTGTTTTTTTTGGTCTTAAATTTGTTTATGTATTTCCAGAATTTTCTAGGACAAGATGAACTTAATTTGTTTATATACGTCCGCTGTTTCATATCATACTTATATTTACTTTCACGTTTAGTACTTACATAATTGTTTCTACTATGCAACATATTCGAAAAATAGTAAACCGCCACCTGTAAACATATGTTGTGTTGAGTTGTTTGTTGGGTAGAAAATGGAGTATAAGAAAGAAACATTTATTTTCGGACGAACGAAGCGAGGGAGAAAATAATGTTTGTTTTCGTTGCTCGGATAATTTCTAAACATTCGTTTTTTGGCGTAAAAATCATTTTTTGCAGTTTTGCATTGGTTGTCAAACCAGGGCACTTTATGGTTATTTTTTCTAGGTGATGAGTATACGTTTCTGACATCCAAATTGTTCATATGAAATATCATAAATAAGCTCGGATAAGTTATTTATACTATCATCAGTATTAACAAAATCATTCACAAAGTTATCAACAATATCATGGAATAAGTTTCTCCTCTCATGCAGTAAAAGATTCAATTGTTCTCGTTTATCAATATCCCATACAATTTTGTTAACAATTTCAACAGCATGATTTTCCCGATATACATATCGTAATTCAAAGCATATTGGACAATGATCCACGTATGTAAGTGAACTTATACTAACGCCAGAAATGTTTCCGTCAGCAGACCGCCATGTTTGTGTTTGCAGCATATATTGTGCGGTGGTTGCCACGAGACCTCCAGCTTCCAAACGTACTTCATACGTTGACAGCTGTGTGCAATAGCTATAAAAACACTATAGTACAACACAGATTATGTGACAAAACTATTCAAAAGAAACATGGAGGTACCATGTATGTGTTCTTTTATTGTATTTGACCAATATGTGCATGTTGATAAGGGTCTGAAAGGGTTTGTCTGCGGGCCCTTGGTAATTCTGAGATGAGAAGTTCACTATATTCTGCGCGTCCATGCTACTACTAAATTTTCTCTATTTTGTGAAGTTACCTGTAACTTTGCTGAAGTGTTTATCCTTCTGTGGAATCGTTTTAATGCGAACTCTCAAATCCTTACCACATCTTAAAGTTGATTAATTACGTAAGAGTTCAAACACTAAAACTGTAGGGAGATTGTAATAAAGTATAGCCTCTGAAGTCGACAGTATTGTGTCAAGTATGCAGCATGGATATTTGCACACATCCCGTAACAGTATTAGAATTTAATCTATTTTGAAATATACATGTGTATGCGTCCATGCTTTATTTTTTCAAGATGTGTTGTGCATGTTCCTTCAAGTACTTCCGTAATATACACCACGAATGATTCTTATGCCGTTTATCTAATGGTGAACATTTTGTTATTAACAAACACTTGAAAACTTCAATACTTTTGAAAAACTAAATTTAATAAATATATGATAAACGAGATGATTATGACTTTGAGATTATAAACTTGCCCTGGCTCATTAGTGATATACCAAGAAACAGTACATATGACATATAAATTATATATCTCAACTTATAAGATTTCGGAGACTTAATACACATCTAGAGGACTTTAATAAGCGTAACCTTCTACTGACATGTAAACTGCTAAAACAAGGCTATCGTTACCATAAATTATGTTTGACGTTTCGTAAGTTTAGCCATAAATATACCGATATTAATTTAAAATATGGCACTAGTGTCAAATCTATGTTAGAGACAGGAATTACTAAACCCAAATTTTATGGAGATCTGTTATACAAAATTCGCAAAATTCATAACAGTTGTTACTTTGATCAGTTATTTGTGAAATTAATTAGCAAGTTCAAAAGGAAGGGTTATAATCCTGACATAATGAAAACAACTGCAGATAAGATTTTAAGTAAATAAATACTTGATAGATTTTCACACCTGTTTTTACTGCACGCCGGACACTAATGTTTTGAGACTAAATGAAGTTAATTTTGTAAATCGTACTTGTTATGGCAGGATATGACTGATCACAATGTCTTAGGGGATTATGTTCGGGACTGTGTAGGCATTAACTTTTGCTCTGGAACTTACAGGTTGTGTTCCATGGAGTATCTTAAAACTATCGACCAGCCCATTTGGGATTGTGTTGTGTAGTCTAATATATATATATTTTCGGATTTACGTTGTTGTTGTCCTTGTTTCTTTTTGTTTTGTTTTGAGGTGTTCTGTAACTACTTAATTTTTCTCTCGTATATTTATCAGTTTATAAGGCACTGTCTTGTGTACGTGGCGCATGAAGCTACGTATTCTCTCTCTTTTATGACGTCATTAACATGTTATGACGTCATATATATTTTAGTATACACTACCAAGAACACTTTTCCCTCTACAATGCGGTTTTATAACACATCTTAATATTCATTGCGTACAGTTGTGTTTTCGTTTTAGTTTTCTCAATAGACATATTTCTTTTAGTTTTAAATTCCCTATCACTAATATCTAAGAATTGTTTAATTATTAACTACATTATCGAGTTGACCTTACTCTTTATTGCATTATTTATTTGAAATGTTAGGGTTATTTCACAATCTTATGTTACTAGGTTAGTTACTGGGAGCAAGGTCAGACTGAGGCTGCTTGTTCCTTCGTGCTGGATTAAAGTGTATGTTGTTATGTGCATGATGGTTGGTTGCTTTTAACAATTAGTTACTGCCTACTTAATTTATGTATACATGTTGGAAATCAAGGCCTTATAGCGATTAAGTGTGAGGTTAGCTAGCTGTTAAATCGATTTAAACCCCACTGTTTTTGCTGACTGTTCCAAGGCTGTAACTCGCTGGTGTTCAGGTTGTTTCCCGCCCAGTTTCGGCCTGTTGCGGCCAGTTGTCTTCACTTGTCCTGTGATCTTTACCATCCATTAATCCCACCTCCCCCTCCCTTTACTGTCCACTTTGATTCTCTTCTCCTAGTTGTTCCTTGTGGTCTGCCGGGCTATTCCTTGTGCCTCAGTTCCTTAATATGTGACCGTTTGACCTCCTTTAGTGCCTTTAATATGTTTTGTGGATTGTTGTTTTTCCGGAGATCTGCGTGCGGAGGCACTGTCTTGTGTATGTGGCTTTCCCTGTAGTTACGTATTTTCTCTCTTTTATGACGTCATCAACATTTTATGATGTCTTAAACATTTATTAGACATATGACGTCATTTGGCACTACCAAGAAAACTTTTCTTAACTGTTTTATAACACATCTTATATTCATTTGGTACAGTTGTATTTTGTCTTAATAGATATATATTTTTTGTTTTAAATTCCATTTCCCTATCACTAGTATCTAAGAATTGTTCAATTATCAACTACATTATGAGGTTGACTTTACATTAAGTTATTAATTTGATATTTTAAGGTTCTTTCACATTCTGATATAAATAATTTAGTTACTGGGAGCGAGGTCAGTATAAGGCTGCTTGTTCCTTCATGCTGGATTAATTACAGTGTGTCTGTTGTTATATACGAAGTGGTTAATTGCTTTTTAATGATAAGTTACTGCCTACTTAATCAATTTATGTATATATGTTGGAAATCAATGACCATGGAGCGATTAAGTGTGAGGTTAGCTAGCTGTTAAATCGATTAAAATGTTATATTTCCCTTTCCCCTGTGCAATGCTTTCACTTTATAAAGTGTTTAGGTTAATTTCTGCCCAGTTTCGGCCTAATGTTGCCAGGTGTCTTGACTTGTCCTGTGATGTTTTATATCCATAAATCACCCCCCCCCCCTTTCACTGTTTGTCCTCTTTGATTTTCCTAGTTATTCCGTATAGCCTGCCAGGCTGTTCATTGCGCCCATCGATTGCTCCAATGATGTTGGGCAGTCTGCATTTCCTGTAAAAAGCCCTCTTAATGGGGACAGCTACATGCCTATCTGTCGGAAACCTGTCAGAAACAGAAAGTATGGTTGTTGGATGTCAGTTTACACTAGCTAAACGGTAACCCCACCCCACTAAGTGTCTTTTAGCAATATCCAATGTGTTTACTTATCATATTGATGGTATGTTATTTTGAATATCCATAGTTAGTTTGATTAGTTTATGCAAATTGATATTACAGTTCAAAATAAGGTTGTAAGATAGATAAATCGGTTTAAACCCCATAATGATGATAGTAATTGGGCTATCACGCCATGTTTGGATTACCGCTAAAATAAAACAAAGCAGTCATATATTCATTTTTCAAAACGATTTCATTAGTTAAACCTGATATTATCCGACCCTCTATTCAAGCTGTTTACAAAGGTGTGCAAAAATCGGCACACACTTGACCTACTAACTCCATGGGTGTCCGCAACCTCGCTGAATAAGGCACCTTTGGCCAAGAATCGTAGACTGGCAAGAACCTGAAATTAGCAATTCAAATTCACATGGTAATAAACCAACAGTAATCATAAAACAATTGATAACTCTTGTATCCATTCACTTGCCACCTAATTTCATATATCTACATTCATGACGCATGCGTAGTAAGTTCAAATACAGTTTTTTTTTATATTTACCAGCCCAGAGAAAACGAGAGAAGGGCAGTGTTAACGACCAATGTGGGATCTACAAAGACAGCAAACACACAAATATGACAGCGTAGTCAAACTTTCTTTGATTTCAATGACTTTTCAGGAAATTACACAAAATAATCTCGATTAGGCCTACTCATCCCGAAATTCAAGTATTCGTGGTAAACTGAACGGACAGATCACGTGTCGCAAAATTTGTTTAGAAACATGTACGGTTTATTTACAAAACAGTAGAACCATGACGACTTGTTAACTTATTTATTTATTTGCGACATTTATAAATAAAAGGTTTCATATACCTGTGTTTCTACAGAAATGGAGTTGCCACCTCTCATCTCTCGCTGTAGATCATTACCTACTATGTTAATGATTTCTCCCACCGCTTCTTTGTCAAGTCGATACCGATCACCAAAACTGTGGTCTGGTATCACCCTCATGACTACTAGCTCTCGAAATATACGTTCCTTACGCCTTCTTCTTCGTTTGTAGATGAAGCCACGGTATTTGTCAGCCGAGTGCATTTCCATTGATCACCTTAGCCGGTTAATCATGGTGTCCGTAAAGTGACAAAATACGCCCATCATAATACACAGAACTGTATGCACCAACAAACGAAACACTCTTACCAGACACTAGCATGCTAAAACAGTAGAGGTGTGTGCCCAGTTAGCTCAATATGTAGATCGTAGTAACAGCGTTTGTGGGGTAAAGGGTTCTAGCCAACATCGGCCGCACTTTCCCATTGCTTTACTTCAATGGTGACAGCGGTGTTTGAAAACCCACGGCGGTTAAGCCTCATATGCTGCAAGGGGGGATTTTAGTCGTGTGAGGTTAGACGGCTTTCAAGTTAGCTCCGTTAGCGCCGTACTGGTGTTTATGGGGTTCTGGTTTTGAGCCCCACATCGTGCCACTTTTTTCCCTTCAATTTACTCCATAAACAAAATATTATAAAAACATAAAACACATATTAATATACTTCGAATTAGCTCACTGGAATGTAACGATTCTAATAAATAAGTGATTTAATGATCGGAAGGTACTTGGCACGAACAAATTAGTTACGAATAATATTGGGATGAATTTTATCAATATACGTGAGTTATCTACCGTTCGGGAGAAGTACTTAAACAAAACGATCAGCAGACAATACAAACATTTTGATTTGGCTAATTCACGACAACGTGCTCTAAACATGTTTATAAGTCACTATTAAATTATAAAAATAAATATTTAAGGTACATGTTCATTACACGCACTCATTTGAATGTGAATATTATCACTAAACAAATACTGAACAGTCGCACCGGATGTAGTTATTTGTGTATTCTACGACAAAATGTAAACAATACCTGCAAGACGATGGAACTTTTGTTTCACGTCATTCATCGTCTGCTGAGGCCAGTGAATGTGGCAACTGGCAATAAGTGGCACCACTCGACGGACACATCGTCCTACAGTCGACTTAGACACAGACATGCCGTCGCCAATGGCATTATAAAAGGCGCCGGTTGCCAGAAACCGCAAACAAATGAAAAGTTGCAGAAGAGCAGACACTGGGTGATTCCTATCGGTGAGTGGGCGTTCTAAATCCTCACCTATATTGCCCAACAAAGCCAGTATAGAGCGTTTACAAAACCTAAAACGCTCATATACGGCTTCGTCGGACATGTCGTTTATCTCAAATCCCGTCTAAATCGACGCATACGGCGAGTATTGCCAAACAATCGCTGTTGGCGTTCTCGACGTCTGACAAAAGACGCCATTTTGTTTCCTCTGAGTAAAGGCTGAGTTTGGTATTAACCACACTCAGCATTTGCACTCCATTCTGAGTAAACTTTGTGATCCACTAAACCTGAGAATACTTAAATCTTGAGTGTAAGTGCTGAGTGTGAGTGTAAGTATTGGTTATAATCCCGGCCCTAGGTCACATGATCATAGATATTGGCCTCACGTTGTGACCCGAGGGCCAATATCGGTCTAGTATGCCAATATCGCCGTAATGCACACCAGTCCCGTTTAATAACATTTTTATTGCATATGTTCGACTCAAATGAAGAGTTGCGTAATGTTATCAGAAAACAAGACATTAGTGTACAAGAAGTTAACAAGTTGAATAATGTATTAGCAATAATTGAACATTTTAGAAATGATTTAGAATCAACTTGTCTAGATCTATAGGTCTAAAATTGTAACTTGAAATTCTTAAAAGTCTTATCACACAGATTTTGACAAATTTTAAATACAAACTTTGACGTTTTAATCCCAACAGGCGGATCAGCCATTTGAACGCGCTAAACAATGACGTCACACCGGAAGTATGCCAAATATCGATATTCGGCACTCCCGGAAGTATGCCAAATATCCGATATTCGGCACGCCAGGTCAAATAATCATAGATATTGGCCTCACGCTTTCCATATAGGTTTATGTACAGTGCAAATTTGTTACTATATTTAGTAACACATGCAATAATCCTGTTATTGCACACAGATGCATACTTAGTATTTTGGATCTCTTGAATAATGAAGCAGTTTGGTTTTAAGTCGTGAACAGAGATGTGAACATATGAACTACTTTAAATGTATGTTCTCAACCAGACAGCAGTCTGCTTTTGTGTGTAAGTAACCTCAGGGATAGATTGAAAAGTTACCTTCTTATCACAGCTTGTCGAGCGAAATATGTCCTCTCTCCAAGCATCACCTCTCTCTTTCCCAGAGTCTTCTCAAAATCTTGTCTCTTTTCTTCAATGGACATTGCCACATTTTGATAAAAATAAGTATGTCATTTTAAAAAAACACAACCTTCATAGAGTGTCAGTATTCAATATAAAATACTATTTATCTAATAACTCAAGTAGATTAAGTTATTGCAGTTGCAATCACAGAACAATGTACTGCTACTAGGTACCTTTTTTTCGTGGCAAATAAATATTGAGTTAACCAGCCGTACATAGTTACAAAAATACATAGACGATATATCAACGTCTTTTTAATTATGAAAGTCGATTTTTTTCCTTTCATAACTTACATGTTTGTGTCCAGTTCTTGGAGTTAAGCCCCTGAAAGCAGTTGGTGGCCTGTCGTCAAGGACAACACTGAACGCGACGCCGCCAGTAGCTCTCTTCACTGAAAACTTGTCTGAAATGGCATGGGTACAATGACACACACTGTTGTATATGAGTGTTTATAAGACTTGCGCCTATGTGAAACTGGAAGTTAGTCCTATTATACGGAAGATCCATGGTGACTTCGACTTTATTTCAATAGTACTCAATTCCTGCTTTACAGTACCCATGAGTTACATTTCTACATTCGTAGTTAATATGTCAAAGTTCAAAACATGAAATCGTGAAATGGAGACGATACTATGTATCACAGTTCACGATTTTACCCGTGAAACGTACAACATATTAACTTCACAATTATATGAATTGTGAAAGCACAGTCGGTCTTTCATTATATTCGTGAATTATTCATATTCAATTTGAGCGTACCCAGCAAAGAGTTGTGTATGACACACGTTATTGAATAAATCCATATTTTTTGTTTGAACGGGGACTTCCTGTTTTATTTAAGTCAAAGTTAAATATTAATGCAAGTGTAAGGAAGATGAACGTTCTTTGTCTATTTGCGGAATTATGTCAGCGCCTCGATCGATTGTTGTAGAAGTGGGTGGACGTCGACTTAAAAGTAAGTTTGGATGATATTTTTTATCTAAGCTCGATCGATCCAACGTCAGCTAAAGTGAGATTATCATTGATCTAGTTTGCACTTCCTCCATTCCCCTGACAAGGGTATTCCATCATTTCTGAAACCACAGACTATTACAATGATTCATAATTCCCAAAGTCTATGTAAAATTTAGTTCCCCTTAATATCCATTTCTTCCAACCATTTAAGCGGTCCGGTGTGACTGTTAGCAACATTGAACATGTCCTAACACAACATTGCCCTCCCTGTTTTAAGCTTTTAGAACTTAACATGTTTCCTTTCCCTTTTATTTAGCCCGATTTCTTTTATCTCTACTAATAATATTTGAGGTAAGACGCGTAAAATGTCTAATTTCTCAAAAAAAATCAAAGTAATGGACCGACAATCAGACGGACGGACGGACTGACGGATGGACATTATCTAAAGTATTGCAGTCATAAATAAATCTAAGGAAATCGATTATTTTCAACTAAATTGTTGTATCATGAAAGTAAATATCAATGCTTTGTATTCTTACCACTGTCCAATAAAGGTGTTAAATGTGATAAGTAACCAATGAGTGTACAGATGAAATGAAACAATTTCACATTGACTATCCCACTTTATGGGATCTCTCTTTCAGATAATGAAAACATTTTGTTTTTACTGCATTCTGCTCTTGCAGAATTAGCCTTCCTCTTGCTCGCCTTTTTCTCCTTATTCCTCCTGAGAAACCCGAAGCAGCCCATTGTGACCGCTCTCTTTTCTCAGCCGTGAAGAAATGACGCTCGCATCACCTAGTAACGTCGTTATTTTGACGTCAGGAGGTCGTTGTAGCTTTTTGCAGTCATCGTTCTTTGCTCTCACGTAAGTTTTTTTCCGAACTGTTACGGAAGTTGCCGAGTTGAGACGATGGTAGAGAATGATGCTGTTGTAGCACGTCGGCACTCATTGTCGGTCGTTGAGAGAAGATTTATACTGATACCACTAGTGGATCAAGGGGTAGCGACACACCCGGGTCCGCCCTAAAATTCCCCAACCTTGCATGTATATCATGAATACGAAAATTTACAGAGATCAGTAATTGCAAGATTTTCAAATAAGCGATTATGATTTTTTTATAGTAGCATTATATTCTACAATTATGATGTTTATACATTTCCCAATACCCAACGTTGTAGTCGCCTTTCCTCTGTGTTTGCGGGAAATCAAATAGTATGTTAACATGCTATGTTTTAGTTTTAATCAAATGAAATTTATGACAGTCATTAAAACGACTTAGGATATTAAAATTAGTCATGTCCAAATGTTATTGTACATTAAAACCTTACTTAAAGACCGCCTCAATATTAAGACCACCTCAATATTAAGTACACAATTTTCAAGTCCATTTTCACTGCTTTGCTCTTTTTCCAATCTCATTATTAAGACCACCGTAATATTAAGACCGGTTTTCAAATGGTCCGAAGGGTGGTCTCTTTATCGAGGTTTTACTGTATCTAATTATGGTGATTGAAAAGACGCTAGGTAAACTGATAACAATGAAGTCGGATGTTATCTAAATTCTGCCGATTTCGTGTCATTACCAGGAGCAGTGTATTGTACCTAGCTAGCACAGTAAAACCTCATTTAAAGACCACATCGAATTAAAGACCGCGACATTGATACGACCATATTTTCAATGACTGGTTTTTGATTTTCCCTCCTCATTTTTACTCTATAATCAGACCACCTTACAATTAACCAATGGTGGTCTGTATTATTAAAGTTTCACTGTATTTCGAGCTAACACAGTGCTGTCCTCTATAGTGTATTGGGGGTGATCTACGCTACGCGCTTGCACTATTTAATACCATCAAATCCCCGGTATGGCGTATAAATTACTGTGACAAATTCATCAGTTGGCAATTGTGTTGACTTTGTTACTATGACACCGACAATCGGTTTCCATATCAAGTAGCCGCGTTAAATATACATGTCCGATAACGAGATTGCCATAGGCCTTACTGTAAGCATATTGGCCTGTGTTTTACTTTAAACCGATATAAATATTTATTACACAGTCGTCATACCACGTGACTTGTTAATCAATGAATACAGTGTGTATTCGTTGCAAATAAACACGGACTAATAATACACTTAATTTCCGTGTACGTTTATACACGAAAATATCTTTTTGGAAAATGGATGTATAAATTTGTGAAATATTCAAGCAGACGACAAATATGGCGGACGACGAGGCGTCCAGCGATCAATCGATAGCCTCTGGTAAGAGCGAACGTTTACTGTGTATTGTTTTCATATATATGTTAGTGACTGTGGTTAGCACATTCAACGAATCTGAGTAAGAATTGTAAAAAATGTATAATGTGCATATTAATGATCATCAGTTGATTTCAGGTCATAAAGTATAATTATATGTACACACTGACAGTAACTAAGTTTAAATGTATGATAATGCATGGTATTTTAATTCAACGTTAAATTATGAAATTATATACGTGATTGGAACATGTGTAACATATATAATTATGTATAACCAGGCTTTGATGAAAACTATTGTGATAAATCAATATAATATAATGGGCGGATCAGTCAAACAATGTGCGGGTCACTGGGGGTGGGTGATAGCTGAACTCATACAAAATTCTCGCAAACATTAATATTAACGATAATATCGATACAAATGCAGCAGTGGGGAATAGTATCGACACGTACTCGCTTAATGCCTCATTCTTAGTATATTACAAGTTATCTTCAAAACTAAGACCCTAAATTCCCCCTAAACCCATACCCGAGAGCCACGCCTAAAAACAACATAATATTATAGCTGTACAGTGTACTAGCACCCACTAGCGGATCCAGGGGGGAGGGTACTATGTAATATTATCCCGCCGTTCTATATGCCCTGATCAAAACCAAAAAAACTGACCAAAAGGTTACGCCCCCCCCCCCAGCAAAATCCTGGAACCACCACTGGCAACTACGTCACTTAAAGAATACATGTATACGTAATGCGAAATGTCTTATAGGTTACATTGACATAGCATTCGGGAAGTATTCGTTATTTGATAACAGTGTCCTTAGAAAATAACAGATATGGTTTAGTGTTACCCTTTCAAATGCAAGAATGTTGCGAGTCGATAAATAGATAGATAAACACAGCTAATGTTTATTTGTTTGTGAACCACAGACTGGAAATAAATAAGTGTATATGTATCACGTGTCACAAGTTTCCTCCAATCGTACAATGCATTCAACAATTATTTCAGTGCAGTAAAACTATATGCTGGGCAATGTCTATACAAATCAAACCAAAATCACATCAAAATGTATTTATTGACAGAACGTGTTTAACAATATAACCTAGAAGGTCATTTATAGCTTTTTATCGATCTCGAGTGGCCCCTTCTTGAGCAACAACCTCTCTTCAACAACGTGATCAATATTTTCCCTTTGTAAAGTATTCCAACTGATTAGCAGCCTCAATATGTGCCGAGAATTGTTTTCCCTAGGGTTGTTGCCTCGTAGAAGTCACGCTGTAAACTACAGTAAAACCTCAATAATAAGACCACCCTTGGGACCCTTGAAAACTGGTATTTTATTGAGGTGGTCTTATTATTGAGGTTATATAAATAGTAAAACAGTGAAAATGGACTTGCAAATTGTTTTTCATAATTTTGAGTTGGTCTTATAATTGAGGTGGTCTTTACGTGAGGTTTTACTGTATATCGTGCGATGAACTCGGCATATATAATGTAGAGCGTTGTTTCAATATCTTGGCTGTTTAGACAAGTGAAATTCTGACAACTTTATCTCGATATTAAAATGTTCTACGGTGTTACGAAACTAAACATTGAAGTGAATCATGTGTATGACTCAGACTATTTATGTTATCACGTGTATTGTAAATTAAAGTTCATACAATTGAACTGAGGACCATAAAATCTCGTTCGGACATTGTCATAATTATATCACTGATAATCGTAAGTTTTCAGAAACACTGAGGTGCAACATGAAACGTGACCTACTTGTTACAGTCAACTCGCAAAATACGCCCTTATTACATATACCATGTAGTCACGACATTTATTTTGTTCGAACGAGCTTACAAAATGAAGTTGTCAAGCTTTGCTGTAATTTTGACTATCTTAAGTAACAACTTTAAGGTTAACGCGTACTTCTTTATTCCATTTATATGTGGTTTTATTGACTTTTCGTATTGTTTTGTTTTAAATTTGTCATGCGAGAAGTGGAAATTCATGCGCAATTACGACACTTAATTGTCCTAGATGAGCTTCTGCATTGTATTAATTGTATATAAATCATAAAAACATTCTCATTTACACGCGTACTGAACATTAATTGTGTCCTTGAATATAAAGCTGACCTTTTATTTATGAAGATTACGCTTGTATAGATGTAGGGAAAAACAGTCCGTAAATTGGCACAAGAGTAACAGAATTAACTTCAACAATAGAAAGTGTCCACCCAACCACTAATCAATCATAATTGTGCCACACAATACTCATTCAGATGCTTGATTTCTTATTGTCTGCTGTTAATAAACCCGGGCTTATAAGAATAACATAGCGTTATAAGAATTAGCATGGGCTTATAAGAAACGGTGAGCATCAGATGGCGTATTTTGTGAAAAGAAATCATACACATATTTTGAATTTGTCGTTTCTTATTGTATCTTTAATCATGATATGTAAACCCTGCTGTATATACATGTATGACAGACAATAAGAAAATATAAAAAAAAATGTTAAAAAATAAGGTGACAATGTGGACATGCCCGGCTGTCGAAAAACGAAATAAGTGACATTGAAAATAAACGTACTTGTTAACTTACGATATATTAAGAGAGAAAGATTACGAATCCGGAAGTAGAGTATATGTGTGATTAATGTTAAAATGTCGGTCATAAAATGTGCCGCTCGTATCCTCTATTCGAGACTTGAGTCAACATTCATTCCTGATACATCCGAGTATATGGTTACATGCATTAAGTTAGCAATTTTCAACCTTGTGGTTTATTTAGGGTAAATTCTCTTCGTACGCAGCTGCCGAAATTTCCTTAATAAAGAAATATAATATTATGAAACTATGAACAACCGGGAAAATGCATCATTGTGTCTGTTTCAGATTCTCCCCTTTCCGAAATCTTATTTAAGTGCAAAATCTTCCTCAAAAATGTTTTAAGGATATCATTTTTTTCAATCACGCTCTCCGTTTTGTAATTCTATACAAATGAATGCTTCTCTGTCAGGGTAATGGATGCGAGATACGTCCACGGGTTGCGTGTATCTCACAAGGATGTGGAATGAAACATGCCAAATCATACACTTAAGTGAACCAGGTTTCAGGATAGAAATTATATTTTTGTATGTAATTCATATCTTATATCCACCTTTGCCTATATATTTATTGTCTGTGGTCAAATCTAATTGCAACAGTCTAAAATATTGTCTTAAATCGAAAACATAAGTTTACCGCAATGAAGAAATTGTTTTCTAAAATTTTGTTTAATTCGTCGAGGCAGACGAAGATTTCTACAGTGTCCAATTCAAGTGAGTGACTATTAACTGTTCTAACAGTTGTAACATGTTGTGAAATTCTAATAAATTTTATGTGTAGCTCGTCGATTTTGAAAACAAAACGAAGAACGAACTCGCAGGGGAGATTCTGCTGAACTATTTTTTCAATCTCATATTGTTTTCATCTTTTGCTTCAAATTTTACGAACAATTATTTATCGTCTGCTTTCACAAAAAATATTAGATATTTAAATATCGGGATCAGCTCAGTTTCTGAGAAAGTATAACTCCCAATGACAATATTAACTCACAAGCGAGCGTCTTCATCCATTTGCGCTGTCAGTTTATTCTCGTAAGGTACTATTAAACTATTATTTTTTGCAATCGGATATGTTTTGCTCTTTTGCTTCAAAATGTACAAACAATGTTCGTAGTGTCTACAACAAGTGTTCGGTGATGTTCTAATTCTTACTGCAATTGTAGTGGTTGTTGTTGTCCTTGTTTTTAATGCGTTTGTATAACTGTCTGCTTCGATTGTTTCTAGCGAAGAATACCAGTTGGTTTTTACTTTTTGCCTAATCAGTGATAGTATCTTTCTATTGATAATGTTTCCTTGCACTTAAACATGCTAAGTGTATTCTTCCGGCGAAATTGAAATAAGTTTCAAATGTACAATAGTGGTGTCTTTTCTCGCTGTTGTTTAGACGATTATTCACGTATTTTAAAAGCAGAAATGTCGTTAACGGAGTTTTTAGTGATGCCGTAGATCTATGTGTTTCAGCGATGGATGTGGATTTATCGTTATCAGTAACTAAGCAAGGTTGACATTGTTTTGTTTTGTTTGAAGGTTTTTAATAAGTTGTTTATAGTATGTTTCAAACACTCAATATAAACAAACAATAAGACGTGTTCCAGAATTAACTGTAATGCATGTAAATTATGATAGAAGCAGCTTAAATATCTTAACAATGTTTTTAGCAAATATTTGAGTTTGTCTTCTTTTTTTGCATATTCAGACACACAATGAAATTCTTCTTAATGTTATGCGTCAGTAGTGCAAGTACTGATAAGTCGATCCAGTTATGATTTAAGGAAACCTTACTCATTCGGCTTATCGTGATGGCTTATTTTACTATCATGGCTGTTTTGCCATCCCACAGCGACCTTAGTATCCAGTCATGACGCTGTTCTAAAACTAATTCTTATGGGGACAATGATAAAAGGAATGTGACTATCTTCGTATAAGTTTATTACTCTTGCGGTTGCCAACTGATTATTGACAACTTCGGGATAAACATTACTTATATGAGCAATTAAAATATTTACAAGATGGTAAGACAAACTCATTTGATATAAAGTTGATAATACTATACATGTACAATAGCATTACAGTGTTAAGTTGTTATCAGCAATAAAAATATTTACAAGCCGAATTTGCTTTGATATAAAATTGATAAAACTAGTATATATACATGTACACTAACATTACAGTGTTAAGATGTGATCAGCTGATACTGTCTATCTTTCAACCTTGCGCCTAGTAGTGTAATTAATACGACACTTACTGTCTTTATTCGCTGTATGGTTAAATATTTAGGATATTTTGCATGATTTAAATTATTTGTTTATCATTTCATGTATTTGCAATCAGTATAATCTGTCTGGACTGAATTTCTACCGTGCATATCATTTCATATTGCACGCAATCGTTATCGTTTGTAGTATAGCCCTGAGGTATATCATTATTTGTATTGAATAATTGCTGTGTACTGTCTATTTTATAAGAGTAACTTATTTTATCTATCCGTATTACATTACCTTAACATTCACGCTTATGGTGAGCTTTTAGAATCATTGGATGTGTCCGTCGTTTGTTCGTGGCTATCCAGAAATTAATTTATACTTACAGCGATTATTTAGACATTTATTCACGTAATCGAAGTAGCCTTTGGTAATTCAACTTCGTACTGTATTGCCCAGTCTTGCGTTCAGTTACGGCTTACAGTTGCGAACGTTTTTTATTGTATCCTTTGTTCACCGTAACACATTGACTGCACACGGGGAACAACGTTACGAAACGTGAGCCACAAACACCTTCAATGAACGCAGGACAGTTATCCTCTGGCTAGGTTCCCAAATGCTCAACTGTTGCCTAACTTATTATAAAAAAGCCATATGTAGATGCTTCTCTTATTGAAAACAATCATCTTACGATAAAAGTATAATTATATCGTCTGATTTGCAATAAATAGTCGACATTTTGTTGCAGATTCTGATGAAGCAGAAGAGGAAACAGATGATGTCGACGATGCTCAAAGTGTGGCTTCGTCAGCCGCCTCGGGAACTACCCCCCGGCTGAACCATTTATCACAGGGACTTGAAAAGCTATGGATAACAGGAGCACACTCGGACATAAAAATTACAGTTGAGAGTCGCGAGTTTAATTGCCACAAAGCGGTTCTGTTTGCTACTTCGCCGTATTTCGATGCCATGTTTTCGTCTGGAATGCGTGAAAGTGTCAGTGGAGAAATTAATTTCAAAGAAATGGAAGCTGAAACATTTGAATTAGTGATGGAATATATTTATACTGGGAAGGAAGTTGTGACTCAAGAAAATGTGATAAAACTGTTGAAAGCCTCATCTTTACTGCAAATCAAATCCCTCTGTGAAAAATGTGAAATAGTCTTAGAACCGTTTGTAGATAACGACAACTGCATTGACATTTGGAGACTTTCTCTCATTCATAGTTGGGAGAAAGTTCGCGCAAAAGCCATCACGAAAATCCTGAACAAGTTCGTGGATTTGTTCAAAACAGATGCATTCATGCGTCTCGATGCATATGAACTCATACAGATAATAAAGGATGATGAACTAGAAGTTCCTGCTGAGGAAGTGGTTCTTGATGCTGTGCTTGCATGGGCACGTCGTGGTGATCCAAACTCCCGTAAACAAAAGCTTGGGCAAATTTTAGAACATGTTAGACTTGGCCATATTTCTGCTGAAAGACTTGCAATGCTGAAAAGTAGTCCCTGTTCCATGGTGCTGGATGACCCTTTGGCGCAGCAATACATAGACATAGCAATACAATATAAGTTATTACCCGCCAGACGACAGGAAGCTAATTGTTCTGTAACACACCATAGACGTTGCAGTCAGTTTGAGGAAGCTCTTATAGTGATGGGAGGGTGTGTGTCAATGCATCCGCCTTATAAACGTTGTAATGATGTGCTTTCTTACAGTTTTGCACAAGATAAATGGTATAAGTTGGAATCTTTGCCGTTCGACCCTGGTATCGAATTTGCCACTTGTACCTATGGTAATGACATATATCTCACAGGTGGTGGTAGTCGAACACAGACATTCCTGAAGTATCGTTCAGACAAGAACAAATGGAAAATTGGCAAGCCGTTGTGCCAAGGTCGCAGACGACATGTTATGGTAGCCCTTACAAACAGTCTATTTGTCATAGGTGGCTATGATCATCGCTTAGCTGAAGGCAACAGAATGCTTGCTAGTATTGAGAAATATGACATGTGTGAAGATAACTGGGAAGAAGTGGCTCAACTTCCTATCCCAGTTAGTTCATTCTCGTCTGCTGTTACAGGAGAGAAAGTTCTTCTTTTTGGAGGTGAGAAAAATGACAAAACAGACACTGGTGTTGTTCAGTGTTTTGATACTAAGACAAATGAATGCACTAAAATTACCAGTCTTTCCATTATTTCAAAGCTTACGAAGGCTGTCACGTCAGGTCAAAGAGTCTTCATTATTTTCTTTAGCGGCAAAATTGTGGAATACAACCCTTATACAAATGGTCAAGTATGCTCTCTAGTCGGAACGGTGAAAGCATTTCGTCGTATTCATTATGGGGCTGTACAATACAGGGGAAACATATACATTGTGGGCGGGGAAAATGAGGACACATCTCTGACTAGAGAAATGATTGTATTCAAAACAGACAATGGTGAAGCTGAAAAGGCACGTGTACCACTGCCAAACGCTAGACTTATTGACAGTTGTGTTAAAATTGCAATAAATAGGAAGTTTCTGACAGAAGAGAAAACTGATACAGACGATGGTGACACTTCTGTACTAGTGGCTGAAAGCACAAACGCCTAAGGGTGGTAACTGTATGTGTGTGACAGTTGGTGAACAAATATTCTTCTTCTAGGTTTGACTTACAGCAATTGGATAAATAACTTAAAATTTAGAGTAACGTATTTCTAAATATGAATCTTCAACATTTAGTGCCCTTAGCTCGTCTGTTTAGTAACAACGAATTGCTTGATCGTCGTCAGCGTCTGTGTACACAAATATGTTAAGTATTGCATTTGGCTCAGTTTCTGAGTAAGTATAAGTACCAATGAAAATGTAATCCACAGATGAACATCTGCTTCCATCTGTCATTTCTCGGAATATCTACAAGTCCACGTAATTCACCATTTTTGTTATTTTTCTTGTTCTTTAGAATTCTTTCTTTCTTAAAATACATGTACAATATATATTGTTTAACTTTTCTCTGATCTGAACTGGGATGTTTTGTGATAGCATGTCTACAAATAGTAACCTCTAGTTTTATTTAAGCAGAATTCTAAGTTGCTTATATTATTGCTGTAGGTTCGATTGAGGATTGAGATGGTTTTTCATAGTCCTTTCGGGTTTGACAGCCATGTTTCAATAGATCCCATACTACATGTATAATTGTGTCAATGAACTTATTTATGTTTCTGTTATTGGTTTAGATTTTACCTATCATTGTACAGTAACTACAGTAAAACCTCAATAACACGACCACACTTGGGACCTATGAAAACTGGTCTTCATTTTGAGGTGGTCTTCTTTTTGAGGTTGAATAAGGAGTAAAACAATGGAAATGGACTTGAACATTGTGTTCTAAATTACGATGTGGTCTTATTATTGAGTTGGTCTTTAAGTGATGTTTTACTGTAGATTCAACTAAAAGGCCAAGACTCACAAATTTTACCTTATTCAAAATTCTTTTGTTCAGATCCTCACACGCTTTCCCAATGTATATACATGTACGTACTAGCCAAAGGGACTTACAAATTACACTAGTCTGTGGGAATCAACATGTTGTCTCTTGTCACTTGCCATTATTTGTATAAAATATGTTTTCTCTGCGTGTTTTTGTTATAAAGAAACAGAATAAATTCGTCAAAATATTTTTTCTGTCATTTTCTGTAATTACATTTTTGTATTTAAAGGTACAAAGTCTTATTTATTGTAAAAATATCCTTAGTCATAAAATTACAAAGTTGGTGGTAATTGCCTTCATACAGATGTACTCTACAATACTGCGTAGTCATTTTTCTTAGGTGTTTCCCAAAACCACAGATACAAGTGTCCGATACCGGTATTTTCTATCCTGACCTACGCACTGAGTTATGACTAGCATAGGAAATACCTGAATTGAACTCGTGTTTTGCATTTCCAGGAAAAATGATAAGAATAGTTACAATGCAATGTTTCGGAGTATGTCTTTATGAAGACATTAACTTGCCATTTTCAAAAAAATATTTTGATAGAAAATAAGGCTATCTTCCTTTAATGTGTACAAGTGTCGATGGACAAGTTTATCATTATTACATGAAATCAAAATTATAGTTACAATGTTAAGTTCTGTTTTCTGTGTTGTTTCATTACATTTAAGGTTAGTTAACTTTAAAAACAAAATTAAACTTACTTTATGTTAAGGCAACAATGTAAGAATACAGTCATTATAAATGACAGTATCTAAGGTCATGTTTATTTTAGGATACACTTGTTTTATAAACTAACATTATCTTAACCTAAACAATACACCATCCTGTAAACATTGGAGTTTGTACTTTAATTATGTAGTTATGTAACAATGGTGATAAATGAACAATTATAATACAACCTTGAACAACAGGACAGTCAACAGTTGAATTCTTATTTTAGGCCATCCTCAATAAACTTAATAAAACCTGACACACGGTAATATGAGCGGTGTGGTAGGTAAACTTTTTTTGGCACAGCCGTACTTACATGACTTGTTATTTGCATATCAGTGTTGTGTAAACTAATCAAATCTTACATTAACTACTAAACCAACTTCTCTTCAACCGAACAACGTTTGTAACCTTCACACAGATTGGTTAATCATTCGATGAGTGGTACATTACCTTACCAAAATGCACTGAATTTCGATGAGTTTACCGAAAACATTTTTGGATTTGGAGTGACCAGCAATCGTAACATCTCGGCAATGTTTTATGTTGCACAACAAATTGTAAACCTCAAATTGCACCGACCATCTTTTTCAAGATATTTCTTGTTTAAAAATCAAATTTTATATTCACCTGGTAAAATACTGAGAAATTACACGAAAAGATGGAAGAGCCCAAAATATATGAGCTGTGACCAATTTTAATGGTTTGTTTTGGGTAACATAACCAAATTATCAAGGATGGTTTAAGGCTAAAATCATAAAAGTGTTCATTTGCTGTCTTACACATATCCATCAAAAATGCAGAGCCCAAAAAATGTGTTGTTTTTTTCAATATTCTTGATTAATAGATATGTAGCTACAGCTTACTCACTAACCTACTTACAATAAGTGTTTGTTTAAAAAATTTATTGCCTGCACTACCATCTCCACCTCTGCTTCATGTTGAAAAGTCAGCTGCTTCCAGAAGGGCAGGTTGATAATTAAAGATATATTATGCTCATTTTTTGGTCAATTTTTACTGACACAAACAGAAAAAATATATTTCCTATAGTTAAAACATCAACAAAGACTGAATTCATAATGTATTGATCCGTATTTGGTGAAAAAAGATATTTGTACATCATAAAATTTTAAAAAACTATTTTTTTTAATAATCGGCCTATTTTACAAGTTTTCTCTGTTAGTAATATGGTAAAAAAAGATATTGTCAATCGGTTATACATTGCAATGGTTCTTATTCGAGATATTTTAGCCGATGCAACAACAATACTGCATGAAGCCATTTCAAACATTTTATGTTCAGATGAGCCAGATACATCTTTAATTCAGGAGAAAACTGGTTAGGTTAACTGGCCTGCCGTATATTGACTGACAAAATGGTGTAAAACCTGATGAGAAAAATAAATTTCATAAAGTAGGTTCAGGAGACGGCAAACAATGACTTGTTTAAATGCAGCCTTATCCATCTCAACGGTTAATGACATACACCAAGATTTATGTCATCATCTTTCTGCAACATTACATTTGTAGTCACACCTTTACTTTATGATATGTCTCTTAAAAAGTCTCAGCGGTGTGAAATTAAGCGAGTGCTGAAAATACAATCACCAAGATCTGAAATGGTAACCGTAACTTGGCACTCTGCTCTCAGATGTCAACATTTCTCAACTGAGTCTGAGTTTTGTGGTCTGAGTGAGGGAAATGGATTACAATGCTAACTGAAAGCTGAGTATCATTATTGATGCACTGTGTTTAGAGATTTTAGTGTCTAATGTTGAATGTTAGATAGATTTATTTCTCATAACATGTACACATCACATGGCATTACAATATAAAAAACATAAAACCATGTCATATACATTATACGAAAAGGATAACACAAAAAAGGAATAATTATTCCCTTATTTCCACTGTGGTCCTTGTTTTAAGTTCTGAGTGCTGAGTATAATGGTCGTAATCAATTCTTAACCTCTGATTCCAGATTCATTCTTATGTCTCAAAGCAAATGGACACAAGTAATAAACTGCACTCAGTAAGCAGTATGATTCACATGAGTCGCTCAAATCTTCAAACTCTGACTAAAATGGCAGAGTAAATTTTGACAGCTGATCACTGAGTAATGAGTAACAGCTATAATGCTGGGGCCTGATGTCAGTAGCAATCTTGAACCTGTCGCTAGGCCGATCCCATGCAACTGGTTTTACGGAAAATCCAAAGCAGAATTTCTCAATAACTGATTGAAAGAACGTGTTATTCCACTCAGATCCACTATTCTCAAGTAAAAAATCCTGATTTCTAGAACCCAACTGATAGAGACCAGTTTTGAGAATATTTTTTATTATTATTTTTCAATCAAATGTGTCCATAATCAAGCATTACAGTAACTGCAAGTCCAATAAGTTTTTAAATAGTTTAATAATTATGATATTTTAGGAGTCTTGTTGAATAGAATAGTGTAATTAAGTATAAGAATGACAGGGCAACCTCTCCAGTGCTGCCTTCTTCTGAGCAAAGACCTCTTCATACAACATTGTCAATTTTCCCATAGTAAGAATTTACTATCAATTTAACCTCTCTAGAGCAACATTCTCTCAACAACAGCCAAACGTGTTTCTCCAAAAGGTGTTGCTTGGAGAGGTGACACTGTTTGCCGCATTTGGTTCTTTGTCGTTTATGCAAAGTAAACATCATAGACCTCTGATCAAAAGTAGCTGGTTTATAATTCATGGCACACGATTTCCTGCAGTGAATATTGCAAGCAGATTTACATAAGTTTAATTCTGTTCCATGAAAAACACTTGTTTATATCTGTTATCAGTAAATATTGCAGTAACACTTGCTTCATGTTTCCTTTATGCCGTAAAATTACATAAACCCAAATGTTTGACTAATCAAGAATAAATTTAGCATAAAACCTTCCCATATCTTTTGTAAATCTATCTGTGCATAACTGAGGTAATCAAAATGTTATTCATGTATGCATCAGCCATGCACGATAGTAGCTTATACAGCCTACATTGTTTTCTCCCATTAAACATGTAATTAAATTATAAATATTACAATAGGTATTGATTTCTGGGACTATCCTTAAACAAGAGGGATATAATGGCTCTGAATAGCTCATCCAGGCATCAGGGAAACTTTGTAATGTGGCCTAGACATTAATTTTAAAGAACAAGTTAGCTATAAAGTCATATATATGGTGAAATAGCTAATCCCCTCCCCCCGGCAGCCATGTTTTTAATCGATTGAATCGATTCTTAAAATTTTTGTCTGTCATCCACTGATCATTTCTAGTGAACTGTTATAAATTTCAACCACATGTTGAATACAGAACAGTCCTTCAAGTGTCTGTATAATGTCAATGAAAGGGCCATAACTCTGACAATAATAATCAAACCCATCTGATTTAAGGAAAGAACCAATTTCTTCTAGTTATGAAACAATTGTGCAAGTTCCATAGAAAAAAGGAATGCGCTACAGTGACGACAACGGAGTTGGACAACAGAGGCTGCACATGTGATCACAAAAGCTCATGATTCTCAGGTGAGCTAAAAGCATTTGTTAACGATATCTCTGCCCACCATATTTACATTAGGTCAGTAGCTGGAATTTTCTTTATCAATTATTTTATGTATGTGCACATCTGAATTGTCAGCAAGGAAGAGCTGAAATAAATGTGTATCCTGACCAATAAAATGTTGAGAGTATTTGATTGTTCTAAATCGAGTTATAGGGCTTGGTATGTATTAGTAATCACATGGTCTGTTACATGTCATCAAAGGGTTCTACATGCTTTATATATTATTCAATCAAGCAGTCTAACAAACAATACACGCCATTAAGCAATTATCATTACTATGAAGCCATCGTCATCCTCCAACTGTCGTACTTTTTAATACAAGTTTAGTGTAGACAGTCACTTTTCTACAACCAGCCATCTTCTCTAAAGTGGACACTATACAGTGCGTATTGTCAAACCCAAACAGTTGCAAGTACATTAGATACCCAATGAAGACATAACAGTCTTACATCATACATCTAAGTCCATGTGCGCTGGACAGCCCCCTTATATACAAACACAACCTCAATATTAAGACCACTTTGTAAAAGCCACCGGCAGTCTATCTAGTTTTATTTTATCAATACAGCAAACACACAGGATGTTGAAAATAACCTGTCCTGTGATACCATTCAGGGCATTGTCGATGATTAAAGGGTTCAAGGACCTTTTCAGGGATAATGTCCCTCTTTGCTGTCAGAAAAGGTTCACATGTATGTTCAAGGAGCAAGGCCAACATAAAGGTGTACAATGGTTGAACGACAACACAATGACTGCAAAAATGAAGTGAACATCAATACATCTATAAGCTTATTAGTGAATAAACAACAAACACTATTTTTTGTGATAATTTCTTTATTATAATAATTAGAAAAATTGAAGTCAAATACATTGATTGTATAAGGCAGAGTCATGCAATAAAATGTAGAAAAGTGATTTTACCGGTAATATCACAAAAACTGAGTATATTAACATACCATGCATAACCGTGTGAAAAGTTTAAGCTGAATACATTGAGCAAGCAAATGCTGTATACTTCACAATTGATATTGAAATGTTTCACATTTTTCATGGTGTCAACATTTTGCTGCAATTATAAGTCTTGAAATTATATCAACTGCATTAAATGACATACATGTAAATGTCAATTTCATGACTACAGTTGGACCTCGTTTATTCAACAACCCTTTATCCGAAGACTTTGTATAATCCAAAATAAATATCGGGTCCCGATGTATCTTAGGCTCATCAAATTGAAATGGGGTTATTTGAAATCATGTATTATTCAAAATAAAATTTCAGACCCGATGAATTCGAATGAACGAGGTCCGACTGTAATAAGGTTCTTAAGGTGAAACGTGTACGTTGCTGGAAACTACAAAAGCATGCAAAATGAGGTCCATGAAGGAATATTTGTATTATTGTGGAACATCATTGAGATGAGTTTGTCATTTAACTGGGTATAAATAGTAACAGACGAAACAATTTTTCTGTGAGAATATTGTAATATTATATACAAGAGTAACAACTCAAGGTAAAAGTACTACCACTAATTTCAACATGATCCATTTTATGGATGCAGTAAATACGCTTAACACTAAACATGATTTCATAGTACTATAAACTAAACTATACTAGTCAAAAGAGCTAACCCACCATTTTTTATTTTGAGAATCTTCACTACATTATGACAAAGTGATAAGGAATGGTGAACATAATTTTGACAGGTTCACATCCTCTTTTTTGTTAGTGCAATGAATTTGAACCATAGATAGTATTGGTAGTATTGGTAGTATTGGTAGTATTGGTAGTATTGGTAGCTTACTTCAATGAAAATCAACAGAAGAAGTATCCAGTAGCTATGAAATCGTACTGGCAGGTTAACACTCTTGACCAGTCAACATACCTAACTGGGCAAGCATGGATTTCTTTGAAAACAGAATCAACCTGTTTCACAAATTATTTACAACTTTCCATTCAAAATCATGGAAAATGAACAAGAATGGTTAAAATTGACTGCTGACAACAGGATGCCAATGTGCTCAAGACAAAAAAATGAGGCAAACGTCTAGTTGCTAGTCAACAATATATACTCAAGGAGTTAAAAAACGCCTTGCTCAAGTACAGTATGCCGCTTTTAAATGCAATCAAAATCGTACTCATGAATGAGCAACCCACAAACAATGACTGAACTAAAACGCTATTGAATTGTACTGAATATTACTGGGTGAGGTGTTTCTTAAGTCCTTGAGTATATACATTCTTAGAATGAATAAATGAAATGAATGAGAATAAAACTTCAACCCCTCATACGAAACCTTTATATGGCCACACAGTTGTGTGAAAATCAACGTGAAGATAAGCATGATGGTTTATTACACAAGGAAGAAAATTTTGAAGTCAAGAGATTGTCAAAATCAGCACAATACTGATTGTTGTCTTTAAGAATATAAATAACCTTTGGTATCCCATTGTTTAAACTAAAGTGGAATATAAAACAGGAAAATAAAGATTAGATAGAAACATTGAAACTAGAATTGAAAATACTGAGTGAAGATATTGTGACTATTAATAGCATTACATTGCACATAAATGCATCATTAGTTTATAACAAAGTCATATGACAAATATAAATATAATATATACATATATATGGAAATATATACAAGTGAAAATATCATGACAAATGATAATGAATAAATGAATCAAAAGGTCAACGCAATATCGCAGTAAGAAAAGAAATACATTGTAAAGTTTTATTAAAACCTATCATTTTATTCCCATTACAGAACTGCTATATACATAGAAGGGGAAATCATACTCTCATTAAGAGAGAAAAAAACTCAATTAAAGACCACCTTAAAATTAAGACCATCTCATTAATAAGACCATATTTTCATGGGACATATTTAATTTTTCTTCTGTTTTTTAAGTTGATAATCAGTCGACCTCACAACTAAGACTGACTTTCTTGAGAACCAAAGGTGGTTTTATTATTGAGGTTTCCCTATATTGAATATACAAGAATGAACAGTTTAAAACATCAGAATTAGGTAACTTGTACATTGCCTTATGTAACAAGCCATAGAATAATAAATACTTCCTTTATTCTAGTTTATAGCAATAATCTTCACAGAGTTATCATAGTGCTAGGTTATTACTACAGTGAAATTAGTTGGAATTCCCTGATACATTATGGAGACAGTAAGTTCCCTGATTGAGATAAGGCAACTTCACCACAGGAAAAACCTAACACATGAAAACCTATCACAGGAAAACCTAACACAGGAAAACCTAACGCATGAAAACCTAACACATGAAAACCTATCACAGGAAAACCTAACACATGAAAACCTAACACAGGAAAACCTAACGCATGAAAACCTATCACATGAAAACCTAACGCAGGAAAACGTAACGCATGAAAACCTATCACAGGAAAAACCAAATGTATGAAAACCTAACATGTGTAAACCTAATACAGGAAAATTCTAATGTATGAAAACCTAACACATGAAAACCTAACAAAGAAAAACCTAATGTATGAAAACCTAACACAGGAAAAACCTAACACATTATCTGACAGCACAAAGCAATTCAACTCATTCTTCCTAAAATTGACATCTTGAGACTTGATTGTAAAGCAGACAAATGGATTTAACTGAGTCATATGAGGAAGTCATGAAGTTACATCAAGAGTGAATTTCGTAAAACTTGTACACACATGATGTAGATAAATATAAAATTATCGCATTTGTCGCCTAAAACATGGCAAAAACTCATACTCTGGTAATAAACGCTATATCAGACAAACATTTCAAAGGAATATGTCCAGAATAATTATGTATAATGCCATCAATGAACGATTGTCAATAGTGACTAGTGTGGCCTTGTTATTCGATGGTAAAACCTCAATTAAAGACCACCTCAATAATAAGATCACCTCAAAATTAGGAATACAATTTCCAATTCCTATTTGACTGTGTAGCTCTTTATTCAACCTCAATACTAAGACCACCTCAATAACAAGGGTGGTCTTAT
The DNA here is from genome assembly GCA_032209605.1 of Mactromeris polynyma. NCBI lineage: Eukaryota > Metazoa > Mollusca > Bivalvia > Venerida > Mactridae > Mactromeris > Mactromeris polynyma. The sequence goes on from JASFXZ010000003.1 coordinate 27,830,978, forward strand.
TTTATAGAGGTTTTACTGTCATTTACTATATCTAAAAGTCACTATTTAATGATCGAAAAAAATTCAAAAGAAAGAAAATATTACATATGCATGATATAACATGTTTTTTAACAATAAATCATTTATTTAGAATCCGATTTAAGGGTGTTTTGACATTTGAATAAATCTTACATTATTTTGTACCATACAGTTGTGTATTACATAAGTTGTCTCCCTTGCACTGTCAACACAAATATTCATTTATCACACTAAACATTTAGAAAGGAATAATATCTGCATTGGAATTTAAAAAGTAAGCTTATTAGTCAACAATGTATGATATTTGGGAAGTTTTAAACATAATGGTAACCATAAGAGGATTTTTTTGAGAGTATTAAATGTGAACTGTATACAATATATAAAAGAAGCTGTTTTTACAAAACTGGATAAAACGCAGCATTTCAAAAATTCATTTTCTTACAGACTAGAAACTTACAAAATGATTAATAAAATACTAAACCGCAGTGAAAAAACATTCCTATGTACAAAAACAAACACGAACAAAAAAATGCTAGAAATCTAATACTCCTGTTGGTCTAGGCATAAACAAACTGATAATATCTGTAAACTTGTAATCCAATTCAAAGATGAAACCGATAACACATTCTTAAACTTTTAATCGTAGCAACTTTTACCTTAATTCAGCGTATAACCTTCAAATAAACAGATTTGAAACAGTGAAATCAAAGTAATAGGACAAATTCACTTTCACCATCACAATGCTGTAAGCAATGTTAAAAACAAAAAAGAAAACAGTGAAAAAAAAAAAAGTTGACATAGAAAACACTAATACTACGTATAACATGACAATATTTAACTGGCTCTCATTAATCCTCGAAACTCTCTCCGCACCATAACTGTTCTTGTCGACTGTACATTTGACAATTATGCATATATTAAAACTTGCACTCTACATTTCGTTGATAATTACTTACAGATTAGTATCAACATTCATAAGGGCCAAGTGAATCTTGTCAGGCTATAACTACATGATCAACTTATGTTGTATAAAATATGAGGTATTTTACAATGAGTAACAATGAATATTATACAAACAAGTAAACAATATATACAAGTTGGTAATACACCAAGTAAATAGTGGAAGAAACAAAACTGCTGACATAAATTAGCACTAAGGTTGGTACTTGTGGTGGGTAATTGCATTTTACGGCGGGTAACCAGATTCTATGGTTGGTAAGTGCATTCTACATTGAATAACTAGATTCTATGGTAGGCAACCCGATTCTATGAGGGGAAATGAATTATATTGTCAGAAACTGCATTCTATGGGGATTATCAGGATTCTATGGTAAGTAACTCGATTCTATCGTGGGTAACCGAATTCTATGGTTTCTACATTGAATAACTAGATTCTATGGTAGGCAACCTGATTCTATGGGGAAATTGAAGTCTCTGGTCAGAAACTGAATTATGTGGGTATCAACAGGATTCTATGGTTAGTAATTGGATTCCATGGAGATTTACAGGATTATATGGTTAGTAATTGGAATCCATGGGGATTAACAGGATTCTATGGTTAGTAATTGGATTCCATGGGGATTTACAGGATTATATGGTTAGTAATTGGAATCCATGGGGATTAACAGGATTCTATGGTTAGTAATTGGATTCCATGGGGATTAACAGGATTCTATGGATAGTAACCAGATTCTATAATTCGTTACCAGATTACATGCTGTATACCGTAACTGAATTCTTGGGTAAGTAACTGGATTCTATGGTTGGTAATCAAGGTTCTACAACAAGTCACCTTATACAGTGGATAACCAAATTCAATGGCAGGTAAATGGATTTCAATTATAGGAAATCTGATTCTATGGCGGGGTACAACGAAAAAAAACACATACAAAGAAAAACAGTATTATGTGCAATTAGGACAGTGAAACAAAAAACAAACATTATTTGGCAGCATTTGTCATTGACACTGATAGCACATTAATATGGATTTCAAAGTGTCTCTCAGAATGACCTATAATGGCAAAAACATCAACAATTATCCAACGAAAACATGAAAACAATTGTGAATGAAGATCAGAAAATAACACAAACTGTTTCGGTGGAAAGAATTCTAATGTAAAATACATGTGTATGTACTGCATCTTTGTATGATTGTAGAACAATTATAGAATCCATCAGTTGCAATCAGAAAGAAGATGACCCCATACTCATTTAATCAAATCTATTACAATCTTAAATAGTTTTCTGAACTAAAGTTTAAGCAAAATCTATCTCTAACTAAACATGTCATAAAATCATAAAGAGTATTAAATTGTCGATAGAAATCTCAAGAATTAAACTGTCAACCAACAGAAATCTCAAGCTTTATTGCATATAAAAAATTATGTCAAACCGGGTGAATCAAAATATTACAAGTTACACAATCCAATCCATTATATATTTGGTACTAACATACCAATATCAATAAAAAGTGAGCATATACAACAGAAATCTCCAACTATGTACATTTTGCAAGAAATACTAATATATACAAATTCTAAATATAGAGAGCAAAAACGCAAAATCTACCAGTATAAAAATAATCTTTTTGGCTTAAGCATCTCTTCAACAAGCTTAGTAGTAAGTTCAACACCACTATTCAAACAAGCAACAAGTGACTGTGTCATGAAAAAATGCATCAAATGGTGAGAGACCTCATTCTGTAACGAGCGACTCCATCTTGCAGTGAAAGATCTCATCGTCCATCTTACGTGTGTCGTGATGCGGATCTGGGAAACGTCCCCATATTGTTATACTGCTCAACAAAACTTCCTGGGTAATACTGAAACAAGAACAATAACATTGAGATTTATGATGTCAAGTAAATCAAAATTTATAAAACCATACATTCATATTATACAATTCACTATAAATGATTAATTTTACCAAATAATGAAATATGTGTAATAACATTCAAATACGTGCCCATGTAAAAGTTCTTATATTGCATTACAATGCATTGCAAAAATAGTACTAAATTGCAGTCTTGCTATTTTAAAAGCCATTTTAATTTGTACAGCGAAACCTTACACAAGACAAGAAAATACACATTGAAAACTTCTAGTGAGAAATAACTCAGAACTTTGTTATCTTGATTAAGAATACTTGAGTAACAGAAAGACCACAACATATTAGAAGATGTTATTCCTTGATAATTTCCACACATGACCAAAAAAACACATCAACAAAGGAAATGTGAAACAATACGAAGGAAATTAGAAGGAGACAGACACTTCAAAAACCCAAAGTGTGTTCCGTACTCAGGATCCCAAGAATGCCTTATTTGGAGTCCTGATCTCCTACATTTGTCTTGTGGACTCCCATGTATAACAAATGCATTAAAATAAAACCACAAATAGATGTGTCCATAGGATGTCGCTGCTATGGCTTTCCAAGTGTTACTGATCGGAAACCAATTTTTAAGTCGAAAAAAGGGCTATAACTCCTCAAAAAATTGGTGGATTGGAACTGAAATCGAATTTGACCTGTATTTTATTATCCTAGGCTAATGTGCCCAATATGAATTGAATCCATCCTTCCTGTCAAGAGTTATTGATAAGGAAACACACAGGCTGACATGGAAGCCCTGCACTATTCTTTGAATAGTGGGGCATAATAGTGACTATATCAGAATCCTTTATCAGGACTTCTAATTGAAATCCAAGTGAGAACCATGAATTTGTATTGTAAAACTTACTACTATCAAAGTTACAATTATACATACAATGAATCCTGGTTTTGTATATTTCTAAATTGGTGTATGGAGAAATAGTGTATTCCTACAGCTTTAAAATGTTTGGAGTCCTAGTGTGTGCGACTCACATACTAAACTTGTGTTAAAATGTGATTAAACACAATTAGTAGTGAAAATAATCTGTTATGTATCAAAGAACATTGAAATATGTAAGCATGTTGCTCAATTGTCAATTGCTACCAAGTCCCTATACAGTAATGGTATGAATTAAGTTAACATATGATTTATTTTAATTTCAAAATAGCACAGAATGTAACCACTTTAAGAAGTTCAGATGTTGCAAAAAGTTAACAACAAACACAGAAATCTGCTCACCCATGATAAAAGTTCCAATCTTTAAATCTATGACAAACATAATTTTTAAGTATTTTCCAGAAATAATGTCAAGCAAGATACATCAATGCAATGGTGTCTGAAAGCTACAGGTTATTTGTCTTGGTATCAATTTGAATAATGATATATTGATAGCATATGTCATTCTTTTACACACATACACAATCTTTAGCATATATGGCATACTTCATGTTTTATGGCATATTTCATGTCTTACCCCTATAGTATATGTAATATTCATTGTGATGGAAAGGACTATTGAATACAGTGACTCGAAACAGTGCAACTATAATATTTCAATAATTTGTTATTACAGTTGGACCTCATTTATTTGACAACCTTTTATCCTAATACTCTGTATCATCCGAAATAAATATCAGGTCCCGATGTATCTTATACACTTTGAATAGAAATAGCCTATTTGAAATCATGTAAAAGCAAGGTCTGACCGTATTTATTCATAAAGAACCCATGGGGCAAATGTGTCAGTAATTCATACAAACATCTTCAGAAATGAGTCATTTAAAAACATCACTTAGCAAATGCTGAATACTTAAAGATATGGATCAGGGCTCTAGAAATCCACAAGCCCAACTTCCCGTACTAATTGCCAATTCGGGCAACCAACACTTGAGTCAAAGTTAGTCCAGGATAAGCCTGTTTTTAAAGTTCTGGACCCATTGTATATAGAGCCCTGTGGATATTAAATATTTTGAACCTATTTATTTGTGTGCATACAGTTATCTCTCATCTTGCATGCTTATTGCAATATTTTTGGCATGATTAAACAACTAATATAAAGGATTTTGGATGCTAAAGAAAGTGATTCTCAGGTTCATAAGCATTTAATCCATCCAACAGACAGCGAGCATTTCAAGAAATATACTGCATCTGCTGTCTCAAACCAAAAAGGGGATTCAGCTGACAAAATCAGCATGAACATAATTTGATACCTGGCGATAAGAAAACAGCTGTATAGAAATAGTTGTCATATATTACAAAAGAAATCACTTTTTTGCCATGATTTAGCAGATTACTGACAATTGATATAGCAAATTACAGACAATCTATATAGCAAATTAGACAATCGATATAGCTGATAACTGACAATCAATATAGCAGATTACTGACAATTGATAGATTACTGACAATCAATAAAGCAGATTACTGACAATCGATAAGAGTCCTAGAACAATAAAAAAGTCCATTCTTAGGTTCTAAACTGATTTATATTCAGTAGGCCATGCAAAATGGTATTTTTATTGCCATTAACCCATAGCACTCTGAGTTGGTCCACACATATCCAAAATGCACTGAATATCAGGATCATTCTTGTTACCAATTAGGATACGACTCTATGGGATATGCAAGGCTTCATAAATCCAGTGATTAAATACAGGCCTCCTAGCTGGCCTCAATGAAAATAAAGGTTTTTATAAAGGTAGCAATTTAGCAAAATAAACGTTTTTAGGGCAATTTCTATAAATATAAAGGCTAATTTTGACCATCAAATTTGCTGGATCGTGGGCACTCTGCCGCATGTATGATAGGATCCTGCCTGGGCAACTGTAGGCAACCTTCACAAATACTCAAGATGATATATTATACAAGTAGTATCATAACACTGCGGTTTTCACAAATGAATAGAACAATATTAGTGTAACATTCATTGCTTCCAAAAGACGCAGCAAACTGAGTGAAAAAATCTCAAGGTGTAAAGAGTGAATTACAGATTTTTACAGGTTTTCAGAAAAAATAAAAGTTTTAAAGGATTTCCAAAAATGAAAGGTTATTAAAGGATTTAAAGGTTTCTCTAGGAGGCCTGTAAGTGATATAAAAAGCAGAAAGCCCTTTTTTATTCTAACACCTCATTGATGTTTACAAGGTTGATAGTAAAATCCCAGCCAATGACTAAAGTAAGGTATCAGTTGTAAATAGAATTAATAGAAATGAATCCCAGGTTAGCATACCTCAAAGTTCTGAAATAATTAGACAGGAAAATAACAATTAAAACATTAATACAGAGGATGAAAAAGTATTAAAACTAGTTATGGTTAAGTTAGTGGTGATATAAAAACTTGTATTAGGAGACACTCGTGTCTAACCCTAAAGGTTGCTTGATGCATAGTGATTCATTCCAGAATTACGCGTTGGGAATGTTCCGAGATCAAGGACTTGCTCAGAGTAACTGCTGATTCTATGATACTGTAAATCAAGTCAATACAAAATAAATAATTACATGCATCTAATTAACAAATACAATTTAAAGTAGATCAATATGAATCCTGATTTGAATTTCATGCTAAGAAAAAAAAATCACCAAGCACTTGGACAATGAGAAGGTTATTGAAATATGCCCCCTAGACATTCCTTAGATACGGTTAACAGTCAGTCGTAGATTAAAGCAATTCCAACAATAGTAAATAAAAAATAAGTTACTTTCCAAAATTATGAATTAAACAAAATGGAGAAATCATCTCCCCGTTTTTGACTATACAGTCTTGTTGAAATAGGCAAAGAACTGAATACAAGCCGAAAGCTATAAGTGCTTTTATAAGCAATGGTGTTAGGTCAACAAAACATAGGATTGTAGCAGGTCTAGTTGTAAATGCCAAAGCAACATAGACTGTGGAAGTTGAAGCTAACACTGATAGCAACATATATTCATCCTTTCTTCACAATTCAATTAATTCAAGGGAAGTAACTCATGTGGGGCATGGACAGAAATCACATTCAACACCTTAAGACCAAGTTTATATACACATAAATATTCACTTCAAAACAAGAGAGTTACATAGGATAAAATATATACACAATAAATATATTTAAAAAAAAATGATAATGTCAAGAAAGAAAAATATCATATTGTACAGTTATTTATACACTAAAACAAGTACCATTGGTATACACAAGTTCATATACTAGCTAATTGAATAATGGTTTACTTGTATTTTCATGCAAATCGAAAAGACACAATCCATAAATAGAGGATCTTACATGAGTGCTTATTTGATATTGTTTTTATGAAACGAGTCGACTGAATATGACGCGAGGCTCTGCCGAGCGTCATATTCGTTTCAGTCAACGAGTTTCATAAAAACAATATCAAATAAGCACGAATGTAAGATTCTATTTATCACATAACACCATAAATAGATTGTTTTCGATCTTTAAATAGACTTTAAATAGTGCTGTGATTCGGCTATTTATGTAACTAGTTACATATGATATTTATGTCACTGCTTTATGCCACTCCTGGAGTGCAAGTTATGTGATAAATATAAATATCAAGGGTTTGGTGAAAAACTATAACAATTCAGTTTGATAAAGAAGCAATTAGAATTCCAGCTAGAGCCAGAGCATGAAACATGTCATGTGATATAGCAAGATGAATGGGATAATTTCCAATAATCAAAGGGAAAGAACTCTATCAAAAACTGTCAAACCAGATTTATAACTGTGACAGTATGCATAACTAGGGAGGCATATAGATGTTTCAGGTAAATTTGGTTGAAATCCAATGATTTTCTAAGATGAAATAAATGGACGAAAAATCAAACAGACCAATACAGTGACTCCCAAATACCCTTCTAAACTTTGTCTGTGTACAATTATAGGTTTTTCGGGTTTCCATTTGACCCTGAAGTTGACCTTTTCACTGCTGGAATTTCCAAAATTTTATCCTTCAGGATTCTGGCTGAAGGGTGAATGTTTTTCTTAACTTATAGATAATTTGGCTATAAAATGGTAAAATCTGGTCAAGATGACCCTTGGGATTCAGCCCCTAGAGGAACCCCTGGTTTTGTACCAAACCCTCAAAGTGAAGAACCATAGTGATGTTATGATATACATAAGTGATAGGAAATTGTAATTTACGTAATGAAATATTGACATACGCTATGTAATACTCACAGCAGGGGGTGGGGAATCCGAGCCTATCGATCCTGTTCTAGGATGTGTTGGCATCACAGAGGCACTTTCTTCCCTATAACATAATATAAAAGTAGTATTTGAATCAAATGGTTAATGCTATATACAGTCCAAGTCTTGTCTAGGAAACCTTAATCTAACAAGCTTAAGACAAGCATATCCTGTGAAAATATATTGGTAATATGATATGCAGATACATGTAAGGGTATCGTTGTGTCTAGAATATGGTAATTTAATAGTCTATTTCAAAATAGAGTGAAAATTCAATAATATGACCGCCATAAGTTCTGAAGCAAGTCTATCATAGTTGTGAGGCAGTTTGATTATTGAGTTAAAATTCATGTAAAATTACAAATTGATCCATGAAAATACTGTTGTGTTGATAAGGCTGTCTAAATTTGGAGGAGTTCTTTAAGTGAGGTTTTCCTGTACACCATTATGATTTTGTTCAAATATTTGCACTTCCAAAACTTAATTAACCTTATCAAATAACACATACTTAGTAATGCCTGAACACAAGCAGACGAATATTTACTAGTCTTTTGTCCAACATAAAACATACCAAAGATTTCTATTCTTGAGGTCAAAGTGGCCTCAGGGTACATCACAAGATGCCAAATAATAGAATATGTGAGATTCAGATATCCCTACCTACCGCAATTGTTCCATGCCGATCCCCGACCTTTTTATGTGGCTTACAGTTACTAAACTAATGTTAAACAATTTGAAAGAATAAAGTAAGCCATTTTCTGTTTAAAATGAAATGTGAGTCTAACTATCAAAACTGGTTTTATCAGACACATGCTATCATATCTCAACAATTCCAAATAATTTTAGATGTTCCAACTTATGGATCCTAATATTTTGGCCATGACACCTGAGGTGAGGTTCTTCCATGGTCCTTGCAGTCACCAACTTAGGCGCAATAACTGGTTTGTAATCCAGGAAGCAGGCAGAATGATCACTTAACAGTTGTCAGAATTTGTTTCAAATTCGATATAAACCTACCAAATTTCTTAAGGACATATAGAGGATATTTGTGTTTTTCAGTGTAAGATCGAAAGTTTTATCACCTTGTGAGCAGCGGACGGAATATTTTAAGACAGATGCTCCCGATCTGAAACAAATCTATCCTGAACCAAACTATTCCATTTATTTCATGCTTCAATTGGTCTTTGTTTATTATTTACTCATTAATTACATCAAAATTCCCCCCATTGAATGCCTTAATTTTTATATGACATCATTTATATGACTTCATTATCACTTTGACAATTTCACTGTGAATTTGTATAATAAATCACCATTATTCTGCGGTAAACCACAAGAAATCATGAAATAATATGAAATATTAATTAGAAAATTTAAGCATGTGATTACAAGCAACATTAATTCCTGTCTGTAATAACTTACAAAAATGTTGGCTCAGCAAGAGGGGCTCTATCATCTCCCATTGCACCATAAGTATTGTATGGTGGAGGTCGTGGTAGAAAGGGGTCGGAATCATCCACCTTCCTGTAGTTCTTCCTACAGAGATATACATAAAACAATTTAGTACATCTGGGTACATTCATTTCATCTAAAAGTGGCTAAGTGAGTATGAACACAAAAATTCGCAATAATTTACTGTAAATCTGGCATTATTAGCACATGTTATATATTCGCTAATATTCATTAATGGATAAGCATACTAAATCAAGGAAAATTTATCTTACAAAATAAACCAAGGCCAAGGATGATAACTGATACTTGCACTCACCACTCAAATCACAAAATGTACTGTTATAAGTAGGGATGTCAACCAATGGCAATTTTGGTATTCGATCAACCTTTTCTTTTCCACACGAATATTCGAATATTCAAATATTCGACATTCTTATTCAATAATAATACATTTGAAATTCGAAGTTTAACTGTATGCTTATCAATTTTGTGTTTTAAACTGATTACTCAAGTTTTAAAAATCCCCGCGATTACTTATAATTTCAGGGCCTAAGTGTCATCACCAGAGTGTTATATCTCTTGCAAAAACATCTAGTTTAAGGTCACCGGCCAAGTGACCTATTATAAGTGTTGAGTAGTGTGTCTGTAGCACTTTGAACACTTAAATGACATGGACAGTTAATAGGTATACAGTCAGACCTTGTTTATTTAACAACCTTCTATCTGAATACTCGATATCATCTGAAACAAGAGATGTTTGTAAAACATTTTGCCCCCTGTGACCTTGACCTTTGACCCCACAAGCAATAAGGTTCCTCTGCTACCCAAGATGAATGTGTGGACCAAGTTTGAGGATGATAGGTCAAGGGGTTCTCGAGTTATTGATCGGAAATAAAAAGGTTACGGACGGACCGACCGACAGACATAACAACCAACTGACATGTGCAAAGCAATATGCCCTCTCTTCTTCGAAGGAGGGGCATAATAAATATCAGGTCCCGACGAATCGAATGAACGAGGTCCGACTGTACTTCAATATACATACCTGGTTCCCAGGTACAACCATACTCTGGGAGTCAAACATTGTATAAACATCAAGGACAGACCAAGTACAGGTAATATCAACAAGATCAGTGACACACCAACACTGGAAATACAACATTATACATACATATATATCAGTGGATATTTTCTCGAGCCAACTAGATCACATACCCGCAATTTCAAATGTTTTGTGTGCAGAAATGTTTGCAAATCGCCTAAATCGAATTGTTACACTTTATTCATTATAGTGACAAGTGATATACATGTTGATACAAATTCATGACATATATACATAAATCAATATAATCACCCGGCCACACGGACCTATTTATTTATAAGTCACTTTCAAGAATTAAATATATCAAGTTGAGAATCAAAATATGAATTTATATATAAATGTTTCTATAGATCAATTGGTTGGTTAGGCACATAGATATACAACATATAATTACATATAAATCACAATGCTATTACATTTAGTAGCCTAGTACATAAAAATATAATTCTTAGCAAACAAATGCACACTAGTTGATACTACTGAATTTGTGCAATATTTACACGTTACTTATATAAGCACTTACTCAATACAAGATATACTAGTATTCTTCAACAAACAAATAGAATGAAAACGATGATGATAATAAATTCGTGTGAATCATAAATTGTCTTGAAATTCACTGCAGATAAGTCAAAGTATGTAATATATCAAGTAATGTGTCACATTAGAACTGCCATTATGCACCTTGAAGTGACATTTTCATTAGAGCATAAACAGAACTCAAATAATTGAGATGTGGCTGAGATGATAATGGATGAATACTTACAGTGATCTATTACATATTCCAGTGAGTGCCTTAACATAATTTGAATGTATCTGACCACAATAGACAGTGTTTCCCAGACTGCTTATGTTACCCTGGGCATACGAAAGATCAGCTCTGATCGCATGCACTGGTCCGGCAATCTGCGAATATGGTTATAAATATACTAGTATACAAATAATATGATGAGAAACAAACATAGTTGAATTTGATGTTCGGCAGCTCTTCATTTACGGCTGAAAAAAGATAACTAATTTTTGAGTACTGGTAAAAGAAATAAAACTAAAACTCTCTCTGTTATAAAACGTTTCTGATACACATATGTAGTTAATTTAAGAATATATAACATAAAGTAGCCGTAGTGGTTGAGGGCCTGACTCCTGATTTGAAGATTGGGAGTTCAAGTCCCACATTGAGCAGAGTTTGATCACGAACATTGAATTTGTCACGAGCACTGATAAGTAATCCAGTAAACAGGGGTTTCACTAGGGGCTGAATCTCAAAGGTCATTTTGATAAATTTATACCAGACTTTACCATTTTATAGCCAAATAACATATAATTTAGAGAAAAATGACCCTACAACCAGAATCATGAGGGTCAAAATATGGCTTTTTGGGAATTTCAGGGGTCAAAGGGTCAACTTAAGGGTCAAATGGAACCCCTGATCAAGAGATCAGCATAAGTTGTAAGAACTCGTTTTACAATTAAAGTATAATATTTAAGTTTGAAACTAAAACATTCAGTATTTTTATGTAGTATGTTTTCATTGAAAACCACCCAATGTAACATGAATTATTCTTCCCACCAAACACTATCTGTATTCTCATACAAAGGCTGGAAATGAGATCAAGCTAAGAAAACACACATTGTTACAATAATGATGTGGCGTCATGTAACATTCAATCTACAACAAGTATGATTTTTCATCCTCATTAATGCTTTTACTAGCATATACCTAACAGAAGCAAGCTACATGTAGTGGTGGGGAATGAAATTATTGTGATTCCTACAAAACTACTTAAGAGAAATTAACAACATTTAAAATGCCAAACACAAAATCTAAAACGCCAAACTTACCAGCTAGAAATGCAAAAAGAAATGTACATACCTTAAATCATTAGTTTTCAAGAATATGGATAATCAGATGAGAGATGCTAATGAAGGTAACACAAATAAATAATCTCAGATCAACAGCTCAGACTTTTTCATACCATGACATATTCTTTATCAATTAGATTATAGATATACTCATTACATTTAATAACGCATATTTTGTACCTGTGATATGTCTTTTAAATATAATTTTAGTATGTTTTAAAACTCATTTTGATATGAAAATACCCATTGATTGAAAGAAAAATTAGCGTTTATCATTGCTTTCTTATCTTCAATCCCTAGGATAAGTTCATGACATTTGAGAAATCTTACATTTTGCATTTTTACATGTACAAAGTATACATAGTTTTGACTGGTATTTATTCATAGGAAAAGGGCTGTGTTAGACATGGCGGACATGCAGAGGAATGAACATACATGACTTGTTTCGTTCAGCAGTAGTGAAAAGTTCATTTCAGAGGTTGTTGGCGTTAGGTTGAAACAAGTAATTGGCTTAGTTTCAACAAACAAATATACACCAAAATCATAAATGTGTAAATCCAAATGTTTCTAACATGTTAACACAGTCCTGCGTTCAGTTACGGCTATCAGCAGCGAACGTTTTGTATTTTATCCCTTGCCCACCATAGCCCACTGGCTGCACACAGGAACCAAATTGCAAAACGTTACGAAACGCAGGGCAGGTAATTACTTACATAAAGGTATGGCTGTCATTGATTCAAATTTATGCATTTTCTTTAATAGACAATAAACTCCTATTATATTTCTGAATGTTTATGTGTGTAAGCCCGGCATAATTAAATGTTCAACTTTATTTTTATGATAACAAGGTACCATTTCAGTGATTAATCCATATATTTAACTTCATAGTATTATATTATATTGCCTACATTGCACTGTACTATCCACTATTTAACAAGCAGCCGACTACCAAGCTATGTTACGTTATTTTGGCATATTTCTAGACTGTTCTCCTGTATCAGGCATGAGAATGAAAAATTTAAAATCAGCTGAAAATTTGGAAAGGGCTCCAAGGGGCCACTGAAGGCCCCATGCGGGTCCAAGGCATTTGTCTAAAAAGCGGCCCTAGTTGGAATCTGTGGAAAATTCTCATGTCTGCTGTATGGTCCCATCTAAATATCAATATTGTAAGTAATCACGATCAACAGAAAAAATTGTTGATATATCGATATTGATAGTATCAATGACAGCCCTACATTAATGTACACTATAAATACCACAGTACTGTTACAGTACAGTGTAAAATCAAGATAAAAGTATTGTTACTTACATATTTTGAGATGTTATACCGAAGAGTTTTATTGATGGCCAGATTCAGTGTATTGTTGGCTTGAGTCACATAAAATCTCGCATCATCTAGAGCCTAGAAAACAAATAATATGTACAACTTGAACATATGTAACATATGCATTTCATTGCACAAACAATTTGTTGAGTAAAGATCTGTTGTCCATGAAATCCTTCCAACAATAATCAGGAAAGAGCTCTCATTTGGGTCATCAATACTTATTGGTTGGTTCTCGTTTTACACAACAATATTTCAGTTGAATGTATGGCCGTCAGTTGACCTGACCCGTGTTCCAGGGTCACCGATCTCCCAAAGCATCTCAAATAAAAATGTCAGCTCAATATTGAGATTTTGATCAAATCAGAGTCTGAGTTTGCATCTCGTAAAAATTTTCTTAGAAAAGAACTCATCTAATTTTGGTGTTGTAATACCAATTTTGAGTCCAGTCTCAGATAAGAAAAAAATTATTCAAGTCAATATTTGAGCCGAGATTGAGCTGAGATGCTTTGGGAGATCGGGGCCTGTTTTTAAGCAAGCAACTGACATCTACCCAGCATGAGTCAGAGGTAGAGGACAAATGACTTTGGAAATGTTATCTTCAGTCAAATTGGAACAAAAACATACGCCTCATCTGGGTAAGCATCTACAACCTCCAGGGCCCGGGTTTATATCGAATATATACACTCAGCACTCAAATCACAAAGCGTGAAATAAGTATGATAATGTTAAATTCGTACTGAATACTCATTGTGGTCCTTTCTTTTTAGAGATTTGAGTGTAATAATTGCTCACATATCTCATAATCCCACAAAAGGCTCCGGAAAATGAACAAAAAAGAAAATTCAGCACTCAACTGACGTTTTCATGCATGTTCCACATTCAAAATATCCACTATCAGACTAATAAGAGTAAATTTTGTGATTTAAGTTATGAGTGTAAGTATTCGTTATAATCCTGGGCCAAAACACACTAAGCTATAGTATATTGAATATTCCCTAGTAAATGCCCCAAGGGTGTTACATTTTGAGAGGAATGGGCGTTTAATAACGGTAAAAAATCACTAAAATTTCTTATTATTATAATTATGCATCTATAAGAATAAGTATGGTCCCCACTAGCCGTTCTCTAACCTTTTGATCTAAGCCGAAGTGTCGAAACTTGAAGCTGCCACTCGCTAGCTAATCCAAACTAATACATGTACCTTTGATCTGCCTGACGGTATTACGCCACAGAGAGCGCAGTAAATTACGTCACAGATAGCAGTATTGCCAGTCTTGCATATGCCTATGTGACCTTTGTCATTTGCCTCAATTCACCGAGTTTTGAAGTTTTAAATACTAGTATCAATAGTGGACTGTTTTAGAGTTCAAGTGCTAAAAGTTTAACATTCTATGGTAACAGATAATGCTTTATAGTGTCTTTTTGACTCTTTGATACATTGGATTTATGGGTGATGGATATAAATGACAGAATTTTTCAGGGCTTTTATATTCAAAATAGGGGGGGGGGGTGTTTATAAGGGAATATTCGGTATATATAATTCTTCAAACAAAGTAAGGCAATATGCCACCTCTGTAAGGCCATCTTTCAAATTATTTCATTTGTAGTATACCTACCCACTAGCTTTGGTGTGGGGTTGGTTTCCGAATTAATAGAAGTATGGATTGGTTTATATATTTAGACGAAAAAATTTCAATGCTTAAGAGTGAAAATTTTATGACAAAGTGAATATCAGTGCATCAGTCTTGGTATCACAAACTAACATTTATCTATGAATGGCCTTATTGTCACTAGTCACATTTTAGGTTACATCATTCCCCTGCTGTATACAACATGTACATGATAATTATAGTTCAGATGCATATCATCATGAAGTGATAATAGACCAATTCAGGAAGTACCCTCTTGTGCATATGAGGAAAATTGATGACACAACAAATGGGAAATTTATTATACAGAAAGAGAAAGTAGTGGTTTATACATTTTCGATTACATCAATCAAATGTACTTTCACAATATTTCAGATATCCAATAGCCAACAATCCAGAACAACTGGTTTCCCAAACGATCACAAGCTAAGGGACTTACTTAGTCCTGGCAAAATCCAATATGACTAATCTCAATCTGAGAATTCCCTCAAAACGATACATACAGTGATTCCCTCAAACTCATACATACAGTGATTCCCTCAAACCGATACATACAGTGATTCCCTCAAACTCAGACATACAGTGATTCCCTCAAACTCATACATACAGTGATTCCCTCAAACTCATACATACAGTGATTCCCTCAAACCCATACATGCAGTGATTCCCTCAAGCTCATACATACAGTGATTCCCTCAAACCCATACACGCAGTGATGCCCTCAAACTCATACATACAGTGATTTCCTCAAACCCATACATACAGTGATTCCCTCAAACTCATACATACAGTGATTCCCTCAAACTCATACATACAGTGATTCCCTCAAACTCATACATACAGTGATTCCCTCAAACCCATACATGCAGTGATTCCCTCAAACTCATACATACAGTGATTCCCTCAAACCCATACATGCAGTGATTCCCTCAAACTCATACATACAGTGATTCCCTCAAACTCATACATACAGTGATTCCCTCAAACTCATACATACAGTGATTCCCTCAAACTCATACATATATAGTGATTCCCTCAAACTCATACATACAGTGATTCCCTCAAACTCATAATACAGTGATTCCCTCAAACTCATACATATAGTGATTCCCTCAAACTCATACATACAGTGATTCCCTCAAACCCATACACGCAGTGATGCCCTCAAACTCATACATACAGTGATTTCCTCAAACCCATACATACAGTGATTCCCTCAAACTCATACATACAGTGATTCCCTCAAACTCATACATATATAGTGATTCCCTCAAACTCATACATACAGTGATTCCCTCAAACCCATACACGCAGTGATGCCCTCAAACTCATAATACAGTTATTCCCTCAAATTCATACATACAGTGATTCCCTCAAACTCATACATATATAGTGATTCCCTCAAACTCATACATACAATGATTCCCTCAAACTCATACATACAGTGATTCCCTCAAACTCATAATACAGTTATTCCCTCAAATTCATACATACAGTGTTTTCCCTCAAATGAATTTTGATTTATTCACAAAGCATTCTCAATTACTTGACATACTTTTGACCAACCTCAAATATTTGAGTGTTTAACTAACACATGACTCGAGAATTCCCTCAAACATTCTATGTGAATAGCATCAGAGTGCTAGCATGGAGTAGAGATTTTTGTAAATACAGGCTAGATATTTTATATACAAATATCACAATCAATGAATGCATTATATTATCAGGATGTCAACTCTCCTCTTTTCAAAAAGTAGGGATAAAGAAGGGCTATTTTTTTAGTAGGGCAAAACTAGGAATTTTATGGCCTAAAAGTAGGAATAGTAGGGATGATTCCTTACCTTTGGAATACCAAAAAATAGTAAAAGTCACCGTACTGTACATTATCCCTGATCAGACCTCTTTGCTTCATGCAGGTGAAATAAAAAAATTGAGTTAACACTGTAGATTTGAAAAAAGTAGGGTTAGTAGGGCTCTTTCAAGAAAAAGTAGGGAGCAGGTAAAAAAGTAGGGCCCACTTGACAGCCTGGTATATGGAACAGTTATCGAGGGGTAAAAGCAAACCAGTCCATGGGCCTGTAAAAATACAGAAAGAGATAAGACATGTTTTGCTTTCATCCTCAATGTGGTTAACAAAATGTTTATATTTTGAGCCACATTTGATAAGAAAGCATGGAGAGATGAAGTTGTCTTCAAAGTTACCTTAGAGAAGTTCTGTGGATCTCTCTTGTCTTTGCATTCAACATAACTTGATATAATTTCTGAAAACAATCAATACTTTAAAATACAAAAAACACAATGACAGGTTTTAGCCTTGTAATGATTTGCATCGATTTTGGTTGAAAGATATCTCTTATCTACTGAATAAGGGAATATTAATTTTACATGAGTAAAAATATTGCAGATCAGCGACTTTAGACGTTGCATGAGTGGAAATGTTAGAGATTCACAGAAAAGAGTGTAGCCATATTTTAAAGTCTAGTATGCAAATATGTACATCTATGATGTATACGCTGATATTTTCATTACTTTCTTGAATTCATAAAATTTCCATATTGCAAACTGCTTAACCTCTCTAAGTACTATTCTATATCATCGGTTTTTTTTACATATAAACACTTAAAGTAATATTATGCTCATTTTGTGTTCATTTGTTTACCTAAACAAACATGAAAAATACATATCGTTAAAACATCAATAAACGTGCATTAACATAGAATGAACTCATAGTGTATTGATCTGTATTTGTTGAAGAAAGATGCTTGCACATCATAAATTTTTTAAACAATCAAGTTTTTTTACAAATTTTGTCTGCAATTGATATGGTAAAATAAGATATTTTCGATTGGTTATACATTGCAATGGTTCTTATTCGAGAAGTTTTAGCCAATGTAACAACAATACTGGATAAAGCCAAATCAAACATTTTATTTTCAGATGAGCCAGATATATCTTAAACAAATTAGTCTTACAAATTAAGAGCAGCACATTATGTATAACATTATTATCATAACATATACTTGTCATACCAGCTTTGACTTTGCCATCCAACTGTGAAATAACGTAAGCATTTGGATTCATACAAAAATCACTTGCAGCCTGAAAATTACATTGAAAAATGTGAAAGAATGTGTCGCAGTTATGTTTGTATCATTGCTTTATACATAGTAACATACATAATAGATAGTTCCCACATCTACAATATTGACCTCCCTAGTTCTTAATCATCAGCCATTTTGATAGGCAAAACTGATAAGCCCTTATAGGAGTAATTTCCTAATATGTGATAATTGAGAAAATACCACGAGAATTTGCATACATTTGACAACCACTTTTTCTTCAACTTACTGAACCAACTGCCCACATGAGCATAATGAATAAGTAATTTTTTTAAATATCTGATTAGTTTATCATCGTTAACACTATACTCCCTATAAACTTTAAGGAAATTTGCCTATCAATATGGCCAACAATTCAGAATAAGGGAGGTAAATGTTGTAAATGTGGGAACTACCGGTATCTATAAAAAGTATAATATATTATAAGTCAGCCAAATACAGACCACAATCACATTTTAATCACTACTTGAAATACATTTTTCCACATGTTATTGTCAAACAAAACTATCAAAATCCATATTCAGCTAAATCTTCTCTTTAAATGAAGTATGCTAGCCATTTTATAAATTGGCTCCAGAAAAAATACAAACTCCAAATTGATTATGATTACACATATTGGCTTTTACTTTGCCTTCATCAGATTAACTTATAAAACAATAGAAGCATTTAATAGGAGATATTTAAATTTGGTCATTTCTCATATATATAAGTATCAACTCAAGGAGTTCAAAACATGGGAGTGGAACAAGATGCTTTGGCGAACACTGGTGAACTTGCTATTCAGTATCACTCTGGTGAGCTTGCTACTCAGCACAACTATGACAAACTCATTACTCAGCACAACTCTGATAAACTAGCTACTCAGCATAAAGAGGACTGAGTAAGAAAATATTACAGCCTGTTTTTAACCCTTATCATGCTAAGCACGAGATATCTCGGTTTTACAATTCCCACAGCCAGTGCGAACCACGAGATATCCCGGGTTTCTATATGTAGTGGATACACTATTGCAATACACATCCCAGTATCAGGTTACTGATAAGCAATTATAGGTGAATGGTGTGAGAACACCATGGCGAATGTTTATGACATGTTGATAACACATTCAAGACAAATGGTATCAAAAATAAAGCTTGATTAGGTGTAATGTATACAAGTGTGTATAATTCAGAAAAATACATCAAAGAGACACATCTGATTCATAATCATTTTCTGGAATGTTCACAGCACAAATCTATACTTAAACCTTATAAATAGAATAAATGACTGCTTTTTTAGTGATAATCAATGATTGTTTTAATATTTCATTGTCAACAGGTGTCATGATTTATGATTTAACAAATATTTCCAAATCTAAAACATGTTTTCTTTTTCTTTTTTGTGTTTATAAACAGAAGAAATTAATTTTTAAAATTGGTGAATTGTACTGGTTTTTTTTATATCATTGCAAAGCAAATTTAATTCTGTTTCAGAAAATATTTGGGTTGTATGCAATAACATTAATAATGAATTAATTAGAGCACCTAAAAACAGTTAACCCGGATAACCCAAATTTCCCAGCGAGCTGCTGAGAATTTATTCAGCAGTGAGGGGTATGATAAGCCATTAGGTAGCCAGCACGTTAAGAGTTAATTAAATTTCAGGAATCATTCCAACATAAATTCAAGCCTCATAATATACAGATTCCGAAAGATATAATACTGAAGTACTTATGAGTTAGTATTAATACAATATAACATTGGACAAATAAATGAAAGTTAGACCTTACCACAGCACCACCAAGATAAACTCCGGTAACAGCCCAAGACAAAAGCAGGGAGAAAAATCCCAGAGTTATCCCCCTGAAATATAAAACCATAAATAATATTTTGTGACCTATATAGGATAACAATTGTTCATAAATTATGGACTTTGTTAAACAAGTTTTCTGAAAGTGATTAAAAGAGTCTTTGGCTTTATAATATTTGATCTACCATATATTATAAATTGCAATTATACCTTTAATGGCAAAGATAAAAAAATTTGCACACAGTCGAAGCAACCGTCTCTATCAGGCAATTATGTCATTAGGAATTTCATTAATTAATTATCAAAATAAATAAATGGGTGGTATATCGCGTCTGGGACTTCATTTATGATATATTTACGGTTAAGTTCATCCGAACAAAAATATTTCATAAGTTTCATAAGGCATAATTTCTTATTTAAAGTTGAAACGTATCTATTTTACATTGTTTGTGAAACAAGTTCTTACAACTAATAGTAATCACTTTTGTTGACTGCTTCCTGGGTTGCTAACCAGTATTTGCACCTAAAGTAAATTAGGGCTTGTGAAGTAGTGATCAAACCTCGCTCAGCAAGCTCGAACTCACAACCTTCGGAAAAGGAGTCAGGCACTCTAACCAGATTAGTCTTTACAAAAGGGTTGGCACATGAACAGCCAACAGTACAGGATTACCTGACCTACATTTTAAGCATTGCTGAATGACGAGATAAGGATATCATACATTTTATACTTTATACTATACTAAACATATATCCATACATATATATAATACGTAAAGAAACATTATACAAGAAGATAATAATATTGACAGTATAAATGTATTTCTTGCACATGATAATGACTTCATCATTTCTACCGTGAATACAATAGACTGACATAATACTTACATATATATGACTATCGACATATTCAGTTAATACAAGATAACATCTGATTATTTAACAATAACAAGCTAAGATTGACATTATCACATAAGAATATGGAGGGTTGAAAGTAAAATCATATATACAAGGTCTTGAACTGTACCAGAGAAACTGCATTTTTGGAAACGTTAGTAATGTTTGATATTGAATTTGTAACATGTATATTTACTGTCTTGACCATCTCATATTTATGTTTATTTTGTTAATGGTCAAAGGCACTGTATGTGCAGATTGTACCAATAAACGTATAGTATAGAATAGTGATGTAGAATTTGATGGCAGTTTCCCCACCCCCTAAGAACAGCTTGTTTGACCTTTAAATTTGATCTCATATGACCTTGAACAGATATTACCACAAGTTGCATTCTGCTTATCATCTTATAGTAATAATGGCTGACATCTGGGTCAAGTTACTTGAAAATCTTTCATGGAAATAAAAAGAAATAGGCACAATTTTTTAATAGACAAACCAAGAAAAGAATTTTGGAAGAGATATAAAAATGATACAGCGATGCAGGCGATATTTTTGTACGGCCAGTATAATGGGAAGAGTTATTCACAGGGGAATTTTTTCCTCCTGAGTGAAAATTGAATTTGTGGTTTTTTTTCTACCCAAGACAAAAATCATAATACATGCTCTATAAGCTCTTGTGAGCAAATGGATTAAAAATGCTAAACATATTACCATACAATCCAGTATCTTGATTTCTTCAATGTTCCAAATATGTACACAAGTAGTGCCAATATCTGCCAGCATAGGAACACAATGGTTCCAACCCATCTGCAAGACAATTAATAATACAGTATTACAGTAATACATATAAAGACCACCTCATTAAGTTATGATAAACAAGACCATTTTTTCATGGATCGGTTTTTTTTATTTTTCTCCCACATTTGACAGGTGTCCCCACTTTATCACCAATTCAAGGCCCATAACTCCATTTTCCCTAGGACAAGGAGGACACAAAATCCCAGGTGCACATTTTTATATGCTGATAAACATTCCTCGAAAGGTTGAAGTCTGTAGATCCAACGTTTTAGGAGATATGAACGAAACAAGTTTTGTGGGACGGATAGAGTGACGGACAAACAATGGTAAATCTAAATACATGTATGTGGGGCAAAATAATTAAATTAAGTAACTTAGTAAGAGATAAACAACAATTGTACTGCCTCATTTATATCTTAAGTAGTAAATACATACTTAATTGCTAAATAATTAACACTTTTCACCCAGACTGGCAGCTGCCCTCATACGATGTGACATCAATTGGTGAAAAGATACTTATTAAACCCAATTAAAAAAAACTTTTAAACAGTAAAAATGAGCAGTAAAACATTGGGTCAAGGGAGGGTAAATATCAGGTTCAGTCAGGTTAATGTAAAGTTCAATTTGTTCATGCCTAACCATAAGTGACACCAAATAAATTACTCATTCAGCAATGATCACACAAAGGCAATTCAAAGTCACAACTACGGATATGTTGTACTAGTACAAACGAACCACTTAGAGCTACTTATCACAACAACTTAGTTTCTATCATTATACATTTTTTGTATCTATGTGATGTAGTGCAGTATTAATGAAAGAATCCCCCTATGTACTGAACTGAACTACTGCATTAATATTGAACAAACAGTTGGGCATAAACAGGGGGCAGTAAACTGCAGGGGCAGCAGTCTACGCTAACAGGGGCGGCAAACTACAGGGACCAGCAGTCTACTCCAACAGGGGGTAGTAAACTGCAGGGACCAGCCATCTACTACAACAGGGGTCAGCAGTCTACACTAACAGGGGGCAGTTAACTACAGGGACCAGCCATCTACTCCAACCGGGGGCAGTAAACTACAGGGACGTCAGTCTACGCTAACAGGGGCAGCAAACTACAGGGACCAGCCATCTACTCCAACAGGGGGCAGTAAACTACAGGGACCCGCCATCTACTACAACAGGGGTCAGCAGTCTACGCTAACAGGGGGCAGCAGTATCAAATCAATTTACTATCTTAATGGAAGACACATTACTGTATTACTTCTGCTGGAGCTACATGAAAGCATTACATACCTGTAAAACTCTGCATCCTGTGTTATACGCAAAACTTCATCCAAGCTAATTTTGCTAACACTACTTTTTATCTGGTCAATATCACTTTTCACATACTGCGATTTATTTCTAATCTCATCGGCGAGTTTTAACACATCATTCCGAACTGTAGCATTATTCAAATGCTTTGCAAATATATTCTTCAACGCGTTCACACCAGCTTCAGCAATTGTGGTGGCTAAATCATTCAACGTCCCTAGCTGAAAACATACGAATAAGCATATGAGGTTTGAGCATATGATAGTTTTATACATAAATTGTAAACCAAATGAGATTAAACAGAGGATAGGCTTTCCTGAAATTGCTTCACAGACTGCCTGACATTCTGCCAGAGAAACTTACAATTAATGTTTGACCAAAACAAATTTTGTCAGACATGTACAGTAAAACCTCACCTAAAAGATCACCTCAAAATTTAAAACACAACTTTCAAGTCCATTTTCACTGTTTTACACTTTATTCCACCTCATTATTAAGACCACCACAATATTAAGACCGATTTTCAAAGGTCCCAAGGGTGGTCTCAGTATTGAGGTTTGACTGTTCTGGCTTTGAATGCATGGCAGCTTGTCGGACATTTTGTCAAGGACCTTGAAAGAAGCTACAGAACTTATTTGGATTTTGTATACGTCAGAAGTTCCTACAAGTTTCATGCCACCTGAGATGTTGTATATGCTTTTATTTATCGTCGCCACCGGTTTCCCACATGGGCGACGCCTCCGGAAGAATGTTAGTCATATTAGATTTTGGAGGATAGTGCATGATACAGAAGATGCCCCAGTTCCAGAAGCACCCCTGGTTCTTTTACGTGCTCGATGTAAAGCATCATACACGGGACCTCGGTTTTTAAAGTCTCGTCCGAAAGACTGTTAGTACGGTCAGTGATGGAGCGGGGAATCGAACCAGCGATCCCTGGATTACAAGTCCAGCGTTTTACCACTGGACCACTGATCCGCTACACCTGAGAGGAGACATTACAGACTTAAATTACAGCATTCATGAAAAAGACTCACGAGATGGACAACAAGCTCCTGAGAAACAAATATTTGGTCACAATTTGGAAAATGGAAAATGACTATGTTTAATGCATGGACTTTAATCTGATTTAGAAAGCAGAGCAAATAGATATAGTATTGGTTCAGTGAATAGATCAATCTGGTAATAGAAGGAAATTTTGTGAGCAGGGAAATGAATTAGAATTCCCGAATTACAACCACAATTTGGAAAGAGAGTGGCAAAAAAGAGACACATTTTCATACACTTGAACTTGTAAAGTAACTCGGCCTAATGGACAAGTATTTTTGAAATCTGGTTGCCTCGAGCTCAAATAAAATTGTCCTGAATATCGGTTTTTGTTTCTTGATTTCATTTTTGCTTTTTTGTATTCAGTCGAAATGAATCCACATCTTGATAAAGCGGATTTTCAGCTTCCTTAAACAAGCTTAATTTTCAGTAAAGCTAATGTCGAAAGAACTGGTTTTCAATTTCATTGGTTAAAGTTGGTAGACAGGAATTTGACCATCAGTACAGATTTGATAACATGAATATCACTGCAGGTCTTGCAGACATATGCAAGAATGTGTATACAGGTACTCACTAAAGGTTAAGTAAAGTAAATATTGTGTATGGTTTGACATCAAAGCACACGAGTGCTGGATATGAAATAATATACATGTATATAACATAATGCTGGCTGGAGTTTCACTTACTATAATAGTAACCTGTTAAGAATGAAAGAACTAAGTAAACTACAGTAAAGTTATGAAAATACAGTGGTTTAAAACGTATACTGAATACCAGAAAATATTTTTCAAAGTTTCATGAACGTTCTTCAAAATACATCAAAACTGATCTACTAGCCCCACTAAAATAAATATGTTGAATCACTTCCAAACCATTATAGTCTGATTCATTCTTCCCTTGTATACATGTTAATTTTTATGCTTGAACTTAATATTGCAGCAGTAAGACCATCCTTAAAAATTGTTTGGCATAACGGTTAACCATACCCAGTAAAATTTAAGTGGGTAGGTATGTAGATAATTATTTAATATTGTTTTAAATTATTTTGTATGGTCATGCTAGTGTTCACTATTAATACGCTGCTCAGACCCCTCAATTTTTTTAGTAGGGGCCAGTTTCACGGTTGGTAGGGTTATGTCAAACAAATTTTTTTCAATTATGGCCAAAATGCCCATATAATGAAGCAATTTTCCATTTTAAAATCAAACAAGCCAATCAAACAATGTTTTAGGAATTTTTACCAATACAATTATTAATGCATTCACTACAGCTCTCGGATATTTCCGTACCACTTCGTTACTCTACGAACATCCTCTTAGTAGTGTATGTCAGGCAGAGCACTATGTGGCAAATTTCAATATTTTGTGCGGTCATAAAATAGTTCTCGTAAAACGGATTTATAACTACGATAAATTCACATAAGAAATGGATTATCGTTGTCATTTCTAGTTAAAAACTCACATATTTCAGTCTTCATTAGTTTATATATTAGATTCTTATCCCATTTCATCAGCACTCCAGCGTTCATGCTGCATATATTTTTCATGATATTTGAATGGTATTTCCAAAAGTTACATATAGTGCCTTATGAACATCCAAGGAACTGGACGTAGTTGGCCGCGGTTTTTGAATGTACGATAATGGAGATACAATTAGGCTTGTCTTGACAAACTATTAAAATATTTCCCTATAAACATGGAATTAGGCCAAATTAAAAAACTATGTTTGCTGTCTCCTGACAAAGCTCCACTCAGAAATTTCTATTGAGTCATGTCGAGCAATATTATGTTTTCAGAAAACATCAACAGACCAAATTTTTTTAATGTGGCTTTATTTACCGTGACTAGGGATCCGCTGAGTGTATCATTTGTGTCTTGTAAAGCTTCAACTGTGGACTGCACTCCTTTGTTGCCCTCCTCATTTCCAAAGAATCCAACAGCTACACCACCACTGAAATAATACAATTGTTACAGTGGTCGTATGACACACAAAAAAAATAAGTGAAATACAATTAAACCTCACTTAAAAACCACCTTGAAATTAAGGCCACTTCACTAATAGAACTATGTTTTTTGGACCAGTTTTTTAAATTTTTCAGCCACATTTGAATTTGATATTCAGACCACCTCACAACTAAGACAGGTTTTCTTCAGAACAAATGGTGGTCTTATTAATGAGGTTTTACTGGATATATATCAAATTATCAATTATGCTTGAGATTGCTCCTTGGCAAGAATGGAAAGCTTTAAAAGTCAGAGGATAAACCCCTACAACCCTGAACAAAAATACCATTTTCACACATGTAACATGGTCACACGACGATAAAATTCACGTCACCATTTTTGACTATGAAAGTGGAAATCGGCTGAAAAGAGGAATTTTCTCATCGCTGATAAATATAAAGACCAGGGACTGAGGTTATAAATCTGGAATTGTAGTTCATTCGATTTAATATCATAAAATTCATAATCTGGTTGGTTGGAGGCAGTTTCAAAACTGACCAATAGCAAGGCTGCATTCTAAGACTGTTCACCTATTTCACTTTTACAACCTGGGACCACGCATTGAGCAAGAAAACACTTAATAAGGACATTATATTCTTAAAAAATCTGGTAGTTATGAAGAAACTGACAATAATTTACTGATTTAGGCCAAAGTAAATTATTCAGATAACAGCTTGTTCTCAAAAGGCCCTACACAAAGGAAAGCACAATTATTTCTCATTATTCCCTAATTGTTAGCACAGCAAGACTTGCTGCATTATATATAAACTGTTCATATAAACAGAATAATCATTATAATGTGAAATGCTACAGTAACAATGATCCACTAATTCCTAATAAGCTATTGAGCATTGACATTTTCCTACAAAATAACAGGAAGTAATTACCAACCAGAAGAGTTTGATAAACAAGTATCACGACAAAACGGAATGTTTTGGTTATTTATTATTCTGCTGATAAGTTTTGACAGTAATGTAATATTATTTGAGATAATGAAAACATTGTTAACATAACCAATAATTTTTCAACAAAAAAAGATAAAGAATATTTCAATAAATTTATTATTCAATAATTTTCCCTCAGACGGCTGCAATTCAGAATCTGAGCTTTAAATCAAGCCGGGGACATAAATTCATGTATTGTCAAGAAAAATTTAACAGGGAAAATTATTCAATTCAGTCAAAATATTGTAAATGACATACTGGCTTATGGTATGTCATGCAGCACTGGCTTCAAAAGTAAGCAAAAGGCTTTTCACTAGGTGTTTCCATAGGACATGGAATCCTGGCTATAGACTTTTAAATTGAAAAAGGGCCAAAAATCCTCCCAAAATTGGTAGAATGTAACAAAATTTGAACTGGACTTGTATTTTATAATCCTATGCTTATATGCCCATTATGAACTGAATTCATCATTTAAGAGTTATTGATTGGAAACCCAATTTTTCGCAGATGAAAAGCACCAACATGGGTAACACTTTATGCCCCCTTCACCATTGTTTGAATGATGGGGCTTAATAAAAATATACACAATTGTTTGTAAATTGTTGAAGATATTTATGACTTTATATTTATATCTACACATATATAAGCTAAATTATATCACAGATATCATCTCCAAGGAAGAACATAAATTATATGTGGCGAATCTTTTACTTTTGAAAGCCAGTAACATTGGCAACCACATGAAATGGAAGTTCACCATAGGTACACATAAACAGAATATCTCGGAAAACATCAATGGCAATATAACATTAAATGGGACATTTAGGATATTAACCATAACATACTTACATTGCAAAGATTATAAACAAGGCCACAATAAATCGGATGCATGTTGTACTCTTTTGCTTCGTTGGCTTCTGTTTACAGCAGCAATGTGCACACAGACAAAATGACGTCACAAGTAAAATCAGGACACATAGTACCACTGGTAAGGCAGCAAGGAATATAATTGACTGCAAAGAAATAGCTCATATTATCATACTTGTAACATAAGACAAGAAAACTACATTGGACTACATAAGTTGAAAGAGAGGCACACATGTAGCGGTCAAGTGGTATGGGTAAGACGACTTATCTATCCATCATGATGCAAGCACTCCTGATACATGTGTCAATATATTTTGAGAAAAGTTGATGTATTGATGCATCAATTTTGTGAACTGAATAAAAAAATGTATATATATGCTCAAACATGCAGGCATGTGATTTTCTCCAGTATGAACTTATTCATCCAATGATTCTGAGAAAACCTACCAGAGAACTCATGAATAAGTTGCAAAACTAATGAAATTGTTTCACAAGACAACACACCAATAATCTGATGCGATTTTTCTTGTTAAAGTGCATCAAATTCATGGCAATTCTGAACACCTATTTTTGAGAAATAGTCATGTTCTTAAGTGATCCAAACCAGCTGCTATACAATATTCAGCCATACCAATTTAATTTGTTGGGTGATCTCATAAAAAAATCCAAACTAAAATAAATGTATAATTTAAAAAATTCATTCGCTTAAAACATTCACCAAATCAATAAAAACTTGGCAAAGCCCTGTTTAATAAATTTAATAAAAAATGACAATTCATAAAACGTCCTCTATTATTATTAATATCATTACAATGAACATGCCAATGTCAAATATTCGATCCAACCATTTTTTTGACTTAAGTGACGGACATAAAATTTAAATGGAAATAATTATTTTTCCCTGAATATTTCTAGGCCTGAAGAAAAATTTAAGACAGTAAGTTCTTGTCAATATTGTTAAAAACATCTGGATTAAGAGTTCTACCTCTTCTATAATTAAGATTATTTCTGATTATTATGGCCATGCATGGAGTTAAAAGAAGTATAGAGTACTAGGCCTTCCAAGCTACTCAGTCCACCCAGTCAGTCTAGTACTGTGAGTGTGATAAAGCCCTATACCTTACAATATGTACAAAATGATGAAGAGCAAGAGTGTAATTAATGTTAAAAAGTCAAAGCTATGGGTATCTTGTAATATGGAGTGCTCAGTCAGTGGAGACAGAGCTGACTTTTAAGAACCTTGTAACCGATTCAGCACTAACTACACGCTGTGGGAGAGAATTTCACACAACGACTGTTCGAGGGAAAAATTAATAATTATAGGAGTCTGTGATCAGTCACTCAGTGATACTGTTAGTGGTTTGTATGCTTGATTGTGGTAGTGTTGTGATCGCCGAGTTTACTCATATTAATCATATGTTTGTTCTTGTCACAAGACAATTGTTGTATGTTTATAATTGTTCCCAACACGTTATCAGAATAATTTAGTAATTATACATCATGAGAGTCGCTTATTGTGATATGTACTGTTTTGTTTTACATCTGTATCATCTCACCCCTGTAAACTAAAGGTGGCAGAGCCCCACACTCCAACACAGGAGGTTATAGGGTACAAACCCCGCAAAATTCCTTGACAAACTTCAAATCTAAAGTGTATAATTAGGCACACTAGTATTGGTTAGTAACCCCCCCTCCTTCACAACTTCAAGTATGAGTGACTAAAAATAGTGCTCTGATAATGAAGTATAACTTGTTAAAGTTGTTTCAGTTTCACAATCTAAGTAGCATTAAATTATACGGCTACTGGTGAGTTCGGTAAATAGCAAGTTCGGTAAATTGATATTAACTTTTCGTGTCTTTCAGAGGTTTCGGTAAAAAGATTTTTTGTTTACATTGAACAATGACATAGTCTTAATAATAGGATAGTACCACGTGAAACATCTGAATGTTTGCTAATGGACATGTTAATTGGCACTTCGTACTCATTACATACCAGAACATTCAGTCACTGGTCAACTCGTACCTTAGTCATCTCATACCCTTTCTTTGGTCAACTCGTACCTACCCAAGTCAACTCGTACCGAATTTGGTCAACTCGTACCTCTCATTTGTTATTACTTTTTTATTATTTTAAGCTTTAAACCAATGCATATGTCATCTGTATCAGCTTTAATTATACAAATACATGATAGTTTGTTTGTTTTGTTTTATTTCTAGCATTAACTATTAATTGCTAATGCGTTAATAACACTATTGTATTATTTTACCGAAACATCCGCACCAATCATACTACAAAATCAATTTACCGAAACCTCCATAAATCAATATTATACTTAAAGTTTAACTTAAAACAATAAATTCCAATTAATTTTAATTTATGTTCAGACTGTCAGAAGATTATAAATGTCTTCAAAGAAACAATTATAAGATATTGTTTGAATGAAATAAATATTTGTAACCACTCCCAGAAATCGGATCTAGGCTTGACGCATGTATGACCAAATTTATTGATTAATTTCTGGCAAAATATGTAATATAAAATTAACAAAAAAATGAGAAACAGAGATTACATGACAGACATGGTACACTCAGATTTCTTGTCATTAGTCTAATATTAAAACTTAAATATTAATTTTTTTTTTTAATTTACGTTTCTTGATAGCACTCTAAATTTTCAATAGAACAATATCTTCTAGTATCCAGTTTGAATATTCCATACAAATTGCGCGTAGTTTAGACGTTTCAACAATTTAGCAGACAGTTTAATCCGCAAGTCCATTCATCGGTCGATAATTCAAAAGATCAGTGATCAACGAAATAATAATCCTACCTGTTGATAGTTATGTGACCCAGGATCAAAAGTCGAGTTTGTTTCAGCAAATCGAAAATCTATATGCGGGAATTCATGAAGAATAGTCGCCACCCAATCTATCGAATAACTTTTCCCGTCCGTCATATCTGTTTGTTTAGACCTATAAACATTTTAAGGAATAATTTAAAAGACATCGACGATCAACTGAACTGACCCAGTTTTGTAGAGGAAAACATTGCAATCACGTGATTACCGAGCAGACTGTATTTCTTTCTCTCCGATTGATTCTCGTTTGTAGCGAAATGGGTCAAAAAAGTACAATTTACGAATCGCTTATAATAACGGATAGGTATGAGATCTGCTACTACCTCTAGGTACTCGTTCATTAATACCGATAGTAATGAATAATACCGTCAGTTAAAAAATATAGCATTAATGAAAGTGATAAATTGAAATCCAGAGAAGGTAATTAACAAAACAAGGACTCTCCATACAGATCATAGGGTATGAAATGATCTAACAGACGAGAAGATTGGTATGTAAATAAAACTATGACAAATGGGCATGGGAACAAACAGTATACTGAACAACAATGAAACATGAAGATATATATATACTATTCATAATTATTACTCTTTAAGGAAGATAGAATTACTTTTATAAATGTCGTTGTCAGCATTTTCTTGTGTATGTGGCGTTCCCTGTAACATTTTTTTTCTTACAATTTCACGTACATATAATGTGTCAGTCATATTATCATACATAATAAAGAGATTTACCTGTATAATAAAGCAATATTCTCGTGTAACTATTATGATTATTCCATAGGTTTGTCTGTAAAGGTTGGAACTAAGCGAGAAATATAATGGTTAGAGTTATACGTTTATATTTCTAATACTCTTCTGTAACATATACCTTACAAGTAACATACATGTATATGCGCCATATGTCTACGTTTTTGAAAAGAATTTGATAAAATAGCTATATAGAACATATATACTGATGCGCGTATGATACAACATAGCACATGTTGTTTACATTAATGAGTGAATAAATCTGCGCGACACGTTACCGATGATAATTCCACATACAACAGTGGTCCTCATATGGTAAACAACATAGGTGACAGTTCTTACAGACGAGAATATCGTGTGCTAGACTCCGTACGTTTTGTAAGATGTTACATATTACACACTCTGGTTGCAGTGTTATGAAGATACCCTCTTTCGCCAAATAAGCCCCTTCTCACTAAACTTATGCACTACCTTTCTAGCTTGTAGATTAGTATTCAATGTAATCACAACATATGATCCTTATCCCCGGAAACTCTAGTTTTATGGCACTCTCTACTGGGTTGGTCCCTACCAGGTTTATACATAACTAAAAACATTCGTGCAAAACAAGGTATTCAATTGCTTCCTTGATTTTCCTTTGCTAAGTCCTTATTTACTACTATTATAATGTCCATGTGTACACATGTTACACCATGTTATTCTTCTTCTTCCAAGTAATATGCAGGGCTCTCTCTGGAGCATCGTCGCATATGAATTATGTACAAGGTCGTTGTGAGGTGTGCAGTAAAGGGATAAAAGGTAAAACCTGATAAAAAGTTAAAAGACGTTGTACATAACTAGAACTAGAACGCCAGCCTGTCCTCGAAGGCTTCTAATGTTGGGGCTGTAGCGACGATCTCTGGCAGCTGGTTCCACAGACGAATACCAGCTGGAAAGAATGAGTGGCGATACATGTCTGTCCTGCAGAAAGGCAGCATGTATCGCGTGGTGCGGCCACGAATGGAAAGTGTGACTGGACGAAGGAATCTGTCAACCTGGATGTCAATGAGGCCATGGGTGATCCTGTATATCATCACCAGCCGGCTGGCTGACCGTCTCTGCTGTAGAGGGTCCCAGTCAAGATAAGATATCATTTGGCTGGTGCTGCTGGTGGTCTTGTAGTCACCCATGGCAAACATGGCTGCTCTGCGCTGGACCGCTTCCAGTTTTTTTTATGTTCTTACAGGTGTGAGGGTCCCAGGCAGAGGAGGCACACTCTATGATGGGCCTCACCAGGCTAGTATAGCACTGGGCTTTGGTATCCCTGGGGCACATGGCTAGGTTTCTTCGCAGGAAACTGAGCGAATTGTTGGCCTTCATGGTTTTGTCATCCACATGTGTGTTCCAGGATTATTAATTATTCGTATTATTAGCTGATATAATTTAAGATTTTCGTAATTTTAATAACAAACAATGGGTAAAAAAATGAATTCATGAAGACGAGCGGGAAACGGTACACTTAAAAAGTGCACATCCACCCCGAAAATACAAGGAGACAAGAAAAATATACATGCATGCGAAAAATTACAAAAGGAAAAAGACCACAAGACACAAAGTAAATGATGGGTGAAAAAAGATGTACCACCTTGGAACATTCAGTGGTAAAAAACACCACAAGAAGTAAGATAGCACCTCCTACATTTCTTACTATCAGTAATAAAACGAGCAGTGGAAGTATTAAATGTAATCCCGCCGAACAGTAGAGCCTAAAACGAAAATCACAGACGCTACAAAATCTCTTATCATGTACGATGTTAGATGTATGTACGATCTGGGGACTTCTTTCTAAACTTGTCCTGTAATGGATTCCCTTCCCCCTCTTTTTTTTCCTTCTACTTTCCTGAATTGTTTTCGGTAGTCGACCAGACAATTCCTATTTTCACATCCTCATAGATGTTTATCCTTATATCTCCGCAACTGGTGGTTTGCGTGCTGGTGTTTCTCAGGGATCGATGTTGGGAGCCATTGTCTTATGAATGTGGGGTTCTCTTTATAAATACATAATCAGTTCTTTTTTGCTTATTCCAAAGACCTAAATACCATGGTATTTAGGTTTTTGCTTATTCATACATTATGTATATATCTTAAAAAATGTACGCACTTAATTTCCCAGGGAGACACCAATCTATGAAACATTAAAAGTTGAGGCGTTAAAATGCAAACATCTATCGGAATGGGGAAGAAAGGAATAGTCTGGCTGACTATAAAAAACGACAATGGAAAATGCTGCAATGTATAGTTCTAAGTGAAAAAGTTGGAGCAGGGAGGATCACATTCACAAATCAGCCCCCCCCCCCTAAAATCACCGGCCAGTCTAACCATTCATCCTAGCTAGTTATTATGTTTTCTGTACCATGGCAAAAACGTGTAAATAATCTGTTCTACACTGATTCGTTTATCCTTAATTAAGACTTAACGTTTTAGTATTGACCAATACGTACATTGGCTGGTACAAAATTATAATAGGTGTGATAATCCAACTTTCGGATATATAGGTCTATAGCATGACCCGTGCAATTTAAGTTTACTGTTTTGCACTTTATTTCGATCATACTCTGCTCAACGTGACATCTACAACTATGCATACATTACAGTCATAAACACTATGGGAATAATAGACATGCATTAAACAAATCGCAACAAGACGGACGCATTCTGGACGTGATTATGAATTGTAGAAAAATATGTATTTCTGACCTATCTTAGATTTCCATTGCATGGTTAAAGAAGAAAACAAGAGATGTTTATAAAACATTATGCCCCCTGTGACCTTGACCTTTGAGCCCGTGATCTCAAAATCAATAGGGTTCATCTGCTACCAACGATGAATGCGTGGACCAAGTTTGAGGATGATAGGTCAAGGGGTTCTTGAATTATTGATCGGCAACAAAAGGTTACGGACGGACGGACCGACATGTGCAAACCAATATGCCCTCTTTTCTTCGAAAGGGGGCATAATAACTAGCTCTATTCAGTTGGTAAAAATATTGAATGGATCTCAGTGAACGTTCGAGTGTTCCAGGTTGGACGAACAGTACCATTTCGTTTATTAATTGCACGAGTTTATAACTTTACCGGCAACCAGTCAGTTACCCTGTAACCTGCAAAATATTTACTTGGCTAGGGATTTTTTCTTGTGCTTGCAGAATTGTTCGATTATTGTACTGCTTACTTCATTTCGCTTACCTAATCAATCCTTATCTGCACGCGTTAGCGAGCGAAACAAGAACGGATTGTTGAACATTGACCCGGCGAATGTTAGGACAACCCTATGCAAATGAGTCACGACGTGTGACGTCATCGGGCTTTCCCACGACTTAGTCACGTTCTTTGGTGGGGCAAAACTTTTGTGATATTAGAATAAGTTGAGACTTTCGAAAGACTTTAGTGTACTTTTGAAATTCCACTAGATTTGTTCAACGCAAGCAAGCATCATATCGAACCGAAAGGAAGCGGAGCTGTTCGGAAAAAATCACTTGTCGATTGGTACGACTGAGGGAAATTCGTACAAAGAACGTAGTTGCGTGCTTTCATTCTGATTGGACGGGCGCCTGTTCTTCAATCAACTGAATGGTAGACTGAAAGATGTCGGGTCAAGGTTAGTGCCGATTTGTTGAATTTTTCGTTATAATCTGACCTCATATTGTTGCCGATTCGGTCTTTTTCACTTGCTTATTGTTATGTTAAGCCACGTGCCAATGCATGGTTGCAACTTTTTGACTTCAAGCTCAATTTTCGCAATTCAGTTTACACTTCCGTTCTAAACTGCAACCGGATTTGAGTGGAGATACCACTGGAGTTCACTATGCATTCACTCAAACTCTCTGTGAGCGATGTCCCGACGTCTGCAAGACAAATGTGTCTATTAAATGGGCGTCATGCAATATTATGCAATTTAGAATTAGTGTTTTCTTATTGCATTCCTTGCTTTTTGTCATTTAAGTTCAACAGTCCTGACTTAGCACATTTTACTGCTTAGAGTTAATTAAATAACATTCATTGAATTTTTTGTGTGTTTGGCTAATTTTGCAACATATTGCATGTAAATTAACATAGAAAACTATGCATTATTGCGTTTTTTCTCATTTGTTATGTTGTCAATTACCCTGTCTCCAATGGTACGGAGATCAAGAAATTTATGAATGATTTATGAAGTTGTGCATGTGTTCACATCCCAGCCAATAGTTTGAATGACCATTACTGTTTGCTGCTAAACGTTGTGCACTTGAAGTGCATTGTAGGTGAATGATTCAGTGATTATAATGGCAGTGATTCTGTAGTTTAAAATGTTCATGAGTAAGCAATAAAAGAAATTTATCAGTAATTTGCACAAAATCAATTTCCGAACATGTTGATATGAATGTCTTGATTGGAATTGCAAGTATTTATATTGTTTGTTGGATAGCAAAAAGTGAAGTTGCAACTTTCTGTAACAAACAATTTTTATATTCTGCAGTTCGTAGAATTTTATATTTTAGATCAAGACTGAGAAAAAAATCAATAAGACATAATTGCTATTTTGCAAAAACTATCGTATCAGATTTACCTTGCACAAACGCTTAGCTGATTTCAATTTGATGTTTCATCATTATTGTCTTCTGCTTCGTGTGGTACCTGTGTGTTTAGTGTCTGCACTAGCATAATGTTAACGTCTGTTATACATATTATACTTCATGTGAGTGTTCTGTAAATTTGATTAATTTGCAAGTCAGCATTTAGTATTACAAATTCAGTTAGTTAATATCTGTGGTGTGGTTATTTGCAGAATATTTTTTTCAGTCACATGTTTTGAAAATCGAACGATTATGCTTGATGTAACTTGTAAGGCAATATAACAGGGGTTCCACTAGGTGCTGTATCTCAATGGTCATTTTGCTAATTTTTGACCGGATTTTACCATTTTATGGTCAACATATCTACAATTTAAAGAAAAATTGACCCTTCAGCCAGAATCCTTAGATTCAATATGAGGCTTTTTGGAAATTCCAGTGGTCAAAGGGTCAACTCCAGGGTCAAATGGAATCTCTACAGTATAGGTTACATGTTTTATTCTGTTTTTTTTAATAATACATGCAACACTAGATCAATCGTCTCCACGCCAGGACAGCTTAAAAACCACTCGGTCTGTAATCTTAGGTAAACATTAACCACTTGCTCAGTTCATGTTAGTTTACAGTTGCATGAAATCAGGTTTCATATTGTTTTCCCAGTTACCATATATGTTTTTTTTATTAAATGTAAACAAAACTGATTTTTAACACAACAGCTGCCGTAATAAAGTTACATGGCTTCTATTGGAAAAACTCCTTAGGTTTAACATGAGTTGTAAACATACATTTCTGTATTTTATATTACAACTTGGAACTGTCACAATGGAGTTCATATCTATTAAACATTTTTTGAAAATTTACTCTAAGGAAGGGAATCTATCAATGTTTGATTGGATGATGATAGATTATCTAGACCTCAAAGTTAATAGCACAGAATGCAGGTGCGTAGCTTCCAGTATGCAAAATATGCCATTGCGTACACATGGTTATCAAAAACAGAAAAAAATAAAAGACGAAGAATGCAATAATCAACAGTTGAGCACTTGCATACTCTTTGAGAAATAAATGTTCTAAGTAAATAAAACGCTTGAAAAGTTACTCTATTGCTTGTGAATATGTCGCCTGATTGCACCACAAACATTCTAGAAAATGGCGTTTTTCATGGGTATCATGTCCCCAGGACACCCTAGATTGCTTGCGTACACATTCTACCAGCTCTGGCTACACCTCTGGAATTGACAGTTTTTCATTGTGCTCAACATTTCTGCACCCTCAAGGACACATTTAAGCTTGTTATGTTAAGAATTTTGTACAAGAGGAAATTATTACAAAAAAAATAATTCTTTCAGTTGTTGTTAATGAACAAATGAGAAACAAACATCATAGCAGGGATTTCCCTGACGCAGAAATCTTGAGTTTCTGACTCCCTTTTCTTTTAAGTGTGCATCATGGGACCCCTAAAATAAACTTTTGTAAAGCATAAACTACATAATTATCTGGGACCCTACAAATTAACTAAGGACCCCCAATTTGTCAAACACTAGCTGAAAAATCCTAGGGAAAACCCTGCATAGAATTGTAAATGTTATTTTCCAATATGTCATCAGAAAGTCTCGTCCAGAAATACCTAGTTTGTTGATAAAAAATGAGTTTTTCCTGTTCAGTTTCCTGCTGAATCTTTAGTTTGGCTAATGCAGATGTTACAATACATGTTTGCACACTTTGTTAATAATGTTACACATTGTCCGAAATCAATGATTAAAATCTCGTCCAGCTGATTGCTGGTTTCAATTTCCTGTATTGTTTGGTGCAGATAGGGAATTTTTCAGTAATAAAATAGATAACCATAATTTATGATGTGTATGTAATTATTAGCTGTAACATTACTGTACAGTAAATACTAGCCTCAGAGATAGGCTAAAAATGTATGTTTGTTTCTTGTAACCTGAGTGACTATAATGTTTCGTGGGATTCCCAAATATTTGTATGGCTTACAATCATTGAAGTCAGATATGCAAATTCCTGTGCCTATTTGTACTGTATGTAAGAAAAAATGTACAGGAAATTAAAAAGGTCCTATCTACTGAAGCAACTGTTATAGGATATAATAGGAAACCAATACTTTTTCAGGCCTTGAAACGTTTCCAGTAAAGGACGGTTTTAATAATTTCACTGTATTGTTTACATCAAATGGATCCTTTTGATTGATAAGAGTATTCTAGTCCTGTAGCAATTCCTAGAAATGCATTTTCAATTTATTGCTAAACTGACAGTTTAATCTTACGAAATAGCATTATGTCATAATGATGATAAATTACATGCTGCTTTACATAATAATTATGATATCTCCTGAACGTTGTAACTTATATGTAAAAACTGACAGGTAAAGTGACTGCGTACGTCTAAGAATTATGTAGAAAAGTGTTTGCTTCAAACTATTTATGTTTTTTCTTCGGCAGACTCCGACTGTTTAGGGCTAAAACTCTGGAAACTCGGGTGTACTGATCTCTGCATTCCATTAAACTTGTGTGACAAAAATACATAAAAAAATCCTTTTAACAGTTACTAAGTAATCCAATTTTACTTCTGCATATTACTATATATATTATTTTAGGCACACCATAACGCAAAATGCATTTTTTTGCTTGTGAAATGTTATAAGCGTTTCCCTCACTCCATAAATTAGGTAATTTCCCAGTGCGAATGTGCATTTCGAGGGGCAAAAGCTGAACTAGTATATCTAGGCCAGACTTAAAAATAATTTAGTTTCTCCTCCCCGGACCAAGGTCAGAAAGGTGGGTGTGTAGGTAGGGGAATTTATTTTTGAAGGTGTTTTTTTTTTGACATACATGTCTGATTATGTTTATGCTTGATTTGAAATGGTGTTTTTAATCAAATTTCGTCAAATTTTTAAGTAAAAAAATAATTGTGGTTGTTTCCAAAAAAATATTGGGGGTTGCAGGTTTTTACTCGGGTAGGTCGCAGGAGGTGAAACAAACAAACTAATTACTTTTAACCTTGTCCCCACTTCTTTTCTATATGCAATAAGACTAGCTTCACTTTTTCCTCTTGAATTGTGCATTTAATTGCATCTAGTGGTTTATGTTTATTTATTGCTGCATTTACCTGCAAATATTCCAAGATTTTTTGTCCTTTGTTTGCAGCTAGTAATTTATTTATACACTAATCAGCTATTTTGCAGTCCCTGTTAGCCTGCAACAGTTTATTTAAAATAACAGCATTATTTTGATAGATTTTCATAAAGTCAGTTCGTCTTGTTTATCATGCATGATGTAGAAGTGTTTCCGTGATGTCTTAATGATTTACGTAAGAGCTTCTTTTATTGACTGGTAACTTTGATTGCATTGTATTTTTAGTCTGTCTGCAAACCTGTACTTCCCTATATACCTATGCAAATCATTTTCTGCCATCTGTTTGCAATACTTACAGTTTAATTGAAGGATTATATCCCCCTGTGTCTTATATTACCTGTTACATTGTCTGCATTGCCTGGCTAGACAACTTGGGGGAATTCTCCGGCATGTTTTAACCAATGATATCAGCTTGATTTATACTATACCTGTTGAATCACTCGTGTTGTGAATGAAGTCCGTTAGTATTGATATCGGCCAATCAGAGCGCTCTGTATTTTACTACGTTGTAAACTTTACACTCCACTTCTTAGAAGAGAGTTTGACTGGGGAAACCATGTTTTTGTGTCAAAACAAGTTAGTATCCTGCATTATCTGTGTGGAATGTTGTTTTTTACTCTTACTTTTAAACGTATTATGTACGAATGAATTATGTTACAAATTCATGAAGGATTTAACTCGACATTGAAGATGCCTGCCACGAAAAAGACAAAAACAGAAGGGACTAGAGGTATAACTATTGTTTTATCCAAATATGGTGTTTTTAGCATATTTAGGGTTATTTTCCTAAGAAAGGGTTAAAATCATCATCATCATTTCCTTTGATGATTTTCATTGTATTGAAAATCCTGTCCTCTTTATTGGGTAAATACTGAAGTCAACTCTCTGCATTAAGTTTTCGCATGTATATTTTGTACTTAATGATACGTTATTAATATATTCACAGTTATGATATGTTACTGTAGCCTGTCATCTTGATGAAATTTGTTGATAAAAATATCAAATTTCATGGGTCATGAAAGTACAGAGTACCGGGTATGATTTATTTAAGTAAAGAAATCAAGGACGAATGCCATGTCATTGTTTTTGACTTACCGGTACTTATATGACCTTTAAAAAGTTGTTTTGTCAAGATTAGGGGAAAATAAGGGGGGAAAGGGCTCTGTCAGACCATGCTCTCTAAATAAGGAAGATTGTTAATGGTATTGATTTCATTCAGGGTTTCTTCCCCACCATTCCTGCGTGCCTTTGAAAAAGCATTCTAAATATTTTGACCCATTTTATTCTCTTCGTTTTCTTCAAAACGAGACTTGTTGCTGTGATAAAACCTGTTCAGTCTTATCTATATATATATATAAATATGTACTGCGGTATTTTACTTTGAAATACCCACCATGATTGAATGATACAAATCACCAGGATAATGTGCAAGCTAAGTATTTATTGATATCGCTTATTTATTCACTATGAATATGATCACTATTCACCAGTGAAGTGAAGTGCGTTAATGAATGAATAATACATTCAGTGATCAATCTGCTTAGATATATATAAAGTATATTCTGTTACTTGAACATTGAACTTCATTGTTTTAAACAACAATAGCTTTCTACTTGATATGCTGATGCTACTGATAGCTGATGCTACTGATTACTGATGCTCCTGATTGTTAGTAATTGATACAAAACCTGCAGTATTAGCAAAATATAAATAAATGTAGTAAAGCAGGGGTTCCATTTGACCCTTGAGTTGACCCCTGGATTTTCAAAAAGGCCACATTTTG
This sequence comes from Mactromeris polynyma, assembly GCA_032209605.1. NCBI lineage: Eukaryota > Metazoa > Mollusca > Bivalvia > Venerida > Mactridae > Mactromeris > Mactromeris polynyma. The sequence continues at coordinate 27,872,338 of JASFXZ010000003.1, forward strand.
ACCCTTGGGATTCTGGCTGAAGGGCCATTTTTTTCCAAAAATTATAGGTATTTTGGCTATGAAATGGTAAAATCAAGTTGAGGTCAAAACAAAAAATAAATGTGGTTCCCTTTTCCCGAACAACCCTATTTTTTCCCGCCGACACTGACTATTTTATTCAATATTAAAAAAAAAAAGAATCGTTAAAGTGGGTCCCATATGAAACTATGTTGCGCGCGACGACAACGACACTAAATTATTGTTGTTAATAACCAAAAACCAAAAAAAAAAGGGCCTTATCTACCCTATTTTTTTCAGGCATGTAACTGGAACCGCACTAATTATTTTTTTTGGCCTAAAAATCACCAAAATGACCCTTGAGATTCAGCACTTAGTGGAAACCCTACTTAAGTCTTCCCTTTTGTGATTTTCATACTTTATTTCTACTCATTACGCTGGAAACTATTATGGTCCTTGTTTACCAGTGATTCCCTGAAAATAGGGTTGATCAGTTTGTTAAATTAATAGTTACAACAAAAATGTAACTAATCACAGGGTCAAATCTTTACTATTAAGTCCTGACCAAGTTTTTAACCCCAACCCTGTGATTGAGCATACTATTAAGTCTTGACCAAGTTTTTAACCCCAACCCTGTGATTGAGTGTGAAACTTAAAGGGCCTGCATAATAAAGGTTCAGTTAGTACCACATATATGACATTAGAATTTTACCCAGAAATACTAGGTGTTGGTTGGGCTCGTTTAACTCCACTTTAGTAGAATTAAGTTCAGTAATCAACAGTTGGGTCCAAAACTATTCAAACTGCAGCTACTTTACCAATACTGAGATATTGCAGTTTTTCTATCAGGCCCTTGTATACGTCGTTTACGCAAATGTTGCTATATAAGACTGCTATATCCTTATCGCTTTAATTCGGATTTTTCATTAGTGAGTATAATGACCCATTAGTTCCTACTCGAGATGTATTTTCAGTTTTATCTACAGGTACTTAAAGCACTTCCTCCATGGTCCTGTTATCTGCACGACAGTGATTAAGTTCATTTCGGTCTTACATCAGTCAAATATCTGTCTGCTTGTACAGTCATTATCAGCAACTTTAAATGGGTAAATTACTACTTTTATCATTATTTTGCAAAAAAAACTTTGGTGGGAGATTTGAGCTTTAATTTCCTTTTTCCCCTCATTTTTCCAATGAGTGACAATCTTTTAAGAAGATTGACTTAATAATTATGTGGTCAATGACGCTGTTTTGCAATTTGCTGTATTTAACATACGCAATGAGAAGTAAGTGTTTTCCCGAATCTTTTAACTTGTCAAGGGCTTCTAACAAGGGGTACAGATATTCAAGAAGGTTATGAATGTCATTTGACAGATTTTATCACAAGTTACTTGTTAACAGCGATTGCAAAGTGTATGAAAAACAACCTCTAAACTTGAACTATACAATATGCAGCTATCTTTTACTAATATAATGCACAGCTAAATGATGTGGCCTTAGCAGTCATTTGGTATAATTTTTATTTTCGAATCTTTGCAAAAATGTTGCATTGTGGTAAACTTTTTCTATTAAGGCATCCATGATATGTCAGTTGTTGGAGATTTTTTTGTAGCTTTAGAATGGCCTATAATATGCAATAAGTTGAAATGCCTCACATTATGATTCGGAATTATTTGGCCTCATTCCGATTGTGTGAAAATGCCAACCAGGGTAATCTGGTATGTCATAACAAAAACATCAGTAAGGAAGCTATGTCAATTATGCATATTCTCTGCATCTGTTTTTGTGTTTGATGAAAATATCAGAGCTTATTCCCACTTTTATGGGAACTTGATCCGTGCTCACGAAATTTGGAATCTCTGTATGGAAATAGGTAGACTAGGGAGAGCAGCACTCAATGCAACAGATGCTTTAAATCACAGGAGATTGTCACGAATATCTCCCTTTATCACTTCTATAGTACATGTATATACATATAAAGTACAACCTGAATATAAACTCTGTGTAATATACTATAGAAGGGAAATATAAGGGAGATAACTTGCAACAATCTCCTGTGCTTTAAATACAGATTTTGGTATGCTTGTCTAAAATGAAAAAGCATCTATTTTTGGCTATTCTGTTTAGAATTTTTTCAGAATAAATGAAGCTTCTGTTGCAGTGTTAGATGAGGTATGAACTTTTCACTGATCTAAATAGAGCATTTTTAAGTTTCAGTTCTAAATTTGGCCAATGAATGTGATATACCATATAAATGATACATAAAACAAATTGTTATATAAATTGTGTAAACAGTTGACACACAAGTTAAATGTTCTCATTAGCAGGACCAAAGACCCCAACAAACTGGTCATTTGAGCCGGATATGCTGGTCGTATTACGGAATAGCGGGTTGGTTGTAATTTCACAACCCGTGACCATTGATTAAAAGAAGAAGAAAATGGTAGAATCATGCAAAAGGTCGTATTTTTGGACCGGTCGTAAAGCAGAACTTTACTGTATCTGTGTTGATGGGCACTTAACAAATCTGACAACCATCTATTGATCTGGTTACCTGGATATGTTATTATCCTTGTTTATGTTTCATCTTGCATAAATTGTAAACAAATCTGAGATTGAAAAGATTTTTTTTAACAGTAGCTGTCTTAGGCTACATGATAGAAAAATATGTGTGTGCCAAAAATGTATTAGTACGTAGGTAAATTATATTTTGTTTTATCTCAATTTGAATCTGAAATTGTTGGTGATGAGAATTGTCAGAGCCTGACAAGATTAACATTGAGAGTTTGACATTCATGTTAAATGTCTTAAAGGAACAGAACATGGTTTATTTCCTTCTTTCAAGTGATTTAAAGTTAGTTCATGTCAGCTATCAATTGCTGTGTAAATTTCGGTTTGGCGGAATTCTAAGAAATGTAGATCAGCTTGGAAAAACCCGGGTTGGCAGGGACTAAAACCACTCACATTTTTTATTTGGCCTTAGAGCCAGCTCCTACATTAACTGGGCTAGCTAATAAGTAATATGCCCCAGACATCTTGCAGTAAGAAATTTGTCTTGTCTGTGTATACAGATTTTAAAGTTTGTCCTCGAACGAATCCATTAACCGACCATTGAGTTAATTGTTCATTCACCATGTCCTTTTATGTAGAATATCATGCACCACCTTGAACTTCACTGAACAGATGGTTACATCAAATCGCATGAATTATCATGTATGGGTTACAATTATGTGGAATTTGTCCGCTTTTTTGCGTCAATAAGGACATTGTATTATCAATGTTAATTATATCATATTGTTTTTGCTTTGCCACAGCTGAGTTTGACAATGAAGACTTTTAGTCTTTACCGGAGAGAATTGTTCTTTAAATGTTCATGCTGGAGTATAGTTTATTTTATTTTTTTAATAAAAATGAGCATAACGGGGCTCTAGAAATTTTCTTTAAATACAGTTGTCCCTGACTAGCGTTCATGTCAAATTTGACTTGTCCAATATGGGAGGCTAGTTTTCCGAGCATAGAATTATGAGGGGTGTGGATTAACAGTTAAGTAGGCGTGCATGAACTACATTTGTTTACTGGTAACATTAATTCTCCAGCGTTAATTACCTTTAAAGGGTAGAGTGGGCCAAGGAATTTGTTACTTAACTTGCGCAATTGGGGTCAACCACCTTCACAGTATGAACCCAATTAACAAGGTCGTTTCTTATAAGAAAATTGGTCAATATTACAGATATATCACCATGATATAACTGGACAGACACCCTGCTGTGTTAATAACCATGCAGTTAACAACTAATACATGTTGTTAATTTCATTTTGTGGGTGTCATTTACGTAGCATTGAGTCCAGGCCTTTAATACAGATTTGTCCTGGACTAAGTCCATCTTAACTGTTGGTAGCCCGAAATGGCAATTTGACTTGTCCGGGACATCGGGCTAGTGGATTTCTAGAGGCCGGGCATACTTTTTCTGCTATGTTAAGCACTGTGACAAATAATGTGCTATCAGATATTGGCAGTTCATAATTATGTTTAATATAATTTGTTCATTTGGCAAAAAATGTAATGTAATCCGTATAATATGGTATTACAGTATAACCTCACTTAAAGACCAGTTCAATAATCGGACCATCTTAAAATTAAGAACACAAGTTTTAAGTTCATTATCACTGTTTTTCTCTTAATTCAACCTCAATACTAGGACCACCTCAATAAGAAGTCCAATTTTGAAGGGTCCCAAGGGTGGTCTTATTATTGAGGTTTTATTGTATATTGACATGAACTGGTTAGTCCAATCTTGCATTAAGTTGTGCTCTCTGCCACAGGATCCTTGGTGGTTAATTAATTGTTCATTTCTGTGAAATGGTTATTTTTTGTATTTTAGTAGACAAAATTTATTTTTTTCCGTGAATTTTCGTCTTCATTACTATGTGGTAGTAGGTGTATTTGTTTCTGGGTGTTGATTGGCTGCAAATGTAGAAAGAGGAGGGGCCATCAATTGTTCAAGTGGTTACAGGTGCACATGTGCTGAATTCAGATGTTCACCTTTGCTGGTTTGAAGCCCACCCATGATGTAGAATGTGTATGTAAGGAAGCTATCTTGTAAGACAAGTCAAATTTAACAATATATATATGTTCACCTGTCTGGGAAAAGATTTTTTGAAAAAAAGATTCCTAGTGCTCTGTATGGGTCTGAAAGATTATCTAACCAAAATAATTCATATGGGATGTAAATCATGATTAAATTAATATTACACTGCCAGGCAATGTTCTGGCTGAGAAGGTGAGTCATGTGACAGTGTTCTGTGTGTAACACCTATACTGCTAATGTTAGTCATTACCTGTCTTGATAGTAATCCTTCTGTTACCACCTGTGTATGATTGAGACACACTTTCCAATGAATTCCAGATTGTTTTTTGTGTGTGTCTTTTATTTGCCTGCGAATATTCTGCCATTATTCTGGTATGAATAGATCTATCATCTATGATAATATTTTTTGGTGCTAAGTAATTTATCTGACAATGGTCTTTATAATTACCTCAGACTTTGTTTTATGATGGTATTGTGATAATTGCTATATAATTGTTTATCCAGGCTTTCTTTATCATTACAGGAATAGGTTTTCTTCAGTTCTGTTTTTACCAGCTAATTATTGTAGCAAGGCTCTTGCCATGATCTGAAATTCCATACCTGGTGAAACCTCTGACATAGTCAGCTTCAGGCTTTTCATTTATTTGGATCTTTGAGTTACTTACACATGGTCTGGGCTCAACAATTTGACTGGTTTACTGTATAAAATTATATAGTTTTTTTTATGTCAAGACCCTGTGGTAATTGGTACTCATTTTATCCCGTAATTTAACATAATTATGCTTACCCAGGGATTTCCCTAGGATTTTTCACCTGGGGGGTTCTTGGACCCTCATGTTTGATAAATTGGGGGTCCTTAGTAAATTTGTAGGGTCCCAGATATGCAGTTTATACTTCACACAATTTTATTTTAGGTCTCCAGGGATGCACAGTTAATTGAAAATGGGAGTCCCAAAAAGAAAAGGGAGTCGGGGACTCAAGATTTCTGCGTCAGGAAAATCCCTGCTTACTGATAAACTTTGTTTTTTGATGACTTCATCAACATAATTATACCAAGAAAGCTGTCACCTCTTGTGTGATGTTCTGTCTTTCAAGGGTGAATTACATATCTATTTATAGCTATAATCATTGTCGATTGTTTCGCTCAGCAGGCTTTAAATAGCGCCTGTCATTTATTACACCAGTTACAGGTTTTATATTTATCCTTTACTGGGTCAGTAGGTCAGTAATACAGTGTCGGATCTCCGTTTATCCTGAGCATTATCTCATACCTTGACATTTCTCAACTTTGCAAGATTTTATTCCCGTATCATCATTTCTTCACTTTGTTCAGATGATATATGTACTCTTTTTATGGATATTTAAGAAAATTTATCTTAAAAGTCATACGATGATATGTATTTAGATTTGAGTAGTCTATATAAATATCATGCTACATTGTAATGATAAATGCTCGCATGAGATACAGGTTTACTTCATCGGTTTAAACTTATTTATTTTAAATCAATTGTGAATCAAGTTCTTAAAACTTAACCAATAAATCACTCTTAAAGGTAGTGAGTGTCACTTTATCAAAAAAATCGATCCTCGTAAATTTCGGAATTTTGCATGTTAATACCTTTGTACAGACCTGTTCTTTCATTCTGCATTATTTATTTTTTTAAGAACCCTCTATAACCATACAAATTTAAGCTTAAAACAGGTATTTCCTATCTTGGCCTACGCGCCTAGTTAGAGCTATTTATATTTCGCGCCAAAATTTCGAAATGCATTGTGGGAAGGTCTCGTGAGATCACAAGGTGAAGATCGCGACATTCGAAGACTACAATGCCTGGTCCGCCGAAAACGGTTACTGGTTCGACTAAAAAGAAGCAGAAAGCTGCACAAGCTAAACAGAGACGTGTCGAAAGCGTCAGGATTGGGCCATTTATTGACACATGGGTTAATATAAAGGCCGAAAATGGCTTGGAAAAAGACGAAGAAGTCGCCGAGATGCTGATTTCATGGTGAGGGATAGTCTCAATATTATTCTTTTCAATTTTCACAGTACGTCGTTTATTCATTTTCCTCAGTTTAGAGCTGTCAACAAATGAAACGGTATCGATGTATCCTCGATATATTTCCATCGATACATATTAAAAAAAAGATAGTTATGAACATTAAATACATGCCTGAACGACGAAAAATAACGCAAAAACAAAGATGGAAGATGCGCAGTCAAATTCAAAAGCATGAACATATTTAGCTAAAGAACGTATTCCCTGATAGATATGCGATTGGTTGACCTATTGATTAGAGATCAAAATAATGCAAACACTGATTTCACAGTGATGAAAGCTGAGCTATACCAAGAATAAAATGCGCAATGTTATTTTCATGTTGTAGTTATAAAGAATCACATCAAAGAAAGAGGAAAAAAAACATTCACAGCCCCATCATCTGAATCGTCAAGTATTAGCGGGTCCAAAAGGTGAGGGATTTTTACTGTACTGTATTGCTAATGTTAACTTATTGTGCTATTGTATTTATAATACTTATAGCTTGTAAAACAGCTGTAACTTATGTATAAGCTGCACATCCACATGAGGTCATCTGCTGAGCGCCGTCCATCACAGAGTGATTCGATCCTTTTAGCTCAGGACAGCGGATCAGTAGTGTGATCACTACCCCTCAGTGAATAGCTTTCAGCTCTTCTGATCTCTTTTCATCCATAACCAGCTGGATGCTTTCTCTGCAGTCTGCCCGAGCTCTTTCACTGAAGCTCTGCATTGCTTCCCGACTTATGCCTAGGGAGCTCAATGTGGTCCATACAGATTGGGCTGCGAGTGTGAATCCTCTGCAGCCCATCTCTACTGGAAATGGCCAAGTCTGTCACCCACACTCTTTACACAGTGCTTGAATATCTGTGTACTTGGCCTTCAGTTTGTATGCACTCTGGCATCTTTCTTCCCATAAAAGTATATAAAATTTAGCAATATCAATGCCAATATCATTGAAATACATCTGTATGTTCATTGTTTTGTAGTGAACAAATCTGAGAGCAAAATAGACCTTCCTGTTAGCTTATGTGGTAGTTATTGTATCATTAAATTTTCTTTTCATCCCCTGGTGGTTTCACCCATAGTCATTTCACTTCAAAAACTTTGAAAACAAAATATAATAATAGTTTATCGAAATATCTTTGAGTACATATCTTTTAGGGAAGTTTGTTCCCAAAATATAATTATAAAGCTCACTAATAATATTTCATTTTGAATTATTGAATAAGTTTACTTCTAAAGAGTCAGTAGCAATGAAAGTAGTGTTGCCCAAGAGATCCAATTTCAGTTAAAATCAATTATGGTATATTGATCCATAAATTTCATATGAAATAATATATATATTTGTTGTATAATAGACACTAACATCTTAGTATTTATATATTGTAGGGAGGTGCAAATGTCTGGTATTGAAGCACTGTCATCATAATCAGATATTGGGTTAGTATTTAATAAATTTATATAAAGCAAGGTAAAACAAATGTCACTGAAATTATCCTAATCAGCAAAATCTATATGATGCAAAATTACTTACAAACATGTGTATGCATTATTATTTCATTACTTTTGTTATTTTTGTATTAATAATCATTATGCATTGTATATTGTCAGTAGAGCTTAAAGAATCCATTTGTTACATTGAACACCATGGTACATAGTTAGTAATGTGTGACTGCTAATGAATGTTGACATTATGTGATTGTTGTGAGACTATAATTTGTAAAAAGTATAATTCTTAATCTGTTTGCATGCTCATGTGATTTTAATTTATGTAGGTATGTTTGTGTGTATGTTCTTTGTCTGAATATGTTATGTAAGATACAGATAATGATTATTGTTATAACATAGCTCCATTAGAGATGATTACTGCTACACTTGGCAGATATGAACTAATACAATGTATCGTGTTTCAATATTTTACAGAACTTTTGCTGTACCATCAACATCAACCCCTAAAGTAGTCCAGAAACCCATCATAGTTGATGCACCAAGGTTAGCAGTTTTTCATTGTAACTGTTTTGTATCATTGACAATAGCAGAACTGATGGTTCAGGGAAGTGTTGCATAATAGTTATATGTAACAGCCAGTTTATGGATTTACAGAACATGCTAAAACACAAGAATGACCAGTATTGCTTGGTTACCACTCACTTGTTATAAGTTTGTATTTTCTTCATAAAACTGTAAGTGGATTTGAGTTGATAAGCAATATGTTATTTACATTTTTATATATTGTATGCCAGAAATGGTTATCAAATGTACATATTATTGCTAGTTTTGTTAGTTTAACGCAGTATTCTTTTTTTAATGTAATAGGATGACCAAGTTTTCAAGTATGGCAGCTAATCCAACCGGAAGCAGATGTCCAATCGAATTGGAAACTTCCTTTCAAGTTTCGTATGTACAGATATTTTGTTGTAACAATAAGTGTGAGTGTCGCAGTGTATTTCTGTTAATATTTCCTTTCTTTGAATACATTTGAAGATGTATCATGTAAGTTACAAATTGTAAGTGTCTTCAGGGTCACTTCGAGATCAATGTAAATCTGATGAATATTTTGGGGGGTAGGTGCCGAATCGCGACTGGTACGAAACGTTTTGTGTACGAATGCGTTTCAATAGTCTAGATCATCAGACGTCTGCATCTGATAATGTTGGGTCATTGAAGCTTCAGAGCAGCTTGCAGTCCCCCAAGCCCAGCAAATCTTCAGGATTGAGAACATTCAGTTGTTAGAACCCCTGTGTAAAGAAGGACTGTTGTTGCAACAATCATTGCCGCTTCAGAGTTGCATTAAACTACCAGATTAAGCAATGTCCATATCGTGTAGATATAATGGACATCCAGCATTCTATATTGATATTAACCAGCATAAGCAATAGCAAAAATATCATGTGTATTTATATATATTACAGAAATAATTTCATGAAATTAATGTCATAGTATTTGTGTTTACAATATCACAATTATCTGTAATTTGTAGATTTGATGATGGAGAGCTAGATGCTGGAGAAGTGATGGATGAAAATGATCCAGAATACATTCCATCTGACTGGGACATTTCCATGAATGTGTAAGTCAGTCTACATTAAAGTCTTTTTTATTAATTAAGGCCTGGCAGTATAGTGCCTTATAGTAATCACCGCTTCTGTCGAGTGATTAGTTTTTGTTGAGCCCGCTTGGGTTTAAAACATCTTCTCTTGACCATTACTCTGCCCCCCCCCCCCCCCCTACAGGAACGCTGCCCTTGATCCTGATGGGTGTCTGCGACCCTCAAAACCTGGCTATTTTTCAGGATATAGAATATTGATCCAGTAGATCTCCTGATTGACTGGTTAAACCAGTTTTGACGGCTGGTATGTTCAGTACTCATAATCCATTATTATTGACCTCCACTTTACACACTAATAATCTGTGTACATCATGCAAAGGTCGATGTCACACTTAGGGGTCAAACGTCAAAAAATTGGTGTAATAGATATGCACTGTATAGCATTATAGAACTATTCTCTCTTGGGAATATGGTCCTCAAACTGTACTTTTTAACAGACCTGCTGGTTGTGACAAGTAAATGAACCTTATTGATGTTTAGGTCAGTAAGTCAGAGGTAAAGGTTATGGTGACATTGACTTGAAACATGGTTTTCTGTTAGGAAATCTGTGACACTCGGGCGTATGGTCCTCAATCTTGATAGGTCTCCTGGTTATGACAATAATATACCCCCTATAAATTAAGAGATCAATAGGTCAGAGGTTAAGGTCATGTATTTTTTTAAAGAAATTTTATTTGCATTCCCTTTCAATATATTTCATTGGCTGTGTCAAGTCCATCGTGCTGAGCCCCGATCATGTTTTTATGTTCCCGCTCTAAAAGGGGGGCATATAGATTTGCCCTTGTCTGTCCATCTGAAAACTTTACAGTGAATGTTCTTCAGCATGTGTAGTTGCGCTCATGGGGTTTCATGTCTGGCTTCGCCTAGTACGTGCAAAGTTATGGCTCTTGACTTATTGATCATATTGCATACAGAGCATGCAATCTTGTGTCGTGCATATAACCAACAGTATATCAGCTAGACTCACAAAACTTTACAGGAATATTCACCAGCATGTGTAGTTGTGCGGTTTCATGTTTGGCTCCGCCTTGTAAGTTCCAAGTTATAGCCCTAAATCTGTTGTTCACTTGGTAATTTTGATACACATTTACAGACTATTAGGAGAATAATAGCATTTGTTTAATGTTTAAGTTGGGGCATATTATGTCCTATGGACACATTTGTTGTTTTTCTACTGTTTTATGTGCTTCCATTTTTTGAGTTATAATGACTATTTCATTTTTCAAGAATATCATAATTATGATTCTTGTATAGCATATATAGCACAAAACTGATTTCTTTCAAATCATTAATTATTAGATCTGCTTTGTAAATTATATTGCTGTTGAAAGGGTAACATAATATATGTTGTCAATACTTCATTAGAGCACCACCTGAAGGTCTAGTTGTGGAAATGGATTTGGAAGCTGATGTGCATGACATTGGTTTCGACGAAGAAGACAGTGATATTACATCTAAAGAAACCACCCGTAAAAAAGACAGTGATGTTGCATCTAAGGGAACCATCGGTTTATGTCATGTGACACCATCAGACCAGGAGGAGTCAATGGTTATGGTGTCGGCTTCAAGTCTTCAGAGATTGACCGACCTTCTTCCATATACCATTTGTACGAAGTGCAAAGAAAAAACAGAGGTGAAGAGGCACACAGAAGGGTGTGTTTGGAAGCTCAGATGGGTAGGTTATTTATTCCCATATAGAATGATATAATTGAAATGAAAATTATTGAGTATTGAGAGTAAATTTCTGTAACATAGACAGATAATGATGTTCTCATCTTTGGTTCAATTAATGGATGAGATTTTCATCCATGTTACAGTCAAACCTGTGTTAAAGACCACCTGCGAACAAAGACCACTATTGCAAAACCTGTCTGCAAAGACTACCAACTTTATCTCCAATCAGACCATTTTCAATGATATTTAATCTGTTTATAGAGACCACCTGTAAACAAAGACCACATTTTGCTGTTCCCATGGTGGTCTTTACAGACAGCTTTGACTGTATAGTGAAATAATCTCCATTAATTTTGAACAAACCATTCAAGCGGAATAAGTATTTATATACCCAGGTTATATTTGATACTTTATATGCTGACCTTTACGTCAATTTTCATTACTTATGTGTGTTTTTGATTAAAGGTTGCATTTATTGTTGTACTGTGAAGTCCATCTACTTGATATTTGTATGAATGAAATATATTAATTCTATAAACGTGGCTTCATTCACAACGTCCACTGAGAGACATGATATGTACAGACATTATAACTCAATGTAGTTTTCAGGATATTTCTGTATTCATAATTTCAATAATAGAAAACATGAGATGCTAGATAATCCAGCCAACAAGTCATTCAATGTCATGTTCTGAATGTTGATTATCTCAGTTCATGTAAGATTAATTAGGTATATGAAATTTACGTGGCAGATTTTGTGATATCTAATTTTCAGTCTTATATAGTTTATCTTACAAATATTTTCTTGATAATGACAGGAGTGCAAAAATGCACATTCAAACTACACCTGGTCCAGCCAACCTGTCCTGCCAAACGGGGTAATGCTAGGAAATTTTCATATGGCTGCATCAATCATCTTGTCGGGCAACAATTATGCCAAAGTTGCACTGCTGTTCAAATTTCTTCGGGTTGGCTTAACATACATGTATATTTGTGTCTTATTATCATAATAATTTATTGTATTGATTCAGAATGTACCATTGTTCAATTAGTGCTGCTCTGTGGTTTGCTTACAGCACTATGCTGAAGTCACTTTTATCATAGAAAAAGTCGATGGTATGCATAGCCTATATTTAAGTAAATAGTGGTGTTAGTTATAACAAAGTGTATTTTCATCTGCACTACTCCCTTCTTATAAATACAAGTCCCATGTTTGATTGTTTATTTTGTACTGTTGTAGGAGATGGAAGAATGGACAGTCCTGGAATCACTGCCAACTTCTGTACATATACCATGATGAACCAGGATGGTAAAAAAATTCTAGCCATGGAAGTTATAGACAAGAGAGAGGTCCAGCTGAAGTCTGGCCGCATGGAGGCAAAAGGTTTTGAAAGAGCCATGGCTGACATACTTGGAGCTGGAGTAAATGTAGAAGTGGTTACTGACGCACACACGCAGATTTACTCGATAATGAGTAAGTTGTATCACAAATACCTTCAAACTTTTGTTGAATTATTTACTCATCCTGCAGACGTTAAATTGTAAGCCACTGATATTCTAGGAATGGTTTGATATTTATTGCAATCTACAAATGTTCAACTTAAAAGTCCATATCTGTGGACACAATTAGTTTATTTGTTTAATGTGCAAGTCTTTAACAAAAGTATTTATTGATTTTATTTCATATTTTCCTAAATGTAATGTAGTGTTATATGTGTAAATAATGCTCACTCTTTTTTTTACATCCTACATCATTGGTTGTCGTTTTCTGTTCTTATTTTATGTCCGGAAAATTTTGATCCTTTCCATCCACATGAATAACATTTGTGGTGGCACATGAGAACTTTACATTTTCATATTGTTTTCTCAAATTCTGCACCAAAAATATTAACAAGTTTCGCACATGTCTTTAAAAGTCCTTGAATTTGAAGCCTACTGATTTGAATAGAAAAAGGACCAACAATGATTAAAACAATTAGCTGTTTACGACAGGGCCTATCGCTGAGTAGGCGATAGTATGGTAATACAGTATGGTACGGTAGTTGACAGGTGTTATGCCCTCTTATAGCAGTTCTCAAGCTGTGAAATTCTATCCGTGCTGCAGTGATGGTCGTCTGGGGGGGGGATAAAAATACACTGTGTCCCTTCTTCTCTATACCGAAAAATCTACATTTTTAGTTCTTGAAAATGGGGAAATTATCAGTGTGACATAAAGTTGGAACTTCAGATTATTACCATGAGTCTTTTCGGCACAAGTTTTTGTTAAGCCCGCTGCTGTGGGCTTGACATATTGGACCATTACTTTGAGAATAAATAAAATAGATGTGCAATTTACAGCATTATATATCCCTATTCTCTTCATCTTTTGACAATTAGCTGGCTTGACGTTGCCCTTTGACATCTTGTTTACAGTAAACTAGTATGTGTAGCAAATATAAAAGATTTACTATTTTCTATCATTCAGGTTTCCAGTGTATGGACGCAGATCATATTTGGCTGCTATTGATTACATGTATCACATTGATAGACCTCTTAGAAAAAACAAGAACGGAGAGACATAGTAAGTATGCATAGTGTTGTACACAAGAAAGTTTTATGCACTAAAAAAACTAAAAGTATTGGTTCATTTACATACTTGAAATTACAAGAAAACTTTAATATACTTAATACTTAGGGGTTCTACAAAAATCTTAGGGTTTTGATTGTCCAAAAAATTTAATTAATAAAAAAATGGGGAGCAGAACCATTTCCCCTGAACGTATATAGTGGAAACTTCCAAAAATATTCTTTCCAGAAATGTATACATTATAATCATAGTGATATTCTTAACCTGTTGGGAATTAACAACTTTGCTCACGACCCTCTAGTTGCAGTTGTTTTCAGTTTTGCCCAGTGATCATTCTTATCCCTGAATAATATTTATGTGGGTTTTATTATTTGAATTTCATTCTTGTAGTTGTGTATAATTCTTTTTCACTATATGTCTTTACAGGTAGTCATTGGTGTTAATGTCTTCAAAAATTACTTTTACAATTTTCTTTGTAGCTACAGTAGGACATATTCAAAAGCAGCGAATCACTGGACCTTCAAGTTTGTGAAAGTTCCAAAAACATGTGAATACATTCCCGAAATAATGCTACAAATTGTCAATACGTACACAGCACACCACAAAGAACAGCCTATAAGCAGAAATGTGATTCAGGATCCAGACGAACCAATGAGGATGTCGCGCACCATTGCTCCATCATCACCACCTCCCACAGAAGCCATTGTAAGGAAATACCAGTCTCGACTGGAAAAATGGCCAAGACCCTCAACTAATACAGAATAATTGTGACTTCTTATTATTTGTGTTTGAATTGTATGTTAAATTTCCCTTTCCCCTGTGCAATTATATCACTTATGTTATTTTCTCCCAAGTTTCGGCCTATTGTTGCCAGTTGTCTTGACTTGTCCTGTGATGTATTCCATCCATAAAGTACCCTGATGTTTGTCCTCTTTGATTCTCCTAGTTATCCAGTACGGCTGTTCCCTTATGTATAAACCATTGAGCCTCCTGAAATGCCTTGTGTTTCATGGATTGTTGTTTCCTTGAGGTCTGTGTGGAAAAGCACTGTCTTATATATGTGGCGTTCACTCTCTTTTGTTATTGAACCAGAAACAATATTTTACAACCGTTTTGTATAGTATTTTCAGTTGGTGTAAGACAGATTGTTACTTTAAACACAACAGAAACAACATACAAAGTCATAACTGTCGACTGTGTGTGTGCTACCTGAATTTTATTTGCAAATAATTTATATAACATGTGTCCTATTTTTGTACAATTACATAACCATAGCCTTGAAAAATTGTATAATTGTTCTTCCTCATACACGAGAGAGTTGGCATAGACACAATGCATTTTTGAATCTAGAATATTGAGTTTTTATGCGACGGATTTATGATCATTCGGTTTTACTTATTTCATTATCATAATACATTTTCCTTTTACGACTGTTTCATGGTATACATATAGTTCATTGTACTCGTCTCAAAAGTGCATGTTCTCAGGTTGAGCTTTTGTGATCACTCACTGTGCTTCTTGGTGTTGACTTCCATATATATTGTTATATTTGGTTAGTCGAAAAAGGGTCAGATGGTCACATGAAGGAACAACTTCAAACTCTTATGAGAATGAGATAACTGGTCTGATCTTCCTGTAATTTGATTGCAACGTTCCTTTATACAATTTGATACAATGATTGTTCAGATTATGTTGAATATTCACAAAACATGGCCACTATAGGTTTCTGTCACTTGCTTTTGACGTATGTATTATAAAGTATATTTTGAGATAATTTTTCACAAATATTCATTACACAGGCTTTTGGCCAGATTATTGCAATACTCTAAAATGGTCGCTAGGGAGGGCATGGACTCATTCCCTTTATGTATACAGTGGGTATTTTAAAAAAATGCATTTCCGAAACCACCCATTCGATTTTGAAATAACAACAGGAAAGATTATTGAGGACCCTCGACCGAGATTGTTCAGAGATTTCAAAGTGGGTGTGTTGAAGGAAAGTATGTAGGGGAACTTGAGTATTATCCTGTGTATGTAGCTAAATCATTCTTACTCATCAAAAACAACGGCGAAAGGGACATAGTCACTTTCAACATATGTATAATTATAATGTTTGAGCTTGCAGACTATTAGGAACTATATCAAGGCCCTAGTCTTTAGAGATGTAATTTCGTTATAGTACTTGCAGTTTGTGTCATTTGTTTAGTACATTTGCTTTACAATAATTCCTGCTTCTTTACAGTAAGACCTCGTTCTTTCGACAACCTTCTATCCGAATTGTCCGAAATAAATATCAGGTTCCGATGTATATAGTTACGCACATCAAAATTGAAATGGGCTATTCGAAAATCATATCATTCTATGTAAAATTTTGGATCTGATGCATTTGAATGAAAGAGGACAGACTGTATTCAACACTGTAAGAAATATGTAAACTTGGATTTCAGTTATTTTTCACTAATCTCTTTCTGTATTAGTATGTACAAGGTCAACCAATATCAAGTTGAAATATTTGTTGGGTTGTGAAAAGTGAATTACACATCTGTCATGTTGACCTGTTCACAAAGAAAACTTCTCTGTACCATAAACCTAATGTAGTTTACCATATAAGATGTGATTGTTGTTAGCCTATGACTGTTAAATATTGACAGATTTCTTGTTTTTTAAGATTAATGGAATAAAAGTTAATTGCTCCATAAATGCAAAAATGTTTTGTTATAGCTCGGTGGGTATTTCCTGACATTTGATCTCTTCTTTTTTTGAGTATTCTCACATCTGGTATGAATAGCAGGGTTTTATTACATATAACACATTTGTATCATATGACATAAAACGAGAGCATAATGTGTAATGTCCCATACATAAAATTTGTTTGAACACTAATGGGTTAATTTTCTTCTGCTTGGCTAACCACTTCATGCTTACTATAGAGCCAAGACCGATTTGTATAAGTTACAAGAAAACTGTAAAAAAACAAAAGCTAAGGCATGTACATACAATTGGACATTTATTTTGTGTGTAAAACCTACACTATGATATAGATCTTACAGGCTGAACACTTGAGCACAGGTTTGGTCCATTCCACAACACACATTCTCTGTCAGTGGGCATTTCTCTGCACCTTTGGCAGATGCACCAAGACGACCAGTCTTGGCTACCTAATGGTTCAGGTTCTGGTGCATGCTGCCGGGATAAGGTCGCAGAAATGTCCAGCAGCACAGATGGCATCTTCTGTGCTACCTTTCTTAATAACTCTTTCGCTTCAAGTTCATCTAGTTTATCAACTAGTTCCTGAAAATAATTAAACAAAATCTCCAATCAAGTCGAGCAGGTATGCCAAAAAAATGCAACTTCTTCCCAATATTCATTCACTGCTGACAAGATAAAAGTGGACGGACGGACAGAATGATGGACAGACAGACACGGAAGACAAAAACAGTGGGAGAGAGGGAGACATAATAACTCAGAATTGGAAAATAATTGAGACTTTCAAAAAATAAATAGTTGACAGGGCCTAATACACAACCATTTTCAGTAATGCAATCAACACCTTTGAAGAATATCATCTTATATTTAAAACTGATTTGTTTTACATAGATTGTGAAACAAATTCTTACAACTTATACTTATCTCACTTAATGACTGCTTCCTGGCTACCAACCAGTACCCGCACCAAATTTAGGGCTTGTGAAGTTTGTAATGAAACCCAGCTCATTGCGCAGCTCGAACTCACGACCTTTGGATCAGGAGTCGGGTGCTCTACTCTTCGACCACTGTGCCTCCCTTATCATGATACATTAATTATTATAGCAGGTCACACTCATATGCTTGTTCAAATAGTAACACTTACATTAGCAAGTTGCTTCTTATTTTCTGCCAACTCTCGGAGTCGCTCAGCATCCCCACCACCTAGTCTTTTGCCCCTCTGCTTCCTCTTTCCCCTCACGCTACCTCCTCTACCCCTTCCTCTCTTCGTCACACATCCCCCTCTTACACCTCTCACTGGCAAATCAAAACTGTAATCAAGTGTTGTATTGTCCTGTAAATTAAATAATTTATTAATTAAATGCACTGACTGAAGTATTTCAAAGTCAAAAAGATATTAGTGACCGATTGTCTGTAATATCTCAACTGACAATAGAATCCATTCACACAGTAGCTGTACCAACCTATTGGCCATTTCAATAAACCACTCGAGTGTCAATTATATCAGACCTTCATTTAGTGGTGTGGGTTAGATGGTACAGAGCGCCATACTAGTGTTCAGGGGTTTGAGAGTTCGAGCCCCACATGCGCATTTTCCTTGATTTACTTCAACGGTGGCATTGATGTTTGATGACTAAAGGTGGTTGAGCCTCAAATGCTGGAAGTCGGAGGAGTATAATGGTGTGGGTAAGCTGGTTGGTTGGTTGGCTCAGTTGGTAGAGCGCCATAGTGTTTAGGGGGTCCCGAGTTAAAGGCCTACATCGGATCAGGCACTCTTTCTACTTTTGATTCCTTCATTTGCATGTCTAATGTTTAATTTTCAACATACTAATTATTGGTTATAAACAGAGATGGGTTTTAACTATGCAAGTACATGTTATTTGTACCCCTTGAAAACTAATAATGCATGAACATGGCCATTCTTGATTGCCACAGCGAATTTTGAATGCGATAACAACAAAAGCATGCCCTGCATATTATCCACATTTTTCCATATCTGGTAGATCGTACCAAGTTTCATACATGTCCCTTTCAAAGTTAAGCAATTTCTTTTTTAACAGAATCTACTGATCAAATATTGCCAAAACCTTGCAGATCTATCTAGATCTATGCTGGTCAATCATGGCAGTATATCCACATTTTGTTAAATACAGACCCGTAAACGGACGGACAGGAATAACCAAAGCTATAATTCGTTGAAAACATTGTACGTCAATAATGAGCTAGTTTTACAAAAAGTAAAACCGGGCAGTCAAACATCTGATCGGCAGTACACGGATCGAAGTCCGCTACGTCATATGCTACGTCATATTGTTACGAACAGAAATCGTTTTGAGATGACCCCCACTTAGCGCAATTGTCTAGTCAATAATAGACGATCGAACAATTATAATCTTCGATAGGTAATAAGTTTCACGACAAATATTATAAACAAAATCTAACTTTTCGTATTTTCTTTAATTTGTATACAAAAAAAACACATACTTACCGAAGACGTAGTAGAGCTAGACTCTTGCGATTCCTTGACTGCTTGTTTACAAATTATCACGCTGTGCGCGCATGCTCAGAACAGTCTTTAAAAATAGATCGAGGATTCCGCAACCGGCGTTACTTTCGGTTTGCTGACCCCAGGTAAAACTCGTATTTTATCAATAACCAGTTGAAATCTTTCGGATTTTTGGCTGATGTTTGTTAGTTTATGTTGATTGTATGTGAATTTGCCGGTTTTCAGCGAATAAGTGAATTTGACGTTAAAATCACACTCACTACCTTTAAAGTAATTTTATGCTCAGTTCTTTTTTTGCCTAAACAAACATGAAACATATATTTTATATTGTTAGAACATCATGAAATATGCATTAGCAAATAATACAAGCGAAATATAATCCTCCGTACTGTAGTTGTTAAAAAAGAAGTTAAAATATCACACAATGAAAATTATTTTGACTAATGGTTTGCTGTACTAGTTTGTCTATGTGTTTTTGATCAAACAAGATCTCTTGAATTGGTTAATCATTGTGGCGGTTCTTATTAAAGATATTAAGCTAATGTAGTAACAACACTTGATGAAGCCCATACAAAAGTTTTATGTACAAATGAGCCAGATACTTCTTCAATGACCGCTTTCAGAGTTACTGACCAGTACTCATGACAGAGTCAGGGATTGAGAAGTTTGTTATCAAACCCCCTTGATGCAGGGCTCAATCTCTCAACAAACCCCCTTGATGCAGGGCTCAATCTCTCAACAAACCCCCTTGATGCAGGGCTCAATCTCTCAACAAACCCCCTTGATGCAGGGCTCAATCTCTCAACAAACCCCCTTGATGCAGGGCTCAATCTCTCAACAAACCCCCTTGATGCAGGGCTCAATCTCTCAACAAACCCCCTTGATGCAGGGCTCAATCTCTCAACAAACCCCCTTGAGGCAGGGCTCAATCTCTCAACAAGCCCGCTTGATGCAGGGCTCAATCTCTCAACAAACCCCCTTGAGGCAGGGTTCAAGCTCTGAACCTTTGGGTGAGGGGTCTAGTGTACCCTTTGAGAACTATGCCTCTTTTCTTCATAAGTTTTTATCTTGAATATATTCAAAATATCTTTAGGTCATCTTTGATAAATCAGGGTCCATGGGTCCTCCGTTATTGTGGTCGAAATATTGGCCCCATTCCCCCCACCAACATAGTATGTTTTCCCATTCAAATTCAATTTTCCCTTCGGAGCCAAAAAACGGTAAAAAATACGATTGTTTTACAAGCAGATCTATGTAATATCTGATACATTTTCATGTTTTGTTTTTCGATATATGTGCAACTGTATGAGGCTATTACATGTGTACACAGGTTTTACATTGACTGGAAAGATGTCAAAAAATTCCCCCATTTTGCTTGAAATTCCTCATACAAAGGGCTGCGACCCCCATCCCCCAAACTAGAGTGACACCCCTTGCTAATTACTAAAATTGCAAAACTAGAAAATGACACAATATCTTCTTACTGTTACATTCTCTGACGTTAAATGAAGATTGTTATGCATCAATATCTTATTTCATATTTTATATAATAAGTGTCAATATCATGACACTATTGATGATATTTTATGGACATTCGATTGCTCACAGTCTAAGCTGCTGTTTGGTATGTTGCCATGGAAATTGCCTTAAAATGTGCTGCAAACTATAAGCCAGACTTGGTCATGTAGAGCAAGTCTTAACAAGGACCTAGGTTCCACTATGTGCTGAATCTCGAGGGTCAATAAGTTAACTTTTTACTCGATTTTACCATTTTATAACCTATAATTTAGAGAAAAAATTACCCTTCAGCCAGAATTCTTGGGGTCAAAATGCGGCTTTTTCGAAAAAGTAGGTGTAAAAGGGTCAACTCAAGGGTCAAATTATGGAACCCATGAAGGCTTAATTTTAATTTTCATTTACCTGAGTGAACAATTTTTTTGTATCAGGCGATAATTGGAACTTGTTAGTTTGGCATAACTCTACCTAATCCATGAAAATGGCCCCTACTCAAGAAATATTTAAGGGGGTCTAAGTGGGAATTGATTTAAGAAGTGCCTTGATAGTTAACTTTTAGTGCATACAAAAATAAATAAAATAATAATTACCTACCTACCTACCATGCTGGCAATGGTTATACCAAACAAACAATTTTTTATGGATGGCCTCAGACTGTCAGAAACATTTGGTAAAAGGTGATAAGCATGTTTATAATTTATGTTACCTTCTTTCTATTTGTGTCTGATGGTTAATTCTGTAATTTCAGGTGGTCAAAGAAGACGACCTCCGGGGTTAAAAATAGCCATGGTCCCCGAACCTCAACCATCCACGTAAGTAATGGTCATATCTAATGTTCACTTTTTTCTTGCAGATCGTCCAAAAAAGAAACGGGTAAATTTAAAAATCCCAAAGATAACCCCCCCTGAAATTGCTACGTGAGTATACTTCATCAAATTTGGTCAACCTTATTTGGAAGGTTGCTAGCACTTGCGTAGTATGTACATGTATGATTAACTTGCAAAATGTATATACACTGAGTTTTTTTAACACCAAATATATTAATAGTTGTCCAATGCCTGTACATCACTCACCTATGTACCTATTAAATTATTTAGTGTGTCACGATATGCCTGAATCGTACCACGATGTATTGCAATACATTAACAAGATATCGAAACGCGTAGTACCCCAGTTTATTCAACTCTAAACTCTTCAAAAACTAACATGTATATGGTAAAACAAAACAGTTATCAATCTTATTACAGTTTTTGACTAGTAAGTAAATACGAGGTTTCACAAATTGAAAACATAAGCTAAAACTAAACAGTTACTTATATAAATCTTGTTAGTATTTTACTAATTTGAGGTTTCCATGACAATATAATTTCATATTTTTGGGTTTTGTAGTCAGTAACTTCCTAGACAGCCGAAAAAAGTATCGTAAAAAGACGGTACGTTAATTTCATATCATGGTACAATACTTTTTGTCTGCAATATACTGGTATATCGTGACAGCCCTAGAAATTTTGCTAACAGATTTCTAAAATCTACCTCTAGAGATGTATTGCTTTTGGCTAACACTTATCATTTTTATCATTCATGCAACTTGCTAATATTTGTGTAGATATAATCAGTGCATAATAAACAGTTTCTATTCTTAAGTTTTTATTACCCTCTTGTACAAAATCAAGTAGGTTTTCAACAACTTTCAACAACCTAAAAATCTCATTCCATTTGACTTTGAGTCACTTTCTCATATTGCCCTATTGCACAAAACAGCTCATGTAATATGTTTGCAACAAATTTAATATCAATTTTAGCCACTATGAGATATGTCCTTGGTTCAAAACATTTCATTCAATTCTAGTACATGTAGTGTCATGTTATACCTAAGTCACAATGCGGTGGCCGGGTGGCTTGTGCGATTTCTAGGCATTGGTCGGCGTGTAGAGGTTGGGCAGTCGCGATTGGGCAGTCACAGTCACATTTAAAAGTGCCCCGCACGCTGCCATGGCAGGAACCGGGGGGTTGGCCGACCTTCCAGAAAATGGGGTCGAATTCTTGGCCCGTCCGAAAGGCACTCCTCCGATGTCCTGTCTATGTCCCTGCGGTATCCGGATGGGTGCCGGCCAATTCTTTCATGCCGTGCGGCGGCCGGGTGGGCACCTGTAGTGTGCCTGTCGAGTGGCCAGCGATGAATATGGATAATATGATGGATGATACGATGAGCCGCAATTTTCACCAGCAATCATAACATCTCGGCATTTTTTATGTTTCACAACAAATCTTAACCTTCATATTGCGCCAACCATCTTTTTTCAAGATATTTCTTGTTTTTAAATGGATGTGTAAAACAGTATTCAACTTGAGTTATTATTAATATTTGACAACATTAAACTGGCAGACAATTCTATGCCACCCTTTTCATGCACAGTTGCCTTTCTCATTGAGTGTACATAATAATATATACCGAATTTTGCAGTCCAAAATAAGGCCACAGGTTTAAAGTATGCAGAAATATAATTAGCATGTATTGTCCCAGATAATAACCTGCAATTTCTTACAGGTACAATTGTATTTTTATATATATTGCATAACTATAGACAAGATAAAATGAGGAGTGTTTGCCTGTCTATATCATGGATAACTCTTTAATGTGCGAAAAGTAATGATCACAGATGACCATCAATCAATTGCATACATAATCTTTATAACACATACTGTAGCACACACCAAGCAGTTACAGGTTGATATTGACACACCAATGGTAAATACTATAAGAGTACCATGTTTAAACACACCATGTTAATTACAGGGAAGTATATGAATTTTTCGGTACAGCCATACTAACATGGTTTTGCTATTTGCACATCAGTGTTGTGTAAACCAATCAAATCTTACGTTAACCACCAAGACAATTTCTCTTCTACTGAACAACGTTTGTAACCTTGACTTGGATTGGTTAACTTTTCGATAAAGGGTACGGTATACCTTACCGAAATCCACTGAAGTTTGAATTTACTGAAATCTATTTTGGATCTGGAGTGACCAGCAATCGTAACATCTCTGCAATTTTTATGTTGCACAACAAATCTCAACCTTCAAATTGGGCACACCCTCATCTATCAAGATATTTCTTGTTTACCTTGAGATCAGACTACTTATACCACTAGAATCAAATCTTTAAACTTATCCTGTCAGAACGAAAGTACGCCTGAAGTCATGTTTCTCCTAAAAACGTGAATTTTATATACTGTGCAGAAAATAATTAGTTTATATAATATGGAGCCAGCAGACCACTTGTCATTTGTTATGCCTTGGTGGTGATAATTTAAGGATTTGTACAAATATTCAAGTGCGCCATTCAAATGTCCGACTAAAGTATTGTTAGTATTATTGAGCCAAAATTTATTTATAATTTATACATGATTGTGTATTGTTCATTTTGGTCTTTTGCAAATATTTTGTAAGAATGCGTTTTCAGTCTGTTATTAGAATACCAAATATTCCCTTATAAACGCCCCTCCCCTAATTAATGCCCCCGCCTATTTTGAATACCCCCAAACTACCATCCGTCATTTATATCTATCACACTTATATCCGATGTATCAAAAGAATCAAAATGACCCCACAAAAAGAAATGTTCACACACTAAAGCATTAACTGTTACTCTAGAATGTTAAACTTTTAGCACTTGAACTGTAAAACTGTCGACTATTGGGTGTTTTTTAGGGAATATTCGGTAACTTAATTATTGATGGTATACCATAATTCATTGTTATTTTGTCTTTTTAGACCACCTAGAGATCTTGATTCCAAAGCTACAATTCGTATTGGTGAGAAGGAGTTTGAGATAGAAGCTCATGACCTTGAGTTTATGTGTACCCTGGGCCGTGGGGCTTACGGGGTGGTGGAGAAATATAGACACAGGCTTACCTCTACAATTATGGCTGTCAAGGTGAGTTTTTTGTCGTAGTCTACTACTATCTTATCAGGGATGAGAATCTTCTTCTTTTCAGCTGATTTTGCAGGCCTTTTTCTATAGTTCCCGCGGGTCAGACTATCTGACCCATTCCCGAAGCCAAACATGTGTTTCTTACCCAATCAGAAAAAAAAAATCCCAAACAGAAGCACCTATGAAAATTCATCTACTGGAGCGACCTTGTATGTCTTGAAGCTCTTTGAATAACTGTGGCTATTAGTGTCCCTTGTGTCATAAATGTTGTGTGTCTTTTTGACGGTTGATATAAGAAATGTAGATTAGAATGCTTATTTATATAAAATATAGATATGAAAAGCCTGTTCTTTTAACTGAAAATATTGAAAATTGGAGTTGAAGCGATTAAATATTTCCAAAATTGGCAAATTTTACGACACAAGTTACCCAATTTATCTAGGGTCTTTTCCCCGAAATGGATAGAAAAAGCCCTATTTTGGACTAAAAAATGAGAAATAGAAGTTGTCCAATTTGGCCAGAGCATAAAAAATGTGCATTTTGTTCAGTGGTGTCAAGGGTTTCCTTCAATTTGGAAGTTTTCCACTTCTATGGCCAGTAAGCATTCTCACCCCAGGGGCACAGGGGCCTGTATTACAGAAACATCTCAAGTGAATCTTAAATATTTTCACATAAGATCAAAACTTCAAATGAATGTACAAATGTATTTCCAAAACCAATAAACTGTGAGGCTTTTTAATGGTAATGACAAAAACATATTAATACTATTCATTTATCACTCTTGATTTGACCATATAATAGCCTGTATATTAAATAAACCAGTTTAGGAAAATGAATTTTAAGGATAAGGATGAGATTTGACTTAAGATGTTTCTGTAATATTGCCCCTGATCTTATACGAAATAAACTTAATTTATGTTTTTATAGTACCGTAATGTTATGCTCTAGTTTATGCTCATCTTTTACTTAAATGAACATTACAAATGTATTTCATTTACTAAAAACACCAATAAACATGCATTATCAATGAATACAATAATAGTGTATTCCTCTATACTTGTTGAAAAAAGAAGTTTGTTATAAGTTTAAGTAAAAACTTCAGTTTCTTTAATGGGGGGGGACTTTTACAAGTTTTGTCCATGCATCAACGAGACTGTTTGAATCGGTCTTACATTGCAATTGTGTGTATAAAGATGTCTTAAGACAGTGTAGCAACAGCACTGGATGAATGTTTTATGTTCAGATGGACCAGATACGTCGTTAATGAAGCATGAGCAATATGCAGGTTGATTTAAACCTTGAAAAATCTGCATATATATATAACAAAGTTGTACTATTATTTTGATTTGCCATTGTTTGTGCTATCCTTTGCATCAGTCATCACAAAAATGCTTTAGAAATAGGAGAAAAGTTATAACCACACATTGCTGGGGACACTTTGTGGTGGTCATTAACATTGGAGTAAAAATATTCTATTCAAATGAATTGATTGACAGTAGTAGATTTTGTCAATAAGGCATTTAATTTTTTTAGAATACAAAATAAAAATGTGTGGATTATATAGTTACAATAATGGTAGCTATATGTAGCATTTTTATTCCAAATATTCTCATATTTTCTGATCGTTAATAGTAATTAAAAACCAATCAATATTCTGCTAGTGTTTGATGATGTTTTTGCTTTGTTATTATGAATACAATGTATACTTACAGCGTATAACTGCCACTGTGAACACTATGGAACAGAAGAGATTGTTAATGGATTTAGATATTTCAATGAGAAGTGGATCCTGTGCATATACTGTCACGTTTTATGGTGCCCTTTTTAGAGAGGTAGGGGACTTCGCAATTTTTTGGCATATCGAAGATTACTGATGAGTACTACAGTAAAATCTCACTTTTAAAGACCACGTCAATAATAAGACCACCTCAAAATTAAGATCACAATCTGAAAGTCCATTTTCACCGTTTTACTATTTATTCAACCTCAATATTAAGTCCACCTCAATGAGAAGTCCTTTCAATCGTCCCAAAGGTGGTCTTATTATTGAGGTTTTACTGAATAACATTAAAAAAAAGAAATCAAATTCAAAAATATTGAAGAAATAACTTAATTTGTTTTGCTGAATTATTCTGGCCCATGCTCAGTTTGTGATTTCTGTCTACATGATATCCACTTGCCTGAAACCCATGGCAAATGAAATCAATTTCAGGCAAAACTCATATACAGTCGGACCTCGTTCATTTGAATTCATGGAGTCCGAAATTGTACTTCGAATAATACATGGTTTCGAATAGCCCATTTCAATTTGACATGCAGTTACATCAGGACCTGATATTTATCAATTAAACGAGGTTGGACTGTACTCTCTTAGAACATAATAGATCGCAATGCAGAGATAAATGCAAACAGGAAAGTGCTTCAAGGACTTTTATTTTTTTTACCAATTATGGTGTCATTTTTGTATAGAACAAAATCTTTGAAGTGTTAAAATGTTTGCAATATTGATGTTAATACTTGAAACTGCTTTGTACTGTCTTGGTATAATTTTATTAAATGTCATTTATTTTACTCGAATGAGGTCATAATGGATAGAAGCTTTACACAGCTGTGAGAGATTATTGTTTTTCAACTCATTGATTATTGTGCAATTAAATGTCCTTTTGATCCATTTTCCTCATCATTATTAATCGCTTTTCTGTGTTCTGTAATCATGTGATAATTATTACTAAAATCTAATTATTGTTTCGTTACCAGGGCGATGTATGGATTTGTATGGAGGTGATGGACTCCTCGTTAGACAAATTTTATCAGACTGTTTACAAAATGGGACAAAGTATACCAGAAGATGTCCTAGGCAAAATCTCCTTTGCTGTAAGTTGATGGTGCATTTTTTTGTGCCCACAATTGTGTGTGGGGGGACCATTTAGATTTAACCTTGTCTGTCCTTCTGTCTGTCCCACAAAACTTTCGTGCTCTTATCTCAAGTATTTGACCTGGAGTAAAAAAAATTTGTTGGAACATTTATCATCACCTGAAATTGTCCACCTGGTTGGCTCTACTGACCAAAGGTCAGAGAGCTTAATATGTCGTGGCGAATTGTCTGTTGTGTGCATGTGAGCATCCGTCCATGTATGCATGCAAAGGTCCATGTGCACAATTATTAGTGCATCAGGCTCTCTTAGGTCTCTTTGTTTGTTATTGCATTTTGGACACATTTCTTGTTTCAAGCAGAATGAACGTTGGAAAACCATTTTTTGAAAGGTGATTATTTTCAATAATCATCTTCCTATGTCAAAACTCAATTCTGGAAATTAGCCCCTTACAGCACATTCGTACTCCATCAATAATTAGTTTCAAGTGATTCACTAAAGTCAGACTCCAAAACCTTCTAAACTCCCTTCGAGAATCAGAACTGCTGATTAATCATTACATGCAGTGTATCTAGCAAAATTTAAATAGACATACGGCTGGTTTTACATGTTGTGGTTATTACTGATTGTTTACCTTTTGTTTTTTTTATCATTAATGCATCAATTTACATTCAAATTAGCTTAATTATTGTTAATTTGAACTTAAATTGACAACATCTGTCAAAAATCACCTTCCAACATTACTTTGATTCAATGAGGGTTGTCCAGGAACTTTTATCATTAATGCATCAATTTACTTTCAAATTAGCTTAATTATTGTTAATTTGAAATTAGATTGACAACATCTGTCAAAAATCACCTTCCAACAGTACTTTGATTCAATGAGGGTTGTCCAGAAACCAGCTTTTTCTGAGGGTTGTAAAAAATCCAGTTTTGTTTTTCTATGACAGTTATCCAAATCAAAAGAACAATAATCATTCTGTATGGACGGGATTTAGTTCAATATAAATGCCCAAGACTGAGAGATTTTATAACCAGATAATAATGTCTAACATGCAAATGTATTTCTAAACAAGTTAATTAAGTCTTTTATTATATTCAGTAAAAAAAATGGAGAAGTGATTTCCATTTTGGGCAATCAGTTTTTTTACTCATTTTCCAAATGAGCATGTGATTTCAAAATTTTATTGCTCAGACTGTGTACAGTTTGATTATATCAATAAAAACAGTTAAGAGCCTTGGTGATAAATTCTTAAACATAAGATCTTGTGATAGATGTCCTTGAAACAGCTTCGGTTTTCACCATAACATTTTAAACATTACTTTAGTGATTTGAGATATATAGACTAGTCTCGCTGCAAAGGACCAGTTTGTTTGAGCATTGTTAATAAGGCCATCCATAAAAAAATGTTTGTTTGAGGTTACGCGACCCGGAATTTTAACAGTGGGTAGGTTTTTTTTAGTTTAGTACTGTAATGGCTAAAAGACAGAGAGAAAAAATTCATCTATGAACTTGAAAAAATAAATTGAGTTGCTGCATTTTTCATGAGTCTGTCACATAACTGCTAACAAACAATTTTTTAAGGATGACCTAGCCTATTGTGTATTGTGAAGTTAACAGCATTTATGTGAAGAGGGCTATTTTTTTTTAATTTCCCTGTAATTTTTCTTTAAACTTTTCATTAGGGAAGTTTTTATTGAGAGTTGGAAAATAATTGAATTGTTTTATTACTAGAGTGGGTGTGCAGAGCAATTTTTCTAACCACATAGGCCTTGGAATTCCTTTCTTTAACTTTTGCTACCACAATAAACCCTGAAATTCTTTTCATAATCCTTGTGACCAGGTTACTAGTTTTTCTTTGATAAATTAGTACGAAGATAACCCCGGAATTCCTAAATCATCATTTTCTACCTCATTGTCCACGGAATGTGGCTATTATGTACTTTGCACAACAAAAATCATCATCTTCCCATATTTGTGATTTACTTAAGCATATCCTCGATACAGACTATTAAATTTAATGAAAACAGCTGCACTTGAAAGGTATTGAATAATGTATTGTGTAGTTTTCATATCAACCATGACATTGTTTGTGGTATGCTGATAAATTGTGGTTAGGATAAAGTACGCATTTTGTATAATAATGAAGATAAAAAATCACTGGCATGTACTTATATAGGGTACAGTCCTACCCATTATTGTAGTCATAACTCACAAGATTTTTATTGTTCATATTTTTCTGAGCATGTCAGAGTTGTCTTTCTTGATAAGAGATCCTGATATAGAGCCTTACATGTAAATACGGGCTGGCCCGGCGAGATGCCAAAAGTGACTGTTGTTGACAGGTGACCATAGTTGACAGGTGACCATTGTTGACAGATGACTGTCATTGACAGGTGACCATTGTTGACAGGTGATCATTGTTTGGAGGCATAAAAATGAATATATCAGAAAATGTTGTATCTGAAATCTGAACATTTAATTTCATAGAGGAAACAATATATTTTGCATAAAGTTCACAAGATATTACAGATTAAATTGGTGCCAATCTACATAAAAAAGGCTATTATTGTCCAGTCCTTTCATTTGTTGACAAATTCATTTCATAGTGTATGTATTTGTTGAAAGTAAACATAAAAGCCAAGTTATATATACAGATGTACATCAATACATATTACTTGACAGTGGGTTTAGCGGTACATCAATACATATTACTTGACAGTGGGTTTAGCGGTACATCAATACATATCACTTGACAGTGGGTTTAGCGGTACATCAATACATATTACTTGACAGTGTGTTTAGCGGTACATCAATGCATATTACTTGACAGTGGGTTGAGCGGTACATCGATACATATTACTTGACAGTGGGTTTAGCGGTACATCGATACATATTACTTGACAGTGGGTTTAGCGGTACATCAATACATATTACTTGACAGTGGGTTTAGCGGTACATCAATACATATTACTTGACAGTGGGTTTAGCAGTACATCAGTACATATTACTTGACAGTGGGTTTAGCAGTACATCAATACATATTACTTGACAGTGGGTTTAGCAGTACATCAGTACATATTACTTGACAGTGGGTTTAGCGGTACATCAATACATATTACTTGACAGTGGGTTTAGCAGTACATCAGTACATCAATATATTTATTAACTCTGTCAATGCCATGGTGTACTATTGTTTAGACCCATAAATACTAGTGTTTAGATGTCATAATATTTTGAATAAAATTATTCATGCGACTTACCTTATAAAGTGATGCACTTCACTAAGAAATACTTAAAACCCCTTGTAGATATTTCTCCTGACACATTTGTGTTGGCTTTATGTAAGTTCCTCAAAACTAAGATATTGTCTGTATCTCTAATGCTGTAGGAAGCCTATGGAAAATCTGTTGTAGATTTTACTTGTCAGAATAAGCCTTCTTCTTTGAATCTGATTTATTGTTCATGCGTGAATAGTAAGAAATGAATTAATATGTCGCTCTTGCTTAAATACTGTAAAATTTCCAGAGGAATTAATTATCACTATTTTCAAGAGATCATTATCTATTTGTGAAAATTTATGTTCGTTAATTGTCTTAAGTGTTAATTTTACGACAAACTGAAATTAGGAATTCATAAACATTTAACTTCCTGAAACAACTCGATAGCTTCAAATTGTAAAAATGTTGGCCTTGCCAAAATGTCTGATTTGACAGTATACCATAAATATGATTGTTTTTTATTTTCTATTTTCAGGTTATAAAGGCCTTAGACTATCTTCACACTGAACTTCATGTTATTCATAGAGATGTAAAACCATCTAACATTCTAATTAATAAAAAAGGACAAGTAAAAATCTGTGATTTTGGAATTAGTGGATACCTCGTAGATTCTGTTGCTAAGACGATAGAAGCCGGCTGTAAGCCTTATATGGCAGTAAGTATAGATTGGCAATAGTTTGTTTAAAGACTTGTGATTCTGGGAATGTTGATGCATTTATTAAGTACAGGGCTCAACATTAATGGTATCGTGGATTCCCCGGGATAATCACAAGTGAGGTATAGATGCGTATTTACTGATTTCTATTGCTGTATGGGACTAGCGAAAATAAAGGGTATAAGTATTTCAACCATGTATGAAATTGTTCAAATCATATCAGTTGATATGCAGGGGCATATCCAGGATTTAGGATTAGGGGTGGGGATGTAACTTTTATGTCATTGTTTGGTTTTGCTTGAGCCTTATGACTGTTTATTTGTTTTATTATAATATGACTGTTTATTATAGAGTAATTTATTCTTTGTTTTAAAGTTATTGAACATAAATTACAATGCTACAATAAATCAGAATGGCTTATTTTGAAAACCTTATAAGTAAAGATCTCTGTATATTTGCATATTTATACTCGGATGTACATAAATAGGGGCCCATACATATAGAGACTGCATGTGATGTAACTACTACATGTAATTACTGCAATGATGAAATAAATCAGACTTATGTTGTTTCCTATAAAAGTGGTACAAAAGCCATGAAGTAATGATTTACGAGTAATGAGTCGCATCAGCTCTTTAAAAGAAGGTAATATTTTGTGATTTCAGCCCGAGAGGATAGACCCTCAGACAGGGCAGCAGGGATATGATATTAAATCAGATGTATGGAGTTTTGGAATAACTATGGTAAGTTGGTATTGATATAACGAGTATTTCGCTCTGCTATATGCGTATATACTCGCGCGTCTACGGCGAGCAACTTATTTGCAGGAGGGGAATATTGTAAGAGTTTTCTGGAATAAATAAATTCCACAAATCTTTTATTATGACGAAGTACACGATAAATAGAAAATGCGAATGTACTCGATTTGAGCTGCAGCCCCTTTTTATAAGGAAGTCTAATTACGTGTCAGTATGACCAAGAACAAAGAGTACAATAAAATATTTTGCCAGAAGATATAAAAATGCTTTTGATGTAATTTTAGAGGGTAATTATCATTTATCATAGATGGCTTTCTGGCAGGAGAATATCAGTTGAAACTTAATGACACTTTTACTGCGTGCAGAAAATGAGAATGCAAGTTTATACAAAAAAAATAAATATGATTTTGCCAAACTTAATAAAAACTGACTGCAACTTTTACATTATAACAGTATGACTGCATGCACTTTAATAGGCAAATAAATGTTATGGGTTTCCATTTGCCATCTCCATATAATGATGACTCACAATGAACAGGCTGTATGAGCTTGTCTCGTATCAAGGGGAAGGAGGGGGGGGGGGGGCAAACAAGTCTATCTGTCTCCTTTTTATATGCAGATAAACAAGTTTCATTTCCTGTCCTTGATGTAGTGTAATCATGATTTTGTACCATATTGTGGACACAAAAACTGAGGCAGTGATTTATTACATGAGCTGTATGATACTTTTGAACTTGAATTTGAAGTTGCATTATATTATGATTATGTTTGATTTTAACTTTAATATTTGCATATGTAAATTTTAGATAGACTTGATTTTATATCAGGAAAACCACCATAAGAAAAAACATGCAGATTCTATGTTAATGATTGTCATGAAATAAGCGAATGATTGTTTATATATTACAGATAGAGTTAGCCTCAGGGAAATTCCCGTATGCAGCCTCTCCGACGCCATTTGAACAGTTAAAACAAGTTGTAAAAGATCCCCCACCAAAGTTGCCGGCTGGAAAGTTTTCACCCGAATTTGAAGATTTTATTGCTCAGTGGTTAGTATCAATTGTCTATATTTGCAACTTGTAATGCTTCAAAATTGTTATTTGGGTTTTTTAGTGGGACTTTAAAGTCATTTAAGCAGCCCTTGTCAAGACCATAGGCAGGCACGGGGTTGAACCACGGACCTTAAATAAGCCAGCTGGGTAGCTTCATCAATAAGTGTACATCCCAGGTGGGACTTGAACCCACAGCAGTGCGGGGCAAGTGATTTGAAGTTAAGCTACCTTAACTACTTGACCACGGAGACCTCATTTACGGGATCTACCATACTAGAAGCTTAACAATAGTTTCTTGTCATGCATGAATGTACTTAATCTGAACATTTGTCAGTCCATCATCAAAAGTTTACCAAAGGCAATGCAAAAGGAAGTTTTTTGACTATTAAATGGATTTATAAAATTGTTACCATTCTAGAAGTTTTTTTGCATTGATTGTTTAAATTGATCATATTTGTAGTTTTGCCTGTATTTTGTAAGAGTTGGGGATCTTTGTTAATTTTGACATCAAACTTTTGTATAATTTGTTACATATTTCATAATTGTTAATAATTTTTTAAACATTATCTGCGACTCACTTTAGACCTATCTATGGCTTAAATTTACTTCAGTTGGAACCAAATGTCACATTTACTATTGATATCAGTTTGATAAATAAATGAACAATAGTTTAATAGATACTTAAAATGAAACAATGTACAATACATGGGATGAAAGCGTAACTGAACTATCTTCATATAAATGTTAAAGCAGATAGACATGTTTTGCATTTAGCCCATGAAAGAGAAAGTAATTATTAAGGCATATTTATTATCCACATGGTAGCTTGTATGACCCTCGAGCCTTGATAAAAAATGTTAGTTTGTTTGTCATAACTAGGGATGTCAACGAATAGCAAATCAGGTATTCGAATATTCGTTTTTCATTTCGAACGAATATTCGAATATTCGATGGACACAACTTAGACAAAATTATTAAAAAATAATATTTCATATACCAAAGTTCCTTGCTGTGTGTATTCTACTTTTTTTTCACCGGAAGTTAAGACTCTGACGAATGAAATGAAGTTATTGCAGTTAACAGATCATCTTCTGAATGCCAAAATTCGTGTTTATGAATATCTTTGTGAAGTGTTTATATGCTCTGTTTTCGTCAATTGTTCATTATTTTGCAAATAAAGCATGAATTGGATGATGAAGTTTCAAAGTTCAAATGATATGACCTACGTAAACAATTAGTATGTAAATTATGTTGTTTCCCGTCACCCCATTTTTTCGGCATGTTTCTTTTCTCAATTACATCTTTGATCTTCCTTAATTAAAAAGCGAGTCATTAACTCAAGTCCCTGTCGATGGTTTTAACTGCCTACTTTTTACACCTTTCGTCAACAACAAAATTACCGACAATTATACACCTACTTTCTTCTTTTTGAGACTATGGACTATCAAACTGTTACAAACGGTCAGTAATTAACGGATTATCGATTATATTAGCACCCCCCAATATACACAATGACACTTTTACAAGCGCATGTATTTCAACACCAACAACAACATCCTTTATTACTCTCATACTATCTTACACAAATCGGGGTTGGCAATAAATAAACAAACAACAATTTTATTTTCATCAATTTTTTATTAAGTATATTTTTCCGAATATTCGAATATTGAAACAGGATTCGAATATTCGAAGATAAAACGAATATTCGAATATTTGAATATTCGTTGACATCCCTAGTCATAACCCTACCTACCCATGAGACTTGCCCCTACTCAAAAAAACTTTGAGGAATCTTAGAGGGATTTTTTTTAGCAGCATATTAATTGTTGACACTAGTATGGCTTAAAAATTAATGGTAAAATATAAATTACCTACCTACCTAAATGTTGCTGGGAAGGATTACCGGTATGCCAAACAAACAATGTTTTTGAGGATGACCAAATGAAAATAATGTTTGCTGAAAAACATAAAAATTTGAAGACATTACATGTAATTATTTGAACATATTTTCAGTTTGAAGAAGTCTGTAGCCGAGAGAGCAAGTTACCAAGCATTGTTACAGCATCCATTCTTACAGAAAGCAGAAAAATCCGAAGTTGATATGTCCAGTTATGTAACGGAAGTGCTAACAGATGTGACTAAAACTGACGGAGCGGCCAGTCAATGATGTTTGAAATGTTTAGTAATTCAGAATCATATACATATTGCAAATAAAATATTTATTTTTGTGAAACTCGGCTGTTAAGCATGTTGTAAGTCGTGTTAAGAGACTAGGTTAGGATCATTGTTACTCATGTTTTGAGTCATAAGTCAGGTTTAAATTTGTTACTTTGTACTGATATATGTATATACATATGTGTTGATTTGTTTCAAAGTGCTGAGTGTTGCCATTTATAAATGTATTGAAATGAGTTGATTATTATTATGTGTAACAAAATTTTTATAGATGTAGTGACAAATAATTGCGATAGTAATTCATAGAATCTTACGCTGGAATATTGAAAAATCAGGTATTTTTGAGCAACTAGTATGTTGCAAAGTGGAATTATCAGGTTGTTTTGCGACATTTAATGAAATAGTTGTGAGTTTCTACTTTCAGTTTTGTCATAAATTTAACGCAGCAACATTTAGCGAGCATTTATTTTTGCGAAGATAAAGATCTCGCAAAAAATGTCTGATTTTGTAGTATGCCTTAGATCTTATGTTAACGTAAGAGTTTAACAGCTTGGCTGGTTCTAAGTTGTTTCATAGGAATAAGACTGTTCCTGGTTTCCATGGCAACCACACTGGTTACAAATGTTGCCTGATATGTCATAGTGTGGCAGTAGATTATTTTTTAGAAATATGGAAATGTATAGATTTTGTGAAATCTATCTCAATATTGCTTGCCTCCGTAGCTTTTAGAAATAGAATATTGCTTCATTAAGGTGTACTGGGCCATTTGGATATTGGTAATACGTTGTACTTAGTTAATTTCACAATTTTATTGCACATGGAAATAATTAGTTGATTATATTCCATACATGCTAAACTTAGTATGTGCGTTAAATAACGTCATATATAGTTCATTAAAGTTGTAAAAGTACACCAAATCATATGTAATATGAATGGTCTCTGCTTTTCTGTCTTTTAACTCTGTCATCTGTACTACTCTGTTTCCATAGTATTTATTAACCTAGTGATAATTATTAAAATCACGGCTGTATTTAAACCCTTGGAGTCATGAATATGTTGATATACTCATGCTAAAATCCTCTATTCATTATGAACATCATTCATGTCCAACCCTTGCTCTTATGTTTTACTATTCATTGATAAAAATACTGTATGGTAACAATGAATGAGTCTGCCTTTATTAAGAATTTCCCGATGATAGACCAAATCAGCTTTTATTAAGAATTAATTGGGGACGGTCACAATTTGCTTCAATTAAGAAATATTCATTGATTGACCAAGATTCTTTCGTCAGCGGGTGTTGCGTTCATTTTACTACTATGAAACCTGTGTTAACAGTCACCTGTATTAAACAGCCACCCTTTATATGCTAGCACCTTATTTGTCATTATTTTATTTTTTTGTAAGATTTACCTGTTATATGAAGATACCTGGTTTTAAAGGCCAGTTTTCACATATCCTGATATCTTACTGCTTAATACAGGTTAAACTGTAGAGTCATATTTATGAACAGACACTGCGAAAAATATCCATGGTGATAAAGACATAAAGTTTGTCTTCATGATGAATCCATGCTAATGATAGTGTTTTTGTATCTTTCATTCTTGTCAATCTTTTAAAGTATGTGAGATTATGTTTGGGAGATTTTGCAAATACAGTAACTCCTCAATAATAAGACCACTATTGGGACCATTGAAAACAGGTCTTCTTATTGAGTTGGTCTTAATACTGCGGTTCAATCAAGAGCAAAACAGTGAAAATGGACTTGGAAACTGTGTTCTTAATGGTGGTCTTATTATTGAGGTGGTCTTTAAGTGAGGTTTTACTGTATATTTTGTTGATTTTGTTTGTTATATACACCTGCATGTGTTATGAAATTATTTACATACTGAAATGTGTTTGCTGTTAAAATTGTGTACATATTTAATTATGTATATAAAATTGTAGTCTCATCTGTCAGAAGTATGAGTACAATAATCACCTTAAAGACTTTACCATTTAGAAGAATCATATTAGATGTATATCATTATAAATAATGCATGTTTTATCATCCATTTGAAGAATATGTTATGTATTGGACAACAATTATTAAAATATGCCAGCTGGAACAATTGTTGTTTTCTTGCATTGGGGCTTTAAGTCACATTAAAGGCCAGGGTCATGTAGTGACTAGGAAGACGTCGGTGGACACTTGGGGCGAGCCTTTTAGAGGTAGGGGAAGTAAGCGAGAAAGTTGGCTACAGCAGGCTTTCAAGCGGTCCTTATTTTTCCTACTTTTTCCTTTCTTTCTACTTTTTCCTAGTTTTTGGTCCAAAATTCCTTCTTGTTGGGTTCCAATTGTGTAATTCACAAAATAATGGAAACCTGAAATCTCACAGATCCATCGTTGGATAAATTAACACCAAGGTGACAAACAATCCAATTCATCATTTTATATAATAATTTATTACATTTGTATACATGTACATAACAAAAAAATATCAAAATAGTTCCCATGACAGTCAATCATTTTCCATCAAAATAAAGAAAATGTCAAATCCAAGACTTATTTACATGAAACACAAAAAACAATATTTACAAAGCATATAAAATGATACTAAGTTTGGACGGAAGCAGAATTCCAATAAATCAAGCTGCAAGAAGTTTAAATCGAACAGCAGATGAAAAAGAACAGATCTGGAACTCGCAACCAAGAGGGGAAAGTAT
This sequence comes from Mactromeris polynyma, assembly GCA_032209605.1. Lineage (NCBI taxonomy): Eukaryota > Metazoa > Mollusca > Bivalvia > Venerida > Mactridae > Mactromeris > Mactromeris polynyma. Next base: position 27,910,480 of record JASFXZ010000003.1, read on the forward strand.
CTGAATCATGTTTTGTAGTATTCACCTGTACAAACATGTACTTTGTTTATAGAAAGATGATGGTGCCATTTTACAATTCAGCATCAGGATTGGAAAACAGTATTAAAAATAAGCCCTCAAAATAGAAAAATCATGACAACAATATTGATCATCAAGATACATATATAATGGCTCATTGGTCAGAAACAGATCTAGTGAAGTCTGAAGAAATAATCACGAGTTTGTAAATTGGAATTACTGAATAAATGGTAAAGTTTGCGACATGGAAAAGTTTACCATTTTCATGAAATGCAAGAGTGGTGTGTAATTTGTAATTTTTATATACTTAACTATTATACAATAACTATCCTTATGTAATTCGCCAAATATTTCTGCTCACTAAATGTCTCAAATGACGGAGTCACAAACTTTTTGACTCATAAAAATATCCACTTATACAGTGAAATGGTTTCAGTAGTATTTTGTAATTTAATTTTAAAAAATTGTATCAATATTAATGCATATACTATTACCTCAAGGTATCTAGTATTCTTTCATTTGGTCACAGATAGAAGTCTACAAACTATTTCAAGCACCATGGTGTCAATAAGAACAACATTTGTATTACTATCAGCCTGTTTCCAACGCTGTAAGTATCTACTCACAAATACTGGTACCAATCAGATAATGATACCAATTTATCTGTAATACATTTTCATTATCCCATACCATTGTTGTATGCATAAAGAACTGTTTAAGTAATGTCTCTAAACCTTTCACATTCCTTTAATTCCAAACTAAAACACTAATTCATTTCCTACTACATTAACATTCAAACAAACTCAAATACTAACAGTTTAACTGTTTCAGAACGACATCAATTTTGAGTAGTTTTACTGTAGATACTACACACTCGTTGTCATCTGGATACCACCATGGCTCATACCTTTATATTGTCTCAGTTAGACTTAAAGATCACCGTCTTCCTCCTTTCACAACTAACGCTTCCGTAATATGATTTATACTACCAGACGCTGAAAAACAAATAACTTGAGGTTAGATTGAAACTCACTCACCAAGCACAAAGTTGGTTATCCGAGACTACTTGTAATACACATATATAAATGGTGTAAAGAAAGTTTGTTCCGGTTAGAAAACTCATTGTATTTTTTATAATATCATGCTAAATCCTCTGAAATTTGAAATGGAAGTATACTACTAAATTTCGGAAATGTTGAGTAAATTTCACATTGTTTGGTTTCCACATGCACCATTGCCTCGGAATTAAAAAACTTGGAAGTACTCAAATGCTAGTACGATGCCGCCTTTCAATTTTAAAATTTTAAAACAGAAACAAACTTTCTTTACACTCAACAAAATTGGCTGCATAAGGCATTTGCTGATAATTGTATGTTACGCCATTCTTTAAAAGTATTTCATTCTTGTATGTCATTTCAGTTGTCCTAACCAGTGTTCCTGGGTTACCAACCAGTACTAACCTGTTCTTCCCCAAGCAATTGACAACTTCTTTGTACGACTCATAAGTGAGAATGAATGACTCGGAATGTATTATATTATAATTATCATGGAGAATTTACGCCACACCCAGGGTTCGAATCTACAACCTCCAGTTTGGTGGCAGTCAAGTAATCTACCGACTTAGCTAACAGGGAGGGGGCTTATTATTTTATTTGCATATATAATTACAATATGTTGTAAAAATAGTCAATGAATCAAAAATGTTCTTCACACTTTCTTTTACTAAGTTAATGCTATAACATCGTCACTTCAATCCTGACAAAATGAATGACTACCAAATGAAACAAATTTGGCAAACTAAAGTTGGATTTTGATGTTTGAGAGTTCAGACAGATTGAAGGATTATAGGAAATACATCATCATGACAAATATAAAATACAACATACTCATTTCATTTTCCAATTCTTCTAAGAATCTTGAACTCTGGCCTCGATTCTGCATAGCTGACATGGTACTTTTACCCCGATTTTTGTTCATAAACTGACCAACTAAACTGTACAAGAGAGGCCTGAAACGGGTGAAAATAATTATGTTTGATAAATTGCAAGTACAATTCTGTGATAGATTTTAAAAAATACTGAGACAACATAATTATTGTTGTTTTCAAAGAAAACTTGACAAAGGATAGGTTATTATTACATTGTATGCATGAAATTGAAATTAACTACCGCGTTCGTACCCATTTCCATTTTGCGCATTCGGACCCAAGTTTCGACCTGCATTGCGTATGCGTCCCCCGTGATGCTCTAGGGATATTTTTACGAGTCATTCAGCCAAAATGTGTGCGTCGGGGAAAACCCTGTATTTTTACTAGTTAATTGTAAACAAGGTTATTGCCTGTTTATTATTTTTCTCTCAAGATAATTAAGATTTCCATTAGGAAATATTTCCTGAAATTGGGAATAAGGAAGCATATTTGGCATTGGGAATGGGGCCGAAATTCAGCCCCGTGGGACAGTTAGAACAAGACCAGATAAGTTTAAATAAGAAACTTATTTTATCTGCAATATTGGATTACATTTATTTATAAGACAACAAGAACATACACTTGGCTGCTATTTCTGTCTTCTTCAACATTCAACTCCTCAGCAAGAAATCTTCTATCAAGAGGTTGTTTTGGTTGTCCTGTCTCTACAATAAATGTTACTATTAGCATCACATATATAGAGATTCTAACATGAGTGGTCATTTTGTTAGTGAATTTATTTTACGAGTATTCTAAAAATGGTTTTAGATGACGAGTTTAATAAATTCAATAAAAATGACTACAAATGTAAGATTCTATTTATGACACAACAGAAGAAACAGTGATTTTCACCAAAACATTACCTTGACTGCTTATATGCAAGCAGCGTATGGCATGCGTAATTCAGTCTTTGGTAAACAAAAGCTGACACAGCACAAAGTAGTTCTGACAGTTTTCTTTATTATTTTCAACCACAAGAGTTCAAAAGATTGTATGACAGATCATATTCAAATTAACAAGACAATAGTTTTAAATGAAATAAAATGTCATTCTTCATACAAAATATATATTTAACAATGTTAACATCACTTGAGTGCGTCTATCACTCTATGTTACACTTGTTTTTGACATCCAAACGTGATCTGTTATTTCACTAGTGAATTATCAAAAATAATACATGGGAGTTATTACCACTCTAGATTGTATGTTATTTGATAGTAAATGTTAACATTACTTACATTTATGTAAAGTCATACATGTACCAGAAGAGTATCAAATAATAAGAAACAAATATGAGGGGTGTTCACAAAGTTAACAGGCTTCCTTCAAAATTTGTATTCAAATACAAGAGCTGAATGAAATGTTTAATACTTTGACTTTTTCTAAATTTCATACAATAATGATGCAGTGTCAATAAAACAAAGACTGATATATATCAAAGCTTGCGAACAAGATTATATACAAGTATTGAAATAAAAAAGCACACATTACACAGAAGATCAACCCTGCATATTGACCCCAAGAGTGATGTTTTATGCCTCCTTCAAAGACCAGTTGATATCATTTCATTGGATTGCTCAATCAGGGGTCACTAGGGGCTGAATCTCAAGGGTCATTTCGATCATTTTTTACTGGATTTTACCATTTTATAGCCGAATTACCTATAATTTAGAGAAAATGAGATACAAATCATATGGTCTTGTCTTACCTGCTACCATGACAGATGCGGAGTATTTATACTTGTTGAATTCTAAATATTCTCTGATCAATTCATTTATGATCATATTTTCATTACTCAGTGGTGGTTTTACTTCGTTGTGATCATCTAATGAGTTGAATACTTCAGCTCTTATGCGAGCTTTTATCTGACCCAGAACACCTCTATTCTCTAATGTATCTTTTATCACTAAAATAGAAAATGTAACCACCTATTAAGTGAAGCCTATATATATATATATATATGCATTTAAATTTAATCATAACCAGTATTAAGTAAATTGCCCAATATAATTACAAAATAAACTGTGGGCTTCAAGTTCAAACCATAATACTGTCAGAAGTTTCTGAAGTCTGTAACAGCCGGTATGTCACTAATTTTGGAATTAGCATAAATTACTGTATTACTGTATATATGAGTTAACTATTATAAAGTTAGTAACAATGACTTGTGTAACAATCGATTGAATCATTGATATGGCATACAGGGGTGTCACTAATTCTTGAAGTAGCAGGGATATCACCACAAGTTAGTAGCCGGGGGTCCCTGAATTATGTTCATTCATAGTCATACAAGAAAACTAGCCAGGTGATGATGCATTTATAACTTACTGGGTAATTTTACCAGCTCCCGGCTTTTATTCAAGTTATTGACACCCCTGAATGAAGCAGTACATCATTTTGTTGTCACGACAACTAAGATTATCTATGCTCTCCTTTAATGGATTCAAACTTTTCAGAACTGGCCATAAGAATTATTAAGATTGAATTGAAGTAGCATTGATATAAATTATATATAAGCCATTATATATTATTTCATTCGAACTTAACAAGGATTTGTTTTAAGAATTGAATTAATCATGATCAATTTAAAGAAATGCTTCATGTCAGAAACCAGCTGCTACTTTGGTTTTTTAAATATTATTGTTAGATTCTAAAAATCAATCAGAACCACCATATATTGATAAGTTTAAATTGTCACGAGGAGAATACCCTCCGTAACTTAACCATTTTGCACACTCCTATCCCAGAGCTAGAAAAATATAGGTATGTTATCACAGAGGGAAATTCATCTAGCGAGATGGAACCTATGTTTGATGTTTTTGCATGTTGTTACGAACTATTTTGGGTGCGAATCTCCGACTAACTTGTCAAAACATGCAAGTTTTGTTTTCCTTCGTATAAAATGCAACAATCCACAAACCAGACAGAGATATAAAAAAACTATGATGTCTAATATTAACATCTTTGTATCTGAAAAACTAGAAATATGAATAAACACACGATAATTTTATAATACCATCTTTCAATTCGTGCGTCGACGACATTTTCAAGAGCAGTTTGCGAAGAACGTCACAAATATTGCGCTTTGCAAAGGGAAGCTACTCGAGTAAAAAGTAAATCATCCCGCAGAGGTTATCTCCCATATTATGTAGCGTTACAAGTATGGCATGTGGTCCTGACACATTGCTTAACATTTCAGTACAGCTATGTTTAACATTTAACTATTGTTAAGACTATTCACTATTTTTCGCAGAACACACGGAACCCTCGTTAACGTTATAACTTTTTAATTTATTTTGAAAGAGTGATTTAAACAATCAATGTGTGCCCAAGGGTGTCGATACATTGAGGATACGGCTTAAAACAGTCATCCAAGTTAAAACCGATGATACCATGTAATATCACTCATTGGTTTTGACTTGGATGACTGTTTTAGGCCATATCCTCAACGTACCGACTCTCTTTGATGTTCATAGCTGTTATGTCTTGGAAGACACCGTATTAAAACACAAACGAACAGATTTAACTTGATACATTTATTTACATCAAAGCCATGTTGTAATGCCAAACAGGAAGTAACTCGTTGTTGTTGTTCCCCAAGGGAGGTAATTACCACATAATAGATAAAGAGTCAAGCTACAGTTTGCTCCCTTGTTAGTCATGAATATAATAATCAATTATATCAAAATACAACAATAGCAATACCACGAATATTTTTATAATCATATATCATGGTTATTATTATATTATTATATAAATATGTTCGTGGCAATACTTTTATATTGAAATGTTTTGTCCTTGGTGCTTGCTAAATAGAATTCTCAGACCCTACCGAATGACCAATAACTTCAAAACTATCAAACTTTTCAATAAAGTTAGTTTGACACCATAGATTATGACACCTTGTTTAATATGGTGAAACATCATTCAAGACATTTAATGACTTTACTACAACGCTCTTAAACATTACACATTTTTTTGTTTTTAACCAGGCTCTGAAAATACGATATATGGAACATTCGATAACTTGAAACGGAGTATAGGGGATCCATGGAACCCTCAGTAATGGTTTTTAGCAAGGGGCTCGTCAGAGCAAATTGCTATAGTAGGCGAAATCCGCGGACACTCATCGGAGAGTCATCCCAAGTCTTATATTCTGAACCGCCAAAGGCTACATACTCCTAAAGAAAGTAGTCATTGTCTAACAAAGAAATAGCGGTAAGCATTAGCAATATCGGCTAGAAACGGATTTGAACTGACATCACCGACGCATTAGAAAGAGCCCAATTGATATTTAAATATTGCAATAACAGAATAAAAAAATGTATATATCAACACGGACTAAGATATCAATACACCGCAGTCGCATGAATTTATCACATGACTTGATCATTTACGTATCAGGCATGTATCAAGAGTGAAGTGCTTATGAAATGCAGGACTATTACGATAGTACAAGATAGTGTACAGTAGGCAGATAACTCAGCGGACGATAGCAGTAGGACGAGATACGTATATGTGGCGATTTTCTGTTTAATGTTGTTGAACCGATCGCATGTAAATAAAGGTTGACTACGATTTGTGTTCACAGTTGTAGTCACTCGATATGAAGGCGTATTGATTTTATTTTTTCTATTAACAAAGTTTTGATCGTTAATCATCAGAAACTTGTCAACAAATTGATGTATAAATCTACAAATGCCTTGAATACATCAACTGTTCACTTATTTCCGCATTCTATCAGCCATTTTGGGACCAACAAGCCAATCAGAATCCTGCATTCACTCTGGTTCCACTGTCTACGTATACGCGCAAACTAAGACACATAGACCAGTATTGCTAGCTAACCACGTGACTCCAACCTTATAAATACCAGGCGAACGCTGACAGCGGATCCGAGGTGGCTCAGTGGTTAACGCTGCCGACTACGAAACCGAAGGTCGTTGGTTCGATCCCTCGTCTAGCAGGATAAAACAGAAATGCTTTTCAGTGTTTCCCACCTAACATAGTACTGGCATGTAACCAGGAAAGTACTGGGTAGATTCCAGGAAAGTACTGGTTAGAAGCTAGGAAAATGGTAACTGTACGATGGGTCTCATTGGCACTGTGGCAGTGACCGTCTTTGGCTGCAAAATTGTCCGTTTGACCTATACTGCTCTACTGGCAGGTAAATTTCCCCCTTCGGTTTCAAAAAGTCGGTTTATGGAGTGCGGGGGACATACCGGGTCGACCAAGATACCATAAAGTGCATAAGAACAAATGTGCACGGCGACGATGACCTCATAAACACAGTAATTTGCATTTTTTCAGGAAGCGGATCCGTAGTCCAGTGGTAACGCGCTGGATTTGTAATCCAGGGATCGCAGGTTCGATTCCCTGCTCCATCACTGATCGTACTAACCGAGGTCCCGTGTATGCTGCTTTACATCCAGTACGTAAAAGAACCACGGGTGCCTCTGGAACTGGGGCATCTCCTGTATCATGCACTATCCTCCAAAAATCGAATATGACTAACATTCTTCTGGAGGCGTCGCCCATATGGGAAATCGGTGGCAACGATAAATAAACGCAAAATGCAAAAAGTCGCCGTCACAATCTCTTCACATTTGGCAGCGTAAGCATCGCCTGATACAGGTATCAGTGGAACTCCGCACATTTTCGTCCAGTGTAAAATGAGTTGTAAATAGTCGTATTACACCTTTTATTTTAGTTTTAGTATATCCAAAGAACAATTAAACGTATATTGAAATCATGGGAAATGCAATTTTCCGTCATTGTTCCGTTGAATAACTACGATTTACGGAAATTGTTCTAAGTTGAATAAATTCACATACTTTTTGTTTTATTGTCATCCTGTCTGTAGGTCGGTCGATTGGTTTTTCAGTACCATGATACATGATTTGTAGCTGTGGAAGACGTAAATTTGCTGTGCATCCATCAAATAGTTTAAGAAATATGTCCCTTTGAACTGAAGTCTCCTCTTAGAACACATTATAGTTTATGTTGCAAAATACGTTAGTTTCTTTCTTTTTCAATTTATTTCTTTATTTTTTAACATCGCAAATAAACAAAATGCAACATTTAAACATATTAACTATTCAATTTTCACCTTTCATTCACATTACATTTTAAACATTTCACAAAAAATAAATTCACTAAAGTTCAACATTGCTCGCATTACATAAATGTTATATAAACTCACATTTTATAAACACATTACATAATACGGTACATAAACAAATTCCCTCACATGACATAAATACTTTAAATAGTTTAAAAAGTCATTACATAAGCGGTAAAAAACAATTTCAGTATTTCACTCACATAAACTTGTTGCATCTTACAATCGTCTTATAAGAGAGGTAAGCAAAAAGAAGAGAATATGATAATTTTGTATCATTTTATTTATCTTTTCTGATGTAAGTATGAAACGTTTGTATAGTAGTGGACGCCTTCGTTTGTGTTTAAGGATGTTTATTGCCAGGTGTAATTCTTTCATATACAAGTTTTTAATACTTCCTTGTTTTGTTCTCCTTTCAGTGACAAAATATGACTTATGAATGCAGAAACCAATTAAGTTTATGATAATATTGATATCAGTGTATTCTTTCAGTCAAGATTTGTAACCTAAAACAATGTCCTTTAATTGCTGGAAGTTTTGATTGTACTCAGCGATATTGACTTGCGTCCATCGTTAGTATATACGTTAGTTTTCAATGGATTGCATTGAACCATGGCATATAATCAACATTAATATACTGTTTACTTCTTCTCCATCAATCCTACTGGCTGTCTATACCAATTATTTGTACATAATCTTGTGTTTTTAACTCCTATATTATTTAATATACTGCATGCCACAACAAAGTGTTCTTGAAAGAATGATTGTGATAGATAAATCTATGTCAATGTGACGTCTGTGATCTGCAGTGAGCCCCTTGCTGTCAGCACTTTCAGTGCTTTGATTCAATACATATCTTAAAGCGGACCCAGAGCTAGCACTGACGTATACATTCAAAATGGTTCCGCGGCAAATACATATCTGGAGTCGAATAACGAGCCAGCTCGTACATCGTTATTCGAGTTTTCAGAATATTCGAAAACAGACCTTGTATCGAATCCAGAGTTGTTGGTCTTTTATCCAATTAAATATGCGAATTGGAGCACGTTACTAAAAGAAACACATTTGATGTAGGCAATGAATGTTTAGAGTGTCGCCCTAGACTTCTGCATGTTAATTTAATGTACAACAAAGCATGCAAAAACTGGTTGTAAAAATCTTTCAGATCATGACGCATTATCAAAACTATCCAGTACAACATGATGTTTTATCTTTTTTTTATTTATCTTCTGTTCTTTTGAAATTGGTTTTAGAAAAATACCCATTTAATTTGGGGAGAATATTTGCCATGGAAAATTGGCCAAAAAACGACTGTGTTACAAACAGCTTGAAAACAATAGGACAGTACTGCAATATATTTCCATTACGTTTATGTAACGTGTATTGTTAAAGGTGAGAGTAAAGTTTTGTGTAGTTTGCGTATGCCCCCGGGGCACAAACATTTAATGTAGAGACGTATAAACCTGAACTTAGATATTATACTTTTGCTAATATCTATTTCATTAAGCTGTCAATTTGAACGCAATATCAAAAACCAAGTTTTTAATTCAAACGACAGCTTTCCTAAGAAACGTTATTTCATTAAATGCTAATTTAAATTTATTGGACATAGAAATACAACTGACTATCGTCAGATCCATATCTGTGAAAGCCGTAATAAAGTTATTAAGCAATCGTATATGTATGTTTTTTGTATTTGTTCACGTATCAATCAAGCGTATTGCTCATTTCTGCTTCGCGCGGATCTTGCTAAGGTTTGTTTTCCTTATATTTATTGTATAAGGAGCAGACTTATTTGTGTTCGTTTCTTTTAGAGACGAATACCGCATGATACGTGTATATGGTCGCACGGTCATGATACGTCCGTCATGTTTCATGTCTGAAATCTCCGAAAATTTCCGGCAATTATCAGTTATATCCGTTATTTTCCGGCATTTTTCGGTAATTTCTGGCATTTCTCAGTAATTTCCGTTACATTTTGGCAATTTTCGGTTATCTCCGATTTTATAAGTGATCTCCCCTGATTTTCAAAGGGAAGTCACTCTTACCGACTCGTGTTTTAAGTTTTATAGATTGACTTCCCCTGATTTTCAAAGGGAAGTCACTTTAACCGACTAATGGTTTAAGTTTTACAGATTGACCTCCCTTGATTTTCAAAGGGAAGTCACTCTAACCGACTCATGTTTTAAGTTTTACAGATTGACCTCCCCTGATTATTAAAGGGAAGTCACTCTTACCGACTCGTGTTTTAAGTTTTGCAGATTGACTTCCCCTGATTTTTTAAAGGGAAGTCACTCTTACCGACTCGTGTTTTAAGATTTCCAGATTGACCTCCCCTGGTTTTCAAAGGGAAGTCACTCTTACCCACCTGTGTTTTAAGTTTTACAGATTGACCTCCCCTGATTGTTAAAGGGAAGTCACTCTTACCGAATCGTGTTTTAAGTTTTACAGATTGACCTCCCCTGAATATTAAAGGTAAGTCACTCTTACCGAATCGTGTTTTAAGTTTTACAGATTGACCTCCCCTGATTATGAAAGGGAAGTCACTCTTACCGACACTTATTTTAAGTTTTACAGATTGACCTCCCCTGATTTTCAAGGGAAGTCACTCTTACCGACTCGTGTTTTAAGTTTTACAGATTGACCTCCCCTGATTATTAAAGGGAAGTCACTCTTACCGACTCGTGTTTTAAGTTTTACAGATTGACCTCCCCTGATTATTAGAGGGAGGTCACTCTTACCGACACTTATTTTAAGTTTGACAGATTGACCTCCCCTGATTTCAAGGGAAGTCACTCTTACCGACTCGTGTTTTAAGTTTTACAGATTGACCTCCCCTGATTATTCAAGGGAAGTCACTCTTACCGACACTTATTTTAAGTTTTACAGATTGACCTCCCCTGATTTCTAAAGGGAAGTCACTCTTACCGACACTTATTTTAAGTTTTACAGATTGACCTCCCCTGATTATTCAAGGGAAGTCACTCTTACCGACACTTATTTTAAGTTTTACAGATTGACCTCCCCTGATTTTCAAGGGAAGTCACTCTTACCGACTCGTGTTTTAAGTTTTACAGATTGACCTCCCCTGATTATTATAGGGAAGTCACTCTTACCGACTCGTGTTTTAAGTTTTACAGATTGACCTCCCCTGATTATTAAAGGGAAGTCACTCTTACCGACTCATGTTTTAAGTTTTACAGATTGACCTCCCCTGATTATTAAAGGGAAGTCACTCTTACCGACACTTATTTTAAGTTTTACAGATTGACCTCCCCTGATTTTCAAGGGAAGTCACTCTTACCGACTCGCGTTTTAAGTTTTACAGATTGACCTCCCCTGATTATTAAAGGGAAATCACTCTAACCGACTCATGTTTTAAGTTTTACAGATTGACCTCCCCTGATTTCTAAATGGAAGTCACTCTTACCGACACTTATTTTAAGTTTTACAGATTGACCTCCCCTGATTATTCAAGGGAAGTCACTCTTACCGACACTTATTTTAAGTTTTACAGATTGACCTCCCCTGATTTTCAAGGGAAGTCACTCTTACCCACCTGTGTTTTAAGTTTTACAGATTGAGCTCCCCTGATTGTTAAAGGGAAGTCACTCTTACCGACTCGTGTTTTAAGATTTCCAGATTGACCTCCCCTGGTTTTCAAAGGGAAGTCACTCTTACCCACGTGTAAGTTTTAAGTTTTACAGATTGACCTCCCCTGATTTTCAAGGGAAGTCACTCTTACCGACTCTTGTTTAAAGTTTTACAGATTGACCTCCCCTGATTTTCAAGGGAAGTCACTCTTACTGACTCAATTTTCAAGTTTTACAGATTGACCTCCCCTGATTTTTAAAGGGAAGTCACTCCTACCGACTCGTGTTTTAAGTTTTACAGATTGACCTCCCTTGATTTTTAAAGGGAAGTCACTCTTACCGACTCGTGTTTTAAGTTTTACAGATTGACCTCCCCTAATTATTAAAGGGAAGTCACTCTTACCGACTCGTGTTTTAAGTTTTTGCAGATTGACCTCCCCTGATTTTCAAAGGGAAGTAACTCTTACCGACTCGTGTTTTAAGATTTCCAGATTGACCTCCCCTGGTTTTCAAAGGGAAGTCACTCTTACCCACCTGTGTTTTAAGTTTTACAGATTGACCTCCCCTGATTGTTAAAGGGAAGTCACTCTTACCGACTCGTGTTTTAAGATTTCCAGATTGACCTCCCCTGGTTTTCAAAGGGAAGTCACTCTTACTGATTCGTTTTTTAAGTTTTACAGAGATTGACCTCCCCTGATTTTCAAGCGAAGTCACTCTTACCGACTCATGTTTAAGTTTTACAGATTGACCTCCCCTGATTTTCAAAGGGAAGTCACTCTTACCGACTCGTGTTTTAATTTTACAGAGATTGACCTCCCCTGATTTTCAAGCGAAGTCACTCTTACCGACTCATGTGTAAGTTTTACAGATTGACCTCCCCTGCTTTTCAAAGGGAAGTCACTATTACCGACACATATTTCAAATTTTACAAATTGACCTCCCCTGATTTTTTACGGGAAGTCAGTTTTACCGACACATATTTTAACTTTTACAGATTGACTTCACCTGATTTTCAAGGGAAGTCACTCTTACCAACTCATATTTTAAGTTTTGCTCTTTGACCTCCCCTGATTGTCAAGGGAAGTCACTCTTACCGACTCATGTTTTAAGTTTTACAGATTGACCTCCCCTGATTTTCAAGGGAAGTCTCCAACTCAAATTTTAAGTTTTACAGATTGACATCCACTGATTTTCAAAGGGAAGTCACTCTTACCGACTCGTGTTTTAAGTTTTACAGATTGAACTCCCCTGATTTTCAAAGGGAAGTCACTCTTACCGACTCCTGTTATAAGTTTTACAGATTTACCTCCCCTGATTTTCAAGGGAAGTCACTCTTACCGACTCGTGTTTTAAGTTTTACAGATTTACCTCCCCTGATTATTGAAGGGAAGTCACTCTTACCGACTCCAGTTTTAAGTTTTACCGAATGACCTCCCCTAATTTTCAATGGGAAGTCACTCTTACCGACTCTTGTTTAAGTTTTATAGATTGACCTCCCCTGATTTTGAAATGGAAGTCACTCTTACCGACTCAAATTTTAAGTTTTACAGAGATTGACCTCCCCTGATTTTCAAGGGAAGTCACTCTTACCGACTCTTGTTTAAAGTTTTACAGATTGACCTCCCCTGATTTTCAAGGGAATTCACTTTTTAAGGGATTGCAATGCAATTTAATAATGATACATGATCTGTAGATGTGGAAGACATAAATTTGCTCAAATGTTTAAGAATTCTGTCACTATATTATACATTATAGTTTACGTTGCAAAATACGTTGCTTTTTCAACGGATTGCATTGAAACATTGCATACAATCAACACTAAAGTACTGTTTACTTCTTCTCCATCCAGCCTTCTTTGTATAGAATCTTGTGTTTTTAATTCCTATATTATTTAATATACTGCAATTACAAAGTCTTCTTGAAAGAATGATTGCGTTAGATAAATCTATGTCAAAGTGACGTCTGTGATCTGCAATGAGTCTCTTGCTGTCAGCACTTTCAGTGCTTTGATTTATCCCTTCTATAGCATATTCAGTAGTTAGTACACTACAGAAGGGATAAAGGGAGAGAACTCGAGACAAATTCCTGTGATTGTAATCAAGAAGGGATAACGGGAGAGAACTCTAGAGAAACTCCTGTGAGTGTAACTAATAAAGGATAAAGGGAGAGAACTCAAGACAAACTCCTGTGATTGTAATCAAGAATGGATAAAGTGAGAGAACTCGAGACAAACTCCTGTGATTGTAATCAAGAATGGATAAAGGGAGATAACTCGAGACAAACTCCTGCGATTGTAATCAATACATATATACATAACGTGTGATTATGGCAGTTGATTTAAGTATATTTAATTGTTTAGTAATTTTCAAATGAAGAGAAAACAAAGTGCAATCAAGTTTTATTCAATACAATCATTTCAAGTCGAATAAACAAATAATACATGGCTTGAAAGTTTATAGGCAATTTTATCCACTGGGACAGTCAGACCAAAAATATTATTATCAAATTATATTTTAGGACAAATGTGCCGTGTATTATATGTTATACATGTATAATATAATAAAATATATGATACTGACACTACAATAAAACTATTTACATACATCACTAATAAATTAATAATACAAAGATTGTATACCTGAGTATTTTGAGATTCCAAGTGCCGGAAAACATGCAGCGATGGAAATTACGCAATTAGTGCCATCGACAGTCATGCTTTTTTTCACTTTTTAATTATGCATTGATGGACACAATATCAGATGAATTGTATGCGTATCATGTGAATCAGATTGAGCCAATAAAAAAATCAGCCAGTATGAGAAAATTATGGCTATACAAGAACACTGAGCCAATATGAGATTCAAGCACTTTGATTGGTTGAACAGGAGGGCCATTACAGAGGTAATACTTTCGTTAAAAAGTCCAGAATGCCATTTTGTATTCCAAACAATTTTATAGTGAGAAAAGTTAGTACAATTTTATCAAAGTATATAGATCCTGAGGATCAAATACTAGTATCAAGTAAAACAGATGTTTGAAGCTTCAAACGAGTAAAGAGCTAATTTTACGAACAACTTTAAACTCGAGACAGTCCCCGAAAAGCAGCTTGAGTAAATTCAACCACTTATACAAGTCTAATTGCCAATTCGGGCTACCAACAGTTGAGTTGAAGATAGTCTGTTTAAAAAGTCTGAACTAAACGCTAAATAAATGGCCCCAACAAAATGGAATAAACAAATCTTATTAGTGATTATATAATATAGTTGATTACTGAAGGGTAGTTAACACAGCAGGGTCTCTGTCTAGTTAGATCATGTTGTACATATCTGAATATCTGTAGTGTTGAACCTAACTAATTTTCTAGTGACGAATGACACACTTAATTAACTTGTTAGTCTGTAATCCATTCTATTCTCGAACATATAGCCTCCCATACTGGACAAGTCAAATTGTAGTGTATATGGCATTTCTAGAGCCCTGATTATGGAAAAGATGACACATTATATAAATGTAAACAGGGTCCTAAAGATAGAAATGATTCTATAATTAGTCTTGTTATACCACCAATATTAAAATAATATTGAATGGCTCAAATACAACATAAACAATTAGATACATAATATACTAATTATGATTAAAATTGTTAATAAAGTAAGAATTAAATAGCAAAAAAATCCACAAAGTGTCAGATCAATTGTCATGGTTACTGAATAAATTCTTGGCCCTGAGTAGCAGCCACAATCATAAGAAGAAGACAGTGAAAGGCTCATTTGATAGCACAAATATAAAAGTAAATTACGAATCAATCTTCAGAAGTAAAACAGTAAAATACAAATCAGTGACTCTTCAAACAGTAGTTTGATCAAAAGTAACACGGAATATCAGTGACCATTTTTATTCAGAAATATAATTGATCATAATAATCGGTGAAATCATATGAACTGTTCACTTCACAAGTCTCATTACGTAATGTCTGTGGTTGTAAACATGTGCAGAAAATTAGTGAGATAATTACACAGAGTGCCTTAATATGGTAATAGTGTATTACTGAATAAAAAGTGTATCATACAAATTATATGCACGTAAGGCACTGTCAATTATACAAGCAGAATTCAATTATGCAATATATCTACATTTAAACCTCACGTCAAGACCGTCTCAATTATAATTGAGGCATGAAATACTGTTAAATGCAGAACAGACAAAACAGTTCTAATGATGACACTTATAACAAACAAGCATAAAAATCGCCACAACACAAACCATCCATATTTTTCTTTAATCTGATCATTATGCATCCGGAATCTAAATAATCAAACACATATTTATTTTTAAAACTGCTCATTCACACAGTAGGAAATTCCTATTGACCCCCGTTTTTCTTCTGCTGTTCCATAATGAGATACTCCTGTAAAATACAAGACAAGAAACACAGTCAGACCACGTACATTCGATTTCATCGGGTTCGAAATTTTATTTCAAATAATACATGCTTTTGAAAAGTCCATTTCAATTCTACGTGCATAAGAAGATACACCGGGACTTGATAGTTATTTCGGACGCTACCGAGTTTTCAGATAGAAGGTTGTCGAATAAACGAAGTCCGACTGTATTACTTATATACAATAACATAACAATCATATCTGGAACAAGTAATTGTATGAATCTAACCAAAATAATATAGACTGAATTAAATATTGGTGCAATATTGTACCAATGCATGGTTAAGAAGCTATTGTATCTTAATGACATATCTGGTAAAGATTCATTTGATCCTGTAAACAAATTAAAAATTACAAAACACAAGAGATTTTTGTTAAACATTATGCCCCTGTGACCTTGACCTTTGACCCCGTGATCCCAAAATCAATAGGATTCCTCTGCTACCCAATGCGAATGTGTGGTCCAAGTTTGAGGATGATAGGTCAATGGGTTCTTGAGTTATTGATCGGAAACGAAAAGGTTACGGACGGACGGACAGACCAACATGTGCAAACCAATATGACCTCTCTTCTTCAAAGAGGGGCATAAAATCATTTTTTCGGGCTGGTGTAGGTTGAGTCTAATGGCAAACTTGTTACATTACATATTTAACACTTTTGTAATGCAGACATCTCCATAACTGGGCTTGTTGTACCAGTGGATCATGATAACATGAACTAACTTATGTTTTGTACATACCACTGTGAATAGGGCGCCCAACATCAGTGCCTTATGGTCAATACTCAAAGTAGCCGGGACTGAAATATACATTCAAATACACAATATACAAAATATCTCATCAAACATAGTGGAATGTGATGACAACTACAAAAACAATATTACAATAATTTCTGGAAAAAAATGTATTAATGTCATGTCCATTGAACTCATGAAATATCAAATGCTCTTAATAAGTTCTTTAGAAATGCAGAAATGCATGACAGGGCAAAATATGTTTTCTAGGTGTACATATTTCCAACCAAGTTTGCTCGAAAACATTAAGGAAATGCAGTAGCAAAATCTTATTCATTAAATAACTGGAACTTAACGAGTTCATTAACTCTGCCAAATTCAGCATGTCTCCTTGAAACATAAACTCAACTTGTCTCCTACAGCCTATCAAGGAAGACATAGATAAAGTATAACTGACTGTCAGATTAATATCAACTACAGTAAAACATCACTCCAAGACCACCTCAACATTAACACAACCTCCTTAATAAAAGCTTATTTTCATGGACAGTTTTTAATTTTTCTTCCATATTTTGACAATCAAAAACTAAGACTAAGACTGACTTTTTTCAAAATGGTGGTCATGTTATTTAGGTTTCCAAGTACTGCCACTATGCTCTGTCCTCACTAAACTTACATTTCAAACTAAACTGGTCCGCATTAGTAAATGTATCCTTACAGCAGCCTCTCCACTGCTTTGCAATGTTTCCAACTCGACTTTGCAACGAAGGATCTGTGATCTACGATAGATGATAGCAAAATGGTACAATCTGCTACAATAAAACATGCTTTACTAATCATGTCATATCCAACACATTTGTGTTGTCTCAATAGATAGTTTCCATATTTACCTCCCTTGTTCTCAACTATCAGACAGTTTGATACGCAAAACTGATAAGCACTTACAGGAGTAAATCCCAAATATGTGAGAAAATACCAAGAGAATTTGCATGTGACAACAACCTTTTCTTCAACTTTCTGAGCTCTCTGCCCACATCATCCTCGGTACCCAGGCTCTTCATAACATATATGATACCCTGGGCAAATTGGCTAGCGAAACTTCGTAATACATGAATATTCATTATCGTTTCTCGACCAATGAAATGGATGATAACAAAAAAGAAGGAATTTCCTTTGTGAAGAGCTATTGATGTCCTGCCTAATACGATTTGAAAGCCGCGATCTCATCGAATCGCTCAGAACCGCGATTTCATTTGCACCTCCTCGGCAATTTCCGTATTGCATGAGGTGTGTGTCATGCGGTCAATCAAGCGGTTGGATTTCACCTCATTCATTATTCATGAGTACGATATTGTACAGTCAGTTTGCCCAGGGTATCATTTATGTTATAAATAGCCTGTGTACCGAGGATGGCCCACATGAGCATAATGAATAAGTTATTTTATATATATTTGATTTTCAACCTGCATTTTAAGAGCTTAGTACAACCTCTCATGAGCATTACACTTTGTGATTCACATACTTAGCTGTTGTTCAAAGGCTGCTTCTGTAGAGAGGTTAAATTAATTGTACATTCTGACTACAGGAAAAAATGATACTATTAATGAAGAGGGGTTGTTAAGGGCCACTCAGCACACTCGGTTATAATTGTCACCACAACATTATCGTTATGTGTTTATGTGTTTAAAATGTCCAAATATGACTTCCGGATTTTGCTTTTTTTTCAAAACATTTTGCATTTTGAATAAAGCCTGGACATATTTGTGTAGCAATCAAAATTCCCCATTTTTTTAATTCTTGCTTACCGGTCTCTTGAAGACATAACAAAAGATCACATTCATTTTGATGATAGGCAACACAACGGATGTCCTATTGCAACGGCTTTAACACTTTATGCAAATGTTGTAATGCCAATGACTACAGGGTGTACTTTGGAGAGATGCAGAGACACAGTACTTAATAGTGAACATATAGACAGGAGAAGAACTTACCGGGAAGTCAACATCATCGGTACAACACACAGCTTGACAAGGGCAACATGTAGCCCAGACAGTATACAAGTGAGTGTCAAACTTATCAAAGACCATTATATTATGGTGGCATGTGGCATTACTGAAATATAGCACAATGTTTGACAATGAGCGCTATGATCATTAATGGTCGTCCAAGTTATGAATGAAATAATCATGAGCCAAATATTTTAACATTTTTACATTTAAACAACTGCCACGTATATTATGCCTTTATATGTACATAAAAAACGAAAAAAACAACAACACAAATGCATTTTACTTTTTGTATTTTGATCAATAACGCATGATCTGTATTGAGTTATACATGTAAACAATATTGATTCTTAGAATAAATAACAGTTCTGCTTAAACACCTTTGATTTGATGATTACAATGTATTAAGTAGAATAAATATGATGAGTATTACACATAAAATATTATCACCATTATCATTCATAAGCCATGTAAATTTTTCAAATCAATACAGAAATTTTGTTTCGAAAATATTTTTACTGCCTGCGCCTTTTCAATTGGGAAAAAAAGGCGCGATAAATCCCAAATTTGGGAAAATAAGGTAATGGTTGTTTTGCTTATGAAAATAACCTTTCAGCTGTGGCTGTTGTTTGTTATATATATAATTATAAGGTGATGTAAGAGCAAAGATTCTTTTATAAAAGGTTATATACACAAAAACCTGACATAAAAAAGAAATTCAATCAGACGGGAAAAAATGAATAAAGAATTGGGAAAAATGATGATTTTTTGGAAAAAAATGGACACTTTTTGATAAGGGGAAACAGCCTATATTCGGCAGTAAAATTAACAAAAACATTCACTGCAATATTACATAATTTTGAGTAACTTTGGCAACATTGTGTATTTTAGGGAAACTCTGTGGGTAAATGCGAGAAACTATCCAATCTATTTGCTTTAGAAATTAATTAACTTGTGCCTTGTTAGATTATATGCTAGACGTGTCCATAAAACACACATGCCCTAGCAACAGGATTAAAGTCGAAAAAATATCCAAAACTCAGTGGATTGTATCCAAAATGAAACTGGACATGTACGTTATTATCCTTGGCTTATGTACCCAATATGAATCCATCCATTCTTTAAGAGTTATTGCCACCAATTTTTCACACCGACGGAAGCAGAAGCACAGACGGGTGTGCATTCCAACATTCATGATTTACATTGTAGTTGGTTTTTCCTTCTTCAAAAAATATCCGCAGAGCAGTTGGATCTATGTGGTTTTCATATAGCAAACAGAAAAAAGAGCAACTAACCCTAATGTCAGAAACCTGTAAACCCTTTAAGGTACATAGTCTTATTTTTTGGATAAAGTATCCTTACTCATGAATATGAGAAAATTGGTGGTAATTGCCTTCATACAGATGAACTCAACAACACTGCATTGTCACTTTTCATACATGTTTACCAAAACCACATATTCAAGCGTCCGATACAGGTATGTTCTATCCTGACCTATGCACCGGATTAGCGCCAGCATAGGAAATACTATACTGGACTCGTGTTTTACAGTTCCAGGAAAAAAATAAGAACAGTTAAAATGCAGTTTTTTAGAGTATGTACCGGTATGTGTGATGGCATTAACATGCCATTTTCTCAAAATCATTATGCAGCATATTTTGATAGAAAATCTACCGTTAATGTTTGCCTGGACGTACCGACTGACGGACTCACAGACAAACAGGGGTAACACTTCACTGCACCTTCACCATTCCACATATGGCAGGGCACAAAAAGTATGCTTTGAGAATTAATCTCTTTTTTTTGCACTCGTAACTTGTTTTTGTACAATTTATCATCCTGCTGCCCCCACCCTCTCCATGGGGCAAAATATTGATAGGTGCATACTACATGTAGTTGTTATGCTTTACTTCCACATACATGATTGTACAATGATAAGAACGTTTTATTCACCTACCCTGTCGAAATTTTGCCAATCACATTGCCAACAGGATGCTCGACATTGATAGTCATATTACAGCAGCCTGCCTCACACCAGCAACAACCAGTACACCACTTGAATTCTCGGGAAAATCGCATAATTTCCTACAAGAAATAAGAACAAGTCATACTCATTGCTGTGAGGAATTGCTGTATATCATTGTTGTGTATACCAATCAAATCTTACTTTAACCACCAAAGCAATTTCTCTTCAACCGAACAAGGGTTTGTAACATTTCGAAAAGGGGTACGTTACCTTACCGAAATCCACTGAATTTCGATGAATTTACTTAAATCCATTTTGGATCTGGAGTTACCAGCAATCGTAATATCTCGGCATTTTTATAGTTTGTGTGAGTGAGATATGACAGTAATGATCAGATCGCAGGAAATTGTCACCAGTTTTCTCCCTTTATCCTTCTATCAGATAAAGGGAGAGAAATTGTGACAATCTCCTATGGTAATGATAGATAAAATCATTTCATAGGAATTAATTTGTACAAATTGTGGACAAGAACGATGGCTGTGTTTACCTTTGACAGTGATAATATAATTGATGTGTTAAACAAACAATATATCTATAACACTGACATATGAAGCACCAATTAAAAATAATGCCAGACCAATTAAGACTGAGTTGATAACATCTCAGCTAACTCCCTTTATAAAAAGCATTGGCATGAAGTATACTGTATGTGACGTAGCGGACTTGTAATCCAGGGATCGCAGGTTCGACTCCCCGCTCCATCACTGACCGTACTAACAGTCTTTCGGACGTGACTATAAAAATCGATGTACCGTGTGTGATGCTTTACATCGAGCATCTTAAAGAACCAGGGGTGCTTCTGGAACTGTGGCATCTCCTGTATCATGCACTATCCTCTAAACATCTAATATGACTAACATTCTTCTGGAGGCGTCGCCCATGTGGGAAACCGGTGGCGACAATAAATAAACGCAAATACATATACTGGTATATGAGTAAAGTATTATACCCTTGTGTAACAATTGATTTTTTTCCTGTTATTTGATATGGCATTCAGGAGTGTCACTAATTCTTGAAGTAGCAGGGAAATCACCACAAGTAGCCGGGGAGTCCTGAATTATGATCATTCATACACGTAAACTAGCCGGGAGATGATGGTTGAGTTACACGGTATTTTACCAGCTTTCTGACTTTTATTGACACCCCTGTCATATCATTTCAATACTTCAACCGTTTTGTATTATTTCTGTCAAACAATCTCACTAAATCAGATTCACATTGTTAACTTTGCATTCCAAGCAAACTTGACTGTCAAATAGCAGACACTCAGTCACTGGGTGATCACACTTGCTTACATGAAGCACCTTGCCTTCAGGTGAGAAAAACATACACAACAATTCATACATACCAGTTGATTGTTATCAGTCACATGAAGCTGAAATCCACGTCCAAGGGGATTATAACACCTTTCACAAGCATCGGACTCTGTAAATAGTGAAATTGCTTACTATCAACTCATCAACTACAATAACATACAATTCAAGTTCAGCGCTTTTTTGTTAATTTTACTGCCGATCACAGGCTGATTCCCCTTAACAAAAATAGTCCATTTTCCCCCAAAAGTGTCCACTTTTCCCAAATATTGTCAACTTTTCCCAAAAAATCTTATTTTTTCCCAATTCTTAGAATATTTCACCTCTCTGAGTAAATTTCTTTTTATTAAGTATTTAACCGTTTATAAAAGAATCTTTGCTCTTACACCCCCTCATATATACACGTATATAAATTCCCGATAGCAATTGCAGAAGTGCAGTCAGATCTAGCAATTAGTTCGAGCCATCTATTGTTTGAGGCATCTACGAGACTCGTATGGTAAATATGTGTTTGTACAAACTGACTGTTCCCGGTACAAGTGTACTATGCATTATGAAAATGACTTAATAAAATAATTAATTTCCAGTTAATACCAATTTCGAGTCTTCGACAGACTTTACTCAATGAAGTTTGCACTTCTGTTTAAGAAATTCTTAAATTATTGTTTCAGAATTATATTGACACAATTTCTGTTTGGTGTTCATTTAATATTTAATAGATCTATTAAGTGATTTGTTTGTCACATAAGTACATGTATATAGTACAACAGTCAGGAAAAATAGATTCCGCTGATAACAGTAATAAAACATTAACTAGTCAGTCATTTTACCTTCTTCCACAAAGAAAATCTGGTGTCCTTCCTTGTTGTCTACAGCATACCTGTTTCTTGTTTCAAAGCCAGTCAATACTGTAATACATGTAAAATAAATTTGAATGAAACCTCACTGATATGCAAAAATACAGGATTGGTAAAACAGTGGAAACACACCAAATCTATTTGTGTCTCCGACTCCCGTGGCCGAGTGGTTAAGGCATCCTTTGCCTTGGAAACAGAAGGTCGAATGTTCAAATCCTGGTAGGGGTCTGTACTGATATGGCATGTTGGTGAGCCGCCATTCAGTTAAATAAAGGTTACTGTACGCCTACCTGCCTGGTGCCTTGCATTAAAGGATAGGAATCGGGAAGTAAATGTGCTCAGAAAGTAGGTGTCTCATAAGTCAGTAATGGTTGGCCCTTTAAAATGGGGTGACACTGTAATAAATACACACATTACATTACATGTATTCATTAAATTTAACTGGGACAAATGTGTAAATGACCAATCAGTATCACTGGCCTCCAAGCAGGCCTCAATAAATATGGTTTTTGAAGGGATGCAATTTAGCAAAATAAAAGTTTTTATATTTTCTGTAAAAATAAAGAGCAAATAAATGCTTAGATTGATGATCTAATTTGATGTATTAATGCGGCCAAGACGGGCCGGCAGTGCACCCCTTGCAACAAGGACGACAGGATCCTCCCTACAAGGGCTATTGGAGACTGCCTGCATGAATACTCAAAATGATATATGCAAGTAGTACCATAAGGATGCAGTTTTCACAAGTCAATAGTACAATACAAATGTAATACTCATTGCTGAAATGATGCGGTAAAGTGAGTGAAAAAATATAAAAGTTAGGAGAGTGAATTACAGGTTTTAAAGATTTTCCAATAATTAAAGGTTATTACAGGTTTTAAAAGTTTTACTAGGAAGTCTGGAATCATAAAATTTAATATATCTGTTGATGTATACAATATATTTGAGCATATTCAGCGAATTATCATCTATACATTCATGGTACATAATCTGTGACATATTTGAAAAGAGTCGTCAGCTTACACAGGAAATATGTATTGTCCAGATGATATTATTCACTACATTTGTAGTATACCTAGCAGAGTAACACAAGTTTATCCGCATCTTTAAAATTAGTATAACATTTCTTTCTCAAAATCATATGATGGAAAAGTAATACAAAATATAAATGAGATACACATCAGCCATTATTCAGTTTTAAGGGGAGGATGGCGGGTCCTTTTAATAGGGGAATTTGCATCGTGAATCACCAAATTTAGGTATTTATAAGGCTATAATTTTAAACAGTTTTACTGAAGGGGAATTATCTTTCTAAGTAGGGGAAAATGTATACTTTTTTCTTTGGAGAATGGTCCGATACCGGCCCCAGATTTGCTATAAAAAGGGCCGAATGTGTATTACAATAGCAATCAATATAAACTTAATGTCCTTATTATAACACTTACAATTGCTATAGAATGATTGGAAATGAAAACATACTAACTCAGTTTGAATACTGTACTTGAACATTTCAAAATCAACATTATTTGGTAAGCACTCCATTCACAACATTTAAGTCAATAGAAACAGCCGAGTACAACAATCTATACATGTACTACACGATTATATACAACTGAAAAGAGCTGACCCATTATTTGTATTCTGAGATATTTAATACATGATGACATACAGAAATGAAATGATAAATGTGATTTGAATCATAATTATTACAGAATAGAGTAAGCATGGTTCATGCAGAACTTCTGAGACAAAATTCAAGTATTTTTCAAGGCATTTTCAGGAGCTTTTTCAGATTTTCAAGGATTTTTGCTAACTCATATTCACTGTAAGATTTAAAAATGTGGCAATGTGTCATGCTTTTCCGGCATTAAAATTATAGTGGCACCTGAGGCGCGTTTTATGGAGGTAGGAGAAGTAAGCGAGACAAGTTAGCCAATGTAAAAAAGGTAGCTGTCTAAAAAACGCTTGAACGTTTCGCTAGCTCCAGACCAGATGAAGCTGCAAAGCTAGCACTGTCAGACCACGCCACCTATCTAAAGATAGGGGCTACTTTTGCTACGTTTAAGAAACGGCACCGCTACTTTCTCTACGTAGCACTAGGTAGAATTCTATTTTTTCCTACCTCTAAAAACACGCCTCAGTATAAATCATAATAAAATGCCCTACCCCAGCGACAAAGGTAAGTAAGTGATTCGATTTCAGTTTCTTTCAAACAAATTCTTTTTTTCTTGACTTTTAATAACTTTTTTCCTTCTACAGTGCAAAATTAGTGATAAAATGTTTTTAATGAGTCTCAGATAAAATTCAAGTCATTTTCCAGGATTTTAGGGTTTTAGCCATTTTCAAGGAGTTTTCAAGAACATGCATCAGTTCAAGGAGTTTTCAAGGACAGATGATGATTGTATCATTAGGTTTTATATAGAAAAAATACTGAGGGTCAACACATTTGAGCAGTATATAAACAGAATACTTGACAAGGTTACCACACCGTACTTTCAATTGCCTCAATTTTTTGTACCACGGCAATTTCATCCAATCCAGCGAAATACTTCAAACTTTCTGGCAACGGAGCCGCTCCTCCTTTGAAACCCATCTCCACTGAAAAATAATAGTGATATAGTATTCATATATATTTTTTTAGTTTAAAAGTACAATGTATAACTTGACAAGTTCTCCACATTAGTAACTTGCAAGCCAACTATCATACATAAAAATGTGGTAAATTATATAGCATCAAACATACGTACTAAAATATCGACAGTGTGTATTGTGTTTATTCCACAGCTGATTAAAGCAGCAATGCATATGTTATGCTTTTTGATAAGGGGAAACAGCCTATATTCGTCAGTAAAATTCACTGAAAAGCTAAAGTGTTAGATTGAAATTTTCTTCACCTAGCACTGTTGAAGCTTTTATTATACCAACATATTACACAATTTTTCAAAAACCAATTAAAGGCACTTACCTTGCTGTGGTTGGGTTGTTAATGCCATGATGTCTGTATTGCAATTAAAAGCCTGTATTCACCTGTAAAGATACATTTATGTAATATTGAAAACATGAAATAAGAATACAGTAAAACCTCAATAATAATACCACCCTTTGGACCCTTGAAAACTGGTCTTCTTATTGAGGTTGATTAAAGAGCAAAACAGTGAAAATGGTGTTCTTAATTTCAAGGTGGTCTTATTATGGAGGTGGTCTTTAAGTGAGGTTTTACTGTATATACAAAACATTGGAACATTATGGCTGGGGTAAGCTATTAAAATGTTAAAACTAAAAGGTAAAAGTACAGAAGTCAATCAGAAATGCTGTAACAAAGCGCACCATTCATATCAAATATGCCAGAAGACATGGAATATAAACAAACACTTGAAGGCAAAAGGGACAAAATGGACACACATTACTGACAGATAAAAATAGAACTTCTCTGCAAGAAATAGTGGCAAAAACACAATTGGGTTTGTCACACATATCCTTCTATCATCAAAGTAAAACAGTGTAAATAAAACAATCCCTGAGAAACAACTCGCCGACAAAAGAGATGGTGAACACAGCTTAATTCATGTAGAACATAAATACATAAAAAAGTAGATCCGTGAAGTCAGTTGATGACTTATCAGAAACCAGAACAGCTAAAGAGATGTTAAGGGCATAACATTCAAAAATGTTTTAAAAAAACATTATGTTTTACTTTAAGATAAATATACGTTATACACGAACGTTGCATTCTTGATCATGAAGTGGTTGAAGATTCTTCACTGAAAGTAACTCTAATCAATCGCACACGAATTGCAAAATATTTAATCCAGATCCTTCAAACCACTCCACCAGAAGCGAATAATAGCCAATAAAATGGACAACAATCAATCACTGATTTATTAAGTTTAAGATTAAACCTGTTTATTTTCAATTTTCCAGTTCATATAACTTTACAACTGTTGCTTATCACTGTCGATGACAATGCTTCCTGAGTAACTAGCCAGTGTATACACGCACCTAAAACAGCGATGATGAAGTTCGTGATCAATCTGGGGGGGGGGGGGGGGGGGCTTTAACTGAAGACCTTTGGATTAGGGGTCAGGTGCTGATCTACCCTTTAACCACTACGCCTCCATTAAAGTGATTCCTAATATACATACCACTCCAGTAAGTATTTAATTCAAGAGTTAGAACAAACAGTACATATTCAATAAACATTACATGAATATCCATAACAGTACTTAATACAGCCACACAATATTATGATAAGTATTAATTAATCCTTAATAACAAATCCGAAATAAACCTGAAAGTAGCTTCCAAATGTAATCACTCTCTACCCTACACTTCAAACTAATGACACTATCATTTTACAACATAGGAATGTTTAATGTACCGTGGTTGGAGAGACTACCCGCTTTCAGTATCGATTGCCTACACACATCATTCTACAGTTCACATGAATATAAACCATTTCAAAATAGCCATCTGTATTGTATTGAATATACCAGCAAGTCGCCGATTATACGATAACATGAATTTCTTTAAATACAAAAAATATTGATGTCATGGGCGAATAACTTTGAATAACTACATCGTATAACAAGTTTAAATAAGCATACAAAGAGTAGGTAGTAATATAACTGGGTAGTGAACTTAATACTTCAATGTTATCACAATATATTTGACTCCAAAAAATGAACTGGCAAACAAACAAATGGCAGATACGGACCAGTGGTTTCCGAGGCAACCGTTTCATTTCAGTGTTACCCAATACTTATTAAAGTTTGTGATTACTTGTAAACTGTATAAAATCCGGCTAATTAATTTATGGTTGACTTGATTGCATGTATCATGTACCAACGCACTCGTATATATGCAGGTTTTCCCTAGGATTTTTCAGCTAGGGGTCCTTGACCCTTGTGTTTGACAAATTAGGGGTCCTTAGTAAATTTGTAGAGTCCCAGATATGAAGTTTATGCTTGATATATATATAAAGTTGCCCCCGATGAGTTTTCCTATATAATTAGAATGAATTAAACGACTGACACGACAAGCGACCATGAAAATTGTAACCCGTAGACTGTTTTTAGCGACTTTAAAACGGTCAATTTTATTGCCAATTGTCAGGTCCGTCTACAATAGAAACGTGTGAAACTTTAATAAACAACAGAACACAAATGCTTATTATACACATTGTATAGTCTTAAATACATTTATATCACACATAGAACTTAACACAAGTTTAATACATTCAATCTACATTGTATTTGGAAGTTGTCGCAAGTCACGGACTGTATAAACGTGTATTACGAGACTCCCTGTCATGTGTAACCTTATCGTCTCTAAGTGTAGACTGTATCTGGAGTTATGCTGTCCGGATACTACAAACGTTTGAATATCGTTGCCTCCGATGCGTTTTCCTATATAATAAGAATGAATTAAACGACTCCCTTAAATAGAATCCTCAGACCCTACCAAATGCCCAATAACTTCATAACTATCAAACTTTTCAACAAATTTAGTTGGACATAATAGATTATGACACATTGTTTAATATGGTGACAAATCATAATATTATAAGTCATTTAAAATGATTTTATTATTAACAAGTTTTGTTTTTGTTTTTAACCCTATGAAAATAAAATAAATGGATATTCAATACATGTACATTGAAATGGAAAAGGGGACCCATGGCTCCCTCGATAACTGTATTTTTTCTCCAAATAAATGAGAATAGAATATAGTTGAGCAGTCCTTTCAAAAGGCGTAGGTCAATAAATTGAATTCTTATCACATATTTCCGACACATACCAGTCATAGGAAGAATGAATGTTGCTCTTTTCCATCCCCTCCCAATATTGTATAGTCCTACTGTTTACAGATAAATGTACGGTACATTGAAATCAGGAAAGGCGATTGCCATGAATTATCTCCCTTTATCTGTTCTCCCCCTTTATCTATTGTCGAGTTCTCTCCCTTTATCCCTTCTATAGCATATATGTATATTTAATAGTTAGTACACTACAGAATGGATGAAGGGAGAGAACTCGAGAAAAACTTGTGTGATTGTAATCAAGAAGGGATAAAGGGAGAGAACTCCTGTGATCGTAATCAATACATACATACATGCCTGCGATTATGGCAGCTGATTTAAGCATATGTTTAGTAATTTTCTAATGAAGAGAAAAAAAGATATTGCAATCAAGCTTTATTCACACACAACCATTTCAAGTCGAATAAACAAATAATACATGGCTTGAAAGTTTATAAATACGCAATTTTATCCACTGGGACAGTCAGACCAAAACTATCATTATAACATTATATTTTAAGGACCAATGTGCCGTGTATTATATGTTTTATACATGTATAATATAATAAAATATATGATATTGACACTGCAATAAAATTGAGAAATTAGAAAAACAAGAATAAACAACTATTTACATACATTACTAATAAATCAATAATACAAAGATTGCATACTTGAGTATTTTGAGATTCCAAGTGACGGAAAACACGCAGCGATGGAAATAAATATAAAAAGTAACACGGAATATCAGTGACCATTTATATACAGAAATATAATTGATCATAATAAACAAAATCGGTGAAATCATATGAGATGTTCACTTCACAAGTCTCATATTGGGTATGTCAATGGTTGTAAACATGTCATGATGTGCAGAAATCATCGAGATAATTACACAGAGTGTCTGAATATGGTAATAGTGTAACTGAATAAAAAGTGTATCAACCAAATCATATTCACATATATTATGGCACTGCCAATTATACAAGCTGTATTCAATTATACAATATATCTACAATAAAACCTCACTTAAAGACCAACTCAATAATAAGACCATCTTGAAATTAAGAACACACATTTTACTGTTTTGCTCTTAATTCAAACTCAATATTAAGACCACCTCAATAAGAAGACCAGTTTTCAAGGGTCCCAATGGTGTTCTTATTATCGAGGTTTCAACAAATTGTGACAAAAGTGAAAACATAAAAATGAAATATTCAATAAAACCATGAACAAATCTTCATAAAAGACTTTGAATAAACAAAGACATTTTACATGTACATGTATCTATAAAATAAATAAAAATGAATACACAATGCAATGCATCAAGATTATGAAACTTGTTTCAATTTGACTCATTTTAGTATTTCAATCAAGCAGGATAAAAACTGATATCTTTCATTTACAATACATGTGTATAAACAGTAGATGTACTTGTTCATTTCTTGATCATACTATTTGGGTATCACGACAAAACGTGTACATGTATTAGTGATGCTGGTTATGACATTGAGTATTTCCCAATCAAAGTTCTGACATCACACTTTACTAAACGCTTTGCCCGAAGATGTTTTGGAAGCTTAATTGTGATATATAGAATTAAACAAACGAGGAAATATTTATACTATTGCGTATTTTTTTTCCATTTGATGACGGGCCGATCTCCCGAAGCATCTCAAATCAAAATCTCAACTCAATATTGAGTTTTTGCTCAAATCTGAGTCAGACTTTGAGAATATTCTCAATTTGCATCTCTTGAAAAAAAAATGAGAAAAATCTCAACTCAATTTTGAGATCTGTCTCAAATAATCTGAGATAGGTTAAACGCTGTCTCAAATTTGATCTCAGAATAAAAATGGCGCTGAGACAGAGACGCCGCCGACGCATTCAGCGCCGGGAACGTATCATCAGGCCACGATTTGCCATCGCAGATATGTGCGAGGTGGAGATCGTGGCCCGGTATAGGTTCTCGGTGGCCACAATAGTTCTTCTTATTGATCTATTGAGAACCGATTTGGAGAGACCTACCCGGAGGAGTCGGGCTGTTCCGGTGGAATTGCAAATCTTAGTTTCTCTACGATTTTTCGCCACCGGAGCTTTTTAAAGGGTGATAGGCGACACCGTTGAATTGTCTGCCAACACAGTCATGCGATGCGTGCATGCCGTTGCAACATCCATTGTTAACCTAGCACGAGATTACATCAAATTTCCCAGTGGCGATGTAGCTCGCAGAACTCAGCAAAAGTTCTACAGTTTGTGTCGTGAGTATTTGTTTTCCTATTGTAAACATACGCGTTACTATGACAGTGATGACTAAAATCCGTAACACGTACTTAAAACGTGATTTAAGAGTTGAGTTATCTCCCATAAAATTACGAAATCGAACAATTGAAATACTATCAATTCTCATAAAATAGTGTAGCCCATATACGGACTAAATGCTTGTTAGTAATAATGGCTTTATTGTATGGGTTTGACAGGCGTATTTGGCCGTTCATGCTTTTAATTATTTGAAATATTGTGATTCATGTGAGTGAAGTCGACCTAGATCTATAAATACTGTATAAAGCAGTGTGTTATGTTATCACTTATTGGACATGTCGACTGATATTGACGACTTATTAAATTTCTTCTGCAGTTATATAAAACTATTGTGTTTCATTGGTATACGAATGTATGTAAGATGTGATGGTTGAGGTGTATGTATATCACCCATAACACATTCCAAGCTATGTTTTGAAGATTTTTTTTTATTCCGAAATAATATGCCTTTTGAATTAAGTTGTGATGTGTATTACTTTCCACAGGTTTCCCAAATGTTGTCGGAGCGATAGACTGCACGCACATAAGAATACAGGCGCCGACCCAGAATGAAGCCGATTTTGTGAATCGGAAAGGCTACCATTCTTTAAATGTACAGGTAAGTGTCACAGAATAACAAAATAAGGAATCTTGATTTTTTTATTTACTGCATATAATGAGTGCATAACATAAATTAACAACATGGAAGAATATCATGTACTAGTCGGTACAAATATTTGATAATTACATTTATATTTTATCATGCTGTATAATATGTACAATTCGTTTTACATGAAGGTCAAACGACATGCAATTATTTTGCTACATGAAACTACCGAATTGGTAATTTTACATTGGATACATTTGTTTCAGATGACGTGTGACTCCGATTTCATGATCACAAACTGTACTGTGAAATGGCCTGGTGCTGTGCACGATTCTCGAATTTTTAGAGACTATCTAGATTGTGCGACAAATTTGAGAGACAATGTACAAAAAAACTGTGTTAAATTCTGAAATGTAAACGAAGTTAAAAATATAATACATTGACAATAATCACAACTATTTCATTTATACAATCACTGTAAATCGAAATAGCAATTATCCATTTTGTTTAACATTCATACAATCACACAATATATTATAGAAGTTGCATAACATGAAAGGCTACATGATTAAATATGTATATTTTTTTAAATGGTCTACAAGTGTGTACATTATGATCAAATTTAAATGAAATCCTTAGATCATAATATGCTTCCAAAGGACACAGGGGACTATAACTTTTTTTATTAATGTGTATATTTATGATATCAGTAACAAATGTAGACAAAACAGTGAATTATTTCTATGGAATAATTAAGTACGAGCAGTAATTGTGAGGCGATGTAAAATAATATTTATGATGAACGCATTCCTATATATATACCAATGGATATAACAAAACTATGTAAGCCTATCCAAATAATGAATGGGATATTGCAGAAACGAAGTATATATGAACGCCGCTGTACGATTCCCAACCTCTTCTTCAAGTGACGTCATTTCCAGAAAACGTCACATGTGACGTCACCATGTACTGAAACTAAGCAATATTTGCCCCATATGGCAATATGAGAACGAAGTGACCATATGGAGTAAACATTGTTTCCTGCTTGCAAATTGTGACATCAAATGTGGTGTTTTCTTGAAATGACGTCACTTACAGAAGTGGTTGTAAATCCCATAGCAGCGCTCATATGTACATTCTGAGGCGACATCATCATTTTGTAGCTTACTTTTGCATCTTGTTCTTAATATTGGAATTGATATAAACAGAAAAGTTGATGTCCTATGTTAATGCTTTTGCTTTTAAATGAAAGTTGAAATATTTATCTGTTAGAAAATGTAAAATATTTTGCTGCATATTAGGCCATCAATCCTCTACCTTTAAAAGCATTAGTTCAGAGCTTTAAAAATCCACTTGCCCGGTGTCCCAGACTAAACTAATACTGATTCATGCTACATAAAGTGGAGTTAAAGTTAGTCCCAGACATGTCTGTTTTTAATGCTAAATAACTTCAGGCAAGTGCATATAAATAAACAGGTGTATTTGATACAAACTAATCAAACATTAATCAAGACCCCATGATGTCAAATAATGGTGCCACAAGCTCAGTAATATAACAAATGTGTCAGCAAGTATATCATGTACTTAGCAATGTTTTGCCCCAAACGGAGCGGCGGGGATACACAGTACGTTAGACAGTAGACGATTCCCAACAGGTGGGAATTGTACCCGTGGAATGTTTCCAGGCCCTAAGCAATAGACCGATTATTTAATAGAAAGCCGTTGTGGAGAATTAGCCATTGTTGGGATTTAGACAAAAAAACTAAACTTGAGGGTTGGGATTTAGAGCCCAAAAAGAGTCTAAACTAGTTAGTAGCCAGGAAGCAGTCATCGAGAGTGTTTGTATAAGTAGTAAGAACTTGTTTCACAATCAATGTCAAAACAATCAGTTTAAGTACTTACCAAAGTGTAGACAGTTTGAAGATGAGTGTAAAGTTATTACTGGGCACACAATACAAATGTATATTAACTTGAGAAGGGCTGTGTAACGCTCCCATAAATACTGCACACGCAGTTACAATCGTAACTAACTTAATCATCAGCCTCCTTAAACTGGGCACAAGTCATATATGTACATCATGCTGGGGAAATACCTGCTCAGTGTATTCAGGATGCAGAAAATATTTAAAAAATGATTAGAAATAAGCAAACTACGAATATTCTGCAGAACAAACAATCAAAGGACACGTACCAGAGCAACACCCACTTGGTGTCCCATGTAAATGGATGTAGTTCAAATAACTTACAAACAAATCATAACCATGAAATAGATTGTGCCATCTACAATAAATTGTGTTTGACGAAGTAATTAGGACTTCTCCTGGTGAAACGTTGAACACATGATTTAGTTGATTTGTCGAATTTCTTGTATTATTGAAATCTATGTTTCTGTTTCAGAGAAGAAATGGTAAGCCACTTAAAAACAAACGAACGCAAAGGTAGTTGTTACACAAAGGAGTAGGTTCACTTACCACCAAAATCGGCCCTGTGTCAAATTCTTTTGAAAACGTCACAGTGATAAGACAATCCAATAAATATTACAAAACTGCATTTTTTAAGCAATATTATCAAAACTGTTACCATGGCAACAGAAATATTTTTTTGTAAAAAATATTTAACATTACTATTTCTGATTGCATGAAATGTTTATAAAAATTGAAATAGTCAATTTTTACAATTGTTCTGTTTTGGTTGCCATGGTAACAATTTTGAAATATTTGAAAAGAACATTTTAGAGTCCAACTTGAAAAGCAACTTAACAATTGATCAGTTTAAAAGTAATGATCTTCAAAATAAATGACAACACTTTCTTCTGTATTTTTTTGTTTCCATGGAAACTCAAACGTTCTTGGACCGGCACTACATGCATTTTAGGTGGCTACACAATATAAATACACTTTTTATCATCTGATTTTTTCTAAATCAATCAAATCTTTCAACTGAGTGTATTTATAAATAATCATCATTTATAACATTTAAAGAAATTAAAATAAAAAAGGTTGCTATGGTAACACAATTTTTAGAAAAATAAAATGTGCAAAAATAGCTACTTGAAACTATATTTTTGAGGACTTAAAGTAACTGGAATGCATTTGGTTGACTTGAACTAATGTATTCAAGTTGTATTGCCATCTGAATATCTTGAATCCTTAGCAACAGTAACATTGAATATATTTAAAAAAAATACAATACTATATAAGTATTGTAATATAATCCACTATTTGTAATATTCATCTTTATTTGTTGTCAAAGCTATAAAATGATTTATAGCAATAATATAAAAGGCATATATTCATTATTTCCCTAATTTAGTAGCAAGTTCAGGAAAAAATTACTACTTTTGAAGTTATTTATATTATAGAGACAGAGAAACCTAATGTAAGCCCCACCCGGTGAACCAATATGGGTGTGGAGGCATTGTATATGTATATGGCGTTCCCTGTAACACCTTAATCTCACTTAGATACATGTACACTTACTATATCTATACATGACAGTTATGATTTGTGAGAGTGGTCTTTCCAGCTCTGCATCTTTGCACTGTTAATGTTACCAATTTCATAAATAGCAATTTTAACTGTTTTTCAGAAGAGCATGGGGTTGTAAATATTAGTAGTCATATAACAGGGCCGTAAATTACATGGAGGCATGTAGGCAGTTGCCTCCTATTGCGGGCTGAAAAAAAAATCATTTTTTGTCTAAAAAGGGTCCAAATTTTTTTTTTCTCGCTCCGCTCGGCGGGGTGCCTCCCCTTCCAGGGGAGGCAATTTACGGCCCTGTATAACAATATTTATTCAATACAGACTGATAAGAAAATATATTGTTTACATTTACTGTAAAGAAATGACAGGATATTTTTAATTTCAGTGGACTTATTGAAACCACAACAATTGACTGTTAACTACAGTATATTTCAACAAAAATCATCTCACTATAACATTAAACTGTACATTGACACTATAAATGATAATAAGGAAAGTAGCTAAAACTTTCCTACTCCTCAATAATGCTATCCTCTGAATCTGAGGAGTCCACAGTGTCAGGAATTACAGAAGCATCTTGTAGATACTGACCCCAGTCCTTAACACCAAATGTATTTGATGTTGAATACATTGACATGCCTAAATACCACAGTATTGCAGCCACATGAGAACAAGTTCCAACTGTCACATTATATACATGGGTACAATTTTAACAAAATGTACTAACAAACAGAAGTCATCAATATGCATGTCTATATAAACCAAATAAACTAACAATTTTAAATGAAGAAAGAACATTAATTCATTATCACAATAGTTTAATTCAACAAAAGTGGTTTTGATTGCCTAATTATTAATAGTTGATAGTCACTTCCTATGACAGTAACTGTAGTTCTATTTAATAAATCTGTCAACATAACTATCTTGACATGGTATACAAGTCATTGACGTTTTCAGTAAAAGATAATAACTAAGAATTAATAACACTAATAATAATATCACTTTGTGTGATTTTACTCTGTATTGAAATATTAACAATAATACATTGGTATTTTATGTAACTTACAAAACTTTGTGGAATATATATTTATTACTTTGTGAACAAATCAATAAACATGTAATTATTATTCGACGGAAATAGAACTATGTGTTCATTTAACCTTAACAATTAACAGCAGTGGTAGATATTAGACGATTTGGCTTCATACATGTAACGGCTTACGGTTCCAAACAGCTTGGAGGTCTAACGTCAAACACAACATCATTTTCTTAAATCATAACACATAAGTAAATGCTGGCTGGTTTGACGTATTTGTATGTTGAAACATGGATGCATGTCATGTTTAAAGAATTGTTTAAATCAAGCTGAAATAAAAAATGAAAGTTATTATTTAATCAATATCCAATGTGAAAATTTAATAAAAATAATAGTCAGATTACAAAAAAACAAAAAAAACAGGGAATGCGAAGAATTGAACGCTGACCGCGAGCGTGACAAACCCACTCGTACACCACTGTGGCAATCGCACATGACACATGAAAGGATCGTATTTTAGAATATAATACATACTGGTCTTGCTTTATTTAAGTAGCCGACTTAAAACTACACTAAATCGTTAGCCTTCGTACATTATTCTACATAAATACAACAGATTTCTTGTAAACATCCAAAAAGTTTTTACATGGCGATTCTTAGTCAACCGCATTCAGTCATAGAACTGTCATCAGTGTCAAACTGTTAATTCCACATAGCATAGATATTTAAGATATTAACTTGTTTTCTCGGAGGATGGTTTGCATCACGGTCTATTCTGTTTATGTTCACTTACAAAATTCCACCGTGATCCGGATGATGGACAGCGAACCAAGTGTTGATACCTCCAGACAAGCTGAAATGTGCACTCGCATCGGATTTGAAGTAAGCGTTCAGCTCGCAATTGTTAGAATTCTGATAAACTTTCGTTTATGAAGCTGTTTGACATTTAGACGTTCGCGAAATGCTACATATTTGTCGTAGACCGATACGCGAAAGTCGGCCATGTTTGTTTGGATTTCTGACAGCGCGTATTAATATGTGATGCGGCCCTAATTTGCATAAGGTGTCAGCCTGGTGAGCAAGTACTTCCGGGTCGTTGTACGCTAGGAAGTAGTTCTTAGAAATGTGGAAGTCCCAGATTTAAGGCTATCTCTGGCTGTACTGATTCATTTTCAGCTGTATTAATTGTTACTGTGCAACTTTTGTGTCATTTCTGATCACTGAAACAGTGAATTTTCTTTGTTTTGCAGAACTTCATTTTTGCATGGAAGGATTTAGAAAATGCACCGTTTCGGCAATGTTGACAGTTGTGTATTGAAAATTTTGACAGATACTGTATACATTGAATGATAGTAGAAAAGTTACCAGGTCGTGGTGGTGTTTTCTTGGTGTTGATTTACTGTGCTAGTGTTGCATTTGAAGACTAGATATTGCAAATAGCTGGGGCCATTATAAAAAATATTTCTCTCCGATTTGGCTCATTTTTTCAGGACTTAAAGACTTACCTACCCCATCGACGAAAATGTCTTCAGCTATGCAATATATCCATTTTAAATGTTTCCCGAGGTTTTCGGAAAATCACGAATTTCTATCTTCGACAAAAAAATTGTCTCTCCGATTAACCCAGAGTCAGTCAGAGTCAGAGTCAGTCAGAGTCATTCAGAGTCAGTAAGAGTCAGTAAGAGTCAGTCAGAGTCATTCAGAGTCAGTCAGTGTCAGTCAGTGTCAATCAGAGTCAGTCAGAGTCAGTCAGAGTGAAAACAAAATTTCCGCTAAAAATCAAAATCGCGTACAGGTCTTGACCTGTGATAGAATTTCATTTTTCGGAAAAAAAATATTTCTCTCCGATTTGGCTCATTTTTTCAGGACTTAAAGACTTACCTACCACATCGACGAAAATGTCTTCAGCTATGCAATATATCCATTTTAAATGTTTCCCGAGGTTTTCGGAAAATCACGAATTTCTATCTTCGACAAAAAAATTGTCTCTTCGATTAACCCAGAGTCAGTCAGAGTCAGAGTCAGTCAGAGTCATTCAGAGTCAGTAAGAGTCAGTAAGAGTCAGTCAGAGTCATTCAGAGTCAGTCAGTGTCAGTCAGTGTCAATCAGAGTCAGTCAGAGTCAGTCAGAGTGAAAACAAAATTTCCGCTAAAAATCAAAATCGCGTACAGGTCTTGACCTGTGATAGAATTTCATTTTTCGGAAAAAAAATATTTCTCTCCGATTTGGCTCATTTTTTCAGGACTTAAAGACTTACCTACCCCATCGACGAAAATGTCTTCAGCTATGCAATATATCCATTTTAAATGTTTCCCGAGGTTTTCGGAAAATCACGAATTTCTATCTTCGACAAAAAAATTGTCTCTCCGATTAACCCAGAGTCAGTCAGAGTCAGAGTCAGTCAGAGTCATTCAGAGTCAGTAAGAGTCAGTAAGAGTCAGTAAGAGTCAGTCAGAGTCATTCAGAGTCAGTCAGTGTCAGTCAGTGTCAATCAGAGTCAGTCAGAGTCAGTCAGAGTGAAAACAAAATTTCCGCTAAAAATCAAAATCGCGTACAGGTCTTGACCTGTGATAGAATTTCATTTTTCGGAAAAAAAATATTTCTCTCCGATTTGGCTCATTTTTTCAGGACTTAAAGACTTACCTACCCCATCGACGAAAATGTCTTCAGCTATGCAATATATCCATTTTAAATGTTTCCCGAGGTTTTTCGGAAAATCACGAATTTCTATCTTCGACAAAAAAATTGTCTCTCCGATTAACCCAGAGTCAGTCAGAGTCAGAGTCAGTCAGAGTCATTCAGAGTCAGTAAGAGTCAGTAAGAGTCAGTAAGAGTCAGTCAGAGTCATTCAGAGTCAGTCAGTGTCAGTCAGTGTCAATCAGAGTCAGTCAGAGTCAGTCAGAGTGAAAACAAAATTTCCGCTAAAAATCAAAATCGCGTACAGGTCTTGACCTGTGATAGAATTTCATTTTTCGGAAAAAAAATATTTCTCTCCGATTTGGCTCATTTTTTCAGGACTTAAAGACTTACCTACCCCATCGACGAAAATGTCTTCAGCTATGCAATATATCCATTTTAAATGTTTCCCGAGGTTTTCGGAAAATCACGAATTTCTATCTTCGACAAAAAAATTGTCTCTCCGATTAACCCAGAGTCAGTCAGAGTCAGAGTCAGTCAGAGTCATTCAGAGTCAGTAAGAGTCAGTAAGAGTCAGTCAGAGTCATTCAGAGTCAGTCAGTGTCAGTCAGTGTCAATCAGAGTCAGTCAGAGTCAGTCAGAGTGAAAACAAAATTTCCGCTAAAAATCAAAATCGCGTACAGGTCTTGACCTGTGATAGAATTTCATTTTTCGGAAAAAAAATATTTCTCTCCGATTTGGCTCATTTTTTCAGGACTTAAAGACTTACCTACCACATCGACGAAAATGTCTTCAGCTATGCAATATATCCATTTTAAATGTTTCCCGAGGTTTTCGGAAAATCACGAATTTCTATCTTCGACAAAAAAATTGTCTCTTCGATTAACCCAGAGTCAGTCAGAGTCAGAGTCAGTCAGAGTCATTCAGAGTCAGTAAGAGTCAGTAAGAGTCAGTCAGAGTCATTCAGAGTCAGTCAGTGTCAGTCAGTGTCAATCAGAGTCAGTCAGAGTCAGTCAGAGTGAAAACAAAATTTCCGCTAAAAATCAAAATCGCATACAGGTCTTGACCTGTGATAGAATTTCATTTTTCGGAAAAAAAATATTTCTCTCCGATTTGGCTCATTTTTTCAGGACTTAAAGACTTACCTACCCCATCGACGAAAATGTCTTCAGCTATGCAATATATCCATTTTAAATGTTTCCCGAGGTTTTCGGAAAATCACGAATTTCTATCTTCGACAAAAAAATTGTCTCTCCGATTAACCCAGAGTCAGTCAGAGTCAGAGTCAGTCAGAGTCATTCAGAGTCAGTAAGAGTCAGTAAGAGTCAGTAAGAGTCAGTCAGAGTCATTCAGAGTCAGTCAGTGTCAGTCAGTGTCAATCAGAGTCAGTCAGAGTCAGTCAGAGTGAAAACAAAATTTCCGCTAAAAATCAAAATCGCGTACAGGTCTTGACCTGTGATAGAATTTCATTTTTCGGAAAAAAAATATTTCTCTCCGATTTGGCTAATTTTTTCAGGACTTAAAGACTTACCTACCCCATCGACGAAAATGTCTTCAGCTATGCAATATATCCATTTTAAATGTTTCCCGAGGTTTTTCGGAAAATCACGAATTTCTATCTTCGACAAAAAAATTGTCTCTCCGATTAACCCAGAGTCAGTCAGAGTCAGAGTCAGTCAGAGTCATTCAGAGTCAGTAAGAGTCAGTAAGAGTCAGTCAGAGTCATTCAGAGTCAGTCAGTGTCAGTCAGTGTCAATCAGAGTCAGTCAGAGTCAGTCAGAGTGAAAACAAAATTTCCGCTAAAAATCAAAATCGCGTACAGGTCTTGACCTGTGATAGAATTTCATTTTTCGGAAAAAAAATATTTCTCTCCGATTTGGCTCATTTTTTCAGGACTTAAAGACTTACCTACCACATCGACGAAAATGTCTTCAGCTATGCAATATATCCATTTTAAATGTTTCCCGAGGTTTTCGGAAAATCACGAATTTCTATCTTCGACAAAAAAATTGTCTCTTCGATTAACCCAGAGTCAGTCAGAGTCAGAGTCAGTCAGAGTCATTCAGAGTCAGTAAGAGTCAGTAAGAGTCAGTCAGAGTCATTCAGAGTCAGTCAGTGTCAGTCAGTGTCAATCAGAGTCAGTCAGAGTCAGTCAGAGTGAAAACAAAATTTCCGCTAAAAATCAAAATCGCGTACAGGTCTTGACCTGTGATAGAATTTCATTTTTCGGAAAAAAAATATTTCTCTCCGATTTGGCTCATTTTTTCAGGACTTAAAGACTTACCTACCCCATCGACGAAAATGTCTTCAGCTATGCAATATATCCATTTTAAATGTTTCCCGAGGTTTTCGGAAAATCACGAATTTCTATCTTCGACAAAAAAATTGTCTCTCCGATTAACCCAGAGTCAGTCAGAGTCAGAGTCAGTCAGAGTCATTCAGAGTCAGTAAGAGTCAGTAAGAGTCAGTAAGAGTCAGTCAGAGTCATTCAGAGTCAGTCAGTGTCAGTCAGTGTCAATCAGAGTCAGTCAGAGTCAGTCAGAGTGAAAACAAAATTTCCGCTAAAAAT
This sequence comes from Mactromeris polynyma, assembly GCA_032209605.1. Lineage (NCBI taxonomy): Eukaryota > Metazoa > Mollusca > Bivalvia > Venerida > Mactridae > Mactromeris > Mactromeris polynyma. The sequence continues at coordinate 27,951,987 of JASFXZ010000003.1, forward strand.
CAAAATCGCGTACAGGTCTTGACCTGTGATAGAATTTCATTTTTCGGAAAAAAAATATTTCTCTCCGATTTGGCTCATTTTTTCAGGACTTAAAGACTTACCTACCCCATCGACGAAAATGTCTTCAGCTATGCAATATATCCATTTTAAATGTTTCCCGAGGTTTTTCGGAAAATCACGAATTTCTATCTTCGACAAAAAAATTGTCTCTCCGATTAACCCAGAGTCAGTCAGAGTCAGAGTCAGTCAGAGTCATTCAGAGTCAGTAAGAGTCAGTAAGAGTCAGTAAGAGTCAGTCAGAGTCATTCAGAGTCAGTCAGTGTCAGTCAGTGTCAATCAGAGTCAGTCAGAGTCAGTCAGAGTGAAAACAAAATTTCCGCTAAAAATCAAAATCGCGTACAGGTCTTGACCTGTGATAGAATTTCATTTTTCGGAAAAAAAATATTTCTCTCCGATTTGGCTCATTTTTTCAGGACTTAAAGACTTACCTACCCCATCGACGAAAATGTCTTCAGCTATGCAATATATCCATTTTAAATGTTTCCCGAGGTTTTCGGAAAATCACGAATTTCTATCTTCGACAAAAAAATTGTCTCTCCGATTAACCCAGAGTCAGTCAGAGTCAGAGTCAGTCAGAGTCATTCAGAGTCAGTAAGAGTCAGTAAGAGTCAGTCAGAGTCATTCAGAGTCAGTCAGTGTCAGTCAGTGTCAATCAGAGTCAGTCAGAGTCAGTCAGAGTGAAAACAAAATTTCCGCTAAAAATCAAAATCGCGTACAGGTCTTGACCTGTGATAGAATTTCATTTTTCGGAAAAAAAATATTTCTCTCCGATTTGGCTCATTTTTTCAGGACTTAAAGACTTACCTACCACATCGACGAAAATGTCTTCAGCTATGCAATATATCCATTTTAAATGTTTCCCGAGGTTTTCGGAAAATCACGAATTTCTATCTTCGACAAAAAAATTGTCTCTTCGATTAACCCAGAGTCAGTCAGAGTCAGAGTCAGTCAGAGTCATTCAGAGTCAGTAAGAGTCAGTAAGAGTCAGTCAGAGTCATTCAGAGTCAGTCAGTGTCAGTCAGTGTCAATCAGAGTCAGTCAGAGTCAGTCAGAGTGAAAACAAAATTTCCGCTAAAAATCAAAATCGCGTACAGGTCTTGACCTGTGATAGAATTTCATTTTTCGGAAAAAAAATATTTCTCTCCGATTTGGCTCATTTTTTCAGGACTTAAAGACTTACCTACCCCATCGACGAAAATGTCTTCAGCTATGCAATATATCCATTTTAAATGTTTCCCGAGGTTTTCGGAAAATCACGAATTTCTATCTTCGACAAAAAAATTGTCTCTCCGATTAACCCAGAGTCAGTCAGAGTCAGAGTCAGTCAGAGTCATTCAGAGTCAGTAAGAGTCAGTAAGAGTCAGTAAGAGTCAGTCAGAGTCATTCAGAGTCAGTCAGTGTCAGTCAGTGTCAATCAGAGTCAGTCAGAGTCAGTCAGAGTGAAAACAAAATTTCCGCTAAAAATCAAAATCGCGTACAGGTCTTGACCTGTGATAGAATTTCATTTTTCGGAAAAAAAATATTTCTCTCCGATTTGGCTCATTTTTTCAGGACTTAAAGACTTACCTACCCCATCGACGAAAATGTCTTCAGCTATGCAATATATCCATTTTAAATGTTTCCCGAGGTTTTCGGAAAATCACGAATTTCTATCTTCGACAAAAAAATTGTCTCTCCGATTAACCCAGAGTCAGTCAGAGTCAGAGTCAGTCAGAGTCATTCAGAGTCAGTAAGAGTCAGTAAGAGTCAGTCAGAGTCATTCAGAGTCAGTCAGTGTCAGTCAGTGTCAATCAGAGTCAGTCAGAGTCAGTCAGAGTGAAAACAAAATTTCCGCTAAAAATCAAAATCGCGTACAGGTCTTGACCTGTGATAGAATTTCATTTTTCGGAAAAAAAATATTTCTCTCCGATTTGGCTCATTTTTTCAGGACTTAAAGACTTACCTACCACATCGACGAAAATGTCTTCAGCTATGCAATATATCCATTTTAAATGTTTCCCGAGGTTTTCGGAAAATCACGAATTTCTATCTTCGACAAAAAAATTGTCTCTTCGATTAACCCAGAGTCAGTCAGAGTCAGAGTCAGTCAGAGTCATTCAGAGTCAGTAAGAGTCAGTAAGAGTCAGTCAGAGTCATTCAGAGTCAGTCAGTGTCAGTCAGTGTCAATCAGAGTCAGTCAGAGTCAGTCAGAGTGAAAACAAAATTTCCGCTAAAAATCAAAATCGCGTACAGGTCTTGACCTGTGATAGAATTTCATTTTTCGGAAAAAAAATATTTCTCTCCGATTTGGCTCATTTTTTCAGGACTTAAAGACTTACCTACCCCATCGACGAAAATGTCTTCAGCTATGCAATATATCCATTTTAAATGTTTCCCGAGGTTTTCGGAAAATCACGAATTTCTATCTTCGACAAAAAAATTGTCTCTCCGATTAACCCAGAGTCAGTCAGAGTCAGAGTCAGTCAGAGTCATTCAGAGTCATTCAGAGTCAGTAAGAGTCAGTCAGAGTCATTCAGAGTCAGTCAGTGTCAGTCAGTGTCAATCAGAGTCAGTCAGAGTCAGTCAGAGTGAAAACAAAATTTCCGCTAAAAATCAAAATCGCGTACAGGTCTTGACCTGTGATAGAATTTCATTTTTCGGAAAAAAAATATTTCTCTCCGATTTGGCTCATTTTTTCAGGACTTAAAGACTTACCTACCACATCGACGAAAATGTCTTCAGCTATGCAATATATCCATTTTAAATGTTTCCCGAGGTTTTCGGAAAATCACGAATTTCTATCTTCGACAAAAAAATTGTCTCTTCGATTAACCCAGAGTCAGTCAGAGTCAGAGTCAGTCAGAGTCATTCAGAGTCAGTAAGAGTCAGTAAGAGTCAGTCAGAGTCATTCAGAGTCAGTCAGTGTCAGTCAGTGTCAATCAGAGTCAGTCAGAGTCAGTCAGAGTGAAAACAAAATTTCCGCTAAAAATCAAAATCGCGTACAGGTCTTGACCTGTGATAGAATTTCATTTTTCGGAAAAAAAATATTTCTCTCCGATTTGGCTCATTTTTTCAGGACTTAAAGACTTACCTACCCCATCGACGAAAATGTCTTCAGCTATGCAATATATCCATTTTAAATGTTTCCCGAGGTTTTCGGAAAATCACGAATTTCTATCTTCGACAAAAAAATTGTCTCTCCGATTAACCCAGAGTCAGTCAGAGTCAGAGTCAGTCAGAGTCATTCAGAGTCAGTAAGAGTCAGTAAGAGTCAGTAAGAGTCAGTCAGAGTCATTCAGAGTCAGTCAGTGTCAGTCAGTGTCAATCAGAGTCAGTCAGAGTCAGTCAGAGTGAAAACAAAATTTCCGCTAAAAATCAAAATCGCGTACAGGTCTTGACCTGTGATAGAATTTCATTTTTCGGAAAAAAAATATTTCTCTCCGATTTGGCTCATTTTTTCAGGACTTAAAGACTTACCTACCCCATCGACGAAAATGTCTTCAGCTATGCAATATATCCATTTTAAATGTTTCCCGAGGTTTTTCGGAAAATCACGAATTTCTATCTTCGACAAAAAAATTGTCTCTCCGATTAACCCAGAGTCAGTCAGAGTCAGAGTCAGTCAGAGTCATTCAGAGTCAGTAAGAGTCAGTAAGAGTCAGTAAGAGTCAGTCAGAGTCATTCAGAGTCAGTCAGTGTCAGTCAGTGTCAATCAGAGTCAGTCAGAGTCAGTCAGAGTGAAAACAAAATTTCCGCTAAAAATCAAAATCGCGTACAGGTCTTGACCTGTGATAGAATTTCATTTTTCGGAAAAAAAATATTTCTCTCCGATTTGGCTCATTTTTTCAGGACTTAAAGACTTACCTACCCCATCGACGAAAATGTCTTCAGCTATGCAATATATCCATTTTAAATGTTTCCCGAGGTTTTCGGAAAATCACGAATTTCTATCTTCGACAAAAAAATTGTCTCTCCGATTAACCCAGAGTCAGTCAGAGTCAGAGTCATTCAGAGTCAGTAAGAGTCAGTAAGAGTCAGTAAGAGTCAGTCAGAGTCATTCAGAGTCAGTCAGTGTCAGTCAGTGTCAATCAGAGTCAGTCAGAGTCAGTCAGAGTGAAAACAAAATTTCCGCTAAAAATCAAAATCGCGTACAGGTCTTGACCTGTGATAGAATTTCATTTTTCGGAAAAAAAATATTTCTCTCCGATTTGGCTCATTTTTTCAGGACTTAAAGACTTACCTACCACATCGACGAAAATGTCTTCAGCTATGCAATATATCCATTTTAAATGTTTCCCGAGGTTTTCGGAAAATCACGAATTTCTATCTTCGACAAAACAATTGTCTCTTCGATTAACCCAGAGTCAGTCAGAGTCAGAGTCAGTCAGAGTCATTCAGAGTCAGTAAGAGTCAGTAAGAGTCAGTCAGAGTCATTCAGAGTCAGTCAGTGTCAGTCAGTGTCAATCAGAGTCAGTCAGAGTCAGTCAGAGTGAAAACAAAATTTCCGCTAAAAATCAAAATCGCGTACAGGTCTTGACCTGTGATAGAATTTCATTTTTCGGAAAAAAAATATTTCTCTCCGATTTGGCTCATTTTTTCAGGACTTAAAGACTTACCTACCCCATCGACGAAAATGTCTTCAGCTATGCAATATATCCATTTTAAATGTTTCCCGAGGTTTTCGGAAAATCACGAATTTCTATCTTCGACAAAAAAATTGTCTCTCCGATTAACCCAGAGTCAGTCAGAGTCAGAGTCAGTCAGAGTCATTCAGAGTCAGTAAGAGTCAGTAAGAGTCAGTCAGAGTCATTCAGAGTCAGTCAGTGTCAGTCAGTGTCAATCAGAGTCAGTCAGAGTCAGTCAGAGTGAAAACAAAATTTCCGCTAAAAATCAAAATCGCGTACAGGTCTTGACCTGTGATAGAATTTCATTTTTCGGAAAAAAAATATTTCTCTCCGATTTGGCTCATTTTTTCAGGACTTAAAGACTTACCTACCCCATCGACGAAAATGTCTTCAGCTATGCAATATATCCATTTTAAATGTTTCCCGAGGTTTTTCGGAAAATCACGAATTTCTATCTTCGACAAAAAAATTGTCTCTCCGATTAACCCAGAGTCAGTCAGAGTCAGAGTCAGTCAGAGTCATTCAGAGTCAGTAAGAGTCAGTAAGAGTCAGTAAGAGTCAGTCAGAGTCATTCAGAGTCAGTCAGTGTCAGTCAGTGTCAATCAGAGTCAGTCAGAGTCAGTCAGAGTGAAAACAAAATTTCCGCTAAAAATCAAAATCGCGTACAGGTCTTGACCTGTGATAGAATTTCATTTTTCGGAAAAAAAATATTTCTCTCCGATTTGGCTCATTTTTTCAGGACTTAAAGACTTACCTACCCCATCGACGAAAATGTCTTCAGCTATGCAATATATCCATTTTAAATGTTTCCCGAGGTTTTCGGAAAATCACGAATTTCTATCTTCGACAAAAAAATTGTCTCTCCGATTAACCCAGAGTCAGTCAGAGTCAGAGTCAGTCAGAGTCATTCAGAGTCAGTAAGAGTCAGTAAGAGTCAGTCAGAGTCATTCAGAGTCAGTCAGTGTCAGTCAGTGTCAATCAGAGTCAGTCAGAGTCAGTCAGAGTGAAAACAAAATTTCCGCTAAAAATCAAAATCGCGTACAGGTCTTGACCTGTGATAGAATTTCATTTTTCGGAAAAAAAATATTTCTCTCCGATTTGGCTCATTTTTTCAGGACTTAAAGACTTACCTACCACATCGACGAAAATGTCTTCAGCTATGCAATATATCCATTTTAAATGTTTCCCGAGGTTTTCGGAAAATCACGAATTTCTATCTTCGACAAAAAAATTGTCTCTTCGATTAACCCAGAGTCAGTCAGAGTCAGAGTCAGTCAGAGTCATTCAGAGTCAGTAAGAGTCAGTAAGAGTCAGTCAGAGTCATTCAGAGTCAGTCAGTGTCAGTCAGTGTCAATCAGAGTCAGTCAGAGTCAGTCAGAGTGAAAACAAAATTTCCGCTAAAAATCAAAATCGCGTACAGGTCTTGACCTGTGATAGAATTTCATTTTTCGGAAAAAAAATATTTCTCTCCGATTTGGCTCATTTTTTCAGGACTTAAAGACTTACCTACCCCATCGACGAAAATGTCTTCAGCTATGCAATATATCCATTTTAAATGTTTCCCGAGGTTTTCGGAAAATCACGAATTTCTATCTTCGACAAAAAAATTGTCTCTCCGATTAACCCAGAGTCAGTCAGAGTCAGAGTCAGTCAGAGTCATTCAGAGTCAGTAAGAGTCAGTAAGAGTCAGTAAGAGTCAGTCAGAGTCATTCAGAGTCAGTCAGTGTCAGTCAGTGTCAATCAGAGTCAGTCAGAGTCAGTCAGAGTGAAAACAAAATTTCCGCTAAAAATCAAAATCGCGTACAGGTCTTGACCTGTGATAGAATTTCATTTTTCGGAAAAAAAATATTTCTCTCCGATTTGGCTCATTTTTTCAGGACTTAAAGACTTACCTACCCCATCGACGAAAATGTCTTCAGCTATGCAATATATCCATTTTAAATGTTTCCCGAGGTTTTTCGGAAAATCACGAATTTCTATCTTCGACAAAAAAATTGTCTCTCCGATTAACCCAGAGTCAGTCAGAGTCAGAGTCAGTCAGAGTCATTCAGAGTCAGTAAGAGTCAGTAAGAGTCAGTAAGAGTCAGTCAGAGTCATTCAGAGTCAGTCAGTGTCAGTCAGTGTCAATCAGAGTCAGTCAGAGTCAGTCAGAGTGAAAACAAAATTTCCGCTAAAAATCAAAATCGCGTACAGGTCTTGACCTGTGATAGAATTTCATTTTTCGGAAAAAAAATATTTCTCTCCGATTTGGCTCATTTTTTCAGGACTTAAAGACTTACCTACCCCATCGACGAAAATGTCTTCAGCTATGCAATATATCCATTTTAAATGTTTCCCGAGGTTTTCGGAAAATCACGAATTTCTATCTTCGACAAAAAAATTGTCTCTCCGATTAACCCAGAGTCAGTCAGAGTCAGAGTCAGTCAGAGTCATTCAGAGTCAGTAAGAGTCAGTAAGAGTCAGTCAGAGTCATTCAGAGTCAGTCAGTGTCAGTCAGTGTCAATCAGAGTCAGTCAGAGTCAGTCAGAGTGAAAACAAAATTTCCGCTAAAAATCAAAATCGCGTACAGGTCTTGACCTGTGATAGAATTTCATTTTTCGGAAAAAAAATATTTCTCTCCGATTTGGCTCATTTTTTCAGGACTTAAAGACTTACCTACCACATCGACGAAAATGTCTTCAGCTATGCAATATATCCATTTTAAATGTTTCCCGAGGTTTTCGGAAAATCACGAATTTCTATCTTCGACAAAAAAATTGTCTCTTCGATTAACCCAGAGTCAGTCAGAGTCAGAGTCAGTCAGAGTCATTCAGAGTCAGTAAGAGTCAGTAAGAGTCAGTCAGAGTCATTCAGAGTCAGTCAGTGTCAGTCAGTGTCAATCAGAGTCAGTCAGAGTCAGTCAGAGTGAAAACAAAATTTCCGCTAAAAATCAAAATCGCGTACAGGTCTTGACCTGTGATAGAATTTCATTTTTCGGAAAAAAAATATTTCTCTCCGATTTGGCTCATTTTTTCAGGACTTAAAGACTTACCTACCCCATCGACGAAAATGTCTTCAGCTATGCAATATATCCATTTTAAATGTTTCCCGAGGTTTTCGGAAAATCACGAATTTCTATCTTCGACAAAAAAATTGTCTCTCCGATTAACCCAGAGTCAGTCAGAGTCAGAGTCAGTCAGAGTCATTCAGAGTCAGTAAGAGTCAGTAAGAGTCAGTAAGAGTCAGTCAGAGTCATTCAGAGTCAGTCAGTGTCAGTCAGTGTCAATCAGAGTCAGTCAGAGTCAGTCAGAGTGAAAACAAAATTTCCGCTAAAAATCAAAATCGCGTACAGGTCTTGACCTGTGATAGAATTTCATTTTTCGGAAAAAAAATATTTCTCTCCGATTTGGCTAATTTTTTCAGGACTTAAAGACTTACCTACCCCATCGACGAAAATGTCTTCAGCTATGCAATATATCCATTTTAAATGTTTCCCGAGGTTTTTCGGAAAATCACGAATTTCTATCTTCGACAAAAAAATTGTCTCTCCGATTAACCCAGAGTCAGTCAGAGTCAGAGTCAGTCAGAGTCATTCAGAGTCAGTAAGAGTCAGTAAGAGTCAGTAAGAGTCAGTCAGAGTCATTCAGAGTCAGTCAGTGTCAGTCAGTGTCAATCAGAGTCAGTCAGAGTCAGTCAGAGTGAAAACAAAATTTCCGCTAAAAATCAAAATCGCGTACAGGTCTTGACCTGTGATAGAATTTCATTTTTCGGAAAAAAAATATTTCTCTCCGATTTGGCTCATTTTTTCAGGACTTAAAGACTTACCTACCCCATCGACGAAAATGTCTTCAGCTATGCAATATATCCATTTTAAATGTTTCCCGAGGTTTTCGGAAAATCACGAATTTCTATCTTCGACAAAAAAATTGTCTCTCCGATTAACCCAGAGTCAGTCAGAGTCAGAGTCAGTCAGAGTCATTCAGAGTCAGTAAGAGTCAGTAAGAGTCAGTCAGAGTCATTCAGAGTCAGTCAGTGTCAGTCAGTGTCAATCAGAGTCAGTCAGAGTCAGTCAGAGTGAAAACAAAATTTCCGCTAAAAATCAAAATCGCGTACAGGTCTTGACCTGTGATAGAATTTCATTTTTCGGAAAAAAAATATTTCTCTCCGATTTGGCTCATTTTTTCAGGACTTAAAGACTTACCTACCACATCGACGAAAATGTCTTCAGCTATGCAATATATCCATTTTAAATGTTTCCCGAGGTTTTCGGAAAATCACGAATTTCTATCTTCGACAAAAAAATTGTCTCTTCGATTAACCCAGAGTCAGTCAGAGTCAGAGTCAGTCAGAGTCATTCAGAGTCAGTAAGAGTCAGTAAGAGTCAGTCAGAGTCATTCAGAGTCAGTCAGTGTCAGTCAGTGTCAATCAGAGTCAGTCAGAGTCAGTCAGAGTGAAAACAAAATTTCCGCTAAAAATCAAAATCGCGTACAGGTCTTGACCTGTGATAGAATTTCATTTTTCGGAAAAAAAATATTTCTCTCCGATTTGGCTCATTTTTTCAGGACTTAAAGACTTACCTACCCCATCGACGAAAATGTCTTCAGCTATGCAATATATCCATTTTAAATGTTTCCCGAGGTTTTCGGAAAATCACGAATTTCTATCTTCGACAAAAAAATTGTCTCTCCGATTAACCCAGAGTCAGTCAGAGTCAGAGTCAGTCAGAGTCATTCAGAGTCAGTAAGAGTCAGTAAGAGTCAGTAAGAGTCAGTCAGAGTCATTCAGAGTCAGTCAGTGTCAGTCAGTGTCAATCAGAGTCAGTCAGAGTCAGTCAGAGTGAAAACAAAATTTCCGCTAAAAATCAAAATCGCGTACAGGTCTTGACCTGTGATAGAATTTCATTTTTCGGAAAAAAAATATTTCTCTCCGATTTGGCTCATTTTTTCAGGACTTAAAGACTTACCTACCCCATCGACGAAAATGTCTTCAGCTATGCAATATATCCATTTTAAATGTTTCCCGAGGTTTTTCGGAAAATCACGAATTTCTATCTTCGACAAAAAAATTGTCTCTCCGATTAACCCAGAGTCAGTCAGAGTCAGAGTCAGTCAGAGTCATTCAGAGTCAGTAAGAGTCAGTAAGAGTCAGTAAGAGTCAGTCAGAGTCATTCAGAGTCAGTCAGTGTCAGTCAGTGTCAATCAGAGTCAGTCAGAGTCAGTCAGAGTGAAAACAAAATTTCCGCTAAAAATCAAAATCGCGTACAGGTCTTGACCTGTGATAGAATTTCATTTTTCGGAAAAAAAATATTTCTCTCCGATTTGGCTCATTTTTTCAGGACTTAAAGACTTACCTACCCCATCGACGAAAATGTCTTCAGCTATGCAATATATCCATTTTAAATGTTTCCCGAGGTTTTCGGAAAATCACGAATTTCTATCTTCGACAAAAAAATTGTCTCTCCGATTAACCCAGAGTCAGTCAGAGTCAGAGTCAGTCAGAGTCATTCAGAGTCAGTAAGAGTCAGTAAGAGTCAGTCAGAGTCATTCAGAGTCAGTCAGTGTCAGTCAGTGTCAATCAGAGTCAGTCAGAGTCAGTCAGAGTGAAAACAAAATTTCCGCTAAAAATCAAAATCGCGTACAGGTCTTGACCTGTGATAGAATTTCATTTTTCGGAAAAAAAATATTTCTCTCCGATTTGGCTCATTTTTTCAGGACTTAAAGACTTACCTACCACATCGACGAAAATGTCTTCAGCTATGCAATATATCCATTTTAAATGTTTCCCGAGGTTTTCGGAAAATCACGAATTTCTATCTTCGACAAAAAAATTGTCTCTTCGATTAACCCAGAGTCAGTCAGAGTCAGAGTCAGTCAGAGTCATTCAGAGTCAGTAAGAGTCAGTAAGAGTCAGTCAGAGTCATTCAGAGTCAGTCAGTGTCAGTCAGTGTCAATCAGAGTCAGTCAGAGTCAGTCAGAGTGAAAACAAAATTTCCGCTAAAAATCAAAATCGCGTACAGGTCTTGACCTGTGATAGAATTTCATTTTTCGGAAAAAAAATATTTCTCTCCGATTTGGCTCATTTTTTCAGGACTTAAAGACTTACCTACCCCATCGACGAAAATGTCTTCAGCTATGCAATATATCCATTTTAAATGTTTCCCGAGGTTTTCGGAAAATCACGAATTTCTATCTTCGACAAAAAAATTGTCTCTCCGATTAACCCAGAGTCAGTCAGAGTCAGAGTCAGTCAGAGTCATTCAGAGTCAGTAAGAGTCAGTAAGAGTCAGTAAGAGTCAGTCAGAGTCATTCAGAGTCAGTCAGTGTCAGTCAGTGTCAATCAGAGTCAGTCAGAGTCAGTCAGAGTGAAAACAAAATTTCCGCTAAAAATCAAAATCGCGTACAGGTCTTGACCTGTGATAGAATTTCATTTTTCGGAAAAAAAATATTTCTCTCCGATTTGGCTCATTTTTTCAGGACTTAAAGACTTACCTACCCCATCGACGAAAATGTCTTCAGCTATGCAATATATCCATTTTAAATGTTTCCCGAGGTTTTTCGGAAAATCACGAATTTCTATCTTCGACAAAAAAATTGTCTCTCCGATTAACCCAGAGTCAGTCAGAGTCAGAGTCAGTCAGAGTCATTCAGAGTCAGTAAGAGTCAGTAAGAGTCAGTAAGAGTCAGTCAGAGTCATTCAGAGTCAGTCAGTGTCAGTCAGTGTCAATCAGAGTCAGTCAGAGTCAGTCAGAGTGAAAACAAAATTTCCGCTAAAAATCAAAATCGCGTACAGGTCTTATCCTGTGATAGAATTTCATTTTTCGGAAAAAAAATATTTCTCTCCGATTTGGCTCATTTTTTCAGGTCTTAAAGACTTACCTACCCCATCGACGAAAATGTCTTCAGCTATGCAATATATCCATTTTAAATGTTTCCCGAGGTTTTCGGAAAATCACGAATTTCTATCTTCGACAAAAAAATTGTCTCTCCGATTAACCCAGAGTCAGTCAGAGTCAGAGTCAGTCAGAGTCATTCAGAGTCAGTAAGAGTCAGTAAGAGTCAGTCAGAGTCATTCAGAGTCAGTCAGTGTCAGTCAGTGTCAATCAGAGTCAGTCAGAGTCAGTCAGAGTGAAAACAAAATTTCCGCTAAAAATCAAAATCGCGTACAGGTCTTGACCTGTGATAGAATTTCATTTTTCGGAAAAAAAATATTTCTCTCCGATTTGGCTCATTTTTTCAGGACTTAAAGACTTACCTACCACATCGACGAAAATGTCTTCAGCTATGCAATATATCCATTTTAAATGTTTCCCGAGGTTTTCGGAAAATCACGAATTTCTATCTTCGACAAAAAAATTGTCTCTTCGATTAACCCAGAGTCAGTCAGAGTCAGAGTCAGTCAGAGTCATTCAGAGTCAGTAAGAGTCAGTAAGAGTCAGTCAGAGTCATTCAGAGTCAGTCAGTGTCAGTCAGTGTCAATCAGAGTCAGTCAGAGTCAGTCAGAGTGAAAACAAAATTTCCGCTAAAAATCAAAATCGCGTACAGGTCTTGACCTGTGATAGAATTTCATTTTTCGGAAAAAAAATATTTCTCTCCGATTTGGCTCATTTTTTCAGGACTTAAAGACTTACCTACCCCATCGACGAAAATGTCTTCAGCTATGCAATATATCCATTTTAAATGTTTCCCGAGGTTTTCGGAAAATCACGAATTTCTATCTTCGACAAAAAAATTGTCTCTCCGATTAACCCAGAGTCAGTCAGAGTCAGAGTCAGTCAGAGTCATTCAGAGTCAGTAAGAGTCAGTAAGAGTCAGTAAGAGTCAGTCAGAGTCATTCAGAGTCAGTCAGTGTCAGTCAGTGTCAATCAGAGTCAGTCAGAGTCAGTCAGAGTGAAAACAAAATTTCCGCTAAAAATCAAAATCGCGTACAGGTCTTGACCTGTGATAGAATTTCATTTTTCGGAAAAAAAATATTTCTCTCCGATTTGGCTCATTTTTTCAGGACTTAAAGACTTACCTACCCCATCGACGAAAATGTCTTCAGCTATGCAATATATCCATTTTAAATGTTTCCCGAGGTTTTTCGGAAAATCACGAATTTCTATCTTCGACAAAAAAATTGTCTCTCCGATTAACCCAGAGTCAGTCAGAGTCAGAGTCAGTCAGAGTCATTCAGAGTCAGTAAGAGTCAGTAAGAGTCAGTAAGAGTCAGTCAGAGTCATTCAGAGTCAGTCAGTGTCAGTCAGTGTCAATCAGAGTCAGTCAGAGTCAGTCAGAGTGAAAACAAAATTTCCGCTAAAAATCAAAATCGCGTACAGGTCTTGACCTGTGATAGAATTTCATTTTTCGGAAAAAAAATATTTCTCTCCGATTTGGCTCATTTTTTCAGGACTTAAAGACTTACCTACCCCATCGACGAAAATGTCTTCAGCTATGCAATATATCCATTTTAAATGTTTCCCGAGGTTTTCGGAAAATCACGAATTTCTATCTTCGACAAAAAAATTGTCTCTCCGATTAACCCAGAGTCAGTCAGAGTCAGAGTCAGTCAGAGTCATTCAGAGTCAGTAAGAGTCAGTAAGAGTCAGTCAGAGTCATTCAGAGTCAGTCAGTGTCAGTCAGTGTCAATCAGAGTCAGTCAGAGTCAGTCAGAGTGAAAACAAAATTTCCGCTAAAAATCAAAATCGCGTACAGGTCTTGACCTGTGATAGAATTTCATTTTTCGGAAAAAAAATATTTCTCTCCGATTTGGCTCATTTTTTCAGGACTTAAAGACTTACCTACCACATCGACGAAAATGTCTTCAGCTATGCAATATATCCATTTTAAATGTTTCCCGAGGTTTTCGGAAAATCACGAATTTCTATCTTCGACAAAAAAATTGTCTCTTCGATTAACCCAGAGTCAGTCAGAGTCAGAGTCAGTCAGAGTCATTCAGAGTCAGTAAGAGTCAGTAAGAGTCAGTCAGAGTCATTCAGAGTCAGTCAGTGTCAGTCAGTGTCAATCAGAGTCAGTCAGAGTCAGTCAGAGTGAAAACAAAATTTCCGCTAAAAATCAAAATCGCGTACAGGTCTTGACCTGTGATAGAATTTCATTTTTCGGAAAAAAAATATTTCTCTCCGATTTGGCTCATTTTTTCAGGACTTAAAGACTTACCTACCCCATCGACGAAAATGTCTTCAGCTATGCAATATATCCATTTTAAATGTTTCCCGAGGTTTTCGGAAAATCACGAATTTCTATCTTCGACAAAAAAATTGTCTCTCCGATTAACCCAGAGTCAGTCAGAGTCAGAGTCAGTCAGAGTCATTTAGAGTCAGTAAGAGTCAGTAAGAGTCAGTAAGAGTCAGTCAGAGTCATTCAGAGTCAGTCAGTGTCAGTCAGTGTCAATCAGAGTCAGTCAGAGTCAGTCAGAGTGAAAACAAAATTTCCGCTAAAAATCAAAATCGCGTACAGGTCTTGACCTGTGATAGAATTTCATTTTTCGGAAAAAAAATATTTCTCTCCGATTTGGCTCATTTTTTCAGGACTTAAAGACTTACCTACCCCATCGACGAAAATGTCTTCAGCTATGCAATATATCCATTTTAAATGTTTCCCGAGGTTTTTCGGAAAATCACGAATTTCTATCTTCGACAAAAAAATTGTCTCTCCGATTAACCCAGAGTCAGTCAGAGTCAGAGTCAGTCAGAGTCATTCAGAGTCAGTAAGAGTCAGTAAGAGTCAGTAAGAGTCAGTCAGAGTCATTCAGAGTCAGTCAGTGTCAGTCAGTGTCAATCAGAGTCAGTCAGAGTCAGTCAGAGTGAAAACAAAATTTCCGCTAAAAATCAAAATCGCGTACAGGTCTTGACCTGTGATAGAATTTCATTTTTCGGAAAAAAAATATTTCTCTCCGATTTGGCTCATTTTTTCAGGACTTAAAGACTTACCTACCCCATCGACGAAAATGTCTTCAGCTATGCAATATATCCATTTTAAATGTTTCCCGAGGTTTTCGGAAAATCACGAATTTCTATCTTCGACAAAAAAATTGTCTCTCCGATTAACCCAGAGTCAGTCAGAGTCAGAGTCAGTCAGAGTCATTCAGAGTCAGTAAGAGTCAGTAAGAGTCAGTCAGAGTCATTCAGAGTCAGTCAGTGTCAGTCAGTGTCAATCAGAGTCAGTCAGAGTCAGTCAGAGTGAAAACAAAATTTCCGCTAAAAATCAAAATCGCGTACAGGTCTTGACCTGTGATAGAATTTCATTTTTCGGAAAAAAAATATTTCTCTCCGATTTGGCTCATTTTTTCAGGACTTAAAGACTTACCTACCACATCGACGAAAATGTCTTCAGCTATGCAATATATCCATTTTAAATGTTTCCCGAGGTTTTCGGAAAATCACGAATTTCTATCTTCGACAAAAAAATTGTCTCTTCGATTAACCCAGAGTCAGTCAGAGTCAGAGTCAGTCAGAGTCATTCAGAGTCAGTAAGAGTCAGTAAGAGTCAGTCAGAGTCATTCAGAGTCAGTCAGTGTCAGTCAGTGTCAATCAGAGTCAGTCAGAGTCAGTCAGAGTGAAAACAAAATTTCCGCTAAAAATCAAAATCGCGTACAGGTCTTGACCTGTGATAGAATTTCATTTTTCGGAAAAAAAATATTTCTCTCCGATTTGGCTCATTTTTTCAGGACTTAAAGACTTACCTACCACATCGACGAAAATGTCTTCAGCTATGCAATATATCCATTTTAAATGTTTCCCGAGGTTTTCGGAAAATCACGAATTTCTATCTTCGACAAAAAAATTGTCTCTTCGATTAACCCAGAGTCAGTCAGAGTCAGAGTCAGTCAGAGTCATTCAGAGTCAGTAAGAGTCAGTAAGAGTCAGTCAGAGTCATTCAGAGTCAGTCAGTGTCAGTCAGTGTCAATCAGAGTCAGTCAGAGTCAGTCAGAGTGAAAACAAAATTTCCGCTAAAAATCAAAATCGCGTACAGGTCTTGACCTGTGATAGAATTTCATTTTTCGGAAAAAAAATATTTCTCTCCGATTTGGCTCATTTTTTCAGGACTTAAAGACTTACCTACCCCATCGACGAAAATGTCTTCAGCTATGCAATATATCCATTTTAAATGTTTCCCGAGGTTTTCGGAAAATCACGAATTTCTATCTTCGACAAAAAAATTGTCTCTCCGATTAACCCAGAGTCAGTCAGAGTCAGAGTCAGTCAGAGTCATTCAGAGTCAGTAAGAGTCAGTAAGAGTCAGTAAGAGTCAGTCAGAGTCATTCAGAGTCAGTCAGTGTCAGTCAGTGTCAATCAGAGTCAGTCAGAGTCAGTCAGAGTGAAAACAAAATTTCCGCTAAAAATCAAAATCGCGTACAGGTCTTGACCTGTGATAGAATTTCATTTTTCGGAAAAAAAATATTTCTCTCCGATTTGGCTCATTTTTTCAGGACTTAAAGACTTACCTACCCCATCGACGAAAATGTCTTCAGCTATGCAATATATCCATTTTAAATGTTTCCCGAGGTTTTCGGAAAATCACGAATTTCTATCTTCGACAAAAAAATTGTCTCTCCGATTAACCCAGAGTCAGTCAGAGTCAGAGTCAGTCAGAGTCATTCAGAGTCAGTAAGAGTCAGTAAGAGTCAGTCAGAGTCATTCAGAGTCAGTCAGTGTCAGTCAGTGTCAATCAGAGTCAGTCAGAGTCAGTCAGAGTGAAAACAAAATTTCCGCTAAAAATCAAAATCGCGTACAGGTCTTGACCTGTGATAGAATTTCATTTTTCGGAAAAAAAATATTTCTCTCCGATTTGGCTCATTTTTTCAGGACTTAAAGACTTACCTACCCCATCGACGAAAATGTCTTCAGCTATGCAATATATCCATTTTAAATGTTTCCCGAGGTTTTTCGGAAAATCACGAATTTCTATCTTCGACAAAAAAATTGTCTCTTCGATTAACCCAGAGTCAGTCAGAGTCAGAGTCAGTCAGAGTCATTCAGAGTCAGTAAGAGTCAGTAAGAGTCAGTCAGAGTCATTCAGAGTCAGTCAGTGTCAGTCAGTGTCAATCAGAGTCAGTCAGAGTCAGTCAGAGTCAGTCAGAGTGAAAACAAAATTTCCGCTAAAAATCAAAATCGCGTACAGGTCTTGACCTGTGATAGAATTTCATTTTTCGGAAAAAAAATATTTCTCTCCGATTTGGCTAATTTTTTCAGGACTTAAAGACTTACCTACCCCATCGACGAAAATGTCTTCAGCTATGCAATATATCCATTTTAAATGTTTCCCGAGGTTTTTCGGAAAATCACGAATTTCTATCTTCGACAAAAAAATTGTCTCTCCGATTAACCCAGAGTCAGTCAGAGTCAGAGTCAGTCAGAGTCATTCAGAGTCAGTAAGAGTCAGTAAGAGTCAGTAAGAGTCAGTCAGAGTCATTCAGAGTCAGTCAGTGTCAGTCAGTGTCAATCAGAGTCAGTCAGAGTCAGTCAGAGTGAAAACAAAATTTCCGCTAAAAATCAAAATCGCGTACAGGTCTTGACCTGTGATAGAATTTCATTTTTCGGAAAAAAAATATTTCTCTCCGATTTGGCTCATTTTTTCAGGACTTAAAGACTTACCTACCCCATCGACGAAAATGTCTTCAGCTATGCAATATATCCATTTTAAATGTTTCCCGAGGTTTTCGGAAAATCACGAATTTCTATCTTCGACAAAAAAATTGTCTCTCCGATTAACCCAGAGTCAGTCAGAGTCAGAGTCAGTCAGAGTCATTCAGAGTCAGTAAGAGTCAGTAAGAGTCAGTCAGAGTCATTCAGAGTCAGTCAGTGTCAGTCAGTGTCAATCAGAGTCAGTCAGAGTCAGTCAGAGTGAAAACAAAATTTCCGCTAAAAATCAAAATCGCGTACAGGTCTTGACCTGTGATAGAATTTCATTTTTCGGAAAAAAAATATTTCTCTCCGATTTGGCTCATTTTTTCAGGACTTAAAGACTTACCTACCACATCGACGAAAATGTCTTCAGCTATGCAATATATCCATTTTAAATGTTTCCCGAGGTTTTCGGAAAATCACGAATTTCTATCTTCGACAAAAAAATTGTCTCTTCGATTAACCCAGAGTCAGTCAGAGTCAGAGTCAGTCAGAGTCATTCAGAGTCAGTAAGAGTCAGTAAGAGTCAGTCAGAGTCATTCAGAGTCAGTCAGTGTCAGTCAGTGTCAATCAGAGTCAGTCAGAGTCAGTCAGAGTGAAAACAAAATTTCCGCTAAAAATCAAAATCGCGTACAGGTCTTGACCTGTGATAGAATTTCATTTTTCGGAAAAAAAATATTTCTCTCCGATTTGGCTCATTTTTTCAGGACTTAAAGACTTACCTACCCCATCGACGAAAATGTCTTCAGCTATGCAATATATCCATTTTAAATGTTTCCCGAGGTTTTCGGAAAATCACGAATTTCTATCTTCGACAAAAAAATTGTCTCTCCGATTAACCCAGAGTCAGTCAGAGTCAGAGTCAGTCAGAGTCATTCAGAGTCAGTAAGAGTCAGTAAGAGTCAGTAAGAGTCAGTCAGAGTCATTCAGAGTCAGTCAGTGTCAGTCAGTGTCAATCAGAGTCAGTCAGAGTCAGTCAGAGTGAAAACAAAATTTCCGCTAAAAATCAAAATCGCGTACAGGTCTTGACCTGTGATAGAATTTCATTTTTCGGAAAAAAAATATTTCTCTCCGATTTGGCTCATTTTTTCAGGACTTAAAGACTTACCTACCCCATCGACGAAAATGTCTTCAGCTATGCAATATATCCATTTTAAATGTTTCCCGAGGTTTTTCGGAAAATCACGAATTTCTATCTTCGACAAAAAAATTGTCTCTCCGATTAACCCAGAGTCAGTCAGAGTCAGAGTCAGTCAGAGTCATTCAGAGTCAGTAAGAGTCAGTAAGAGTCAGTAAGAGTCAGTCAGAGTCATTCAGAGTCAGTCAGTGTCAGTCAGTGTCAATCAGAGTCAGTCAGAGTCAGTCAGAGTGAAAACAAAATTTCCGCTAAAAATCAAAATCGCGTACAGGTCTTGACCTGTGATAGAATTTCATTTTTCGGAAAAAAAATATTTCTCTCCGATTTGGCTCATTTTTTCAGGACTTAAAGACTTACCTACCCCATCGACGAAAATGTCTTCAGCTATGCAATATATCCATTTTAAATGTTTCCCGAGGTTTTCGGAAAATCACGAATTTCTATCTTCGACAAAAAAATTGTCTCTCCGATTAACCCAGAGTCAGTCAGAGTCAGAGTCAGTCAGAGTCATTCAGAGTCAGTAAGAGTCAGTAAGAGTCAGTCAGAGTCATTCAGAGTCAGTCAGTGTCAGTCAGTGTCAATCAGAGTCAGTCAGAGTCAGTCAGAGTGAAAACAAAATTTCCGCTAAAAATCAAAATCGCGTACAGGTCTTGACCTGTGATAGAATTTCATTTTTCGGAAAAAAAATATTTCTCTCCGATTTGGCTCATTTTTTCAGGACTTAAAGACTTACCTACCACATCGACGAAAATGTCTTCAGCTATGCAATATATCCATTTTAAATGTTTCCCGAGGTTTTCGGAAAATCACGAATTTCTATCTTCGACAAAAAAATTGTCTCTTCGATTAACCCAGAGTCAGTCAGAGTCAGAGTCAGTCAGAGTCATTCAGAGTCAGTAAGAGTCAGTAAGAGTCAGTCAGAGTCATTCAGAGTCAGTCAGTGTCAGTCAGTGTCAATCAGAGTCAGTCAGAGTCAGTCAGAGTGAAAACAAAATTTCCGCTAAAAATCAAAATCGCGTACAGGTCTTGACCTGTGATAGAATTTCATTTTTCGGAAAAAAAATATTTCTCTCCGATTTGGCTCATTTTTTCAGGACTTAAAGACTTACCTACCCCATCGACGAAAATGTCTTCAGCTATGCAATATATCCATTTTAAATGTTTCCCGAGGTTTTCGGAAAATCACGAATTTCTATCTTCGACAAAAAAATTGTCTCTCCGATTAACCCAGAGTCAGTCAGAGTCAGAGTCAGTCAGAGTCATTCAGAGTCAGTAAGAGTCAGTAAGAGTCAGTAAGAGTCAGTCAGAGTCATTCAGAGTCAGTCAGTGTCAGTCAGTGTCAATCAGAGTCAGTCAGAGTCAGTCAGAGTGAAAACAAAATTTCCGCTAAAAATCAAAATCGCGTACAGGTCTTGACCTGTGATAGAATTTCATTTTTCGGAAAAAAAATATTTCTCTCCGATTTGGCTCATTTTTTCAGGACTTAAAGACTTACCTACCCCATCGACGAAAATGTCTTCAGCTATGCAATATATCTATTTTAAATGTTTCCCGAGGTTTTCGGAAAATCACGAATTTCTATCTTCGACAAAAAAATTGTCTCTCCGATTAACCCAGAGTCAGTCAGAGTCAGAGTCAGTCAGAGTCATTCAGAGTCAGTAAGAGTCAGTAAGAGTCAGTCAGAGTCATTCAGAGTCAGTCAGTGTCAGTCAGTGTCAATCAGAGTCAGTCAGAGTCAGTCAGAGTGAAAACAAAATTTCCGCTAAAAATCAAAATCGCGTACAGGTCTTGACCTGTGATAGAATTTCATTTTTCGGAAAAAAAATATTTCTCTCCGATTTGGCTCATTTTTTCAGGACTTAAAGACTTACCTACCCCATCGACGAAAATGTCTTCAGCTATGCAATATATCCATTTTAAATGTTTCCCGAGGTTTTCGGAAAATCACGAATTTCTATCTTCGACAAAAAAATTGTCTCTCCGATTAACCCAGAGTCAGTCAGAGTCAGAGTCAGTCAGAGTCATTCAGAGTCAGTAAGAGTCAGTAAGAGTCAGTCAGAGTCATTCAGAGTCAGTCAGTGTCAGTCAGTGTCAATCAGAGTCAGTCAGAGTCAGTCAGAGTGAAAACAAAATTTCCGCTAAAAATCAAAATCGCGTACAGGTCTTGACCTGTGATAGAATTTCATTTTTCGGAAAAAAAATATTTCTCTCCGATTTGGCTCATTTTTTCAGGACTTAAAGACTTACCTACCCCATCGACGAAAATGTCTTCAGCTATGCAATATATCCATTTTAAATGTTTCCCGAGGTTTTCGGAAAATCACGAATTTCTATCTTCGACAAAAAAATTGTCTCTCCGATTAACCCAGAGTCAGTCAGAGTCAGAGTCATTCAGAGTCATTCAGAGTCAGTAAGAGTCAGTAAGAGTCAGTCAGAGTCATTCAGAGTCAGTCAGTGTCAGTCAGTGTCAATCAGAGTCAGTCAGAGTCAGTCAGAGTGAAAACAAAATTTCCGCTAAAAATCAAAATCGCGTACAGGTCTTGACCTGTGATAGAATTTCATTTTTCGGAAAAAAAATATTTCTCTCCGATTTGGCTCATTTTTTCAGGACTTAAAGACTTACCTACCACATCGACGAAAATGTCTTCAGCTGTGCAATATATCCATTTTAAATGTTTCCCGAGGTTTTCGGAAAATCACGAATTTCTATCTTCGACAAAAAAATGGTCTCTTCGATTAACCCAGAGTCAGTCAGAGTCAGAGTCAGTCAGAGTCATTCAGAGTCAGTAAGAGTCAGTAAGAGTCAGTCAGAGTCATTCAGAGTCAGTCAGTGTCAGTCAGTGTCAATCAGAGTCAGTCAGAGTCAGTCAGAGTGAAAACAAAATTTCCGCTAAAAATCAAAATCGCGTACAGGTCTTGACCTGTGATAGAATTTCATTTTTCGGAAAAAAAATATTTCTCTCCGATTTGGCTCATTTTTTCAGGACTTAAAGACTTACCTACCCCATCGACGAAAATGTCTTCAGCTATGCAATATATCCATTTTAAATGTTTCCCGAGGTTTTCGGAAAATCACGAATTTCTATCTTCGACAAAAAAATTGTCTCTCCGATTAACCCAGAGTCAGTCAGAGTCAGAGTCAGTCAGAGTCATTCAGAGTCAGTAAGAGTCAGTAAGAGTCAGTAAGAGTCAGTCAGAGTCATTCAGAGTCAGTCAGTGTCAGTCAGTGTCAATCAGAGTCAGTCAGAGTCAGTCAGAGTGAAAACAAAATTTCCGCTAAAAATCAAAATCGCGTACAGGTCTTGACCTGTGATAGAATTTCATTTTTCGGAAAAAAAATATTTCTCTCCGATTTGGCTCATTTTTTCAGGACTTAAAGACTTACCTACCCCATCGACGAAAATGTCTTCAGCTATGCAATATATCCATTTTAAATGTTTCCCGAGGTTTTCGGAAAATCACGAATTTCTATCTTCGACAAAAAAATTGTCTCTCCGATTAACCCAGAGTCAGTCAGAGTCAGAGTCAGTCAGAGTCATTCAGAGTCAGTAAGAGTCAGTAAGAGTCAGTCAGAGTCATTCAGAGTCAGTCAGTGTCAGTCAGTGTCAATCAGAGTCAGTCAGAGTCAGTCAGAGTGAAAACAAAATTTCCGCTAAAAATCAAAATCGCGTACAGGTCTTGACCTGTGATAGAATTTCATTTTTCGGAAAAAAAATATTTCTCTCCGATTTGGCTCATTTTTTCAGGACTTAAAGACTTACCTACCACATCGACGAAAATGTCTTCAGCTGTGCAATATATCCATTTTAAATGTTTCCCGAGGTTTTCGGAAAATCACGAATTTCTATCTTCGACAAAAAAATTGTCTCTTCGATTAACCCAGAGTCAGTCAGAGTCAGAGTCAGTCAGAGTCATTCAGAGTCAGTAAGAGTCAGTAAGAGTCAGTCAGAGTCATTCAGAGTCAGTCAGTGTCAGTCAGTGTCAATCAGAGTCAGTCAGAGTCAGTCAGAGTGAAAACAAAATTTCCGCTAAAAATCAAAATCGCGTACAGGTCTTGACCTGTGATAGAATTTCATTTTTCGGAAAAAAAATATTTCTCTCCGATTTGGCTCATTTTTTCAGGACTTAAAGACTTACCTACCCCATCGACGAAAATGTCTTCAGCTATGCAATATATCCATTTTAAATGTTTCCCGAGGTTTTCGGAAAATCACGAATTTCTATCTTCGACAAAAAAATTGTCTCTCCGATTAACCCAGAGTCAGTCAGAGTCAGAGTCAGTCAGAGTCATTCAGAGTCAGTAAGAGTCAGTAAGAGTCAGTAAGAGTCAGTCAGAGTCATTCAGAGTCAGTCAGTGTCAGTCAGTGTCAATCAGAGTCAGTCAGAGTCAGTCAGAGTGAAAACAAAATTTCCGCTAAAAATCAAAATCGCGTACAGGTCTTGACCTGTGATAGAATTTCATTTTTCGGAAAAAAAATATTTCTCTCCGATTTGGCTCATTTTTTCAGGACTTAAAGACTTACCTACCCCATCGACGAAAATGTCTTCAGCTATGCAATATATCCATTTTAAATGTTTCCCGAGGTTTTCGGAAAATCACGAATTTCTATCTTCGACAAAAAAATTGTCTCTCCGATTAACCCAGAGTCAGTCAGAGTCAGAGTCAGTCAGAGTCATTCAGAGTCAGTAAGAGTCAGTAAGAGTCAGTCAGAGTCATTCAGAGTCAGTCAGTGTCAGTCAGTGTCAATCAGAGTCAGTCAGAGTCAGTCAGAGTGAAAACAAAATTTCCGCTAAAAATCAAAATCGCGTACAGGTCTTGACCTGTGATAGAATTTCATTTTTCGGAAAAAAAATATTTCTCTCCGATTTGGCTCATTTTTTCAGGACTTAAAGACTTACCTACCCCATCGACGAAAATGTCTTCAGCTATGCAATATATCCATTTTAAATGTTTCCCGAGGTTTTCGGAAAATCACGAATTTCTATCTTCGACAAAAAAATTGTCTCTCCGATTAACCCAGAGTCAGTCAGAGTCAGAGTCAGTCAGAGTCATTCAGAGTCAGTAAGAGTCAGTAAGAGTCAGTCAGAGTCATTCAGAGTCAGTCAGTGTCAGTCAGTGTCAATCAGAGTCAGTCAGAGTCAGTCAGAGTGAAAACAAAATTTCCGCTAAAAATCAAAATCGCGTACAGGTCTTGACCTGTGATAGAATTTCATTTTTCGGAAAAAAAATATTTCTCTCCGATTTGGCTCATTTTCTCTCCGATTTGGCTCATTTTTTCAGGACTTAAAGACTTACCTACCCCATCGACGAAAATGTCTTCAGCTATGCAATATATCCATTTTAAATGTTTCCCGAGGTTTTCGGAAAATCACGAATTTCTATCTTCGACAAAAAAATTGTCTCTCCGATTAACCCAGAGTCAGTCAGAGTCAGAGTCAGTCAGAGTCATTCAGAGTCAGTAAGAGTCAGTAAGAGTCAGTCAGAGTCATTCAGAGTCAGTCAGTGTCAGTCAGTGTCAATCAGAGTCAGTCAGAGTCAGTCAGAGTGAAAACAAAATTTCCGCTAAAAATCAAAATCGCGTACAGGTCTTGACCTGTGATAGAATTTCATTTTTCGGAAAAAAAATATTTCTCTCCGATTTGGCTCATTTTTTCAGGACTTAAAGACTTACCTACCACATCGACGAAAATGTCTTCAGCTATGCAATATATCCATTTTAAATGTTTCCCGAGGTTTTCGGAAAATCACGAATTTCTATCTTCGACAAAAAAATTGTCTCTTCGATTAACCCAGAGTCAGTCAGAGTCAGAGTCAGTCAGAGTCATTCAGAGTCAGTAAGAGTCAGTAAGAGTCAGTCAGAGTCATTCAGAGTCAGTCAGTGTCAGTCAGTGTCAATCAGAGTCAGTCAGAGTCAGTCAGAGTGAAAACAAAATTTCCGCTAAAAATCAAAATCGCGTACAGGTCTTGACCTGTGATAGAATTTCATTTTTCGGAAAAAAAATATTTCTCTCCGATTTGGCTCATTTTTTCAGGACTTAAAGACTTACCTACCCCATCGACGAAAATGTCTTCAGCTATGCAATATATCCATTTTAAATGTTTCCCGAGGTTTTCGGAAAATCACGAATTTCTATCTTCGACAAAAAAATTGTCTCTCCGATTAACCCAGAGTCAGTCAGAGTCAGAGTCAGTCAGAGTCATTCAGAGTCAGTAAGAGTCAGTAAGAGTCAGTAAGAGTCAGTCAGAGTCATTCAGAGTCAGTCAGTGTCAGTCAGTGTCAATCAGAGTCAGTCAGAGTCAGTCAGAGTGAAAACAAAATTTCCGCTAAAAATCAAAATCGCGTACAGGTCTTGACCTGTGATAGAATTTCATTTTTCGGAAAAAAAATATTTCTCTCCGATTTGGCTCATTTTTTCAGGACTTAAAGACTTACCTACCCCATCGACGAAAATGTCTTCAGCTATGCAATATATCCATTTTAAATGTTTCCCGAGGTTTTTCGGAAAATCACGAATTTCTATCTTCGACAAAAAAATTGTCTCTCCGATTAACCCAGAGTCAGTCAGAGTCAGAGTCAGTCAGAGTCATTCAGAGTCAGTAAGAGTCAGTAAGAGTCAGTAAGAGTCAGTCAGAGTCATTCAGAGTCAGTCAGTGTCAGTCAGTGTCAATCAGAGTCAGTCAGAGTCAGTCAGAGTGAAAACAAAATTTCCGCTAAAAATCAAAATCGCGTACAGGTCTTGACCTGTGATAGAATTTCATTTTTCGGAAAAAAAATATTTCTCTCCGATTTGGCTCATTTTTTCAGGACTTAAAGACTTACCTACCCCATCGACGAAAATGTCTTCAGCTATGCAATATATCCATTTTAAATGTTTCCCGAGGTTTTCGGAAAATCACGAATTTCTATCTTCGACAAAAAAATTGTCTCTCCGATTAACCCAGAGTCAGTCAGAGTCAGAGTCAGTCAGAGTCATTCAGAGTCAGTAAGAGTCAGTAAGAGTCAGTCAGAGTCATTCAGAGTCAGTCAGTGTCAGTCAGTGTCAATCAGAGTCAGTCAGAGTCAGTCAGAGTGAAAACAAAATTTCCGCTAAAAATCAAAATCGCGTACAGGTCTTGACCTGTGATAGAATTTCATTTTTCGGAAAAAAAATATTTCTCTCCGATTTGGCTCATTTTTTCAGGACTTAAAGACTTACCTACCACATCGACGAAAATGTCTTCAGCTATGCAATATATCCATTTTAAATGTTTCCCGAGGTTTTCGGAAAATCACGAATTTCTATCTTCGACAAAAAAATTGTCTCTTCGATTAACCCAGAGTCAGTCAGAGTCAGAGTCAGTCAGAGTCATTCAGAGTCAGTAAGAGTCAGTAAGAGTCAGTCAGAGTCATTCAGAGTCAGTCAGTGTCAGTCAGTGTCAATCAGAGTCAGTCAGAGTCAGTCAGAGTGAAAACAAAATTTCCGCTAAAAATCAAAATCGCGTACAGGTCTTGACCTGTGATAGAATTTCATTTTTCGGAAAAAAAATATTTCTCTCCGATTTGGCTCATTTTTTCAGGACTTAAAGACTTACCTACCCCATCGACGAAAATGTCTTCAGCTATGCAATATATCCATTTTAAATGTTTCCCGAGGTTTTCGGAAAATCACGAATTTCTATCTTCGACAAAAAAATTGTCTCTCCGATTAACCCAGAGTCAGTCAGAGTCAGAGTCAGTCAGAGTCATTCAGAGTCAGTAAGAGTCAGTAAGAGTCAGTAAGAGTCAGTCAGAGTCATTCAGAGTCAGTCAGTGTCAGTCAGTGTCAATCAGAGTCAGTCAGAGTCAGTCAGAGTGAAAACAAAATTTCCGCTAAAAATCAAAATCGCGTACAGGTCTTGACCTGTGATAGAATTTCATTTTTCGGAAAAAAAATATTTCTCTCCGATTTGGCTCATTTTTTCAGGACTTAAAGACTTACCTACCCCATCGACGAAAATGTCTTCAGCTATGCAATATATCCATTTTAAATGTTTCCCGAGGTTTTTCGGAAAATCACGAATTTCTATCTTCGACAAAAAAATTGTCTGTCCGATTAACCCAGAGTCAGTCAGAGTCAGAGTCAGTCAGAGTCATTCAGAGTCAGTAAGAGTCAGTAAGAGTCAGTAAGAGTCAGTCAGAGTCATTCAGAGTCAGTCAGTGTCAGTCAGTGTCAATCAGAGTCAGTCAGAGTCAGTCAGAGTGAAAACAAAATTTCCGCTAAAAATCAAAATCGCGTACAGGTCTTGACCTGTGATAGAATTTCATTTTTCGGAAAAAAAATATTTCTCTCCGATTTGGCTCATTTTTTCAGGACTTAAAGACTTACCTACCCCATCGACGAAAATGTCTTCAGCTATGCAATATATCCATTTTAAATGTTTCCCGAGGTTTTCGGAAAATCACGAATTTCTATCTTCGACAAAAAAATTGTCTCTCCGATTAACCCAGAGTCAGTCAGAGTCAGAGTCAGTCAGAGTCATTCAGAGTCAGTAAGAGTCAGTAAGAGTCAGTCAGAGTCATTCAGAGTCAGTCAGTGTCAGTCAGTGTCAATCAGAGTCAGTCAGAGTCAGTCAGAGTGAAAACAAAATTTCCGCTAAAAATCAAAATCGCGTACAGGTCTTGACCTGTGATAGAATTTCATTTTTCGGAAAAAAAATATTTCTCTCCGATTTGGCTCATTTTTTCAGGACTTAAAGACTTACCTACCACATCGACGAAAATGTCTTCAGCTATGCAATATATCCATTTTAAATGTTTCCCGAGGTTTTCGGAAAATCACGAATTTCTATCTTCGACAAAAAAATTGTCTCTTCGATTAACCCAGAGTCAGTCAGAGTCAGAGTCAGTCAGAGTCATTCAGAGTCAGTAAGAGTCAGTAAGAGTCAGTCAGAGTCATTCAGAGTCAGTCAGTGTCAGTCAGTGTCAATCAGAGTCAGTCAGAGTCAGTCAGAGTGAAAACAAAATTTCCGCTAAAAATCAAAATCGCGTACAGGTCTTGACCTGTGATAGAATTTCATTTTTCGGAAAAAAAATATTTCTCTCCGATTTGGCTCATTTTTTCAGGACTTAAAGACTTACCTACCCCATCGACGAAAATGTCTTCAGCTATGCAATATATCCATTTTAAATGTTTCCCGAGGTTTTCGGAAAATCACGAATTTCTATCTTCGACAAAAAAATTGTCTCTCCGATTAACCCAGAGTCAGTCAGAGTCAGAGTCAGTCAGAGTCATTCAGAGTCAGTAAGAGTCAGTAAGAGTCAGTAAGAGTCAGTCAGAGTCATTCAGAGTCAGTCAGTGTCAGTCAGTGTCAATCAGAGTCAGTCAGAGTCAGTCAGAGTGAAAACAAAATTTCCGCTAAAAATCAAAATCGCGTACAGGTCTTGACCTGTGATAGAATTTCATTTTTCGGAAAAAAAATATTTCTCTCCGATTTGGCTCATTTTTTCAGGACTTAAAGACTTACCTACCCCATCGACGAAAATGTCTTCAGCTATGCAATATATCCATTTTAAATGTTTCCCGAGGTTTTTCGGAAAATCACGAATTTCTATCTTCGACAAAAAAATTGTCTCTCCGATTAACCCAGAGTCAGTCAGAGTCAGAGTCAGTCAGAGTCATTCAGAGTCAGTAAGAGTCAGTAAGAGTCAGTAAGAGTCAGTCAGAGTCATTCAGAGTCAGTCAGTGTCAGTCAGTGTCAATCAGAGTCAGTCAGAGTCAGTCAGAGTGAAAACAAAATTTCCGCTAAAAATCAAAATCGCGTACAGGTCTTGACCTGTGATAGAATTTCATTTTTCGGAAAAAAAATATTTCTCTCCGATTTGGCTCATTTTTTCAGGACTTAAAGACTTACCTACCCCATCGACGAAAATGTCTTCAGCTATGCAATATATCCATTTTAAATGTTTCCCGAGGTTTTCGGAAAATCACGAATTTCTATCTTCGACAAAAAAATTGTCTCTCCGATTAACCCAGAGTCAGTCAGAGTCAGAGTCAGTCAGAGTCATTCAGAGTCAGTAAGAGTCAGTAAGAGTCAGTCAGAGTCATTCAGAGTCAGTCAGTGTCAGTCAGTGTCAATCAGAGTCAGTCAGAGTCAGTCAGAGTGAAAACAAAATTTCCGCTAAAAATCAAAATCGCGTACAGGTCTTGACCTGTGATAGAATTTCATTTTTCGGAAAAAAAATATTTCTCTCCGATTTGGCTCATTTTTTCAGGACTTAAAGACTTACCTACCACATCGACGAAAATGTCTTCAGCTATGCAATATATCCATTTTAAATGTTTCCCGAGGTTTTCGGAAAATCACGAATTTCTATCTTCGACAAAAAAATTGTCTCTTCGATTAACCCAGAGTCAGTCAGAGTCAGAGTCAGTCAGAGTCATTCAGAGTCAGTAAGAGTCAGTAAGAGTCAGTCAGAGTCATTCAGAGTCAGTCAGTGTCAGTCAGTGTCAATCAGAGTCAGTCAGAGTCAGTCAGAGTGAAAACAAAATTTCCGCTAAAAATCAAAATCGCGTACAGGTCTTGACCTGTGATAGAATTTCATTTTTCGGAAAAAAAATATTTCTCTCCGATTTGGCTCATTTTTTCAGGACTTAAAGACTTACCTACCCCATCGACGAAAATGTCTTCAGCTATGCAATATATCCATTTTAAATGTTTCCCGAGGTTTTCGGAAAATCACGAATTTCTATCTTCGACAAAAAAATTGTCTCTCCGATTAACCCAGAGTCAGTCAGAGTCAGAGTCAGTCAGAGTCATTCAGAGTCAGTAAGAGTCAGTAAGAGTCAGTAAGAGTCAGTCAGAGTCATTCAGAGTCAGTCAGTGTCAGTCAGTGTCAATCAGAGTCAGTCAGAGTCAGTCAGAGTGAAAACAAAATTTCCGCTAAAAATCAAAATCGCGTACAGGTCTTGACCTGTGATAGAATTTCATTTTTCGGAAAAAAAATATTTCTCTCCGATTTGGCTCATTTTTTCAGGACTTAAAGACTTACCTACCCCATCGACGAAAATGTCTTCAGCTATGCAATATATCCATTTTAAATGTTTCCCGAGGTTTTTCGGAAAATCACGAATTTCTATCTTCGACAAAAAAATTGTCTCTCCGATTAACCCAGAGTCAGTCAGAGTCAGAGTCAGTCAGAGTCATTCAGAGTCAGTAAGAGTCAGTAAGAGTCAGTAAGAGTCAGTCAGAGTCATTCAGAGTCAGTCAGTGTCAGTCAGTGTCAATCAGAGTCAGTCAGAGTCAGTCAGAGTGAAAACAAAATTTCCGCTAAAAATCAAAATCGCGTACAGGTCTTGACCTGTGATAGAATTTCATTTTTCGGAAAAAAAATATTTCTCTCCGATTTGGCTCATTTTTTCAGGACTTAAAGACTTACCTACCCCATCGACGAAAATGTCTTCAGCTATGCAATATATCCATTTTAAATGTTTCCCGAGGTTTTCGGAAAATCACGAATTTCTATCTTCGACAAAAAAATTGTCTCTCCGATTAACCCAGAGTCAGTCAGAGTCAGAGTCAGTCAGAGTCATTCAGAGTCAGTAAGAGTCAGTAAGAGTCAGTCAGAGTCATTCAGAGTCAGTCAGTGTCAGTCAGTGTCAATCAGAGTCAGTCAGAGTCAGTCAGAGTGAAAACAAAATTTCCGCTAAAAATCAAAATCGCGTACAGGTCTTGACCTGTGATAGAATTTCATTTTTCGGAAAAAAAATATTTCTCTCCGATTTGGCTCATTTTTTCAGGACTTAAAGACTTACCTACCACATCGACGAAAATGTCTTCAGCTATGCAATATATCCATTTTAAATGTTTCCCGAGGTTTTCGGAAAATCACGAATTTCTATCTTCGACAAAAAAATTGTCTCTTCGATTAACCCAGAGTCAGTCAGAGTCAGAGTCAGTCAGAGTCATTCAGAGTCAGTAAGAGTCAGTAAGAGTCAGTCAGAGTCATTCAGAGTCAGTCAGTGTCAGTCAGTGTCAATCAGAGTCAGTCAGAGTCAGTCAGAGTGAAAACAAAATTTCCGCTAAAAATCAAAATCGCGTACAGGTCTTGACCTGTGATAGAATTTCATTTTTCGGAAAAAAAATATTTCTCTCCGATTTGGCTCATTTTTTCAGGACTTAAAGACTTACCTACCCCATCGACGAAAATGTCTTCAGCTATGCAATATATCCATTTTAAATGTTTCCCGAGGTTTTCGGAAAATCACGAATTTCTATCTTCGACAAAAAAATTGTCTCTCCGATTAACCCAGAGTCAGTCAGAGTCAGAGTCAGTCAGAGTCATTCAGAGTCAGTAAGAGTCAGTAAGAGTCAGTAAGAGTCAGTCAGAGTCATTCAGAGTCAGTCAGTGTCAGTCAGTGTCAATCAGAGTCAGTCAGAGTCAGTCAGAGTGAAAACAAAATTTCCGCTAAAAATCAAAATCGCGTACAGGTCTTGACCTGTGATAGAATTTCATTTTTCGGAAAAAAAATATTTCTCTCCGATTTGGCTAATTTTTTCAGGACTTAAAGACTTACCTACCCCATCGACGAAAATGTCTTCAGCTATGCAATATATCCATTTTAAATGTTTCCCGAGGTTTTTCGGAAAATCACGAATTTCTATCTTCGACAAAAAAATTGTCTCTCCGATTAACCCAGAGTCAGTCAGAGTCAGAGTCAGTCAGAGTCATTCAGAGTCAGTAAGAGTCAGTAAGAGTCAGTAAGAGTCAGTCAGAGTCATTCAGAGTCAGTCAGTGTCAGTCAGTGTCAATCAGAGTCAGTCAGAGTCAGTCAGAGTGAAAACAAAATTTCCGCTAAAAATCAAAATCGCGTACAGGTCTTGACCTGTGATAGAATTTCATTTTTCGGAAAAAAAATATTTCTCTCCGATTTGGCTCATTTTTTCAGGACTTAAAGACTTACCTACCCCATCGACGAAAATGTCTTCAGCTATGCAATATATCCATTTTAAATGTTTCCCGAGGTTTTCGGAAAATCACGAATTTCTATCTTCGACAAAAAAATTGTCTCTCCGATTAACCCAGAGTCAGTCAGAGTCAGAGTCAGTCAGAGTCATTCAGAGTCAGTAAGAGTCAGTAAGAGTCAGTCAGAGTCATTCAGAGTCAGTCAGTGTCAGTCAGTGTCAATCAGAGTCAGTCAGAGTCAGTCAGAGTGAAAACAAAATTTCCGCTAAAAATCAAAATCGCGTACAGGTCTTGACCTGTGATAGAATTTCATTTTTCGGAAAAAAAATATTTCTCTCCGATTTGGCTCATTTTTTCAGGACTTAAAGACTTACCTACCACATCGACGAAAATGTCTTCAGCTATGCAATATATCCATTTTAAATGTTTCCCGAGGTTTTCGGAAAATCACGAATTTCTATCTTCGACAAAAAAATTGTCTCTTCGATTAACCCAGAGTCAGTCAGAGTCAGAGTCAGTCAGAGTCATTCAGAGTCAGTAAGAGTCAGTAAGAGTCAGTCAGAGTCATTCAGAGTCAGTCAGTGTCAGTCAGTGTCAATCAGAGTCAGTCAGAGTCAGTCAGAGTGAAAACAAAATTTCCGCTAAAAATCAAAATCGCGTACAGGTCTTGACCTGTGATAGAATTTCATTTTTCGGAAAAAAAATATTTCTCTCCGATTTGGCTCATTTTTTCAGGACTTAAAGACTTACCTACCCCATCGACGAAAATGTCTTCAGCTATGCAATATATCCATTTTAAATGTTTCCCGAGGTTTTCGGAAAATCACGAATTTCTATCTTCGACAAAAAAATTGTCTCTCCGATTAACCCAGAGTCAGTCAGAGTCAGAGTCAGTCAGAGTCATTCAGAGTCAGTAAGAGTCAGTAAGAGTCAGTAAGAGTCAGTCAGAGTCATTCAGAGTCAGTCAGTGTCAGTCAGTGTCAATCAGAGTCAGTCAGAGTCAGTCAGAGTGAAAACAAAATTTCCGCTAAAAATCAAAATCGCGTACAGGTCTTGACCTGTGATAGAATTTCATTTTTCGGAAAAAAAATATTTCTCTCCGATTTGGCTCATTTTTTCAGGACTTAAAGACTTACCTACCCCATCGACGAAAATGTCTTCAGCTATGCAATATATCCATTTTAAATGTTTCCCGAGGTTTTCGGAAAATCACGAATTTCTATCTTCGACAAAAAAATTGTCTCTCCGATTAACCCAGAGTCAGTCAGAGTCAGAGTCAGTCAGAGTCATTCAGAGTCAGTAAGAGTCAGTAAGAGTCAGTCAGAGTCATTCAGAGTCAGTCAGTGTCAGTCAGTGTCAATCAGAGTCAGTCAGAGTCAGTCAGAGTGAAAACAAAATTTCCGCTAAAAATCAAAATCGCGTACAGGTCTTGACCTGTGATAGAATTTCATTTTTCGGAAAAAAAATATTTCTCTCCGATTTGGCTCATTTTTTCAGGACTTAAAGACTTACCTACCACATCGACGAAAATGTCTTCAGCTATGCAATATATCCATTTTAAATGTTTCCCGAGGTTTTCGGAAAATCACGAATTTCTATCTTCGACAAAAAAATTGTCTCTTCGATTAACCCAGAGTCAGTCAGAGTCAGAGTCAGTCAGAGTCATTCAGAGTCAGTAAGAGTCAGTAAGAGTCAGTCAGAGTCATTCAGAGTCAGTCAGTGTCAGTCAGTGTCAATCAGAGTCAGTCAGAGTCAGTCAGAGTGAAAACAAAATTTCCGCTAAAAATCAAAATCGCGTACAGGTCTTGACCTGTGATAGAATTTCATTTTTCGGAAAAAAAATATTTCTCTCCGATTTGGCTCATTTTTTCAGGACTTAAAGACTTACCTACCCCATCGACGAAAATGTCTTCAGCTATGCAATATATCCATTTTAAATGTTTCCCGAGGTTTTCGGAAAATCACGAATTTCTATCTTCGACAAAAAAATTGTCTCTCCGATTAACCCAGAGTCAGTCAGAGTCAGAGTCAGTCAGAGTCATTCAGAGTCAGTAAGAGTCAGTAAGAGTCAGTCAGAGTCAGTCAGAGTCATTCAGAGTCAGTCAGTGTCAGTCAGTGTCAATCAGAGTCAGTCAGAGTCAGTCAGAGTGAAAACAAAATTTCCGCTAAAAATCAAAATCGCGTACAGGTCTTGACCTGTGATAGAATTTCATTTTTCGGAAAAAAAATATTTCTCTCCGATTTGGCTAATTTTTTCAGGACTTAAAGACTTACCTACCCCATCGACGAAAATGTCTTCAGCTATGCAATATATCCATTTTAAATGTTTCCCGAGGTTTTTCGGAAAATCACGAATTTCTATCTTCGACAAAAAAATTGTCTCTCCGATTAACCCAGAGTCAGTCAGAGTCAGAGTCAGTCAGAGTCATTCAGAGTCAGTAAGAGTCAGTAAGAGTCAGTAAGAGTCAGTCAGAGTCATTCAGAGTCAGTCAGTGTCAGTCAGTGTCAATCAGAGTCAGTCAGAGTCAGTCAGAGTGAAAACAAAATTTCCGCTAAAAATCAAAATCGCGTACAGGTCTTGACCTGTGATAGAATTTCATTTTTCGGAAAAAAAATATTTCTCTCCGATTTGGCTCATTTTTTCAGGACTTAAAGACTTACCTACCCCATCGACGAAAATGTCTTCAGCTATGCAATATATCCATTTTAAATGTTTCCCGAGGTTTTCGGAAAATCACGAATTTCTATCTTCGACAAAAAAATTGTCTCTCCGATTAACCCAGAGTCAGTCAGAGTCAGAGTCAGTCAGAGTCATTCAGAGTCAGTAAGAGTCAGTAAGAGTCAGTCAGAGTCATTCAGAGTCAGTCAGTGTCAGTCAGTGTCAATCAGAGTCAGTCAGAGTCAGTCAGAGTGAAAACAAAATTTCCGCTAAAAATCAAAATCGCGTACAGGTCTTGACCTGTGATAGAATTTCATTTTTCGGAAAAAAAATATTTCTCTCCGATTTGGCTCATTTTTTCAGGACTTAAAGACTTACCTACCCCATCGACGAAAATGTCTTCAGCTATGCAATATATCCATTTTAAATGTTTCCCGAGGTTTTCGGAAAATCACGAATTTCTATCTTCGACAAAAAAATTGTCTCTCCGATTAACCCAGAGTCAGTCAGAGTCAGAGTCAGTCAGAGTCATTCAGAGTCAGTAAGAGTCAGTAAGAGTCAGTCAGAGTCATTCAGAGTCAGTCAGTGTCAGTCAGTGTCAATCAGAGTCAGTCAGAGTCAGTCAGAGTGAAAACAAAATTTCCGCTAAAAATCAAAATCGCGTACAGGTCTTGACCTGTGATAGAATTTCATTTTTCGGAAAAAAAATATTTCTCTCCGATTTGGCTCATTTTTTCAGGACTTAAAGACTTACCTACCCCATCGACGAAAATGTCTTCAGCTATGCAATATATCCATTTTAAATGTTTCCCGAGGTTTTCGGAAAATCACGAATTTCTATCTTCGACAAAAAAATTGTCTCTCCGATTAACCCAGAGTCAGTCAGAGTCAGAGTCAGTCAGAGTCATTCAGAGTCAGTAAGAGTCAGTAAGAGTCAGTAAGAGTCAGTCAGAGTCATTCAGAGTCAGTCAGTGTCAGTCAGTGTCAATCAGAGTCAGTCAGAGTCAGTCAGAGTGAAAACAAAATTTCCGCTAAAAATCAAAATCGCGTACAGGTCTTGACCTGTGATAGAATTTCATTTTTCGGAAAAAAAATATTTCTCTCCGATTTGGCTCATTTTTTCAGGACTTAAAGACTTACCTACCCCATCGACGAAAATGTCTTCAGCTATGCAATATATCCATTTTAAATGTTTCCCGAGGTTTTCGGAAAATCACGAATTTCTATCTTCGACAAAAAAATTGTCTCTCCGATTAACCCAGAGTCAGTCAGAGTCAGAGTCAGTCAGAGTCATTCAGAGTCAGTAAGAGTCAGTAAGAGTCAGTAAGAGTCAGTCAGAGTCATTCAGAGTCAGTCAGTGTCAGTCAGTGTCAATCAGAGTCAGTCAGAGTCAGTCAGAGTGAAAACAAAATTTCCGCTAAAAATCAAAATCGCGTACAGGTCTTGACCTGTGATAGAATTTCATTTTTCGGAAAAAAAATATTTCTCTCCGATTTGGCTCATTTTTTCAGGACTTAAAGACTTACCTACCCCATCGACGAAAATGTCTTCAGCTATGCAATATATCCATTTTAAATGTTTCCCGAGGTTTTCGGAAAATCACGAATTTCTATCTTCGACAAAAAAATTGTCTCTCCGATTAACCCAGAGTCAGTCAGAGTCAGAGTCAGTCAGAGTCATTCAGAGTCAGTAAGAGTCAGTAAGAGTCAGTCAGAGTCATTCAGAGTCAGTCAGTGTCAGTCAGTGTCAATCAGAGTCAGTCAGAGTCAGTCAGAGTGAAAACAAAATTTCCGCTAAAAATCAAAATCGCGTACAGGTCTTGACCTGTGATAGAATTTCATTTTTCGGAAAAAAAATATTTCTCTCCGATTTGGCTCATTTTTTCAGGACTTAAAGACTTACCTACCCCATCGACGAAAATGTCTTCAGCTATGCAATATATCCATTTTAAATGTTTCCCGAGGTTTTCGGAAAATCACGAATTTCTATCTTCGACAAAAAAATTGTCTCTCCGATTAACCCAGAGTCAGTCAGAGTCAGAGTCAGTCAGAGTCATTCAGAGTCAGTAAGAGTCAGTAAGAGTCAGTCAGAGTCATTCAGAGTCAGTCAGTGTCAGTCAGTGTCAATCAGAGTCAGTCAGAGTCAGTCAGAGTGAAAACAAAATTTCCGCTAAAAATCAAAATCGCGTACAGGTCTTGACCTGTGATAGAATTTCATTTTTCGGAAAAAAAATATTTCTCTCCGATTTGGCTCATTTTTTCAGGACTTAAAGACTTACCTACCCCATCGACGAAAATGTCTTCAGCTATGCAATATATCCATTTTAAATGTTTCCCGAGGTTTTCGGAAAATCACGAATTTCTATCTTCGACAAAAAAATTGTCTCTCCGATTAACCCAGAGTCAGTCAGAGTCAGAGTCAGTCAGAGTCAGTCAGAGTCATTCAGAGTCAGTAAGAGTCAGTAAGAGTCAGTCAGAGTCATTCAGAGTCAGTCAGTGTCAGTCAGTGTCAATCAGAGTCAGTCAGAGTCAGTCAGAGTGAAAACAAAATTTCCGCTAAAAATCAAAATCGCGTACAGGTCTTGACCTGTGAT